>JAGSMR010000039.1:505000-1202500 GCA_029286605.1 Sericinus montela
GTGTGTGTTATTATTATTATTATTATTATTGTGTGTGTGTGTGTGTGTGTGTATTATTATTATTGTGTGTGTGTGTGACTGTGCGCAGACACACCGTGGGGCCCGGCGACTGCCGCCGCGCGCACGCGCAGGTACGTGTGTGTGTGTGTGTGTGTGTGTGTGTGTATTATTATTATTATTATGTGTGTGTGTGTGACTGTGCGCAGACACCGTGGGGCCCGGCGACTGCCGCCGCGCGCACGCGCAGGTACGGTGTGGATGGTCGATTGCTAAGGGCTGTGCAGTCACTTTACTGTGACTGTAAAGCCTGTGTGCGGGTAGGGCATGACCTGTCACCCATGTTAAGCGTCCAAACGGGCGTAAAACAGGGTTGTGTCATGTCTTCCTGGCTGTTCATACTGTCTCTCGACAGCTGTTTGCAGAAGCTTAAAGATAGCTGTTTGGGTGTGAAATTGGGTGGTAAATTGTCTGCTATATGCTGATGATTCAGTGCTTATTGCACCATGAGAGGCAGAACTGCAGGCATTAGTCACGTGTATGAAAGAAGAATGTGAAATTAATGGTCTCCGTTTGAATGCTAATAAAACTAAGGTTCTGGTATATGCATGCATGGTATATGCATGCATGCATGACCTTGTCACAAAAATGGATAAGGGCGTGCTTCGATGATTAAGGCACGTTGAGCGAATTAGTGAAGACCGTATGGTGAAGAAAATATAGCGTGAAAGTTAATATTAAAAGGTGTCGAGGTAGACCGTGACTAATTTTCGAAGACCAAGTGAGCAAATTGCTCGAAGAGGGGAGGGTCAAGAGTACTCGGATACCTAGACGTGTATGTATGAAGAATATGATGAATCTGAAAGAAGCGAAAGAAGTATGTAGGGATCGTGACACTTGGCGATCTGTTCTCTCTGACTACCCCGTAAGGGATTGTGCGTGAAGATAAGTAAGTAAGTAATTTTTGCTGTGAATAAAAATGTTCTTCCCCAACTTTAACCTCCTGCCTGTCGCATACGGTGTGATATGGTAATCATTAGCACCCTTCTAATGATTATTTACAACCCTCTTTAAGTAAATGATTTTGAGGTGCGCATGTAACCCGCAGCAGCAGGCGTCGCCCAACGTGTCGCTGCTGCCCAACACCAACCTGGCGGCCAAGCTGCCCGCCGTGCAGCACCAGCCGCCGCGCTACTTCAGCGTCAAGGACCAGCACCTGCTCAAGCCGCCGCACGCCATGCTCACGCACGGTACCCACTCACCACATATCCTAACCCCTACTCACCTCATACTCAACCCATGTTCATTCCATACTCTCTCCATTCTCACCTGATACCTCACTCTCGCTCCGTACTCACCTCATACTCAACCCATCCTCATTCCATACTCTCTTCATTCTCACCTGATACCCCACTCTCGCTCCGTACTCACCTCATACTCAACCCATGCTCATTCCATACTCACTCCATTCTCACCTGATACCTCACTTTCGCTCCGTACTCACCACATACTCAACCCATGCTCATTCCATACTCACTTCATTCTCACCTGATACCTCACTCTCGCTCCGTACTCACCTCATACTCAACCCATGCTCATTCCATACTCACTCCATTCTCACCTGATACCTCAATTTCGCTCCGTACTCACCACATACTCAACCCATGTTCATTCCATACTCACTCCATTCTCACCTGATACCTCACTCTCGCTCCATACTCACCTCATACTCAACCCATGCTCATTCCATACTCACTCCATTCTCACCTGATACCTCACTCTCGCTCCATACTCACCTCATACTCAACCCATGCTCATTCCATACTCACCTCATACTCAACCCATGCTCATTCGTTACTCACTCCATTCTCACCTGATACCTCACTCTCGCTCCATACTCACCTCATACTCAACCCATGCTCATTCCATACTCACTCCATTCTAACCTGATATCTTACTCTCGCTCCATACGCACCTCATCTCATATTCAACCCATGCTCAACCTATACCCCCTCCATACTCACCTTATACTTAACCCATACTCACCACTCTGAATATCGTAGACTTGAACCACCTTAAGTTTTTAAGCAGTGTTACTTTAGTGCATCATTACCTGTGTGAAATAATCGGTTACATTATCGTAAATTCCGTACCTACAAAATATATTTATCAGTTGTTCATGCTAAACGAAAACATGTGCTTTGATGTTTATTAAGAACTAAAAAAGAACCAATTACAAGAATCATATTATTCATACCTGCGGTTACTTCACGGAATTCCCAATACAGTGATAGACAGAGGTCGAAACAATTAAGTCGTTTCTATCCATCTTCCACGAAAGACATTTTTTTTGGGACAACGTGACCGGTGGTGATCCTGTCGCCGCCTTTATGTTCAAGCCAAGAATATAAATCATACATAAGGCTTTGAAAAATGCCTTGAGGAATAACCTGGGGGTCTCTTGACTCGAATTCCGATCACTTAGTACACATGATTACTAATTTTACAAATTTACAATGCACTATTGTTACACTATTATCTAATGTAGTCATTATGTCTTACGTAGTAAATTATGGGGTTGGGTATCTGATACAGCGGTGTTCGTATCGATCCCTCGTATTTTTAGAGACAGATAATCGTAATACTGTGATCCCGGCCTTGATAACATTTAAACAGGAATTGAATCAGTAGTCGCTGTTTGTTTTTATTTTATTGTAATCTTTATTGCACAAACAAAAATATGCAAAAACGGCTATACTGCTTTCTCTGCTAGCTAACCCCTAGGTACATTAGAAAATATGTCTTTTTTCTGAATTCTTGGTTTGTTTGTCTAAATATTGAAAGAGCTTTGTGCGTGCGCAGCGTCGTCGTTCGGGCGGCGCGCGTCGGACGGCGGCGCGCACGTGGCGTGCGGCGAGCGCGCCTGCTGCCGCTCCGCGCCCGCGCACCACGTGAGTCCGCGCGCACGCACACGCGGCGCCCGCGCACGTACACGCGCACGTACACACGCGCACGTTAACACGCACGTACACACGCGCACGTTAACTCGCACGTACACACGCGCACGTTAACACGCACGTACACACGCAAGTACACACGCGCACATTAACTCGCACGTACACACGCGCACGTTAACACGTACGTACACACGCGCACGTACACACGTGCACGTTAACTCGCACGTACACACGCGCACGTTAACACGCACGTACACACGCATACGTTAATACGCACGGACTCACGCACACGTTAGCGGACACGCACGCACACTTGTACATTTCCAGGCTTACAACTCCAAGAGAACTAGCGGAAGACTTATGAAATGTATTCAATTTTAGGCTATTAAATTTTTACTGCTGAATAAAATCGTCAAGTATTTCTTGGGGGTTTCATTGATAGGTGAATCGCCTACGTGAACTCATGATTTTTACTAGTTAAACAAAATTTTAATGAAATTATCGTCAGTTTCGTTTATTACTTTTATATGTTATTAGTGAGGCAGTTGCTAAAAGAAGAAATTTCATACATACCTTTTTTTTGTGGATGTGTGGCGTACATACTGTGGTTTTCATGGTGTTGCCAGCTCCAAGGTCCCAGGTTCGATTCCCGGTTGGAGTGTTAGTAGTACCTGCGTTGTTTCTGATTTCATAAAACAATTGCTTAAGCTACTTATTTTGGAATCAGAGCAATGTATGTAATATTGTCCCTATGTATTTATTATTTATTACACATCATCCAAATCCCTTGGTCGCCATAAAATTGAGAAGTTTTCCATAAAGAACTAATGAGAATATTCAAGTAAATAATTAACCATCAATATGTGACTATTTGTGATTGAGTTTCGATGTCGCCAGGTGTCAGATAGTGGGACGTCGTCGCGCTCGGACAACGCCGAACAGACAGAAGAACAGACAACGGACTCCGTTTATAACAGCAATTTATGCAGGTGAATATGAAATTGATAATGTTATTTCCATGTATCATCACAAGCTACATTTGTTACTATTATTTCATCATTGTCATTATAACGGTTTGTAAAAGTTCCTTTGAACTGCAGAGTTGTAATTAATGTTTTTATTCTTTATAATTCTAAAAGTAACGATAGCCAAATGGTTGGGTGGTCAAGAATTTCGAGTCAAGAGACCCGAGTTCGATCCCCAGGTGGCAGGCTCGTACCAATGGGTTTTTAAAAAACTTATGTACGAATAATATCGTTGGCTTGGACATTGTGACGGCGACGGGTTCACCACCTGTCACGTTGTTCCGAATATATCTTCGGTGGAAGGTGGGTCGAAGGGACTTAAAAGTCTAGACTGGACTTCTGTCTACCCCTGTATTGGGAATTGCGTGAAGATATTTATTTATTTACTATTCTAAAAGTGTACTGCAGAAAATAAGCCTTATCTGTATGGATGGGTTTGCCATAATCGACATGCTATACAAGTGGATTGATAACGGCAGCACCAGACGCCTCGCACCTTAGATACTGCTGCCTATCAGGTTATAGGCATCTGCTTAATTATTTTTTTTTGGTGATGGTTATCCCGACATCTGTCGGTACTCAATTTCATTTGTAAGACTTCTCTCTTAGTTGCCTCTAACTACACCCACGCGAAGAAAGAAAGAGGTACATAAAATTTTCTGTGAATAGATTTCAGTCCGAGTTAACAGTCTGCCTGACGGTAAATGATTCCTACAACCTCTTAACATCTGCTAACTTCAGATACATAAGATTACAGATTGACATTGTAATCTTTGAAGACAAAGATGCCTCATAGCACCTCTATGCCCTTCAAACCTGCAAACACCGCAGTTGTTTCATTTCTATTTGGTGGCAGAAATGGGTAAGAGTTTGGCACTGACCCAGATGACTCCTAAGCAGAGGAAGAGTCTACCACGTTGCGACTCTAGCAACTTTTCCCAATGTAGAGGTAGACAGAGGTCTAGGAAACAAAAAAAGTCCTTTTTGATCCACTTTTCACCGAAGCCATTTTGGGACAAAGTGTCTGACTGGTGGTGAGCCCGTCGCCGTCTTTATGACCAAGCCAACGATATAAATCGTATGTAAGTTTTTTTTTTAAAATAACTCACTGTCACGTTGTCCCGAAAATATCTTAGGGGGAAGTTGGGTCGAAGGGACTTAATTGTCTAGACTAGACCTCTGACTACCCCTGTATTGGGAATTGCTTGAAGATATTTTTTTTATAACCCATTAGTGGCCCAGCACTTGGGTATCGTGGCTTCTGTTACTACTTCTGCTAAACCTGGACACAACTAGGAAAGAGACTCAAGTTTAGTAATGGCGTGCGCGCTACAGGTACATGCTGAACCGCGGCAGCAGCAAGCGGCACACCATGGCCACGCCGGAGGACGCGGCCACCGTCGCCAGCTCCAGCGCCTGCGCCGGGGCCATGGTCAGTTTTTTTTATTTATCTAGCTACGCTATAAGGAAATAGAAAAGAAAATATGATTATCTATGACGACCATATAATATAGATAATTGCAAAATGCTTGGTGAAATTGCATTGCATTAAAATTCATTGTTCAACACTTGTACACAATTCACTTTATTTCGATTATTTATTAGTTAACCGGTTTCGCCTTACGGCATCATCAGGCTATTGACCTGACATATAACAATATAATGACATATAACTACAATGACTAATATATATAATTGTTAATTTAATATTAGTACGAAATTAAGTCACGATAAAAAAAGTCACGATAGCCGAGTGGTTGGGTGGTCGGAATTTCGAGTCAATAGACCTGAGTTCGATCCCCAGTTGGTAGGCTCGTACCAATGGGTTTTTCAAAAACTTATGTACGAATATCAATGGCTTGGACATAAAGACGGCGACGGGCTCACCACCTGTCACGTTGTCCCGAAAATATCTTCGGTGGAAGGTGGGTCGAAGGGACTTGATTGTCTAGACTCGACCTCTGTCTACCCCTGTATTGGGAATTGCGTGAAGATATTTTTTTTTTATTTAAGTACGAAATTAAACTCTGGTCTCTTGACTCGAAAAGACCGACAACCGAACCTCTCTGTTATCGTGACTATAACGTAACATATTAGTTAAAGAGTATAATAACTACGTTTTTCTATAAAAGAAATGTCCAGTGAGTAAATTCAAACGCAATCGGTAATGTAATTTAGAAGTTTCACAATCATCAATAATGTAATACTGAATTAGACAAAGTTTTCTCAATACTACCCACATGTCTATGTGCACAGACCAGCACCTCTCCCTCTTCAACGGCCAACATTCGAGTGAGACGGACGGGCCTGCTGACGGTGACGGAGCGACCGCCCGGTGAGTGCTCCAACTGTACAGATGTTATTTGTTCGAGTGTCTGTCTGTATGTAGTTCTAGACTTAACAGGGTACACCTTGAGATGAGTTTATTGCTGGAAAATAAAAATGTTCTGATAGGTGCTTGAGAAAGAGACGGAGCATATATTTATCTATTTTAACGATACTTGATTTTTAGTTTAATTTAAGATACACATATTATTTTTGTGACTGTGTGTGAGAATTTGTGTTGCCAGAATGAGAATTTGCTTCGCCTTTCATCCCGTGGGTGTAGTAGGAAGCGGTTAAGGGGAATTAAATCATGTTGATCAATATTATGACTGTATTGCAAACACTCTCTACATTCTCTCGGGGTCCGGGTGTTTGTGGTATCTTCGTTGTTTCTGTTTCTTATGTTGCTTACTTTGGGATCAGAGCAATGTATGTGATGTTGTCTCTAACTGTGTATATGTTATTGTTATAGAAATATAGATACATATTTATTTGTCTATTGATACATGAACGTCATTTATAGATGCAACATATATATGGTGATTAGAATTTCTTAGTTTAATAACATGATGTAGAAACAGAAATGAGCCATTGTGCAAATAGATTGAATATTGTCTCTTAGACATGAAATCATTTAATAAATAAAAATGTGTTCATTAGGGCTGCGTTCACTCGCAAGCTAGTTTTAAAGTGAAAGATATTCGCAGAATAAACTCACATATGTTATTTACATATATAAACGCATCTCAAGGTCTCCCCATGTAATCAGGCTTGAGATTTATATTTAGTTTTTTTTTTTTTTACTTTATTTAACTATCAAGATTAGCAAAAGATACAGGGAATCTTATCTTTTTCTGATCTTGAAACTTATTGTATGCATTCCGCAATAAGTAGTGCATGCGGCTAGTATTGATTTGCATTTTTATTTGCTAATTCTTATTTTTTTACCACCCAACCCTTCAGTTATAAGCCCAGAGCTGGTAATGGAGGTCGAGGCGCGTATGAAGAGGAACTATTTGCCTCCGTCGATACAGGGGGGCTACCAATACCAAAGCCCACCCACGCCCACTGGTGCGAACCAAGCCCAAAGCGTACCGCAGAGTCCCAACCACGGCTCTATCACGGCCGGTACTCCGAACTATACGAACCCGCCACAGAGCAATCAGAAAATGAAGTCTTCGCTGGAGACCATACCTCAGGGGAGCATTATGGGGAGGAAAGGCTCTATTGTCTCCGGTACACCCGTCTCCAATCAAGCTGCGTCTCCTTATACTCCCCCTACTGGCGCATTCTCCCCTAGTCACGGCTCGCCAGCTCAGAGCGCCCAAGGTTCCATTATGAGCGGAACTCCTATCACGTCCTCCAATTACGAAAACAGTAACTTCAGCACGGATTTCAGTTTCATGAATACCCCGTCCTTCTCCAACGTTAACCCATCATCAAACTTCAACGGCAACGTGCCCAGTCATACCTTCAACGGCACCACCAACTTCGGGTCCATAACGAACGGCACGCCCATTGCCAACTACCAAAACGTACCGGGTTCGATCACGAGCGGCACCCCGATCAACAGTTTCCTCGGCCAAAGTGCTCCCGGCTCCATCACCGGTGGCACGCCCGTTGGTGGTTTCCATGGGTCGATAACCAACGGCACGCCGGTCGGCAACTACCAGAGCCAGAGCGTGGGTTCGATGACCGGTGGCGGGTTGCCCGGGCCGCCCGGGCTGCCCGGGTTGCCCGGGTCGCCCGGGTCGCCCGGGTTGCCCGGGTCCATAACGGCCGGCACGCCGTGTCAGGCCCAGGCCCCGGCGCCGGGGGCCGCGTTTAGCAACCAGGGCCAGTACAATCGTCAACGCAAATACTCCGGACCGCAGAGGGTCAAACTGCAAATGTTGGCTACCGTACAGGAGATGGGTAATTTTTTTTATTTTATTTTCCTATTTTAAGTTTTGTTTTGACATTTCTTTTTAAATCCGGGGCAGATATTGGAAAAAATGCAGATAACTCAAACATTTATTTAAATTCCTTGTCAATATATATTTTTTTTTCATATCCATTAGAGTTTATTGTCATGCATGTATTACAATGTTTTCGCAGTAATATTGGCTTAGTTTTGTTAAGTGTAGTTAAATTTGGCTAAGTTTTCATGTGTTAGCAAATGTTTTGTTTATCTGTGTGTGCGTATGTGTGTGTCATTAATACATAGAGTTGTGTAGTAAAGTATTTTGTGTATTGCTAATTGTGAAGTTTTTAGGCCAGTCGCGTCTGTTCATTTACATGGTTGACATTTCTGGGTCAAAATTTAAAACAATTGTTAAATTCTTTCAATTATTTCATTATATAATACATAACATAATTTATATATATATATATATATATATATATATATATATATATATATTTATATATATATATATATATATATTTATATATATATATATATATATATATATATATATATATATATATATATATATATATATATATATATATATATATATATATATATATATATATATATTATTTTTAAACTAAAACGTACTGGGATGGACAGAGATTTAGACACTTAAGCCCTTTCGATCCGCCTTCCACGGAAGTCATTTTCTTGGCTCATGCGACACGTGGCGAGCCCGTCGCCGTCTTTATGTCCAATCCAACGATATAAATCGTAAATAAGTTTTTAAAAAAAACCGATTGGTACAATTCTGCCTCCTGGAGATCACACTCGGGTCTCTTGACTCGAATTCCGATCATCCAACCACTCGGCTATCGTGACAGCTTTCACAATAATTAACCATGTTGAAGATGAAGGTAGATACGATGTACCAAGATAAACATTGCGAAGTGATTATAACGGGCGAGCTTTTCATAGTTTACGAAATGAAAAATACATATATACGAGACGACATACCGACATACACCTGACGCTTCGTTCCGGGGGCAAGGTAGAACTATGAAAAGATCACGGAATATTATAATTTCTTCTGAATCAGACCTAGTATAAGTTTTTTGTAATTGTATAATACATGTACGCGAACACAGCACATTTGAAATGAAACTATTATTTTTGAATTTCATCGGATTTTGTTTATTTATTATGTTCCCGACGCTGAGACACTGCGGAAGTTGATATTTATATCAACATTATTGCACCTTATAAAATATATAAGTACAAAAGGCGGACATAATGCTAAAAGCATTCTCCGCCTGTCAACCTTGAGGAGTGGAAAAACATCGAAAGTGGTTACTATGAAACGAAACAGTATGTTTATATTAGATGTTTGACATCTTGTCATAAATAATAACTGTCAGCTTCCTGAGTATTAATTCTTTCGATCTTTCGGTGTCTAGAGGCTATCTATTAGAAAGAGATAGCCATAGTGACAGTATCTGCTGCTCAAATGAATCGGCTCGACCGGATAATAATACGACTTCGCACAATTAGATCGCACCGGGGTGATTTTGAAGCAACTTGTGCTTCTGCTATTTTTTCGGAGAGCTAATCGATGGCCCCCTTCCCGAAATATGGTAGTGGTTCTAAATAAACACTTAAACCAGTAGGCCACCAACGCTGACCATGTTGGAGAATCACTCACACACACAGGACTCCACTCAGGCGTCGTTACGCTACCCGAGCAAGAATTTACATTACTCAACGCAAACGTAGGATGATATCCTTGTCACCCTCTGCCACGCCAAGAGGACTTCATTCCAGCCCATAAGTCGTATGTACCCTTACATCGACTAAACCAGCCTGTGAAGAACTATGGTAAATGACCGGCAGTGGACTTTTAAAGGCCATTATTTATATATTTGTGTAAATATGTATCAAGCCTAGGTTGATGCGCCGGCGTCCGTTGATGTAGTTTTTTTATAGAAAAGAGGGGCAAACGACCAGGTACCTCATGTGATGGTAAATGATTATCGCCGCCCATATACATCTGCAATACCGGAGGAATAGCAGATGCGTTGCCGGCCTTTGAGAGAAGTATAGGCTCTTTTCTTGAAAGTCCCTAAGTCGTATCGGTCCTGAAAAACCGCTGACGGCAGCACATTCCATAAAGTGGAAGTGCGTGGCAGAAACATCCGCGAAAAACGCACTGTGGTGGAATGCCAAGCATCAAGGTGCTGATGATGGAATTTTTGACTATGCCGTAAGGTATGATGGTGAAATTCAGTGGCTGGGATTAACCCGAACAATTCCACGGAGCACTCCTCGTAGTAGATCTTGTAGAAAATGCATAGAATTGCAACATCTCTTCGCAAAGCCAGGGGATCTAGCCGATCGGATACGTTGATATGGTCGTCGACAATTCGAGCCGCTCTTCTTTGGATACGGTCAAATGGAAGGAGCTGACACTGGGGTGCCCCCGCCCAGAGATGCGAACAGTACTCCATGTGCGGCCGAACCTGTGCCTTATAAAGTTGCAAGCGGTGGGCCGGCATGAAGTACTGTTGCGCTCTACTGAGCACGCCAAGCTTTTTAGAGGCCAATTTGGCCCTTCCCTTCCAAGTGATCGCGAAAATGAACGTTTGCTCGATATGTCGACGTCGAGGATTCCGATACTAGCCGAGGCAACTAGGGGAGTGCCCTTAAAATGAGTTGACACGACGAAGGGTTTCTTTTTAGCGGTAAACGCGCAAACTTGTGTATTTTTAGGGTTGAACTGGACTACATTTAGTCGGCCCCAGTCCGAGATTTTGTCTATCAAAATGCTCTCTACCGGCGAGCTGGCAGTTTATAATGGATTTCATTACTTTGGAGAATAAGGAGGTGATGGCGATCAGTCTGTAGTTGCATGGATCTGAGCGGTCGCCTTTCTTAGGGATCGGGTGCACCAAAGCTGTCTTCCATGCCTTCGGGACGACGCCTAGAGAGTAAGAGTACCATAAAAGACGCGTTAGAACCGGTGCCAACTCTGGAGCACACATCCTTGACACAATAGGGGGAATTCCATCGAGCCCCATACTTTTCGATGTCCAGGGAGAGGAGTGCTTTGCGCACTGTGCTCTGAAAAAACTGGATGTCCGGCATAGAGCACTCACTGCACAGGATGGTCGACGGTGAGTTCCCCCTGTCATAGAGAGTCGAAAAAAAGAAAAAAGAGAACCTAGAAGAATGGCTTTCTCTTTTGCTTCATGGGCCAGCGAGTTGTCCCCCCTGTGCAGAGAAGGTAGTGATGGCTGACTGAAATTCCCTTGGACAGCCTTGACGAGGGACCAGAACGCGCATGTTCGCCAACTCTGACAATGTGCTTGGACTTTGCTGCAGCAATTAATCTTTTGAAGAACCTGGCGGCAGAGTGGTACTTCTTCTTAAAAACGCTAGTTTTTGAATCTCGACGCCGATGCATTAACCCAGGCCTGGTAGCACTGCAGTTTTTGGCAGGTGGTACCAAACCAAGGCTTAGATCTACCACCGATGGGCACCACAGAGGAAGGAACGAAGAGTTCCATTCCTTGAAGCACCACATCGACGACGCAATTTGCTACGGCGTCGGGACTATTTAGGGAGAAGCAAGGTAGGATGCAAAGAAATACCGCATCCCTTCCCAATGCAGTCGTTTGGATGTGGTCGATGAGTCGATCAGTTTTGGTGTTACTGTTGTGGGGCCTATAGAGGCACCCATAGACGCGAGGGTCTATGCACATTGAAAATCAAAGCACATTGTCAGAATTGATGAGAGGCTAGTTCGCCTCCTTTCGGAAAACTGTTCGTTCCTTCGATGACCACAATATTCTAAAAGTATTTCTGTAAGCCATCTCTCAAATACCTGCACAATGATGACTCCTGGTCCACATTGCAAAAGAGAAGGCTTATCTCCTGGGTACTCAACGCGTTCTGGATCACGGGGATAATTATGACCAGGTTGATATTTTGGACGATTTTCCAAAGTTGAACTTCCCCGACTCTGGGGTAAGATCTCCAAACATTCTGTATCACAGGGATGATAATCATGACCTGGATGATATTTTGGACGATTTTCCAAAATGTCTGGGAGAAGTATCCCCGACTCTGGGGTAAGATCTCCTTGCCGAACGACATGTTTACCCGAAGTACATTGCATTAAGAACTTTTCCCTCTGGACAATTCGTGGAAGACGACGAGAAGAAGAAGAGGTTCGACGAAATCCTTCCGTGTGTACTGAGGACATGTACCACGGAGTTGACACCGGTCCTTACAAGATTCCGGAACTGCTGCGCTTTTGGCGATGTCTCAGCAGGTTTTCACACACATCCAGTCTTTAAAAAAGTCGACTGCTCTGATTCGTACAACTGCAAACCATTTTCCTGGAGTAGATTATCTAGACATCTAATTTTATCTCACTCTCCGATAGACAAAAGTGATCAAGTCGGCAGTTAGCCTGGACATTGCGAAGGCCTTCGCAATGTCCAATCGTTTATGATATAAAGTGCTTCTTGGGAAACTTCCATCCCACGGAGGGCAACATCATACTCACAGACCAAGGCTTCAAGGATGTTTCCAATGGAGTGTGCTCGAAAATCATATCCGTGATTACTGGTGTTCCGCAAGGCTGTGTGCTTCCTACACTATTTTTTCTGCATATCAATGTCATGTTGCGAGTTTGTGGCATTTACAGATGTACAAGATTTTAGTTCGTTTGCTCACCTGTATCAGCTACTTAAGGAGTAAGATCGGCCCCATATTGAATAAAAATAACGATACGGTTTCACGAATCATAGAAAATTCGGGAACATAATATGCAATATCAACTTATTACAATTTAGAGATTTAGAGAGAGTTCTAAAATCTTGCGCTATTTATAATTTGCAAAGCAGTCAATTATCATATCGCCCTTTCTCGGCCACGCGCAATGTCAATTTGCCATCTAATACAAGAAGTATAATTTGAATAGTTTCATTTCAAGTAATGAATACCGTGTCGTGTATTCGATGAGCGCTAAACATTGTGATGACGTGCGGTGCGGTGTGCAGCGCGCGAGCATGCGGAGCGCTACTCGCCGGTGCGGCGCGCGGAGAGCTCGCCGCCGCGCGCCGCGCACGACCTGGCCTCCGCGCGCCTCGAGTACCAGCAGTTGCAGGTCAGTGCGCACTGTGTGCAGCCGCACCGCGCCGCGAGTACCAGCAGTTGCAGGTCAGTGCGCACTGTGTGCAGCCGCACCGCGCCGCGAGTACCAGCAGTTGCAGGTCAGTGCGCACTGTGTGCAGCCGCACCGCGCCGCGAGTACCAGCAGTTGCAGGTCGGTGCGCACTGTGCAGCCGCACCGCGCCGCGGTACCAGCAGTTGCGGGTCAGTGCGCACTGTGCAGCCGCACCGCGCCGCGGTACCAGCAGTTGCAGGTCAGTGCGCACTGTGTGCAGCCGCACCGCGCCGCGAGTACCAGCAGTTGCAGGTCAGTGCGCACTGTGTGCAGCCGCACCGCGCCGCGAGTACCAGCAGTTGCAGGTCAGTGCGCACTGTGTGCAGCTGCTCCGCGCCGCGAGTACCAGCAGTTGCAGGTCAGTGCGCACTGTGCAGCCGCACCGCGCCGCGAGTACCAGCAGTTGCAGGTCAGTGCGCACTGTGTGCAGCCGCACCGCGCCGCGAGTACCAGCAGTTGCAGGTCAGTGCGCACTGTGTGCAGCCGCACCGCGCGCCGCAGTACCGGCAGTTGCGGGTCGGTGCGCACTGTGTGCAGCCACCGCGCCGCAGTACCAGCAGTTACGGGTCAGTGCGCACTGTGTGCAGCCGCACCGCGCCGCGAGTACCAGCAGTTGCGGGTCGGTGCGCACTGTGTGCAGCCGCTCCGCGCCGTGGTACCAGCAGTTGCGGGTCGGTGCGCACTGTGTGCAGCCGCTCCGCGCCGTGGTACCAGCAGTTGCAGGTCGGTGCGCACTGTGTGCAGCCGCACCGCGCCGCGGTACCAGCAGTTGCAGGTCGGTGCGCACTGTGCAGCCGCACCGCGCGCCGCAGTACCAGCGGTTGCAGGTCGGTGCGCACTGTGTGCAGCCACCGCGCCGCAGTACCAGCAGTTGCGGGTCAGTGCGCACTGTGTGCAGCCGCACCGCGCGCCGCAGTACCAGCAGTTGCGGGTCGGTGCGCACTGTGTGCAGCCGCACCGCGCCGCGAGTACCAGCAGTTGCAGGTCAGTGCGCACTGTGTGCAGCCGCACCGCGCCGCGGTACCAGCAGTTGCAGGTCGGTGCGCACTGTGCAGCCGCACCGCGCGCCGCAGTACCAGCGGTTGCAGGTCGGTGCGCACTGTGTGCAGCCACCGCGCCGCAGTACCAGCAGTTGCGGGTCAGTGCGCACTGTGTGCAGCCGCACCGCGCGCCGCAGTACCAGCAGTTGCGGGTCGGTGCGCACTGTGTGCAGCCGCACCGCGCCGCGAGTACCAGCAGTTGCAGGTCAGTGCGCACTGTGCAGCCGCACCGCGCGCCGCGAGTACCAGCAGTTGCAGGTCAGTGCGCACTGTGTGCAGCCGCACCGCGCCTCGAGTACCAGCAGTTACGGGTCAGTGCGCACTGTGTGCAGCCGCACCGCGCGCCGCAGTACCAGCAGTTGCGGGTCAGTGCGCACTGTGTGCAGCCGCACCGCGCCGCGAGTACCAGCAGTTGCAGGTCAGTGCGCACTGTGTGCAGCTGCACCGCGCCGCGGTACCAGCGGTTGCAGGTCAGTGCGCACTGTGCAGCCGCACCGCGCCGCGGTACCAGCAGTTGCAGGTCAGTGCGCACTGTGTGCAGCCGCACCGCGCCGCGAGTACCAGCAGTTGCAGGTCAGTGCGCACTGTGTGCAGCCGCACCGCGCCGCGAGTACCAGCAGTTGCAGGTCAGTGCGCACTGTGTGCAGCCGCACCGCGCCGCGAGTACCAGCAGTTGCAGGTCAGTGCGCACTGTGTGCAGCCGCACCGCGCCGCAGTACCGGCAGTTGCGGGTCAGTGCGCACTGTGCAGCTGCTCCGCGCCGCAGTACCAGCAGTTGCAGGTCAGTGCGCACTGTGTGCAGCCGCACCGCGCCGCGAGTACCAGCAGTTGCAGGTCAGTGCGCACTGTGTGCAGCCGCACCGCGCCTCGAGTACCAGCAGCTGCAGGCTTGGGTACTTTTGAAGACCCAAGAATCTACTGCAGACTATCTTAGATATTAAAGATGTTTTTTTTTATATTATTTGTGCGAAATATTTGTGGGTGAACTATGATTATGGTAAGTTCTTACTTTAAAATGTAAGCAGTGCCCCATCATTTCAACTAGACTTTCGAATGCTGATTTTGTGAACATTCCCCTTTGCATCAGAAAAAGCAAGTTCATGTTAAATTGTACTTTTATGACAGCGCGGGCTGGAACGGCGAAGTAGCGGAGGTGGGGGAGCACCCGGGGCTTCGCCCCCGCGGCCTGACAGTCGTCTGCACACGCCTACAACTTCTGTACCAGGTAAGACTATACATTTTCTTTGAGCAAGATACGTATCTATTTATTACTTTACAAGATTTAATACTTTTGTACAAGATACGTATCTATAGTTGTTTATTTTATCCATTGTGTCGTCATTATGTTCGTAGCCAGTTCACTTCCAATTAAATTTAAAGCAGCTTACAATTTGATTTCAAATAGAAGATATCTTTTTCTTTTCCGAATCTAAAAAAATTTCGAAGAATTTCGAAGTACGGCTAAAAAAGAAATTCGTATTCTATGAACTTTTTACTTTCTCTTGGAAGTCTATTAACTGGCATTGCAAGCTTGTGTTTGTTCCTGGTATCAACATTATGTACATCGGTATTCTTATTCAATTTATTAATGTTGTTCTGTACATACAGTTGTAGAGCCACGCATCAGCTTTTGTTGTTACATGAATGGGCCGGCTTGACCGGGGAAGTACCTCGACCTCACAGAATACCAGCGTGAAGTAGAAGTCTAACAAACTTCTGCGTTTCGTCTGGTGAGTGCAGGTAACCGGAGACCCTCCCCCCTTCCCCCTTCTATGGGGGGGGGCACTCTTAGGCCGGCACCTGCTATGCCTCTGCTATTGCGGGTGTTCATGGGCGGCGGTAATCACTTACCATAACGTGAGCCACCTGGTCGTTTGTATAAAAAACAAAAAACATTACATTTTCGTAAATATATTGAGAGGCCTAAGTTAAAATATTTAAAGAAATAAATATCTTTGAATATTTCTCTTAGAGTTGCTTTCGAATTTAGACTTTAAATGGCTCTTATGGTCCACTTTAGCAGGATAAATTTCGTTTCCACTTTTGTTCCATGTCTCTTTAGCAAAATTCCATAAGAAATTATGCTATGGAAATACATAACATACATAAATACATAACGGACTATTAAAGTCCATTGCAGGACATTGGCCTCTCCCATAGGAAGGATTTGCCATAATCTTTACGCTTGGAAACCGGATTGGCGATCGCATTACCAGACAACTCAGACGCTGCTGCCCATCTTCGGCCTGATTCTTTTGATCTGATACTTTTAAAGATGGTTATCCCGCCATCTATCGGTTGCCATAACGATATTCAAGGCAGTTTCCCTTTGTCGCCTCTTATGACACCCAGGGGAAGAAAGGAAGTGGTAATATTCTTACACCGTTATCATACGGTTAATGGAAATAACTAAAATAAACAATTTTAGCCGTTTCACATCAGTAAGGTTAAGTTTAAGGTTATTTTCCTGTGCTGCACACCTGGTTCTACTTACGATTTTAGATATCTGAGGGCCCTTGTGAAGCTTAGCATCAAAAGTTATTCAAAAAAAATAATAATCTTTTCCATTTATAATTATATTGGGTGTTGAAAATTTTAAAAGCAATTTATTGGCATTAAACTTATAAACTATACCAGTCAGTATTAGTCAAATGTATATTTCGTTAGATTTTAAAGAAGTATCATCGGTAAACAACTATTACATCCTATTTTATTTTCTATAAAGTAGGGTAAATCATTAATGTAAATAAGAAATTTAACTGGGCCAAGAATCGAACCCTGCGGAACGCCAATTGACATCGAGAACGCAGAATAACTTGTACCATTAAATCAAACTTATTGTGTTCTATGGGATAAGTACGAGTAAATAAGGTTGAGCGCGGTACATCTTATGCCATAATGGTTTAATTTTCTGACCAGTTTATTATAAATCGACGCAATCGAAAGCCTAGGAGAGATCATAAAAAATACTGAGAGCATTCTGTGAACTCCCAAGCCTCAAGTATTTGTTTAATTTTATCCAAAAAATAAATTTATAGTCACCAAAACCTCGCACCGTAGATGCTGTTGACTATATCGGAAGAGAGACGATGATGGTAAAATATTATTCTAACGCCGGTTTATGCCCTCTTAAATTTTGACACGTAAAATTCATGCAGTGTTATTCTTTTATACTTTTTATGATGTGGATGAATTTCGGTCAGAGCTTCGTTTGATAGGGCACAGGAGACACCTCGTGCTAGATAACTTTTATGGTGATGAAGGATGTAATGGGTCCCCGTGGTGATGAGTGACGGTCCGGGCGCAGGGTCCCCGCGGCACTGCGGCGCGCCGCCGCCGCTGGAGCTGGGCGCGCTGTCGGCGGAGGCGGCGCGCGCGCTGCTGTGCGCGGCGCGCGCGCTGCCCGACGCGGCCGCCGCCGACCTGCCGCGCTCGCTGCTGCTCACGCAGGTGCGCACGCACGCACGCACGCGCGCACATATACACATACACACACAGCACACACTAACTGTGCTCATAAACTACTTCACTTAGGCTTATTAAATAAATGACAATTCTTTTCAATGTTCAAAATCTTAAATTTAATTTAATAATAATATACAAGGTAAAATTTTATTAAAAACTGTAAAAGATAAAAGGAAAGTATCAGTAATTTCGAACGAAGATACATTTTCCGAATTTAAAAGAGCAATTCGAATTGCTTTCAAAAAATAAAAACAATAAAATTACGGTCAATGTCCTCACACACGTAAGCGGCGTAGGTAAAAGCTAAGACAGCCACCATAATAATTATTTTCTCCTTTGATGTTTTAATCATAATTTCTCATTATGAATTTCGTAAGATCCTATGATAGCAGTTCCTTTGTCTCTATAACCTCCGCCGCAGCTCATAAAAACTTCATATTTCAAAATATCAATAAACCTTCAAATATCGTGCAATAATGCATTAAAACTTTTTAATTTTAAATACGCCATTTAATTTATTTTCAAACATGTAATAATTATAAAAAAAAAAATCACTCAATAATGTATACTGCGTAAATATTCCCAATTTTTTCTCTCAAAGTAAGCATGTGTTACTGAGTGGTGAGTTTCTGATAAAAATAAATATATTTAGGTCTCGAAGTAGGTAAAACTTTCTTTGACGATAGAAATGTGAAGATTAAATGTAAAATAAAGTTGTAATTGTTACAAATAAAAATAATCTCGTAACGTCTATAATGTCGTAATTAATTGCAATTTAATCATCGATAATGATTTGATATATGTGAAAAACTTAGTAATTGATTATTGAGATATTATTGAATTAATCTTTTATTGTAGGGTAGGTAAAGAAGTCGCGGAATCCTTGCTCGAACTCTTTGTTTCTTTGATGTCGCCGCATGGTACCTGTCCAGCAGGATTTAAAGTTAACAGTTTTTATGTCAATTATCTTAGTAATGATAATAACCTACCACCAGTTTGCAATTGGAATGCGTTTTATTACAAAAAATTACAATTTCAATTGAAGAAAATTTCGTGTCGTTTGTACAATGTGCAGGAATACTTCTGGCGCGAGTTTTGTGACATTTGGAGTTAGTTACAAATGTAAGGAAAATATTACGCACTCTTCATTGTTAATTCAATACAAACTAAAGTTTTTATTTACTTTTAATGTGTTAAGAATTCTTTTTAGTTTAGTATTTAACCCTATGATATTTTTAAATATTCACTGTGTATCATAGCGTGATAATAGAAAGTAGATTAATTTCATTTTAGTAGGAAGCATACAAACGAGGACAAGTACTTGTCGTGGGTCATTCACTTTTCTCTATCGTTTTCAGTCACTATTACAAAGATGCAATAATGCGTAAATCGAAGTAACAAAATATTAAACTTTTTTATTTAGCCTTTGCCTATTTAACTTAATGTATAATAATTCATATGGATTCCATGTTCGATTGTTCTTTTCGGCTCCAGAACCCTAAAAAATCACTTTATATATAATAAAGAAAAAAAAATTTAATAACATTTACGAGTAAGTACGGCGGAGGTGGCGTTTTCTTCTCCCGCCCATATCAGTATATTTTTAAATTAACCTTTGTTTTAAAAACAAAAAGCTTAGCATACACATACAGACTTTAAACAGTCGGCAATGTGTTCCATCAAATGGAGTAACGGCTTGTTTGTCACCAATATTAATGTTACATATTTTATTGGAAAAGAGTACAATGCTCTCACATTAGACGGCGTTGTTTCAGGACTTAGCTCTTAAGATGGGCATCAACCTTCACAACCTGTGCTCGCCGCACGTGAACATCTCCCAGGAGATCCTGAAGGCGCTGCACGCGCAGGGGTTCGCGCTGCTGTCGGGGCACGCGTCGCCCGCCAGCCCCGGCTCGCCGCTGCACCAGATCACCGAGGGCCTCAGCTACCTGCACACCGGCTCCATCACGCGGGGCACCCCGCAGCCCAACTCCACCCCGCTGGACCTGCGGAGCACCGTGGACATGGACACCGGCCAGTACCCCCAGCTGCACCCCATGGTCCACCCGCAGTTACACTTGGTCACGCATCGTTCCCTCAACAACTCCCCCATCTCCAATCCGGGCTCGCCTTTAGATATGATACAGGAGGAGATCGGAAACGGGAGTCACGCCGGCGAAACTAAAGTCTTTCCCCAAGAATTGAGAAGTATTCAGTTCCCGACCTATGTCTCAAGTCATCCACAGATTAGTCTGACCGACTGTTTAGGGTCGGAGATAACATTAGTAGCCTCTTCCTCCGAGGACAGCGTGGACAGCTTGGAGAACGCCAAGTATTCCTTGCCACAGTTCGTCATATCGGAACCCTCGGACTTGGACGATAGACCCTCGATCACCAAAGGAATCGGGAGGAAGGTCAGCCAAGAGACCGAACCTCCGCCGCCCATAGAAATTCCCAAAGATTTGGATCTGCACTTCGACAAAGACACGGAGATGCAGTCTCCGAAGGAAAGCGTCGATGAAAGCAACAAATTTCTGACGGAAGACCAGACGTACCTTAGACGAGGGAGCGATAAATCCTTGGGCTTCAGCGACGACTCGCTGAGCAACGACTCGGCGAACGTGTCGCCGAACTGCGAGCAGAACATCCAGTCGATCTACTCCAACATCATCTCCGTGAGCTCTGGCTTCAGCGAGAACCGCGGCAGCTTCTCAGAACACAGGGAGTCCTTCTCTTTTTCAGACCGGGGGAGTTTTTCAGAGAGAGGCTATTACGGTAGATCTTCATTTTCCGAAAAGAGCGACTTCGGAAGAGGAAGCTTTTCAGATAAAGGAGAAACTCCAAGGTCATCCTTCTCGGCACAAGGAGTTCTCGGGGAAGTCAAGGAATATAACGAAGATGTGTACATGCCTCGGGACAATAGTAAGTACGGTTTGGACAGATGTGAAACGGAACAACCGCGGCAAGAGGAGATTGAGAAGTTGAGGCGTTCCACTATGGACCTGCGCTTGACGGAAATCTGTAGACCAGAGGAGCAGAAAATACCAATTCTACTCAGCCCGCAGAAGGTGTCGTGCTTTCAAGAATATTATGAAGTTGCCCTCTCCACCGTCTGCTCCCAGCTCGACTCCCAGAGAATAGTAGAACTGCTAAAAGAAACCATAAACACCAGGGTACCGCCGCAGAACATTTTCGTTGAAACGGGAGACCAGAAGGAGAAGTATGACGACTCAGAAGCGTTGACCGGTTTCCTCAATCTGGAGTACTCTGGTGGCATACAAATAGAATTAGTGCTGTGCGAGAATAAGGCGAAGGAAAAAAAAGGCCTGAAGATGAGACGGATCTCTGGTGATCAGCGGGAGTACGGGAAGCTGTGCCAGCAACTTATCACCAGTCTGACTGTTTAACTGTTAAGACGAGATGACTTTTGAATATAGTTTCCAGTCATCGATTTAATAATTCTTAAAGATGGCGGAACCGTGTCCAAAATGTACAAGCAATTCTATTATTTAAGTGAGTGTCTAAAGATTCATACTCGTCTGGATTTTAATCCCGTGTCAGGTTTAGTTGTGACAAGAGCGATGGAGTCGCTTGTATTTTGTGATAATTATGATATATTTGCATCTGCAGTCGGACCATTGTGTTCGGGCAGCTGCGAACTAAGATTGGATCGTGTTAAGTAGGAATTGTCGATTTGTATGAAAAAATGGCGATTCTTTAATCAGTGAGTTTCGCTCATCAGGGTATATAAATTCTCTCGGTAGGTAATCTTTCATATCAATAAATGACGCCCTCAGTGGACTAGTTGTACACACCAGTTTTCACGGTGTCACCAGCTCAGAGGTCCCGGGTTCGATTCCCGGTCATGTCCATGTAGAAAAAACTTTTTCTACATTTTCTCATGTCTTCATACAAGTGCTTAAGCTGCTTAATATGGGATTTGAGGAATGTATGTGATATTCTCCCTTTCCATACCTATATTAAAATAAAAAAAATATGCCAATTATTAGTTAAAATCTAAATCGGACAAAATATATTACCAGGATGATGAATTGTTCTAATTATGTATGAGATCTGTTTTAATGGTTCAACTTGGACGGAGTTAATTTGTTGCTTCTACACTGACGTCCGGTGAACAAACTCATAAATTATCAGAATTATGTCTTTGTATCTCGAAAGGAAAAATCTTGTCACCCGTATGCGTTATCAATGACAAATGTAAGCCTTACGCAATTGAAATAGAATGTACGTTATTAAAGACAAAGCATATTGATACACGGGGATATACACAATTTATTCAGAAATATATTATGCAATAACAAAAAACTTATGAACTCATTAAATGTATTTATAAGTTTTTTTGTTTTATAAAGACAAAAAATAGACCTGGACTTGTTGGCCTGTAAAAAGCCCACTGCAGGACGTTTCCCACTTAAGGGGAGGGTTTTCCGTAATCGCCATACTTGGCATTGCGGATTGGCGATCGCAGATCCAGTGCCACATGTTGAACCACCTTCTGCCGGTAGTAAATAATATTTTTTAATCTACCCTTATTCGTGTCACGATAGCCAAGTTGTAGGGTAGTCGGAATTTCGAGTCAAGAGACCCGAGTTCGATCCCCAGATGTCAGGCTCGTATCAATGGGTTTTTAAAAACTTATGTACGAGTAATATCGTTGGCTTGGATTTAAAGATGGCGACGGGCTCACCACCTGTCACGTTGTCCCGAAAATATCTTCGGTTGAAGGTGGGTCGAAGGGACTTCTTTTCTAGACTAGACCTCTGTCTACCCCTGTATTGGGAATTGCGTGATGAAAAAAAACCCTTATTCACCTCTTTAGACACCCATGATACCACATCATTGCAATCATACTTTTGAATGCCGGAGAATTTATAAACACTGTTAAAACTGATGACAAAAGTGTATTCGGTATCTCTTTCAGACATTTCAACAATACTTGAGACTTGAAACTTTCTCGACGACGCCAATATGTGAAGCAATACGATGGGAACTGTACATAGATTTATTTACCAATGTTAAATTTAATTGCATATATTTGTATATTATGTTGATATGACGCCATTTATCCGCGTCACTATTTATTCCAGAATGTTTTTCGGTTCTATTTAGTATTTAGTATCGTTAAGTTGACGCCATGTAAATATAAATTAGGTCTAGATGCGACAACATCGTTTACAAATGTCCTGACGTGTCCACTGTGTATATATATAGTATTAGTTTTACGTGATCGCAGCCTTGATGGCCGATCGTATAGTGCGTGGAATGTGACGGGAGTTTGTTGTGAAGACGTTTTCGAATCGATGCATCCGCGCTGGCGCGTCGCGGTTCGAATCCCGTTGGTGCGTGATTAGTTTTAAAATCTGCATTTTAACAGGTCCGTGTCGTTGGTGGCTAGGAATTTCAACGGTTTTTCTAGCACTGCCTGTACCCGAAGAGGAGAGTTGCGTGCATTGTGACGTACTTGACGTGTTGCGTAGCCGAGACTGAGAGATATATTTGAAGTATATTGTGTTTGAGTTTTTCTAATAGAAATCTTGACAACACAATAATAAATAATATCTGGAAATGTTGAAAGTTCTCTAGTTCAATTTTCTTATCAAATCACTCGACCAAAGTCGGTCTCGGTTATGCGATTTCGTGCATTAAGCAACTAGCATAGAGTAGATATTCTACTGTATTGCCATAAGACAGAAAGAGACGTTATTGATGCGAACATCTTGTAAATATTATTTTAATAAATAATTCCAATTCCATAATGTTACGCTGTGGTTTTATTGATTTCCTCATTCATTCATTCATTCAATACTGTCCCTTAACTAAAAGTCTACTGCAAATCTATATTTAGAGTCCTATGTCTCTATAGACATAGGACTGTCCCCCATAAGGGAGGATGTGCCATACTCGTCACGCTTGGCAAGCGGATTGGCGATCGCAGTACCACAGTAACTGCTACCCGTAACCGGTCTGCTGGATTGTTTGGCCTTCAGATAACTTTTTTAAAATTGCGAGGGTAGTAATATTTATTTAAAGAATAGTGCACTGACCATGTCTGTCCAACGTGGTCATGGACTAGCCTTCCTAAGTTCTTGCCTCAGACATGTCATCGTCATGATAACGGCTTGTAAAAGTCCACTAGAATATAGGCCTCTCCCAAGCGGGAGATTTTGCCATGATCGTTTGGCAATCGCAGTACCAGACACCATGCGCTTTAGACGCTGCTGCCTGTCACCGGTCTGTTTTAACTTTGCATTGACTTAGCGTATGTGCTACTTTGCGCCATGTAGCCGTAAACTTCATCTAACTTTTTCCTTCAAATAAGTCTAGTTTGTGGCGACATCCATGTCTCCACATAAGAAGCTCGTTAGTAGCGGATTCAGGAAACATCGCGCTATCGAACTTTGCACGATTGATTATAAGTATATATACGATTACCAGTGGAGGAGTGGTCCTCCCCAGATCACAAATATCCGACCTAGCGGGTAGCTATCCTTTTCCTGCATCACATCGTCCGCTACAAGTTTTTCAAGAAAGTTAGACTTACTTGGTTCTTTAGGTTTTGTTTGAACACATTGCAGTGATTTTATTCTTGCTGCTTCTCACCAGTTTCAATGTAATTTCGCTTCATTAAGATATTTACTTCTTAAAACCTTATATTAGATTTATCTATTTAAGTATGTATATACAAGTTTGTTTATCAGGAACGTCCTGGAAAAAGGCCAGGTCAAGAGTACCCTAAATCGAAGGTAATGTATGAAGGGAATAATGAAAGTGGACGAAACAAAACAAGTACGTAAGGATCGTAGCAAGTGGAAAGAAATTGTCTCTGCCTACCCCTACGGGAAAGAGGCGTTTGTGATATATGCAAATATATCTATGTCTTAAATGTCTAGACTAGACCTCTGTCTACCCCTGTATTGGGAATTGCGTGAAGATATTTATTTTATATCTATGTACTGATATTGTACGTAGTCAAATATAGGATTCGGTAAGTGGTGGGCGGAAAGTACCCAATTGTCCAGATCTCTTCCTACCTCAGTGTAGGGAAAATAGTAGAGCATTATAAAACATGTTTGGACTTCGGGTAATTCTTTATCCATAAAATATTATAAATATAAGTAACCTAAACTTACGATTAATCAGCTTATCATTAAAGATCATAATTTTATTGTTGACATAGTGAAAAAAATTTGAACAAAAAGATTTGATTTGTTTTACTTATGTATTCATAGCTAATAGTTCTAAAAACTGTCATGCAATTTCTCATGCTAAGCTGCAGACGGCGGCGTCGTAGCGGACGTGGCGTCGGCTGCGGCGCCGGAAGCGGCTGTTCCATTGCTACCACCAGCTGCAATATCTGGAAAATATCAAGAATGTGCTGTAGTTGGATATTATGCAAATAGGGCTAAAAAAAATCTTCACTCTATTCCCAATGCAGGGTAGAGAGAGCGTCCTTTCGTCTTTTCGACCCACCCTCCACCAAAAACATTTTTTGGGTCAACATGAAGGGTGGTGAGCCTGTCGCCGGCTTTATATCCATGTTAACTATATAATCGTACAGTTTTCGAAAAAAAAACCATTGGTACGAGCCTGCGACCTGGGGATCCAACTCGGGTTCGGGTCGAAATAACTTATTTTCTTGAACTGTGTCTACCCCAGTACTATAACTTGATACAAATACATATCTAAGAGATAATACATACATACATACCTGACGGCCTGTCAAAGTCCACTGCACGACATAGACCTCTCCCAAGGGGAGGATTAACTATAATCGCCACGCTTGGCAGGCGGATTGCCGATAGCAGTACCGGACCACTCGCACTTCAGACGCTGCTGCTCTTTTTCGGTGTGATTATTTTGGTCTTACATTTTTAGAGATGGTTATCCCGCCATCTATCGGTTGCCATTAGGATATTCAAGGCTCTTTCCTTTAGTCGCCTCTTACGACACCCACGGGAAGAAAGGGAGTGGCAACCGATAGATACCACACGGACTTAACTTTTATTTTGATACATATACACTAATACAAATCTAAGAGATAATAATTAAAACAAATTATGTGTCATAAACAGAGCACATAACTCTATACTCAAGTTTTGAAGTCAAAGAAATAATCCGGTGAACGTAAGAGTACTCTGTATATTGGTCTATATTATCAATTCTCTGTGACCACAAATAATAAAAAAAATATCTTCACGCAATTCCCAATACAGTAGACATAGGTCTAGTCTAGACAATTAAGTCCCTTCAACCCACCTTCCACCGAAGATATTTTCGGGACAACGTGACAGGTGGTGAGCCCGTCGCCGTCTTTATGTCCAAGCCGACGATTTAATTCGTACATAAGTTTTTGAAATACCCATTGGTACGAGCCTGCCAACTGGGGATCGAACTCGGGTCTCTCGTCTCGAAATTCCGACCACCCTACCACTCGGCTATCGTGACTTCGTGAAATAATTAGGATATCAATTTTATGCCAATAATAATTAGGATATTAATTTGAAATGGGGTTGGTAATTTCACGAGAGCACGTTTTGCTACACGTATACCAAAATTATAGTCACATCACATATAGACCATATAAAGGTTATGTAGAACCTTCTTTGTGGCAAATTCTAGGGGAGGCAAAAAGTACAGAAGAAGCAAATATCATACCAGTGGATGTGACATTTGCGCTTCCGGCATCCGATCCAGTGCCAGCAATAGTCGTATTCTGTGGCGATGCACTCGTTGTTTTATTCATTGGCTTCCAAAGACTAAGAAACAAACAAACGAAGAGTTACCAAACTGAAATCTTATGCGTATATCAAGATATATATGTATATCGTTATAGATATCACTTCAACGTGAATCTATTTAAACGACTGTGAGTAAACTCGACGCACTACCTGCGCCGCAATCGTCGTGATGCCGTAAAACCATAATTCTTTAAATCGGAAGAATACGTCTACATACTGGGCAATACATCTATATATTGAAGTGTACTAGATTTGGCCCTATACAACAAGCTACTGAAAAAAATTCATGGATGTTATGTCCATTAATTTATGTAGAATTAGGTTGAGAAAGTGGTTAGCAGTATTACCTACACTATAGTTTTCAACAATTTCTGAATTTATCTTTGAGTAATTAAGAATAAATCTCAAAAATAGAAAACCATGTTTATAATATTAATAATAAATAAATAAATATCTTCACGCCATTCCCAAAACAGGGGTAGACAGTGGTCTATACAATTAAGTCCTTTCGAGTCACCTTCCACCGAAGAATTTTTTTGGGACAACGTGACAGATGGTTAGTCCGTCGCCGTCTTTATGTCTTATATAAAAATCTTTGTTTATAATTTTATTTTCAATTAATGTTTAATTTATTTCATTGTTTTAATACTCTTTAATCATTTTATTATTTATTTAAAATATTGATATATTCTAACCGCACTCTTTGATCGAGCTTCGGGCGTCACTAAGGCAGTTCATGGTGAAGTACCAATCCAAATTGGTAGAATCCAAATCCCACTGAGCAGTATGTTTGCTCCAACTGCTTAGTGTAGGTAAATCTCTCCTACCATCAGTAAATGGACTGTACCGCAAAGTGACTGTACTGAACAGAGGGTGTTACTGATGCGTTACTCACATCGTTGAGCGCGTTGTTGGCATGTACCTCGCAGCGATAGCTCGTGCCTCCAGTATTTCCCTGCAACCAATCGATCAAGTTAGCAAAGAATATGAAATGACAATTCTGAATTATAAAATGCAAATTGCAAATTCTGAATTATAAAATGCAAATTCTGAATTATAAAATACCACACATAGCAGGCCGTATCTGCAGCGTGGAGAAACTATCCCGCCTTTACACAATTCACATATAAAGATAGGTGAAAAATACTGCTAACCTTCAGTAATTGGAGAAGCTCTACATTATGAAGCAATCTGCATGTTGCTGTTTCTATATGATTTTGATGAAAATGTCTGATACAGTTTCCTTACACATACATTCTAAACAGACACACAGACATTTTAAATATTTAATAATAAATATCTTCACGCTATTTCCAACACTGAGGTCTAACTCAGTACCTACCTAAGGTCTAGACAATTAAAAGACAATTAATGTCTTTCGACCCACCTTCCACCGACAACATTTTTGAGACAACCCGTGCCTATCACCTGTCACGTTGTCCCACGGTGCATGGATCTGATGCCGTCTTAAAATCCTAGCCAACGATATAAATCGTAAACAAGTTTTGGAAAAAACTTATTGGTACAAGCTTGCTACCGGGGGTTCGAGCCTGCTACTCATTGGTACTGCCACCTGGGGATCGAACTCGGGTCTCTCGACTCGAAATTCCGACCACCCATCCACTCGGCTATCGTGACATTATCGGTTGTCGTAGGATTATACAATTGCTTCTTACAGACAGCACAATAACAGCAAAGGTGCGAGGTGTTTGTTACTGTCGTCGCCTATGTCCTACAGTGGTCATCTAAAGGCCGTTACATATTACAATAATAACTAACTTCGCGCTTAACTTTTATAACATAACCTATAGTACAATATAATCTATGAACACTAGTTCATTGAACCTGAGGAGCTTGACACTAATTTGCGCGGCAGGAAGGCGCGCCTCGTTAGGATTAGATATAGCGATAATGGTATCATCCGTGATGTCTTCAGTTACCCCGGGCTCCTCTGATGAGTACTCCACAGAGTCAATGTTATAGTAGAAATAGTTCGGGTGATCCTGAGAAAAAACATAAAAAATAATAGAACTGAACTATGTTAAGCATAATAATAAGCATAGTATATATCTTAATTATAACATGAATGAAGTTAAAGTCATAACTAATTCAATTTAAATTCATTTACCGTTACTGATATCAAACAACAAAATACTCATGCAAAATTTATTGTATTAGTGTGTTTAAATTATTATTAATTATTATTTTTTTTCGCATAGTGTAGCAGGCTGATGGTCTAGTTGCTAGTGCAAATCTTTGGTTGCCATGTTTAAGCGGGTAGAAATCCCGATAAATATATTAAATGCCGTTATCATATAAAACATTATCTTCATGTCCTTCCTAGTCTAGACGCTATTTTCAATATAATACAGAGGTCTAGACAATTAAGCCCTGAAGGGGCTTCCACAGAAAATATTTTTGGAACAACGTGACAGGTGGTGAGCCCGTCGTCGTCTTTGTGTCCAAGCCAACGATATAAATCGTACATAAGTTCTCTTAACTCGGGTCTCTTGACTCGAATTCCGATCATGTAGCCACTCGGCCATCGTGGCTATAGAAATAAGAAGAAATAACGAAGACAAATTGAGGCCTACGGGAACGGCTTATGGGAATGTAAATATAATTTATACTTGCGATTGTTTTCACTTGGTGAAATTGCATTGCATTCAAATTCATTGTTAAACGCTTGTACACAATTCACTTTATTTCATTATCAATTAATTAACCGACCGCTTTCGCCTAACGGCATAAGAAAAATAAAATAAAGTGAATTGTGTATAAGTGTTCAAAAATGAATTTTCATGGAGTGTAAATTTAATTATTTATGATACCAATGTATAGCTACAAGACCTGCTGGTGCGTTGACGACATAGAAAAGAATCGGGAATGGAAAAGGATGAGAACAGAAAATCTCTCTATGGTTGCCCTAATAACCGAATGAAACGCAGAAAAACAATTGTCTAAGCTTCACATGGTTATTCTTCGATATTCTGCTGTTATTCCTGCCCATTCCACAAACCCGTTATACAGCATTAAAGGCACCGCATGTCATTACCATGTAGTAGAAGGTTCTAGTACTTTCATTGTCTTTTTTACAGCAAGTCGTACCTTTGATAAGCTCGGAAAGGCTTTTAGCGAGTCGCCATACTTCATGTATCGACGACTCATAAAAGTTCTACGCAAGTAGTGCAGTACGGAAGCTGAACCCTCGCTTTGCTGCAGCAGCCCCAGTAGCCTCAACACGGAGTCATAGTCCCAAGTATCCGGGTCCACGTAGCCATACGGAGCGGGCTCAATTGACGCTAGTGCGAGAGTTATTTTTAATTTTAAAAGCTATGCTGTCTATGGTGTTTTGCTAGCTCGTAGCTGTTGATTGATAATGAGAGACGAGATAATAATTAGAACTCAAGTTAAGCAATGTTAAAAAATTTTTTTGTATTTTGAAATATAACCATTGCACCACGACTCATATCCCAATGACAAACAACTGTTATTTTTTTTTCAATTTTTGTCGCGAAATAGCAGTGTAGCAGTTACACTGCTGTTTCTTCACTGTATTCCGATTTAAAGGTATGGGATACACTGCGATGTTATAATCGATAATGTGGCAAAACCTTAACATTATACGTTTGACTCTTTAGAGCTTCGTTTATTGATCTGCAGGATACACGTACTGTAGTGCATTTAAAATTTGAATATAATTAAAAAAACCTTTAATTTGTACGGGTGGCAGTTTCCGTAGATCGGCAATGAAGTTGTTCTTGTGGTACTGCACCAAGCGGTCCAACCAACCGCTTCGTTGAAAGCTGATGCTCGCCATCGCCACAGATACACATATCGCCACAAGGCCATTTCTCTACAAAACAACGGAACAATATATGCTTTGTTGCAACATATGTCACAAATATTACCTTATCGCTCTTAGATCATGACCTCATATAACAGTATAATATTACTAGATATTACATAAAATGTAAACAGTATTAAACCTGGTGGGGTCTATATGCTCCATTACATTTTATTTATGTGTGATATACATGAACCCACGCAAACCAACTATTTCATAATATTTTTGATGTGAAACATCTATAGCCGCACGTAAAACCGATTGTTGGCGTGGCGACGCTTGCCGTATACTATACAAAGTATACTACTATACTATACTAAGTATACTATACTATACTAAGTATAATTTACACCCTATTACCTGAGAGTTAAGGTTTATAATTAAACACGGAAATCCCTTTTTTATATTTAATTAATTATATTCATATTAGTAACTATATAAATTATATTAAGATTTCATTTTTACATGAAAGGTCATTTCCTTATAAAAAAAGTCAAAAAATGTCAAAGAGGTTCAATAATTTTTAAAACGAATAAACATAAACTACCATTAATTTTAGCTGGAGATTTTATGTAAATTTGCAAGAGCTGAATCAATGCCTTTAATGACATTTCTTCAAAAAGAATTTCAATTGCAAATCAACAACAATCCAAAATAATCTACTACCAAATATGGAACAATTACAGAAGCTGTATTTGTGAGATATCTTGATAATGTTTCATCCAATACTTTTGTAACGTAGTTTAGTTATCATCGACCAATCGTCACAGTAATACCGGCAGAGGAAACATCGAATATAACTATAACTGAAGTCACAGAGAGAGAGAGAGAAAATATATAAATTGTGGCCACTTGATATTAATATCGAATTTTTGTATCAAATGTAAATAAATGTTTATTAAATAAAGTTACCAATTTCTGTAAAAATTCGTAATACTTCATTTTTTCATTAGGATGTATTTAATTCCTGTAATAATATTATCTTTTATGCATATTACTTGTACACACACGATGTTTCACATCTGCCAGGCGTCCCATGACGGCTCACATATTTTTTTAAAATGTCCGACCTATTTTAATAAATACATATTTATTAACTTAAGAAAATTGTTGCAACTGACTATATTGTTGAATATTGGTATTTTTAACTCAAACGAAAAAAATTTAAGCAAAGAAGCTAAAATACTGTTATTTCGTGGTTCAGGTGGCAAACGAATTCAGTTCATTTCAGTTTCAGTGACAGTTGGCGATCACAGCGCCTGGGCTACAGGCGCTACCACTGATGCATAGCCTACTTTTAAGCAAGGAGTTGGAAAAGAAGACCGGGATTGGGTCTCTGATTACCTCGCTCACCGGACGAATTGCCGTGCTCCTATCCTCAGGTCGAGCCAGGGCACGACATGACATATATGAAATTTTGTTCCTCAAATCATCTTAATCTACCCGCGAACCGCGCGCGCGATAAACACATCGATTTGCAAGCTTAGTAAATAAATAAGTTTTAAAGTGTTATAGTGTAGTAAATAACTTTGTTTTTGCATATTAATAAATCACTCAGTGGTATTTAAGTGGAAGTGAAGTTTGTTTACCTGTGCACTCGTGATTTAACGTTATATTTATATGAATTGCCTACTTGCTTTCGACGATCAGCGGTAGGCGGTCATTAGTACTTTGCGTAGTGTCACAGTCTAAATAATAAACATTGCATTGCTCCAGTATAGTAAAAGTTAGTTCAACTTCAACTAAGTAAATTGTTACTGATTTTAATACTCTGTGACACATATTTTAACACGATTACCGGTCTACATAATAATGATGTGCGAAGCATGTAATCGTTCTGTAAAAAGAAGAACTACTTTTATGCTCAGGATGCAAGAAGGGATTTCATTATCAATGTGTAAACATGCTACCATCTTTCTATAAGCAAAATATTACAGATTTAAAAAGATCATGGAAATGTCCTACTTGCATGAATATCACTAGAAGAAAATGTGATAATACTCCAAGGTTGCACGGTTTTCATGTGCAAGGTTTTCACGAACATCGCCCTCATCTTTGGATGAAGCAACATTTACCCCTGAGTCTCATAATAATCCTGAAATTCTAGATAATCAGGAACATACGGAATCAATGAACTCACAGTTAAACTCACTCCTCCCTGCTGCCTTATCGCACTCGTCCGGTAACCCGTGACATTGCAACAGCTGAGTGCCCTTCTTGACACTAAATTCGAGGGCATGAAGTTTTCGCTTATGCAAGACGTCAACCTTTTGATGAAAAAACAAATAGACGATTTAAAGGATAACTTTACGCGAACAACAGATTTTTGTCGTCACAACAAGTAGATCTACAAAATAATATAGAAGAGACGAACATAAAAATTAAAAACCTTGAAAAGCAAAAGCAGGAACTTCAGTCTGAACTGTTTAATACTCAAAACCGGTTGAATATTTTAGAAAAAGCGTCAAGATGTCTGAATATAGAAATACAATTAGTGCCTGACAGACGAAATGAGAACATACTCTTATTAGTAAAGAAACTTCTTGAAATGATCAAAGCCCTATTGCCGATACAGACATCCGAGCAGTGCGTCGAACAGCCAAACTGAATCCTCAATCGAATCGTCCACGCAATATTTTAGTGACGCTGTCTTCAGAAAGGCAGCGAGACACAATTATATCCGCATTCAAAAGGTATAATAAAGAAAACAAAAGCAACCCTCTGAATACGGTAAACTTAGGCATTTCAGGCGACAAACACCCAATATATGTCGTAGAACATCTTTCACCCCATTTAAAAAGTCTACACGCCGATGCTAGAAAATTTGCCAAAGACCGAAATTATAAATACGTGTGGGTCAAATACAACCGTATATTTATAAGGAAAGACGACACATCTTCTGCTATCAATATTAAAGACAGTAACAGTTTAAGCAAGTTATTGTAGCTTTTTATAACATTTTTTCTTTCTTTCCTCACTCAATTAAAACAATTTGTGCTTTTATTTCATATTATTAATTTATAATGTTAGTCTATTATCAAAATGTTAATCGTATACGATCTAAATTAGATAAATTTTACCTCAATGTCCTTAATTGTACTTATGATATTCTCTGTTTAACTGAAACTAATTTAAATAGTGGTACTTTTGATGCTGAAATAATTGATAGTCGCTATAATTTATTTCGTAGAGATAGAATATCGACAAATATAAGAAAGACTGATGGAGGAGGAGTTTTAGTCGCAGTAAAAAGCAAATAGTAGCCATCAGACAAACCTCCTGGGAAAGTAGTGTTGAAGATGTCTGGATAAGTTTATTGCCAAAGCACACCAAGGAACCATTATTGCACATTTGTGTGTGCTACTTACCAGGTCATTTATCATATTCTGATATAACACAGTATTTTAAAATTTACATAAAGTTCTTTGGAGTATACCGGCTGACGACATAGTTTTAATAGTGGGCGATTTTAATATACCTGGCTTATTATGGTCTTCATCGCCAAACTCAAACAACATGACAGCTAATGTTACAGGTGATACTAGATCCAAATTTATTTCTGCAGCTCTTCTTGAGCTTATGTCCCTTTTCAATTTAGGGCAATTCAATAAGATTAAAAATCATAATAACCGAACTCTAGATCTTGTACTATCTAATTGTTACAATGTTATGACTGATGAAGCAGATCCTATGTCGAAGCTAGATATGCATCATCCTGCCCTTTCAATAGAATTAATTAATTATAACAATCGTAAGATTATCACGTACAATAATTTCGAGAAATTAAATTTTAATAAATGTGAATACAATCGAATTAAATTAGAGCTTAATGAGGTCAACTGGCACTCTGTACTCTCATATGATGACGTCGAGAAAAATTTAGATGCCTTTTATCACACACTCAATGATATCATACGTAAATATACTCCTTTCATTAAATATAAAAATCATTCACATCCTTCTTGGTTTTCCTTGCCGCTAATAAAATGTTTAACTGAAAAAAACAAATATCACAAACTTTATAAAAGTTCAGGAACCCTAGGGATTATGACACCTTTGCGCTGTTACGTCACTGTTAATAGTCACGATAGCCGAATGGTTGGGTGGTCGGAATTTCGAGTCAATAGACCCGAGTTCGATCCCCAGTTGGTGAAGCTCGTACCAATGGGTTTTCAAAAACTTATGTACGAATATCGTTGGCTTGGACATAAAGGCGGCGACGGGCTCACCACCTGTCACGTTGTCCCGAAAATATCTTCGGTGAAAGGTGGGTCGAAGGGACTTAATTGTCTAGACTCGACCTCTGTCTACCCCTGTCTTGGGAATTGCGTGAAGATATTATATTTATTTATTTGCGCTGTTACGTTCTAGATGTAAAAAGCTAATGTCTTCTTGCTATAATTCTTTTCTTTCTGTTACAGAAGAGTCTTTAAGAAATAACATAAAAAATTCTGGAGATTTGTTCATAATAAAAATATGTAAAAGATTCACCTCAAGTAATGACATACGGCTCACTCTCTGCGTCAACCGATGGTGAAATATGTGAGTTATTTTCTAAATATTTCGGTTCTGTTTATGAGGACTCTTGCACTGATAGTCATTTATGTATTACGCAATTATCGCCTAGCACTCTTGCAACAATAAATGTAACGGTAGGTGATGTAAAATCTAAATTAAAATTACTAGATATTAACAAAGGTGCGGGACCCGACGGTATACCGCCTAAATTTCTCAAATCGTATGCGGATGAGTTGTGTACTCCTTTGACGATGTTATTCAATCAATCTTTACATTTGGGTATTTTTCCATTACTGTGGAAAACTGCATACATTATCCCCGTACATAAATCTGGCGAAAAATCGAAATGTGAAAATTACCGGCCCATAAGCATTCTTTCTAGTATTGCTAAAATATTCGAGTCCACTGTCTATGAATATTTTTATTTTCATTTCAAGCCTATACTATCTCAATCACAGCATGGCTTTCTCAAAACAAATCTACAATAAGCAACTTGCTGGAATATAAGAACTACTTGTGCAATGCTTTCTCCAAACGTGGTCAAGTAGACTCCATATATACCGATTTTCGAAAGCATTTGATAAGGTTCCACATGACTTACTGTGCTCCAAGCTGAAATGGTATGGTATACAGGGTAGCTTACTTCGCTGGGTACAATGTTATCTATTACGTCGAAGTCAATTGGTAGCCATTAGAGGTTTATGTCTTCCCCAGTCACAATTACCTCAGGGATTCCACAAGGTTCCCATCTTGGGCCACTCGTTTTTAATATTTTTATTAATGATCTGGTTGAACACCTTACTTGTCCAAGTTTACTCTATGCTGATGATTTGAAAATTTTTAACCTTATTCGAGATAAGAAAGACTCAGACTTACTCCATGATAACTTAACGTTCATTGAGACTTGGTGTAGGAAAAACAAAATGTACCTAAATGTAAAAAATGCTTCATCATATCTTTTACTAATAAAAGGCGGAAACAAGATTTCTCGTATTCCCTCGATGGACAAATTCTGCAACGTCGGACCGTAGTTAAAGATCTGGGTGTCTTATTTGATGATAAATTAACTTTTTGCGAGCATTATAATGAAATAATTAACAAATCATACCAATTAATAGGGTTTATTTTTCGTTCGGCCAAAGGATTCAAAACACAACAAAGTTACCTCCAATTATATTATAGCCTTGTAAGAAGTATCTTAGAATACGGATCTATAATTTGGTCACCACACTACGAGATTCATAAAAATAGAATTGAGGAGTTCAAAAGAAATTTCTAAAGATATTAAGCTATAGAATGGGCCTTGGCCGAAAATTAAACTCGTACGAAACGAGACTCAGATATTTTGAAGTAACCTCTCTAGAAAATCGACGTAAACGGCAAGATCTCTTTACACTACACAAAATCATCCATTCCAGCATAAACACTCCTACCCTTCTCGCGCAATTGGATCTAAATACAAGATACCAAACACGTTATCCAAAACCATTTCAGCTAAACTGTTACAGTAATAACACCTCACATTATAATCCCTTTGTGCGTATGCGTAGATTATATAATAATTTAGCCTCCGATCTGGACATTTTCAATACTCGTTATGAAAAATTTAAGAAGTCGACTATCAAATTATTACAGTAACTCACTATTGGTAATTGTATGTGTACAATATGAAAATGTGTCTGTATGTGTGTATGTATTTTTTTTTAAAGTAAGTGTGTGCGCAGTTGTAATTATAAGTTTTTCTCTATGTATAATAAATAGTTAATATATGTTATCGCGCTTGTAAACCATGCTGTGTACATATACGTTGGTTTATAATCTAGTTTTTACAATAGTAAATAAGTAAGTAAAGTCTCAATCACGATTGTAAACTGTTTTATGTACCATAATAAGTCACGATAGCCGAGTTGTTGGGTGGTCGGAATTTCGAGTCGTGAGACCTGAGTTCGATCCCCAGGTACAATGAGTTGTACCAATGAGTTTTCAAAAAAAACTTATGTACTAATTTCATCGTTGGCTTGGACATGAAGGCGGCGACAGGCTCACCACCTGTCACGTTGTCCCGAAAATATCTTCGGTGGAAGGTGGGTCAAAGGGACTTAATTGTCTAGACTTGACCTCTGTCTACCCCTGTATTGGGAATTGCGTGAAGATATTTATTTATTTATTTATTTATAATAAACTTAAAAAAAAAATCTTTACTAAAAAGCATGTCAAAGCATTGTAAGACATTGACAGTGGGTTGGCAATCGCAGTATAGACCTTACACCTTACACTCTGCTACTCATAACTAGCCTATTGCATTTTAAAGCCTTTTACTTAGTCGCCTCTTATGTCACCCACGGGAAAATAAAGCATGAGTTTTCCAAATTGACATTGATCCTTAAATTAATTGTTAATTTTCAAAACTTTACTTTTTATCTTGCGTCTAGTAGCGGATTTCAAAGTGTTCGGCCTATTCTAGGATTAATTGCGAGAATTGAAAGTAATATACTCGTAATATAGATAAAAATGTAAACCAAAAAAAGGTAGTTTATTTAAAAATTACTCACAACTATACTCATTTTTCTCAATCGGTGTAACAATAGTGCATTTAAAATTAATCGAACGTATTAGATTATTACACAATTTAATTACGTGTGAAATCGATAGTGGGTAATTTATTAACTAGGTATTAATTTTCAAACCTTGTTTTACTTTTATTTCTCACAAGATAAATAAAAAGATAATAGTTATATTCATATGAACCATCATTTTACTGTTAAAATTATGACATATAATATTATATCATTAAGTAATTGTTATAAAAAGTGAATTTATATTACATCGACACAATATTAATTTCAATAGAATAATAGAAAATTTTCCGTGTGGTTTTATACTGTCTTACATATTTTATATGTTTAGAAGAGCAGGTTTTATTCGTTATTTTGCCAATTTTAACGTACAATTTTAACGTTCACGCATTTCTAGACGGGGTTTACGATAGGTACTGAAAACATAGTATTAGTTTCAATAGTATTCTATGAGGAATCATTCTCGACCACTGCCGCTGGCTCATCTGCGACTATTGAGTTCCTCACTGTAAGAGTGGTCATCTACTTTTAAGTATTTATTAATTCAGGAATCGACAAGATATGTATAAATTTTATATCTTCATTATAACGTTTATTTATATTTATTAATTCACATTGATTACCTCTTGATGCATATTTATAAAACATCAAAATTTCCATGACTCGAGTACAGTTAATTACAGCACATCAATGTAATAAAAAATAAGTTAATAAACTAAAAAAAGCTTTTATTAAACTTATGTCGTTGGCTTGGACATAAAGACGGCGTCGTGCTCACCACCTGTCACGTTGTCCCGAAAATATCTTCGGTGGAAGGTGGGTCAAAGGGACTTAATTGTCTAGACTTGACCTCTGTCTACCCTGTCTTCCGATTTAAGGTATGGGATACACTGCGATGTTATAATCGATAATGTGGCAAAACCTTAACATTATACGTTTGACTCTTTAGAGCTTCGTTTATTGATCTGCAGGATACACGTACTGTAGTGCATTTAAAATTTGAATATAATTAAAAAAACCTTTAATTTGTACGGGTGGCAGTTTCCGTAGATCGGCAATGAAGTTGTTCTTGTGGTACTGCACCAAGCGGTCCAACCAACCGCTTCGTTGAAAGCTGATGCTCGCCATCGCCACAGATACACATATCGCCACAAGGCCATTTCTCTACAAAACAACGGAACAATATATGCTTTGTTGCAACATATGTCACAAATATTACCTTATCGCTCTTAGATCATGACCTCATATAACAGTATAATATTACTAGATATTACATAAAATGTAAACAGTATTAAACCTGGTGGGGTCTATATGCTCCATTACATTTTATTTATGTGTGATATACATGAACCCACGCAAACCAACTATTTCATAATATTTTTGATGTGAAACATCTATAGCCGCACGTAAAACCGATTGTTGGCGTGGCGACGCTTGCCGTATACTATACAAAGTATACTAATTTACACCCTATTACCTGAGAGTTAAGGTTTATAATTAAACACGGAAATCCCTTTTTTCTATTTAATTAATTATATTCATATTAGTAACTATATAAATTATATTAAGATTTCATTTTTACATGAAAGGTCATTTCCTTATAGTCAAAGAGGTTCAATAATTTTTAAAACGAATAAACATAAACTACCATTAATTTTAGCTGGAGATTTTAATGTAAATTTGCAAGAGCTGAATCAATGCCATTAATGACATTTCTTCAAAAAGAATTTCAATTGCAAATCAGCAACAATCCAAAATAATCTACTACCAAATATGGAACAATTACAGAAGCTGTATTTGTGAGATATCTTGATAATGTTTCATCAATACTTTTGTAACGTAGTTTAGTTATCATCGACCAATCGTCACAGTAATACCGGCAGAGGAAACATCGATTATAACTATAACTGAAGTCACAGAGAGAGAGAGAAAATATTTAAATTGTGGCCACTTGATATTAATATCGAATTTTTGTATCAAATGTAAATAAATGTTTATTAAATAAAGTTACCAATTTCTGTAAAAATTCGTAATACTTCATTTTTTCATTAGGATGTATTTAATTCCTGTAATAATATTATCTTTTATGCATATTACTTGTACACACACGATGTTTCACATCTGCCAGGCGTCCCATGACGGCTCACATATTTTTTTTAAATGTCCGACCTATTTTAATAAATACATATTTATTAACTTAAGAAAATTGTTGCAACTGAATATATTGTTGAATATTGGTATTTTTAACTCAAACGAAAAAAATTTAAGCAAAGAAGCTAAAATACTGTTATTTCGTGGTTCAGGTGGCAAACGAATTCAGTTCATTTCAGTTTCAGTGACAGTTGGCGATCACAGCGCCTGGGCTACAGGCGCTGCCACTGATGCATAGCTTACTTTTAAGCAAGGAGTTGGAAAAGAAGACCGGGATTGGGTCTCTGATTACCTCGCTCACCGGACGAATCGCCGTGCTCCTATCCTCCGGTCGAGCCAGGGCACGACATGACATATATGAAATTTTGTTCCTCATATCATCTTAATCTTTACTAAAAAGCATGTCAAAGCATTGTAAGACATTGACAGTGGGTTGGCAATCGCAGTATAGACCTTACACCTTACACTCTGCTACTCATAACTAGCCTATTGCATTTTAAAGCCTTTTACTTAGTCGCCTCTTATGTCACCCACGGGAAAATAAAGCATGAGTTTTCCAAATTGACATTGATCCTTAAATTAATTGTTAATTTTCAAAACTTTACTTTTTATCTTGCGTCTAGTAGCGGATTTCAAAGTGTTCGGCCTATTCTAGGATTAATTGCGAGAATTGAAAGTAATATACTCGTAATATAGATAAAAATGTAAACCAAAAAAAGGTAGTTTATTTAAAATTACTCACAACTAAACTCATTTTCTCAATCGGTGTAACAATAGTGCATTTAAAATTAATCGAACGTATTAGATTATTACACAATTTAATTACGTGTGAAATCGATAGTGGGTAATTTATTAACTAGGTATTAATTTTCAAACCTTGTTTTACTTTTATTTCTCATAAGATAAATAAAAGATAATAGTTATATTCATATGAACCATCATTTTACTGTTAAAATTATGACATATAATATTATATCATTAAGTAATTGTTATAAAAAGTGAATTAATATTACATCGATACAATATTAATTTCAATAGAATAATAGAAAATTTTCCGTGTGGTTTTATATTGTCTTACATATTTTATATGTTTAGAAGAGCAGGTTTTATTCGTTATTTTGCCAATTTTAACGTACAATTTTAACGTTCACGCATTTCTAGACGGGGTTTACGATAGGTACTGAAAACATAGTATTGGTTTCAATAGTATTCTATGAGGAATCAGTCTCGACCACTGCCGCTGGCTCAACTGCGACTATTGAGTTCCTCACTGTAAGAGTGGTCATCTACTTTTAAGTATTTATTAATTCAGGAATCGACAAGATATGTATAAATTTTATATCTTCATTATAACGTTTATTTATATTTATTAATTCACATTGATTACCTCTTGATGCATATTTATAAAACATCAAAATTTCCATGACTCGAGTACAGATAATTACAGCACATCAATGTAATAAAAAATAAGTTAATAAACTAAAAAAAGCTTTTATTAAACTTATGTCGTTGGCTTGGACATAAAGACGGCGTCGTGCTCACCACCTGTCACGTTGTCCCGAAAATATCTTCGGTGGAAGGTGGGTCTAAGGGACTTCACTGTCTAGACCAGACCTCTGTCTTCCCCTGTATTGGGAAATGCGTGAAGATATTTATTTATTATTCATAAATTAACTATGTTTTTTCTGCTAAAAAATATAGCGTGCAGTTTCATATTAAAAAGTCGAAGTGGACCGAGACCAACTTTCGAAGACCATTTGAGCAAATTGCTCGAAGATGGGAAAGGAAAATTATGAATTTTTGAAATTAACCTTTCTTAAAAGACGGCAACGCATCTGCTATGCCTCTGGTATTGCGGGCGTTCATGGGCGGCGGTAATCCCTTACCATCACGTGAGTCACCTGCTCGTTTGCCTCTCTTTTCTATTAAAAAAAAAAGAATTTGAAAAGGCGATATGTTTTCTCTGGATTACCCGTCAGAGATTGTGGGTGGAAGATAAGTAACTCTGTATTTGTTACTCGGACTAAACTGCGAAGCTTACATCCCACCTATACAGTCACCTAGCGTTCCGTATATTAATTCCGACTATTTATTCACATAGTAACAAGAAGCAAATTAGTTTCCTGCAGAAACCCATTCTCACAGAGTACATTTGTATTATAAAATGAATTAAAGAATGACAATATATTCCATAGAGTAAAGTTTAATCGTGTACCCAATCACTGACATTGAAATTTGAAATCATATGCAATTTTTGACAATGACAGTGACATGCGATACGAGGTGGAGATCGAAGACGTGTCACAGTTTAGTTACAAACACAAAATATTCAAAAACAGTTAAGTGTTATCTAGAAATATAAAACAATTTCTATATGGATTACTAAGAATTACCTTCGACTTCATCTGTTACATAAAAATCAATACAATTTCTAAAATTAAGCGAAAAGCCACTGAGCAGTAAACTATCGGAAATCGTAAACAAAGAGATTTTATTACAATGTTTTGTTCATGAACAGAGTTTGAATGAGTGAAAGAGGAGTGGTTTTTAAATCGCTGAAGATTTTAATGCGAGGAAAGTGTTTCAAAATGACCGGAGTAAGCCGCGATGCGCCAATCGGCATACAGTGTATACAAAGACTTAGCGGGTGGCTCTGTCCTCGGCTTCAAATCAACAGATTAGCATGGTAAGTGTTACCACACACCATACATGTCCTGAAAAAATCACAGAAAAAGTCCACGCTTTGCTAGAGGATTGGCGATTGCATTGTCAGATTTCTCGCACCTTGGACGCTGATGCCTCGTTACTGGTTTGCTTAACCCGGTATATTTTAGATGGTTATTCCACCATCTATCGCCATTGTGGAGTTAACCATGGCAGTCTATTATGACTCCCACAGGAAGAAAGTTGGTGGCATGTCGTTGCTACATGGTCAAAGTAAGTAAAAAAATGTAAATAAATTTTTATATATATTTATTAAGAGAATATAACTTTTTATTTCATTTCAAAATTAAGCTATAAGTTTTCAAATTTGTCTCAAATCCTCAAATAATGGTGACTGCCTTTCCCCATTTATCTGGCCTTTGCGCATATATGCATTTTACCTTTGTTGTTTCTAATTCCATAGAAAATGTGCTTAGCAGCTTTGGGATCAGAGTATGTGATGTTGTCCCTATCTGCGTACAAAGTTTGAGTATATACAAAGTTTGATACATGAAATGTGTCTTCTCTTTGTGCAGTGTGACCGGTATTTAAGAGATATAGGTTCAGGTTTTGGTTCCATGTATGTTTACTTATTTGCTTTGGTAAGTATTGTTATTTTAGGTCCACTTGGCACTTTATTGAATTGTAAATAATCCTCTGCAATGCATAGGCCTTTTGTATTTAGTGGGCTTGCAATAATTGCCACAATGCAACCTTTTAAGTCTAATACAATAGCAGACATCTTGTAACCTGCTTTCCGATATCTCAGGTATTTATTTTAGATTTCGTGTAGTCAATACTTGAGATGTCCTAACAATCCCTATTCCAATATCAAAATACATTTAAAATTAGTTACGAGGTGTAGGTGTGCAAGTTTCGTAATCAAACATCACAATATAATAGATAGAATTATAATAATAAAAATAGTCTTTTTCAATGGTTTTGGTTGATGAGTTGAGGGAGAGTATTTTAAAAGAAAAAATATTTTGTGCTTATTTCAGACTTATTTCTCTTTCTTTGCCATTAGTTATAAATATAACATAATTGTTTGCAATTATGTGATATTTGTAACTAATATTTTTATCAAAAATAACCTCTCCACCTTAGGCATGGTTTAAAGTGAGACAGGTGTAACTTCAACTGATGTGAAGAGGGTTCCATAAAATGTTATCACAATATTTGAGTAGATTATCACGTTATTTTAAGATCATAGAATATAATCTATAAGTAGAAAAGTAATTACATATATTTTTGAATATTTTGCATATTCTTTTTTTTTCAAATATATTTATTTTTTGAGTCACAACAGCCAAGTGGTTGGGTGGTCGGAATTTCGTGTCAATAGACCCAAGTTCAATCCCCAGGTGACAGACTAGTACCAATGGGTTTTTTCTAAAACTTATGTATGAATTATATCATTGGCTTGGACATAAAGATGGCGACGGGTTCACCACCTGTCACGTTGTACCGAAAATATCTTTGGTGGAAGGTGGGTTGAAGGGACTAAATTGTCTAGACTAAAACTCTGTCTACCCCTGTATTGGGATTTACATGATGATATTTATATATTTATTATTTTATTTGATTTATATTCAGATTTCGTTGTTCACTTCACACATTTGGGTCACAGAAATTGATCTGTGATACCAAATGTATCACAGATCAATTTCTGGATGGAGAGATTGACTCAGGAATGATTCTATAAGAGATTGACTCAGGAATGATTCTATAAGAGTTTCAATTTTTTACAGTCGTACGGAGCCCTAAAACACTTTCATAAATGGCTGCATAATCCATATATAAAAGATGCAACATTTAAATATTAAATTAAGTATTAGATGGGTCTCCTCTCATTTTTCATTTGAGTCAGTACATATTCCATAACTGGAATAAACATTTGTAGGTTAATTAAATGTACATTTGATACGGAAATCTAACACGGTATCTCCTTCGCCGATAACGTGTGTCATTAACAGAACATAATATTTAAATTGAATGTTGTTCAAAATGTATTTACTGCAATTATACACTTTTGTGTATATAATTTGCCGTGTTAGCAAAATTGCTAGTGGAGGGGAGGGTCAAGAGTACTCGGATACCTAGACGTGCGTGTACGAAGAGAATGAAATGAGATGAATTTAAAAGAAGCTAAAAAGGTGACTAGTGATTACTCACGTGTTAAGCAAACCCCTGACCATCAGGCTACCAAGTCCCTTACATCTTTGTATATAAGAGTAATACACAAATATCTTTTTGAGGAGGATGACCTCCGTCCTGGCTGTGGTTTTTATAATGTCCTCACTTATGAGGATTGATTCTAGGCTTGGTCAATGGAGAAAACTAAATTTTTTGCATTATCTTCGTCCTGGGTTACTGTACTTCCGTTGTTACTGATTCCATAACACGCGTACTTTAGGATCGGAGCAATGTATATGATGGTATCCCTATGTATGTATTTACTATTATTTTTAGTCAACGTGTTTTGTTCACGAGTCATCCGTCAGCAGGAATATTTTGAGCGTGTCGCCAAGCGGCTTCCGCTTTGACCTAAATACTGACAACATAGCAGACTGATGCGAAAAATACAATGATGAAAAAATGGTAGCTAACGAATAGCGTACCATACTGATAATGTAGCTTACCCATTAATAACCCCCTTAAATAGTTACTCGCTAGATCTTGGTTCTGTTTTTTGTGACTCCAAGTGATTATGGACTTTGACTCACCAGACTTCAGGAAATAAAAAAATGTTAATTTTGAAGTGTAACAACCTTTGGAATTGCCGCCAATTCACAAAAACAAATGACAATATATCTTATTAGCTTACCAAAGAGTTCTGTAATCGAATTTTAAAAGAAGTTTTCATTCACAACGTTTCTTACTGGCCAGTTTTAATAACTGTCAATGCAACCCTAGGTATTCGAGAGCGTAGTACTAGTACCAGTCGTACCGGCTCCTTATTCTATTTACTTACCTGGCCTACTGAACCGCGGCAGCACCATAACCTTCGGAATGCGCGACGGCGCTTAGTAGTAGCAACGTTGATAAGCGGAACGAAGTCTTACCTCGACTGGTTTCGACCATCTACGTAATACGTTGCCATCCGGAGGTCTTCCGTGACCTTTAAGAAGACGTTTAATTCCATTTGCCATTCAATTTTGGTTTCTAATCATTTTTGTACTAAGATTGCATTTAGTGTGAAAGGCTTTTGCATGAATGGGCCGGCTCGACCGGGGAAGTACCACGACCTCACAGAATACCGGGGTGAAGTCTAACAAACTTCTGCGTTTCGTCTGGTGAGTGCAGGTAACCGGAGGCTCACACACTCCCTACCCCAATTCTGGGGAGCGGGGCACTCTAAGGCTGGCAACGCATCTGCTATGCCTCTGGTATTTCGGGGTGTTCATGAGCGGCGGTAATCACTTACCGTCACGTGAGCCACCTGCTCGTTTGCCTCCCTTTTCTATAAAAATAAAAGGCTTTTGAATTGTTTGCACTTCAATGCTCGGCATTTCTACGACAGTGAAACACGACGCTATACAAACACCAAGTAAGTCAGTACAGGTTGACAGCACAACCAAACTGGAGTAGAGTAGCTCAAGACAGATAGACAGTATTGATAACTTTTTCAAGAGGCACGCTGAACTATGAATGAATGAATGATTTATTAATTAACACATAACAAAGGTATAAAATACAATTATACAGAAATGGTAAAATTTTACTAACAATAAATAGTTTTATCTGCTTTAAAATAATGTATGTTTCTCGAATAAATATATAATATAGAAAAAATATATGTAAAAATAATGCTAAAACAGAATTCAAAGCCGTATCCGTGTAATAAAGCTTACAACAATGCCTTACATTCGCTATCGTAAGTTCCGAGAAAGCGAAAGATAAAATTAATCAAACCACAACTGATGACGATGAAAATAAATTAACTATTCATGTTACATATCGGCGATTTGTCCTTGATGTATATTTCGTGTAACATAGTTTCTAACTTCACGTATAATTCTGGCGGGCTGGGCACAAACTACAGATCGCAAATCGCATAAACATCCGTAATTCCCAATACAGGGGTAGACAGAGGTCTTAGTCTAGACAATTAAGTCCCTTCGAACCACCTTCCACCGAAGATGTTTTGGGACAACGTAACAGGTCTTTATCTCCAAGCCAACGAAATGAATCGTACATAGGTTTTGAAAAAACCCATTGGTACGAGCCTGCCACCTGGGGATCGAACTCGGGTCTCTCGACTTGAATGCCAATCACCCAACCACTCGGCTATCGTAACTCAAACGTCCGTGACTCGATTATAAACATTCATATTCATCGCATAGATATTTATTCTCAAATATTTTATTCAAAAAAAGTTGACGCGTTCACTTATTTGTGATGTCCTTACGAGTAACTTCGAGGACAGGGTAACTGCTAACGAGGCTATATATTTTGTCGATATATATGAAATTTTGAAAGTTTTATCTCTTTACTTAGGTTTTAAGTGGTCACTTATTGTATTGTGTCGTTTATTATTTTCTTATATGTTCACGCTATTCCAAGAAATTGGGTTGACAGTGGTCCAAACAATAAAGCCTTTTAGAAAGGTGTGTCGACCTTTCTCCGAACACATTCCTGGAACAACGTGACAGTTGGTAAGCCTGTCACCGGTTTTATGTCCAAGCCTATTATAATAAATAGATCTTAGATTATCTTTATTGTTATGATATTATTACGTTTATCTTGTTTGAGGATATTACGATGATGAGAGCATTACTAAATATTATCCTGTAAAACGTTATTCTCCAATCGTTTAAGTCGACTAAAACTGTATAATGCTGTGCAAACAAACTGAGACGTTCACGTCATCGATTGTAGATTATACATCGTACAGCTCATGTTTTACGTTACATAAAAATTACATTGTTTTGTAATACGAGAAGGATTTCTATACGTATTTTAAATGGATAAATAATAAAAATATACACGATACAAACTCAAGACACTTCTTGGTGCTGAAGGAAAGAATGAAGAAGCTGCACCAAATGTATAATTCTCGTGTTAATTAATATTAATAATGAATACATACTTAGATAGGGACAATATCACATACATTGCTCCGATCCCAAAATGAGTACTAGTTACTTAAGCACTTGGCTATGGAATCAGAAAACGAATGTACCACAAACACCTAGACCTGAGGCAATGTAGCAAAAGTGTTCTTTTACATTGACTCGTCCAGGAACTAAACCCTATGAACTGTTGACACCATGAGAACCGGTGTGTGTGCCGCTCGTGTACGGCGGTCGTCAACATATTTATATAAAAGAATTACATACCATGTATGAATTACAACATAGAAAGTTGTTTTCTACTGATTAGTTACAACTGGACAATATTTGTTTTTGCTCTATGGTATCGGCGTCATAATTCAATCTCCAATCATACATATACACACGTTTTGTTCCAATCATCACTATTAAGAGCGTGTAAATCAAAATGGCTATCGACTGTTAGTGGAAAAACCATCTTTAAAAATATCACTATACTCTAAACAACGTTACGTCGCAGGTTCAGGTCCGCCATTCCGCTACTGTCTTAAACCACTCCAGACACAAGCATTGCAGCGTCGCAGTGGTTAAAAGGAATACTAGTAATGTTATTTGTAATTGCTGGTATTCTTTTAAAAATTTTATATACAACATTGTAAAATGAAGCATAGATAATATTTGTTTTACAACTCTCTCTCTAGCTATCAAGTGACGGTTCTAGTGCTGACGTACTTCACATACATGACATACCACCTGACGCGGAAGCCGATATCGGTGGTGAAGAGTGTGCTGCATCAGAACTGCAGTGCGCTGCAGCCGCCGCCGGGCGTGGACCCCACGGACGACCAGTGGTGCAACTGGCCGCCATTCAGTAAGTCGTAGCCTTCGTACACCATAACACATCCCACTCTTACGTAATGATATATTTAGCAGTCGCGAAAAACAAACCCAAGCAAATCGGAATTCGAGTCCAGAGACTTGAGTTGGATCCCCAGGAGGTAGGCTCGTACTAATGAGTTTTTTCAAAACTTATGCACCATTTATATCTTTGGCTTAGACATAAAAACTGCGACAGGTTCACTGCCTGTCACTTAACCCAAAAAATGTTCTCGGTGGAAGGTTTGGACCCACAAAAGGACTTAATTGTCTGGACCTCCGTTTACCCCTGTATTGTAAATGGGGTGAAACAATTTTTTATTTGATTAATTATATTAAAATACTTGTAATCAATAGTAGGATTTCCGTAGCCGAATGCGGTGTTATCAACAAGATGCGTACTTTCAGAATGTGTCACATCCGTATTCAGGCTTAGTGGCAGAATTATAACATGTGTATTTTTTTACGTGGTTTTTTTTTTGCAGATACCAGTGACGCAAACACTTTGCTGGGGGCGTTGGACTCCGCTTTCCTCTTCTCTTATGCGGGAGCCATGTTTGTTTCTGGTTGGTATGGCATTTCATTATTGTGGTTCTTTATTAATATTTATGGATTTTCTCTCTTTTATATTTGATAGTTATCTTACAAAATGGGAAAGTACTATCTATATATTAAAACAATTAATTTTATGCTTTTAAAATATAGTCCAACGCAATTGGATGGGGATGTCTTCCCATTTATGTCTTATTTTTAGTAAGGTTGAGGAGGAGTTTTAGTGAGGAAATTTATCAAAAATTTAATTTATTCAGTACTAAGTTTTTTCCAACGCCTCGGGTTGACTGGGAGAGAATGCCGATGTGGCATTAACTTCGCCCTTTGTTATCCTTATCTTTAAGGTGATTACAATGAGTATAAATAAGTAAATAATCGATTTGTTATAGAACACTCCGAACGTGTTTTTTAATATAAGCTTGCAATCAATCAATTTAAGTCCAGATTTGAATTTATTGACTTGGAGAGTGGTGTGGAAGGTAACTGGACTTTCAAGGTTTTTTTAACACAAGGGGCCTCTAGTTAATCTAAAATTGTTGTATTAATACATTCCTAATATTCCTGAAGAAATAATCCATAACATGAACTTAAAGACATCAATCTTAATATTCTAATATACGTGTTAAACCTTTAATATATGTTATTAATACTTAGTAACTTGTTAGTAATAAAAATATGTTTTCAAGTATTTCCAAAAGGTTTTCAAGTTTCCAACAATTAAAATTTTTCTAAGGCATGGTAGCGGAGCGGGTGGACCTGCGATACTTCCTCTCTTTGGGGATGTTGGTGTCAGCCATCTTCTGTTATCTGTTCGGACTGGGTCATACGCTGGGCATACACTCAATCTCCTTCTATTTATTGGTGCAGGTAATACATCTGTTCTAAGGAGAAAGAATTCCTTATCTGCTTTATTGCATGATTATTCATTACCACCTTCATTAAATTGCTTCTTTTTAAAAGTAAATAGATGTTAAATTAACAAGTTGAGAGACATTAACCGTTTTAACACTTTGTAATTTCATAGTAAAAATCCCTATGAATTAGCTTCTCTTAAGACGGTCACGATGATAGTAATATTGTACAAGGGTTTGTTTTTCTAGGCGGGCGCCGGTATTGCACAGACCACTGGTTGGCCGGGCACAGTAGCCACTGTCGGCAAATGGTTCGGCAACAGTAAGAAAGGTCTCATTTTCGGCATATGGAACTCACATACGTCTCTTGGAAATATATTAGGTAAGCTGTTGTTAAAGGGTACCTCAAGGTTCTATTCTAAGACCGATGTTATTTACCTTTTACGTGTATGAAATTCGTTTTAAAAATTTATTAATATTATTATTGACGTATCATTATTAAAAAGATAACTGCATTAAATCTATTAAATATTGGTTATCTGATTTTATTTATTAATTGAGATATAGATAAGGACAATTGTATGGTATAATAAAAGGTAAGTTATAATTTTGAGCAGGCTATAGGTTAAAGTAAAATGTTTAGGCACTGTGCTGGCCGCGGAGTTTGTGGAGCAGGACTGGGCGCTGTCGTTCATATACCCAGCGCTGGGGATGGGCATAGTCGGAGCGATCGTCTGGCTGCTGTTGCCTCCAGAGCCGCGCTGCGTGGGACTGGTGATCCCACCGCGTCCTGAGGTCAGTTCACGTCGACGTCGATTTGACTATGTCATCTGGCAGTGAAGTAGTTGGTGGTGTTAGTTGTAGAGGAAGCAATCTGATCTTAGATCAGCTGTTCAATAACGTTCTTGCTGGTGTATTGTGATGGTCACCACGCGTTGCTGTTTCACCTCTGATGGGGCGAATGTTAAAACGCACTAGGTTGTCTTAAAGAATTTGTTATGTTTTGAAGAATTTATCATGCAAATAGGAAAATTCAGCAAGTAGAGGTGCTTTCGAGAGGATCGAACTCGGGTCAAAATTTTAATCCAGAGACCCGAGTTCGGTCCTAAGAAAGTGGGTTCGTACTAATGAGTTTTTTTTTTTAAAACTTATGTACGACTTATTTGGTTGTCTTGGACATTAAAACGGCGAAAGTTCACCAACTGGCACGTTGGTGAACCTTTGTAGTGAACACTAAATTATCTAGACCTCTGGCTATACAGGGGGTATTGGGAAATGCATGAAGGTAAAAAAGTATAATTTGGCTGATGTTATTTATGACTTAATTTCTTAACTAAACGAGAATCTATTTCTTAATGCGTAACTGTCAAGATTCCATTTGATAATACAAGTATGTTGCCAATTGTTTCAGTCTAGACAGACGCGTAGGTCGGAGGAGGTAGAGGAGCCTACCCAAGTCATCGTCGGGGATCAGGTACCGATCCATTTTTTATATATGTAGAATATTATTAGGTATTGTATTGAAATTGTTGGTTTTCCATATTAAGTCTTTTATTTATGACATTGCCGTTTTGTGTGCTTCATTCATTTTTAGTTAATTTTTTATCTTTACATTTCTCTTATTAATCAATTTAATAATCGAAATTCAACCATGCTATCGATTCATCTTGAACTCCACAGTGGCAATTGATTAATGTCCCGCTTGAACGGGGGCAACAAACTTGTCAAAGACTCCTATTCGAAATCTCTTTCAAGCTGAGGGTGATGAATGTGAAAAGCCTCAGAAATGTCTACTGAGAGATGGCGAGATAACCATCTATCGGCGTCTATGATACGTGGTGTCTGGTACTGCGATCGCCAATTGGTACTGCCTGGTATCGCCAATCCGCTTGCTGAGCGTGAAGTTTATTGTCAGTCCTCCTTAAGGTACGGTATATGTCTTGCAGTGGTCTTAATTGCCATTAAGGTACAAATTTGTCCCATGGTAACAATTTCCTGACAATCGACACAGTCTTACTGCCGAATGCGCACGCGCATGTTTTTTTTTTATGTCTTTGTATTACTAACTGTGTCAGCTATGAAGTCGTGAGACCGCAAGTTTGAGAAAAGCAATAACTAGTTATGCGCACAAATATTGTTTCCAGTCGGGATTCCTTCTGTTATGTTAACAATACTAATATACGATTGATTGGTAGTGGTTATATCTTGAGATCTATAGATAGATACATCACATATATAGATAGATACACACAGTACACTTGGAGTAAAGGTACACTAACTGTTTGTTGGGAATTTTTTCTTATTGTTTTTTTAATTCTAAAATTAGCCGTAAATCCATCCGGTTTACTTGATTAAGTGAATTTAAAACAACAAGCAAATGGTTAAAGAGCATAAACTAGCGCTCCGTCACCATCCACTAGGCACAGTTTTGGTACTACGAATGTTATTCTCCCACCTGTAGCAATGGCCCCTTGGTATCGACGTAAAAACTAACCACTTTCTTTCCACGGATGTCGTAAGAGATGGCTGAGGACTTCAATAGCAATACCTACCGACGGATAACGGTGATATTATATCGAAAAATACTAAACCGAAACAAATGGGTGACGGGCAGCAACATGACCAATTCGCTTTACGAGTTTGGTTTTTAAGGCTAATTCTTACGGGTGTGGCTTGGTGTTCCTGACTGGCGGGAAAACACCGCCATTTATCGGAAGCCATTTTGATTAAGGTTTTGCTCTTGGTATCATTATTCGATACTTACAGGTGGAAGGAAAAAGATTCTTACGCTGATTCCAGTCAGATTTTGAAGACATCACTAGAAATCATTCTAAATTTTGATGTATCTTGAAAATGATCGGAGTGACTGTTTTCACTAATAATCCTCTCCTTTCTCTCTCTATCTAATGGTACTGACTTCTCTCGAGCTTACTTACATTGCACAACTGTGTGTCCCGCACGTGTCACGCACCGAAACCGCATTGTAACCGCACGTCGTTCGCAGGCGGCGAGCTTGCGGCCCAACCGGCACTCCGCCAACGCACCGCCGGTAAGCTTGCCGTTGCTTACTATACTTTAAACCAGTGCTTCTCAAACCGTGCCGTGCGACCTCCAGATTACAAAGCAGGGCAGGAAAAAGAAAAGTTCCACACTATGTTTTTACAAACCGATAGGTTAGTTGGAAAAGACCTTCCCTTCGTTGCAGGTTCAAATACCGCTATTGACTATGAATGTGAATATTAATATTACAATTGTTTACAGAAGTATGTATATATTTAAGTAAATTCTATAGATGGCTTGGACAGGTGACGACGAGCTCATCACGTGGTCGCTTATACGGAAAGGTTGAAAAACACTGGTTTACTGAAACTAATTTAACTTATTACTTAACTTTATTTTATTATAGTATAATGCACGTTTGCTCTAATCTATGAATATTAGAAACAGATTAAATTATGATCCCATAGTCCACTTGATACTGATTTTGCATTCAAACCTGAGGGTTCGTAACCCACTACAGCCAAACACTTAAAATTAAATAATAAACGTTTGTACTAGTTACGGTGTGTCTGTCCTTGAATATTTAAATATTTATCTATGTAATAATATCTTAAAAGTCCGTGGGCATTAAGACGATAGCCGAGGGGTTGGTGATCTGAATTCGAGTCAAGAGATCTCAAGTTCAATCCTCAAGGCTTGTATCATTGGGTCTTTTTCAAATCTTATGTACGATTTATACCGTTGACTTAGACATAAAGACGGCTCACCACTTGTCACGTTACCCCAAAAATATCTTCGGTGGAAGGTGGGTCGAAAAGACTTAATTGTTGAGACAGAGGTCTCAACAATACAGGGGTAGACAGAGGTCTACCCCTGTAATGAGTTACTTGTTATTTTATCAGATAGATAACGTCATCAGGTCAGACAGATAGATAACTCAACGCGCATGCGACACATTGTGCCGCATAGAGATATGATAAATAATTTCATGCGTTGTTACATAATCACCGACAATCTCTATACTTTCGTTGCAATTCGATGACGTCAGCAGATAAAATATGTTCGAGTTTACATACATAAGGACATAAAGACGGCGGCGGGCTCACCACCTGTCACGTTGTCCCAAATAATGGCTTCGGTAGAAGGTGGGTTGAAAGAACTTTATTGTCTTGATATGTGTCTACATCTGTATTGGGAATAGCGTGAAGATATTATATTTATTTAGTTTACTTTTAAGTTAAGAAGTCACTATAGCCGAGTGGTTCAGTGGTCGGAATTTCGAGTCGAGAGACCCGAGTTCGATCCCCAAGTGGCAGGCTCGTACCAATGAGTTTTTCAAAAATTTATGTACGAATTATATCGTTGGCTTGGGCATAAAGCCGGCGACGGGCTCACCACCTGTCACGTTGTCCCGAAAATATCTTCGGTGGAAGGTGGGTCGAAAAGACTTAATTGTTGAGACAGAGGTCTCAACAATACGAAACTTGAACAGAGGTCTACCCTGTAATGAGTTACTTGTTATTTTATCAGATAGATAACGTCATCAGGTCAGACAGATAGATAACGTCATCAGGTCAGACAGATAGATAACTCAACGCGCATGCGACACATTGTGCCGCATAGAGATATGATAAATAATTTCATGCGTTGTTACATAATCACCGACAATCTCTATACTTTCGTTGCAATTCGATGACGTCAGCAGATAAAATATGTTCGAGTTTACATACATAAGGACATAAAGACGGCGGCGGGCTCACCACCTGTCACGTTGTCCCAAATAATGGCTTCGGTAGAAGGTGGGTTGAAAGAACTTTATTGTCTTGATATCTGTTTACATCTGTATTGGGAATAGCGTGAAGATATTATATTTATTTAGTTTACTTTTAAGTTAAGAAGTCACTATAGCCGAGTGGTTCAGTGGTCGGAATTTCGAGTCGAGAGACCCGAGTTCGATCCCCAAGTGGCAGGCTCGTACCAATGAGTTTTTCAAAAATTTATGTACGAATTATATCGTTGGCTTGGGCATAAAGCCGGCGACGGGCTCACCACCTGTCACGTTGTCCCGAAAATATCTTCGGTGTAAGTGGGGTCAAAGGGACTTAATTGTCTAGACTAGACCTCTGTCTACCCCTGTATTGGGAATTGCGTGAAGATATTTATTTAATTTTATTTATTTTTAGTTTACTTTTATTATATTTACTGCAATAAAATACAGACAAGAATCTCCCGATCTTCGTCTTTTTCATATAATTAAAGTGGGCATAATTGCAAACAGGCTCTGCTTGCGTAACTTTACTGTACCTGCGTGAATTTATTAATTTTAATTGTTTTTAATGTCACGATAGGCTACTAGCTGGGTGTTCGGAATTAGAGTGAAAAGACCCTAGATCGATCCCCTGGTGGTAGAATCGTACGATTGATATCTTTGCCTTTGACATTAAGACGGCGACCTGCTCACCACCTGTCACGTTGTCCCAAATAATGGCTTCAGTAGAAGGTGGGTTGAAAGAACTTTATTGTCTTGATATGTGTCTACATCTGTATTGGGAATAGCGTGAAGATATTATATTTATTTAGTTTACTTTTAAGTTAAGAAGTCACTATAGCCGAGTGGTTCAGTGGTCGGAATTTCGAGTCGAGAGACCCGAGTTCGATCCCCAAGTGGCAGGCTCGTACCAATGAGTTTTTCAAAAATTTATGTACGAATTATATCGTTGGCTTGGGCATAAAGGCGGCGACGGGCTCACCACCTGTCACGTTGTCCCGAAAATATCTTCGGTGTAAGTGGGGTCAAAGGGACTTAATTGTCTAGACTAGACCTCTGTCTACCCCTGTATTGGGAATTGCGTGAAGATATTTATTTAATTTTATTTATTTTTAGTTTACTTTTATTATATTTACTGCAATAAAATACAGACAAGAATCTCCCGATCTTCGTCTTTTTCATATAATTAAAGTGGGCATAATTGCAAACAGGCTCTGCTTGCGTAACTTTACTGTACCTGCGTGAATTTATTAATTTTAATAGTTTTTAATGTCACGATAGGCTACTAGCTGGGTGTTCGGAATTAGAGTGAAAAGACCCTAGATCGATCCCCTGGTGGTAGAATCGTACGATTGATATCTTTGCCTTTGACATTAAGACGGCGACCTGCTGACCACCTGTCACGTGGTCCCAAAAGAATCTCTGGTTAAAGGTGGATCGAAAGACCTTAATTGTCTTTACGTATGTTGAAATAAAAAAAAATTATAAAATAAAAATCTTTATTTCAGTAACTTAAAGCTAGTTAACAAAATGTCATCTGGAGAACTCCTTTTAAGTAATAATTATTTACTTGAGGCCCCGCTCTTCCATTAGGCTAGTAAAAATCTAGGCGGTACTTAAAACTATAAGAGCAAGAGAAAAGTATACAAGTAATAGTATAATAGACTCCATTCCATTATTTGGGTAGACAGAGATCTAGACAATTGTGAACGTGACAGGTGGTGAGCCGGTCGCCGTTCATGGGCACACAATTGATAGTGTTCAATACTATTCCTATTTATTCAGTACTAGTTTTGATTACTGGCACGCATGCTAGACAAAAAGAAATAGCTTTATTAGAACACATTTTTTATATTTTCACGCAATCTCACATAGTTGGGTAGGCAATGTCCAGAGGCAGAGGTCTAGACAATAAAGTCTTTGAAACCCACTCTCCAACGAGGCTTATCTGGGATTACGTGACGGGTGGTGAGCCCAGCGCCGCATTGTATTGTATTGTATTTATGAAATCAAAGAATGTATTAACATGTTTAAACATCTATTGTTCTCATTTGTTCCGTTGTTACCCCCTCAAGCCTCAGTGCTCGGAGGCTGACGAGAGCACGGCGCTGCTGGGGCGCGCGGGGGGCGCGGAGGGGGGCGCGGTGTCCCTCTCCCGCGCGCTCGCCATCCCCGGCGTGCTAGAGTTCTCCCTCTCGCTCTTCTTCGCGAAGCTCGTCAGCTACACCTTCCTCTACTGGCTTCCGGTCTACATCAAGACTTCTAGTAAGGATTTTGATTGGTTGAATTTCTGTATTCTTAAACATAAAAAAATACATACATAGATATGCACAGCATCACAAACATTGCTCTGTTCCCAAATTAAACAGCTTAAACACTTGGACGTACTATGGAATCAAAAACAATGAAGTTATCACAAACACCCAGTCTCAAGACAATGCAGAAAAAGTGTTTTCTACATTGACTCGATTGAGAATCGAACCCGTTTTTTTGGTGTCCTTGGTGGTCTTGAAAAACATGAGATCCCTTAGAGCTGGCGACACCAGGGCTGCAATTCTACACAGCTGCGCACCCATGCCAACGAGGGTTAGGGCGTCCCCCCAAGGCGACGCACACCAGTTCGTCCCCGTTGGTGTGAAATGCAGCGCGCAAAGCGGCGATGGGGACCGCCACCCGTCACGCACAGCCCGACACGGCGGAAGGTGGAGGACGGAGTGCAGAGTTGGCACGTGGAATGTTAGAGGAGGCATGAGAGATAAGACGAATGAGTTGATTGAAATAATGAAAGAAAGAGAATTAGATGTCGTGTGTTTGTCGGAGACCAAGCGGAAGGGCAGCGGTACTGAAGAGCTCCCTGGCGGGGCGTTAGCTCTATGGTCCGGAGTTCCGGAGAGCGAGAGCGCCTGCCAGGGAGTGGGGGTGCTGCTGTCGTCTCGGTTGGTCGATGTTATGACTGAATATAAGGTTGTGAACTCGAGACTTCTCTGGGTTCGCTTTAAATTGGGACTGACGAAGTTATTCCTTTTGGCTGTTTATGCGCCGGTAGCTTCGTCGTCCAGAGCTGAGCTGGAGGAGTTTTGGGAGAATGTAAGAGAAGTTCTAGACTTGGTTAGAGGAAACGAAAGAATTGTTGTATGTGGTGATTTGAATGGATGGTTTTGTAACGCTCGGCCAGGGTACGAGTCGGTGCTTGGAATGTTTGGCGATAAAAGGGTTAACGATGCTGGCAAGCTTATACTGGCTGTATGCAAGGAAAAGGGTCTTCTTGTGACAAACACTATGTTTAGTCACAAGAAAATCCATATGTATACTAGAACAAGAGAGAATGAGAGAAGTATGATCGATTTATTCCTGGTGGATGACCGACTGCGAAAACAGGTGATGGATACGCGAGTGTTCCGGGGTGCTGACCTGGGAACGGATCACTACCTAGTGATTACTAGATTTAGGGGTCTGTTCGCGGGTTGGCGCCACCGGACGGCGATACCAGAACCACAGTCGGTCGGTAGCATCCGAAGCTGGAAGCTTCAGGAATCGGACACTAGAGATAAATATCAAGCAAGGGTAGCCGAAAAGCTGGACAGCATTGATGTCAGGAAAGAATGTGTGGAAGAAATATGGCAGAGCCTTAGAGATGGAATGGTTAGTGCAGCGGAAGACGTGTGTGGAACTGTGAAAAGAGGTAGTAGTAAAAAGGGTGATGCATGGTGGAATGACAAAGTGAAAGAAGCTGTAAATAAGAGGAAGAAAGCATGGTTAGACTACTTGGCCTCTAGTAATGATAAGGATATGAGAGAGAAGAGGAAAGAAAGATATAAGCTCCAGAAAGTTCACACGAAAGCATTGATTGAGGAAGTGCGTGAAAGGAGTAGAATGGAAGCGGACGAAAGGTTGTCGCACAACTTCAAGGAGAACTCCAAACTCTTCTGGAAAGAGGTTGGAAGTACCCGGAGTGGTGCGACAGCCTTAAGAATGAATAAAGTGCTTTCGGGAACCAATGACGTCCTCTCAGACAAATCGGACGTCATGCAGCGATGGAGCGAATTTTATAGAGAGATGTATGCCTGTGATGTTCTTAGTGAGGGATCCGGGGGGTGACGCCGTGACTGGTACGCCAGACTCGGACCTCGATGACACTGAGGTCATCAGTATGAAAGAGATTGAATGTGCGATTAGAAGTTTGAAATGTGGTAAGGCTGCGGGACTAGACAGAGTTACTGCTGAAATGGTCAAGTATGGTGGGCCACGCGTCTGAGACAGCTTTCATCTGCTGTGCAATTTGTGCTGGCGAACGGGGGTTGTTCCGGAGGATTGGCGATCCGCGGTCATTGTGCCTTTATATAAAGGTAAAGGTTCACATTATGACTGCGGGTGCTATCGCGCGATCAGCTTGACCAGTTTAGCAAGTAAAGTTTACTCGAAGGTTTTGACACGTAGGATGCAAGATCAATCGGAAAGATTTCTATGGGAGGCACAATGCGGATTTAGACCTGGAAGAGGATGCACGGATCAAATGTTTTCTCTCCGCATGATCACGGAGAAGCTTCTGGCTGCTAACCAGAAGATTTTCTGTGCTTTTGTGGATCTTGAGAAAGCATTTGATAAGGTTGTAAGGAAGAAAATGTGGGAACTGTTGCCGGGGTATGGTGCGGATGGTCGATTGCTAAGGGCTGTGCAGTCACTTTACTGTGGCTCTAAAGCCTGTGTGCGGTTAGGGCATGACCTGTCACCCATGTTTAGCTTCCAAACGGGCATAAAACAGGGTTGTGTCATGTCTTCCTGGCTGTTCATTCTGTATCTCGACAGCTGTTTACAGAAGCTGAAAGATAGCTGTTTGGGTGTGAAATTGGGTGACATAAAAGTAAATTGTCTGCTTTATGCTGATGATGCAGTGCTTATTGCACCATCAGAGGCAGAACTGCAGGCATTAGTCACGTGTATGAAAGAAGAATGTGAAATTAATGGTCTCCGTTTGAATGCTAATAAAACTAAGGTTCTGGTATTTGAAAGGGACGAAGAAAGAACGAAGTGCGAAATTTGGGTAAATCAGGAATGTCTAGAACAGGTGAATGAAATTGTATACTTGAGGAGTGCGTTTAGCCGGGATGGAAGATGTGATTTAGATGTGGACAGGCGTGTCGCTGCCGGGAACAAAGTCAATGGTGCCCTGACTGCGTTAATCAAAAGGCAAGGCGTTGTGAAAAGTGCACGCCTTGCAATACATAACACAGTGTTGGTACCGACTTTGTTATATGGCAGCGAAACCTGGGTATGCCAGAAGAAGCATAAAAGCAGGTTGAATGCAGTGGAGATGCGATCTCTTCGTAAAATGTTCGGCCTTACCATGGCCGACCGAAAGCGAAACGAAGAGATTCGCAATATGGCAGGTTTGAAAGATGACCTTGTCTCAAAAATGGATAAGGGCGTGCTTCGATGGTTGGGCACGTTGAGCGAATGAGTCAAGACCGAATGGTGAAGAAAATATATAGCGCGAAAGTTAATATTAAAAGGTGTCGAGGTAGACCGAGACTAACTTTCAAAGACCATGTGAGCAAATTGCTCGAAGAGGGGAGGGCCAAGAGTACTCGGATACCTAGACGTGCATGTATGAAGAAGATGATGAATCTGAAAGAAGCGAAAGAAGTATGTAGGGATCGTGACACTTGGCGATCTGTTCTCTCTGGCTACCCCGTCAGGGATTGTGCGTGAAGATAAATAAATAAATATAAATATATAAGTTATTGGTAGCGATGATTTTCATTCCAAAATGCAAAGTGACCTTCAGCGCACTATTATTTATATATAAGGTATCTATTTGCTTAATGTCCAAAGAAAAAAACTGTTTTTCTATTAAAAAACCAAACCCAATGTTCTTTTTATTTAAGTTGGTTTCTGCGATATTGTCCGTATGAGATGATTAGATCGCGGTGGAATGTGTTTCGCGGATGCGAGGCTTTTGAGCTTGTGTCCGTGTGCGCGGTGGCAGCGACAGTGGTGGCAGTGGAGTGTACGTGTGCGTGTGTGTGTGCAGCGTCGCTGACGCCGAAGCAGTCGGGCGAGGTGTCGACGGCGTTCGACGCGGGCGGCGTGCTGGGCGCCGTGCTGGCCGGGCTGCTGGCCGACTGCGCCGGCTGCCCCGCGCTCGTCTGCGCCGCCTTCTACGCGCTCTGCGCGCCCGCCGTGAGTGCGCGCGTCTACACACGCGCACCCGCAACGTAGCAACTCGCACACACGCACGCACCAACTTGTACTCGCAACGTAACAACTCGCACACACGCACGCACCAACTTGTACTCGCAACGTAACAACTCGCACACACGCACGCACCAACTTGTACTCGCAACGTAACAACTCGTACCCACACACGCACCAACTTGTACTCGCAACGTAACAACTCGCACACACGCACGCACCAACTTATACTCGCAACGTAGCATCTCGCACACACGCACGCACCAACTTGTACTCGCAACGTAACAACTCGTACACACACACGCACCAACGCGCACCCGCAACGTACAACTCGCACACACACATGCACCAACTTGTACTCGCAACGTAACAACTCGTACACACACACGCACCAACGCGCACCCGCAACGTACAACTCGCACACACACATGCACCAACTTGTACTCGCAACGTAACAACTCGCACACACGCACACACCAACTTGTACTCGCAACGTAACAACTCGTACACACACACGCACCAACGCGCACCCGCAACGTACAACTCGCACAGACACATGCACCAACTTGTACTCGCAACGTACAACTCGCACACACACATGCACCAACTTGTACTCGCAACGTAACAACTCGTACACACACATGCACCAACAAGCACCCGCAACGTAACAACTCGTACACACACACGCACCAACTCGCACCCCCGACGTACCAACTTGTACCCGCACACACACACCGATGATGACTCACTTCACCCACACGAGTATTGGGGCGTGTGCTGGTAGGATTATACTGACATAATTTGCAAAACTACTTACAAAATGTTTGTAATAATATTGCCAAAAGCTAAAAAGCATTGCCTAATGGCTACCGGCAGATGGCGTGATAACCATCCCGAGGAACACCAAGCCTAAATGAAGTAAACTGGTGTCGGGCGTGACTAAGGTTTGAAGTGACTGGTGTTTTTTTTTATAGAAAAGGGAGGCAAACGAGCAGGTGGCTCACGTGATGGTAAGTGATTACCGCCGCTCATGAACACCCGCAATACCAGAGGCATAGCAGATGCGTTGCCGGCCTTAGAGTGCCTCAGAATTGGGAAGGGGAGTAGCAATAACCAACCCATTGGGCGTTGTGAAACATTATTCTTTAATGAAACGCCTATGTTCTTTTACGAATACGAATTGAATTCACTTGAATACAATTCTTCTTCTTCTTCTTTTTTCAAAGGTCTCTTTTCAAATCTCTCTGATACATTCGATATTTCATTATTGCTCCTTTCCGTATTGCTTGTTTGGGACAAAATAACGTGATAAAATTGAAGTTTCCAAAAGTGTAGTGTCTAAAGTAAGGATACAAATCGTACTAAGTTTTAAATTATTAAACTTAATTTACTATTAATTAAAATATCGAAAACACACATGTATTGGATGTGTTTTTTTTATTAAAAGATACCACATTTATGTAGATAGCGTATAGAAGATTTGGTTCTGATTCAGGAACATGTTATTGAGCCTACCAGCCAACTAATCTATTTATTCATATTTTATTTTTTTATTTTATTAAAAAAACCAACAGCTTTTTACTTTACATCATATCTTTATGCAACAAGTTTTCACCGTGGTCGGATTACTTGGTAGCTATAAGTAATCCGACGGATTTAATAAAATAGGCGGATAACTTAGTAAAATTGTAAGTCATCCGCAAATAGAAGTACATCACTATTTCTATAGCAAGTCATTGATAAATATATTGAACGGCGTTGGCCGTAGATATCACCCCTGTGGCACTACCAAATATCCCTCCCTTTGTAATGATTTTCTAAGGTTTAAAACCATTTAATACTACATTTAGCTTCCTATCGTGCACATATGAAGACACCCATTTGAGTAAACAATCATGAGCCCTCAAGTTTTTTATTAGAATAGTATGAATCTCTATATCAAAAGCCTTTGACAAGTCCGTATTCATTCTGTCAACCTGTCCGTTACGCCCACAGACACGAATAACTTGTCCATATATTCCAAAAGATTTATAAATTTTGTAAATAACTGTTGTTTGTTTCATTTTTAATTTTACTTTTTACCGCGCCCATTTTTATGTTTGCTCAGCTGCTGATGTACCAGCGCTGGGGCGCGGCGTCGTACGCGCTGAACGTGTCGCTGCTGGTGGCGGCGGGCGCGCTGGTCAACGGGCCCTACGCCCTCATCACCACCGCCGTCAGCGCGGACCTGGGTCAGTGCCGGAGGGCCGGGCGACACTTGCCCCGTGCGAGGAGGGAAGAATTTGGTCAGAATAAGAAAGAAAGTGGGAAGAAATGGTCTATCTACCGTCTATCCGTACCATTTTCTTTCCAATTCTGATCAAATGGAAATCCTAACGTATTTATTTACATATTTTGCGAGAATACCTTTGGCAATTGGTATATATTGGCAATGGTATTCAATACAGTTTTCTTTGTCTATGCGTAGTAAAAGCATTTACATGACGTATCGACTTTCGTGATGTTTATTCACGATAAATTGCATAAGTAGTTATGAGAGAGAGATTGACGATTGACATTTGCCAACTAAGTAATGTCCACAGATTATTATTTTTATTAATCTGTTACAACGGATTGGATTTGGATTTTGGATCTGTACTTGCTAGTACAGATCCAAAATCCAAATTAAAAAAAAAAGAAGAAAATGGTGCTAAAAAGGGTGTGTGTTGCAGGCACGCACAGCAGCCTGGCGGGCGACGCGCGCGCGCTGGCCACCGTCACCGCCATCATCGACGGCACCGGCAGCATCGGTGAGCACTGCCGCAGGGCTCTGCTCTAGCACTGCCGCAGGGCTCTGCTCTAGCACTGCCGCAGGGCTCTGCTCTAGCACTGCCGCAGGGCTCTGCTCTAGCACTGCCGCAGGCTCTGCTCTAGCACTGCCGCAGGGCTCTGCTCTAGCACTGCCGCAGGGCTCTGCTCTAGCACTGCCGCAGGGCCTGCCCAGCACCGCCGCAGGCCTGCCCAGCACCGCCGCAGGCCTGCCCAGCACCGCCGCAGGCCTGCCCAGCACTGCCGCAGGGCTCCTGCTCTAGCACTGCCAGGGCTCTGCTCAGCACCGCCGCAGGGCCTGCCTCCAGCACCGCCGCAGGGCTCTGCTTCCAGCACCGCCGCAGGCCTGCTCCAGCACCGCCGCAGGGCCTGCTCAGCACTGCCGCAGGGCCTGCTCAGCACTGCCGCAGCGCCTGCCCAGCACTGCCGCAGGGCTCTGCTCTAGCACTGCCGCAGGGCTCTGCTCTAGCACTGCCGCAGGGCTCTGCTCTAGCACTGCCGCAGCGCTCTGCTCTAGCACTGCCGCAGGGCTCTGCTCTAGCACTGCCGCAGGGCTCTGCTCTAGCACTGCCGCAGGGCTCTGCTCTAGCACCGCCGCAGGCCTGCTCCAGCACCGCCGCAGGGCTCTGTTTCAGCACTGCCGCAGGGCTCTGCCCAGCACCGCCGCAGGGCTCTGTTTCAGCACTGCCGCAGGGCTCTGTTTCCAGCACTGCCGCAGGGCTCTGCTTCAGCACCGCCGCAGGGCCTGTTTCAGCACCGCCGCAGGGCCTGCCCAGCACTGCCGCAGGCTCTGCTCTGCACTGCCGCAGGGCTCCTGCTCTAGCACCGCCGCAGCGCCTGCTCAGCACCGCCGCAGCGCCTGCCCAGCACTGCCGCAGCGCCTGCCCAGCACTGCCGCAGGGCTCTGCTCTAGCACTGCCGCAGGGCTCTGCTCTAGCACTGCCGCAGGGCTCTGCTCTAGCACTGCCGCAGGGCTCTGCTCTAGCACTGCCGCAGGGCTCTGCTCTAGCACTGCCGCAGGGCTCTGCTCTAGCACTGCCGCAGGGCTCTGCTCTAGCACTGCCGCGATGCCGCAGGTGCCGCGCTGGGGCCGCTGCTGGCGGGCGTGGTGTCGTCCTCCGGCAGCTGGCCGCACGTCTTCTACCTGCTCATCTCCTGCGACGTCCTCGCGCTCTGCCTCCTGCTCAGGTGCCTCGCGTGCTCTGCTTCTTGTGTTTATGAGATTCGTGGATGCATATGTAGTTTGATTTGATTTCTAAGGAGCTGGTATTTTTTAGCTGGTATTGGAGGATTAAGTTTCTATATATTCTCAACGGAAAATCAGAATCGGCAACCGTGTTGACTGTTTATATACGGCTCGTAGCGATAGATTTTTCCAAAACTTATGTGCGATTTATATAGTTTACATGAACATAGACAGGTATAAGCTCACCACTTGTCACATTATTCCATAAATGTTTTCGTGGATGGGTTGAGATATAAACGTGAAAATATTTTTTCGTAACTAAATTTGATTTCGAAATTTCATCGTTCGAATTTGTTCTGGTCTGGCTGTTTGTGGTACCTTCGTTGTATAATGGAATTAGATTTTCACAACGCGCATGCTTCAGCTACTTTGTGATCGGAGCAATGTAGGCGTAGACAGAGGTCTTGACAATTAAGTCGTTTCTACCCACCTTCCATAGAAGATATTTTTGAGACAACGTGACAGTGGTGAGCCCGTCGTCGTCTTAATGTCCAAGCCAATGATATAATTCGAACATAAGTTTTTGAAAAAAACCCCTTGTCTGCGACCTGGTGATCGAACTCTGGTCTCTTCACTCGAATTCCGAACCACACGGCTATCGTGACATTATTTATAAGTGTTTTATTATTATGTATGTCGTAAGATCAGAGAAGTTTATATCCAGTCGGATACAGTGTAGCGGTTGTGCAGGATAGCGCGGGCGGAGCTGCGGCGGGGCGGCGCGCGCCGCGTGCGCACGCTGTGACCGCGCACGCGCACGCGCACGCGCACGCTGTGACCGCGCACGCGCACGCGCACGCTGTGACCGCGCACGCGCACGCGCACGCGCACGCGCACGCCAGACCGCGCACGCGCACGCGCACGCTGTGACCGCGCACGCGCACGCGCACGCGCACGCGCACGCTGTGACCGCGCACGCGCACGCGCACGCGCACGCGCACGCCAGACCGCGCACGCGCACGCGCACGCGCGCACGCGCACGCGCCCGCTGTGACCGCGCACGCGCACGCGCACGCGCACGAGCCCGCGCACGCGCACGAGCCCGCGCACGCGCACGCGCACGCTGTGACCGCGCACGCGCACGCGCACGCGCACGCGCACGCGCACGCTGTGACCGCGCACGCGCACGCGCACGCGCACGCTGTGACCGCGCACGCGCACGCTGTGACCGCGCACGCGCACGCGCACGCTGTGACCGCGCACGCGCACGCGCACGCGCACGCCGCGACTCTCCCGCAGTACCTAACGCACTATTAATTGTACACTTAGAAACCGCCGGTGCTAAGCGCAAACATATCTCCGACTCTACGTTTATACTAATCATTCATTTCCATTTCATAAGCTCACGCGATCTCAGTGACCAGTGGGGTGGTCAGAGACCGACTGTTTGTTTCACAGAAGCTCATTGAGTCTAAGTGACAGGTCGCTAGACTCCACGGCTCCGACAACTACTCGATACCGTGACCGTTGTTTGTTTGATTTTCAGCCGACGGCACAGAAGTGAAGTATTGTGTTTCAAGCGTATATTTATGTATTTAATGTATTCCTTAAGACCAGAATATTTGAGTGTTTACTACACTCAAATATTCCGATTTTAAAATTTTCGATTCCGACACTTAATCGATCTGTCTCTATCAATATAATAATTTTAATGAAAAGAAAAAATATAAAATAAATATTTAGTAACATAATTTATGAAAACTTAGCACTTCCTCAGTCTTTATATAAATCAATCTAAACATCTCACCATATCAATACAAATAATAATATTTATTCGAAGAAGAAACATGGACAATAATTTATTTACAAAGTACGAAAATTTATGCAAGTTTTGAACCAGATGAAGACAGTGGACGAAGTAATTAACAACTGTGGCTGAACTAGAGTTTAAACACACATCAGCACTACATTCATCAACTCTTTTGTTATTTTGAGTCGTACCAACCTAAAACACAATTCAAAACAATATAACACTAAATGATCTGAACATATACATGATGTTTCCTTGATTAGAAATATAAGGTCCCTGAAACCCTATCAAGCCAAAAAAGTGACTTCCCACAAAGTCACTTTGTGGGAAGTCACAAATGTTACAAATTTCTTGCTTTAAATTGCATGTTTTTGGATACTTGTAATTAAATGTAATATTACCAACCAACCAATGTGGTACCTTCGTTGTTGCTGATTCCATAATACAAGTGCTTAAACAGCTATTTTGGTATCAACGCAGTGTATGTGATGTTGTCCTCATTTATCTATGTATCTAATATGTCTTGAAAAACGTCTAAAAATCTCTATTTTCGTAATATTTTATAATCGAGAGAACTTGTCCATTTCGTGTTTCAAATAATCAAATTATTAAAGTCATTACTCGATCAAAATGGATATTGTTCGATTGTTTAGCGATGAAACAAAAGTGAACCGATTTCGAATATCCGGACCTCACTCGACAACCAAACAAATCGATGTGGAATCCGTATGACTTCACTGGAAACGTTTCTGTTATGTTAGTGTCAGCTGATAATACTTAAATATAACGCACTCGGTTGTTTTCTTTCCATATTTTATGTTAGATTAGATTAATTTATGACTATTGTGTGATAATTTATGTATTCCCATAGAGAAATGTGTCCGTATTATATTAACTGTCGACGTAGACAGCAGGACTGGCCTCCAGCAGGACTGCCAGTTTGAAAAATGTTTATAATGTAAATATTTGTATAGACAACACTGAGTATTTATATTGAAATGTGAATAAAGTGGTAACATTGTCATATTTTGATATTTTGTAGTATTTTACATTTTAAGTTAAAAAGTGGTTGCCAGTTACTAATAACCTTAAAGCAGGGAAAATAACATGGAATTCCAAAGTCCTTTCGGGGCAAACGGAGACCATTCCATAGCAGCTGCATTTGTAAAGTTGTAAGTTTTGTGTCAGTGAAATTTAATGACGAATTTTATATCCTCGTTCAATGTTACAATATATTAAATAGTAGTAATTGTCTCTTATTGTAAAGCCTATGGTAAGATGAATTGTGTCTCTTCTATGCTTTTAGTTCGTAAAAGTGTGATATAACTAAAAGTGTGATATAACTAAAAGTGTGGCTCACACTTAATTATGGATAAATAAATAAATATCTTCACGCAATTCCCAATATAGGGGTAGACAGAGGTCAAGTCTAGACAATTAAGTCCCTTTGACCCACCTTCCACCGAAGATATTTTCGGGACAACGTGACAGGTGGTGAGTCCGTCGCCGCCTTTATGTCCAAGCCAACGATGAAATTCGTACATAAGTTTTTGAAAAACTCATTGGTACTGCCACCTGGGGATCTAACTCGGTCTCTCAACTCGAAATTCCGACCACCCAAAAACTCGGCTATCGTGACTTCTAGTTTTTCTAAACTTGTGGGTTATTCCCATAAAGCCTTAAGTAAAGTTAACTTCTAAGGACTTGCAAATAATGAGAATAGCCACACTCACTCTCTCTAATTAGTTCCTTCAGGTTTTCTTCTATCTCTCGTCGTATTTGATCAGCCTCCCTCATTTTTGCGAGACCATTATTTAAGGTATAAGATGGTATCTTATGTTTCAACTCACCTTTCATATACCATATATGTCCGTCCTAAAATAGTCTTTCATTTTGTGATCAATTATCCCTAATACTAATTGCTTCGGCACCTCTGGTCCTGTTATCGACATGAGGTTTATCTCGATCTTTCTTGGAGGGATAATGTTACATTTTATTTCCAAGATGGATAGGGAATCTAACAGCGAGACAAGCTGATCGTAATCCTCGTACATAGATGTCAATACAGACAGAATCAGCAGAGATGACAATAGTTCTTTCTTCATGAAAGGTATGTTAACAACCGATTTGTCTTCGAAATCTACAACTTCAGAGTTCCTTTCGATTGCTAGTAAACACATTATAAGATTTCTCTGATTCTTTTTTGTCAGAAAAGCTTCTGTAATCTCACCAACTTGATACTTTCTTCTTACAGCCCAGAGACAAGGATGATTACGTAGATCTTTAAAGAGAGGGTTATTCGCTTGTCCTATTATGTTCTTAACAAAATTGACTCTATTAGACCTTGTAGATAGTAATTGTATACGTTCATTGGACATCTTCCACTTTGATATGTGAGTTTCTCCTTGAGTCTCCTGTCTCTCCTCATAGAGAGAGTTATCTAGCAAGAAACAGACGACATATATTTCATCATTTTGAGGATGACTAGATGATGGTTTATGGAATTCAAAAGCATATCCAAATTCTCTACATTTCCGTTTTACCTCACTTTTAACTAGTTCACTACTGATAAACATCTTGTTGATGAGTAGACTTGTTGGAGTTAGATAATCTCTAACAAGTGGAAGATAAATTTCGAGCTTATCTGTGTTTGTGATGTCACTCTTCAACTCTGCATCCATGCTCAAAATGACTATTGGCTGACAGATATCTCGAAGAACTGAGGAGAGTTTACGCTGGAAGGTTTTATGAGTTATGTCTGTTTCCCCTAAACAGGTCTCTTCAATTTTCTTCAGTCTCTCAGTCGGCTGACATTCATCACCGAATAGAGCAGGAAGACGAACATTTAATATGTTTTCTTTTCTCTCTACAATATCATTTTGTAAAGTATTATAAACATGGTCTAATTCTGGAAAGACATGAGACAAATAATGGAGTACTCCTCCGGATCCTTCAGCCAATGTAACAATAAGTCCTTCTGTATTTCTCACTTCAGGGTACCAACTCAAAATTTTATGTATTTTTGAAGCAGATGTGCTTATTCTGCCAATAGGACGAGTCGTATGGTGTACCCATTTTACCCAAAGAGGACTTTCTGGACTTCCGTTTTCATGAAGTGATTCGAATGAGAAATGAAAGTTATCCTCTAAGGGTTCTCGTATATTGATCAGGACAGAGTCTCTATCAGATGACTGACGAGTTGTCTCGACTCTTTCTGATAATGGGAATCTGGACTGAATATGTTCTCCGATTTCATTTTTTAAGTCCCTCCATACTGAGATTGCATCTGTTTCTTCAAATTTGATATCAATAGCAAGTCCTTTTGCTAAATCAATAGGTATTTGATTCTTCCAATCATGAACACCATTTCCTCCACACTGAGGAGTCCTCAAGATTCCTCGCTTCTGTATAGTCCGTGTTGAGGATTATGATTAATGATATTTCCCACAAATACTCTCCACAAATAAGCATGTTTAGATATTAGGTCAGAGGAGAAGGTCGTAAAAGCACATGCTCTAGAGAATAGGTCCATATTCTTCCGTACATAGTCATAAACTGACTGAGCTAGAATTTTAGCTAATCCACTTGTTTGAGTAATAGATGAATGTTTCTATATAGGAACTGTCAATTTTTGCAGAATCTCTTGCATCCTGTCACTATTGATTATAAGATAAGCGAGATGTTCAAAAATTGAGGTAGGATAATCTCTAGATTTCCCTAATACAAAATCCAATAATTGTTTACTTCCCTGAAGAGCACCCACTGAAACATAGTCGATGTTTGCATTTCTAAATTCTGACATAAGATTACTGCTTGTCCTTTCGGTTGACTCTTCTGTTTTAAGTCCTTGAAACGATTCTAGAGAGTTATGGATATCAGGATCATGCAATCGGGATGTTGTTAATTTTCTTCCAATCGAGACTGACATAGCAAGAACGCACAACTGAATACTTTGTTAGATTGGTCTTACTAAGAGTTGATTTACATGTCTCCTGGACCATCTTAGACCGGTACCCCATATGGGTAATACTGATTGATATGGGTTGGTTTAAGATAAGATAAGTACAATCTGGACAATTTAAAGGAACGGCGTATGTATCTGCTATTCTATAATCCCGAACTGCTAACTCGGTTACATAGTTCTGTATGTAAAGGAAGATCTCTTGGAAGAACAGGTTGTAATCTTCGTTTCCTCTCAGAGATTTCCCGAGGAGGTTTGTATTGATGGTTACGTGGGTTGCTAAGTTCTCTGTTAGAGAGAATAGAGCTGATCTTTTCTGAGAAGAAGCTTTAAACCGATGTTCGTAGCTCCCACCATAATTAATTATGGATGTATTGCTAATACCATCACCGGGTGCAGAATATGGTCTCATCATCTTCGGGACAGTTATCCTACTGTCTATCAGTCGCTATAGCTATTTCTAAGGCTAGGTTAAGGCTTTTAATCCCTCGTACGATACTCACGGGAAGATTGAGGCGGTAATTACTTCAACATAATACATACGTAATTTAAGTAGGTATAAATATCAATATGTTTATTCGTTACCAGGGCTTTCATAGATCTACCTTTAAAACGAAAAGGAATAAATATTACAGACGCATTGTGTAACATTTTGTGCGGTAAATACTTATTATTAAAATGTTTAACTATTTTTTTTTCTATTATTGTAATAATGTATCTTGCGTATGACGTAACTGCCAACAATTGTTTATATTATAACTAATAAAAATTAAGATGTCTTTTTAATTCTTCCCTTTAAAACACCTTTACAGGTCATCAGGTATAATACCATTTAAACTAATAAAACCATACACATAATGCTGTTCTCAACCGGCTGGTCCTGCGTGGCAAATATAGTAAAAACTCTCTTAAACACCACCTTAATACCACTTAAAAGATTTGTATAAATAAATAAGCTACTGAACGATATAAGTCACGGTAGCCGAGTGGTTGGGTGGTCGGAATTTCGAGTCGAGAGACCTGAGTTCGATCCCCAGGTGGCAGTACCAATGAGTTTTTCAAAAACTTATGTACGAATTTCATACATAAAGGCGGCGACGGGCTCACCACCTGTCACCTTGTCCCGAAAATATCTTTGGTGGAAGGTGGGTCAAACGGACTTAATTGTCTAGACTTGACCTCTGTCTACCCCTGTATTGGGAATTGCGTGAAGATATTTATTTATTACTGAACAATTACTTGACATTCACGAATGAATATAATATGACTAGCTCCGTGAATGAGTGGCGTACACGCCGCATTTCATGCTGTCGCCAGCTCTGTAATGAGGGATTCGTTTCCTGGACGGGCCAATGTAGAAAACCACTTTACATTTTCTCCAAGCTGGGTGTGTGTGGTATGTTCGCTATTTCTTACGGGATTAGAGCAATGTATGTGATGTTGTCCCTATCTATCTATAAATGCAATGAATATAATATATTTATCATAAAAGATCTGAATAATAGGTTGGGGAAAATATTTTCGAATTATAGTATGTACGAATTTGTAATATCTTTGGCTCTACTATTTGTATCTGGCTGATTTTGGTATCATTAAAAGTTTTAATTGTACGTTTAACTTTAAATTTAACGACAAGAACGTGTGAAAAAGGTCGCGGTCAAAGTCCGGTCAGGCTTCAAAGACTGGCGAAACCTGGGTTAACTCGCAACAAGGTGATGCTGTGTGTGTGTGATGGGATTGGAAGGGCATTATTCATTATGAGCTGTTACCACCAGGCAGGACGATCGATACTGAACCCTACTGCGAACAATTGATGAAATCAAAGCAAGAACTTTTTCCCCAACCTATTGTTTCAGTAGACCCGCCGAGTGTGTAAAAATAGGATATAGACCTTCCCCGTTTTTAAGATTTGCCACACACTCAAAGTACGAGACGAAGAGATATTGTTCTTATCTATGTATGTATTTATTAAACTCTGCGACCAGTGAATGCTAGTTTTACAACAATGGTAACTGAGCTAGCTAGCTAAATAGTCGAATGGCAGACTCAAACCTGCGACCTATTAGGCTATTGACGACAACAATTATCACGGCTCTACCCAGCGACTTGAATAAGATAACACAGTCGAAGCACCATCGCTTTAATATTTGATTTCTTACCAAATATACTTCGTACTCTTGAGGGACATTTTTGTGGGAAAGTACTTAATTGTCTGGACCTCTGTCTACCCCAGTATTGGGAATCGCATAAATATATTATGTACATATTATTTTTTATAGGTATGTTATATCCGTGCATAAATTAAAAAGCCAAGTAATCAAAAAATATAAGTAAAATAAATTTATTCATTTCTTCGCCAAAGCTTCTTTAAATGCGCTCGCACCAGCCTTTAGTGCTTTCAAAACTCTGGGACCTTCCTCTGCTAAAACCTTGGAGAACTCATCAACGCTCTTCTTCTGATCTTGGGCCAGCTTGTTCAGTGCCTCCTTAAACTTGTCCAGGTTCACGTTCTTGGGGTCGGCGACGTCGGCGAACACTTCCCTCGCCTTCTCCTCGGACACTTTGATTCCGTCAATGATCTTAGCTACAACAAAGATCAAAGTAGATGCATACACGTAATTCATCATCAGGCCTATCCAGTACGTAGGTACACTCTTGGCAAGCGGGATTGCGACCGCCGTACCAGACCACCTTAGACGCTACTACCCGTCACGATTCATGTCCGACAACATGACATATGCTAAGTAGTACAAACTGTAACGTAAGTTTCGAAAGAAAATTTGGTAACCAGTTTCTACCCACGATTTGATTATGACAATACGTCTCGTTATTCTTGCAGAAAGCTTTAAATTCTATCTTTTCGGAAAAGCAATAATTCAACTAAAAAACCATTAAGTAAAATCATGTTGGTTATGTTTATTGCTTGACATCCTTTGACAGCCTAATAATTAATCAATCAAAGAAAACTATTAACTCGTCGTTGGAATTCAGCCGACACGTAAATTTTCACAGTTCCGTAGAGTCATGGGAATATGATAGAAATGTAGCTGCAGGGTGTCCACCAGAACTAGTAAGACAGAAAAAATCAAGTTAATGAGAAAAAAAAATCAGGGAACTGCTCCAAGTTGAACAGTATTATAGACATTTCAGTCTCGTCTCGTATTATAAACAGTTTGCCAAATTTCATTAAAATCCGTTCAGGCATTATCGTGATTGAACAATGACCATACAAACTTTCACTTTGTAATATTAGTAGAATTACCATCTTTCATCCACTGTATTAAACCATCAATAGAATTTTTGCCACTTTTTAAAAGGTTATCAAAATGCTCGTCCATTTTTTTGTATAATTATAACAATCACAGAAATTTTAATTTAGGCCAACCAACTTCAATTTACGTCACTGGTGACATCTCAATGTTTTTCTTAGTAGCATAGATTTATAATGATTTTTAAAAACTGTCAGACAATGGAAAATGATAAAAGATGAGGTAATAGTACATAACTCCATAGACATAGGTCGAAGCGACCTGTTTTCGATAATGTTTTGTAAATAGCCTCATAGGAGTTAGGGCTCTCTCTTACAGAGGGTTTTTAATCGTCTCGGGGTAGACTCGAACCACACGGCAACCCATGAAAAGTGGTATTGGCAATGTAAATATTTAATATTACAACAAATAATACTTAATTATTATAAATAAATAAATAACAAATATTTAATTATTATAAATAGTAGACGAGGATTTACAACTTTAGAACCTGTGAGGGAGTGGGGGGTGGCACTTCCGCTGATACTGCACGGGTTTACCATATTTACTAAATTTGAAGACACGATAGTCGAGTGGTTGGGTGGTCGGAATTTCGATTTGAGAGATCCTAGTTCGATCTCCAGGTGGATGGTTCGTACCATTGGTTTTTTCAAAAACTTCTGTACGAATTATATCGTTGGCTTGGACATAAAGACGGCGACGGGCTCACCACCTGTTACGTTGCCCCGAAAATATAAATATAAAAATATCGGTGGAAGGTGGGTCGAAGGGACTTAATTGTCTAGACTAGACTCTGTCTACCACCTGTATTGGGAATTGCGTGAACATATTTATTTATTATATATACTAACTTGCAAACACATGGCGTTAAATTATGTAAGTTTAAAAAATCATCAGAGTTTAAATCAATTAATCAATACTTATAAGAGGAAATTGTACTGTAATAAGTATTGTGTAAACTTACTACTATTATAAAAGCGAATGGATGGATTAATATTCAATCACGCCACGACGGATGTGGTTTAAATTTAGCACAGGGATAGTCTGGAATAGCACATAGTATACTTCTTATTTTGGCATATGTATGGACTTCTCCTTGCGAGAGATCTGACGCATGTTTTTGATTAATAGTTTTAAATATATTACAATTAATAAAATAGTTAATGAGGAACATGGGCTGCTACTTTTACTCTAGTATATGAAGGTATCCCGTGGGAACATTGCGGAGACTGGGCGAAGGTGCGCGGACACTCTCAAAACGGCTTAAATATGAAACTTGTATTAGAGTGTCATGAATAATGTAAACTCTAAACTGAAAACTAACAATTCAAAAGCTGATATCGGTTACACTTTGTTCTTAATTATTTTTAAAAATAATTATATTTAAATACTTGACAACCTCTATGGATGAAGGGCGTATACATCGGGTTCGATTCCCGGTAGGACTAATGAAGAAAACACTTTACATTTTCTTGCGTCTCGGTGTGTCACATAGTTCTCAAGCTACTTACTTTGGCATTAGAGCAATGTATATGATGAAAGGTGCTTCGGCATGTTAATACGTGGCTAAATTCTTGTATACGAATTGCGAAATTGAACGAGCGATGATGTCGTTGTTTGCAATCAAACCTCTTAGGTTATTGCCTTTTGATAACTTCTTGTGGAAGAGAAAGTCATGTAGGCGTAGGTGGGTAATTAATTCGGGGCTCCTGATCAGTCGGGCCATTTGGCAGAAGTCACCATACCTGGCAAGGAGTCTAGAAGAAGTTACCAAAAAACTGAAGAACAAAAAAGTAGTCTACTACTCGCACGTTCCGTTGTTTAGTAAATTAATAAATCAGAGATAGGTTTTCAGTGGTAGAGCCACGCATCAGCTTTTGTTGTTGCATCCATGGGCCGGCCCGACCGGGGAAGTACCACGACCAGACAGAATACTGGCGTGAAGTAGAAGTTTAACACTTCTGCGTTTCGTCTGGTGAGCGCAGATAACCGGAGGCTCACACCTTTTTCAAAGGCCGGCAAAGCATCTGCTATTCCTCCGGTATTGCAGATGTTCATGGGTGGTGATAATCACTTACCATCACGTGTGCCACCTGCTCGTTTGTCTCTCTCTTCTATAAAAAAGGTCACACATTTCTATAAACTAAATACTAAAACGTTTACCTGATCTGGGACAAGAAAAAATGACCATATACCAAACAATACTCTGTACTTGTCAGAGAGCCTATACTAGTAAGACGAAACGTTACTAAAGCATCTTAAATCGTTACTAAAGTTTAAGTCTTCAAGAATTGATGTTCCCCTCGCTTAATTCTAATTACTAAAATTAAAATCCCCTTACAGTAGGAATAATCTGGATTGTAGCTAGAAAGTCCAATAAAGTTTTTTCCATGTGGGACCCCTTTGTGGTAATATCATCCCCTACTAGGTAAGTACGATTTAAAGTCTTGTTTTATATGTATACCGTCTTTCATCCAATTGATCAAGTCGTCGACACTGTTCTTGCCACTAACTCTCAACTTTTCAAAAGCGTCATCCATTGTGAGAGAGAGAACAAGTATAATTATAACTATTTAACAAGAGCTAGTACTTCGAGATATAAGTTGATGATGAACCTAGACAGATTACATGACATTTTGAATTATTAGTATCCACCCATAGAGTAAATTCAAATGTAGTAGTGGTGGTTATATACTCTTTAGAGAATTAAGCGGCAATAGTAAAATATACTTAGAAAAATATAAATAGAAATAGAGTATATCTATACAAATGAATAAAATAGCAGTGTCTGTTTGTAATTACAGTTTTTCACCAAATGAATATGGAAGTATATACAGTATTTATTAAGAAAAATAATGTTTAAAATTTTTGCCTCTCTATCTCTTTGTTCGGGCTAATCTCTGAAACCTATTTTAACAGGGCTTTCACTGATAGGCCGATTTAATAAGGAGTAACTTAATCTATATATATTCTAGAAAAATTCCTAAGATTCCGCGTTAAATGTCGCGGGAGGGAGGGTGTCATTAATACTAGACAAAGAGGAAATAACCAGTACTTTGCGTACGTAGGTATATATTTATTCCAAATTTTAGTGTCTAACACAGTTTCTGTACGTGGTTCATGTGGATCAACCTCGCGTCTCCAGATTCGAACTTCATCACGTGAGGCGATAATTTTGATCCACCCCTTGGTTAGAAATCGTGGGACTTCGATCGACTCCTCACGAAACCCCTCCCAAGCTCCCAATGGCAAATCCTCCCCATAGGAAAGGCCTATATCCTGCAGTGGTCTTTAGCAGACCGTTATGTTTGTATGTGTGTATGTATGTATGTCTGTATGAATGTGTGTATGTATGTATGTATGTATGTAGGTATGTTTGTATGTATGTATGTATGTATTTGTGTATGTATGTATGTAAACACCTCCCGTAAGTAATAATTTGACGAGTTTTTACAATTTTCGGAATCTCAACAAAATACTTCATCGATTGACAGCTTACGGAATGGTGGTTAACATTACTTACGTAAAGTTTGCCTGGAATAAAATTTTTGTTTACTTTCAAAATTTGCCTAGAATTAATCCATCTACGGGAGGGAGAGCGTGGTAAGTTCTTACTTCAATAGGTCCTTTAAAAGTTTTATCGGACAATATGTGCATTACACATTATAACAGTAAATTTATAAAATTCCAGAAATTTCGATTGATAATTTTAAGGTTGTTATTAAATAATTAAATTGCACCATTCCGCATGCAATAAATAAAAGGAAGAGAAGAGGCGAGACAAAGTGCATCACCCTCCGACAAATACATGCATTAATTCTATTGGATGCACCACCACTACCACTAAACTTGAAAGCAGGTAACATATACCACAACCGACAACGCCACACACGATTCGCCTCAAAAATAAGGCATTATCAAGCGTCCACTACAAGCAAGAGCAGAGTGAGAGAAGAGTCACTAGAGCAGTCTTTTGTAACTTCGAGTGACAAAGCAAGTTTTAAAATTGGTAGAGCCACGCATCAGCTTTTGTTGTTGCATGAATGGGCCGGCTCGACCGGGGAAGTACCACGACCGGCGTGAACAGAATACCGGCGTGAAGTAGAAGTCTAACAAACTTCTGCGTTTCGTCTGGTGAGTGCAGGTAACCGGATACCCACACACACCCCTTCCCCAATTCTGGGGGGGGGAGGCACTGTAAGGGAGGCATCGCATCTGCTATGCCTCTGGTGCGTGCGTTTGGGTCATCCATATCAGGGGGGTGTAAAAGGCCCCCCTTTATGGGTTGCGAGTTTCGAGGCATTGCCTCATGACTCGGGCGTCTTCTCAGGGGGCTGCTGCTCCCCCGGTCCTGGGTACCGCCTTTCAGCGGCGTTGTGTAGGCGTGTTACGTACTTTACGTATTATGTCGGGACTTTATTGCACTTCCCCGGTCCCCCCCGGGCCGGGTGGCAACGAGAGAATATCTCTCGGGAGGGGTCGCCACTCCGGTGGTCGAGCGTGTAGCGGTAGTCGTTCCTGGATCGCCAGGCGATGTAGGTGTTCGTGTGGCCCGTTGTCAGCGCGGTCGTACATTCCGCGCGACACCCGGACCACGAATTCTTCGACAGTTTCCATTTTTAGGTCCCTGGCGATGACAACATTGCGTACAAAGCGACCCGCTTCAACTATAGTACGTAGTACTATATTCTGTTGGACCTGTAGTCGCCGACGTTGGTATGTTGAGGTGAACGCGTACCACGCAGGCGCCGCGTAAGTTAGTCTGGATCTTATGTATGTTTTATATATACCTATCTTGGTCATATGCCTCTGGTATTGCGGGTGTTCATGGGCGGCGGTAATCACTTACCATCACGAAAGCCACCTGCTCGTTTGCCTCCCTTTTCTATAAAAAAAAAACACTTATGAACAACTTTATAATAATGCATTTCCGGAAAGTAGCGCCTGAGTCTTCTTAAAAATCTTGATTCTTTTTATCAGGATCGGGTAGAGATATCAAGTTAAAATTAATATCAAGCACCTCTAAGTCTATGGCCCCTAAGGGCTATAAAAACTCGAATTTCTAAAGAAATAAAATACAACCATTTCTGTGACGATATGGTACGGTTTCCTACTGATGACTTGCATTTACTGTCTAGTTCTGCAAATGAAGCTAAGTGATGGGACTTAACGATTAGTTATTGTTAGACATAACGTGCCACTTTAAAAAAATTTGCGTTCATTCTAGCTCAAGGCAAAACATAAAATCCGAATAGACTAAATAATTGGGTGAATTAAATCAAACATATCCTAGAAGGTCCTGATTAACAAAAGCATCATAACAATTATAATTTTAGTCATAGGATGGAGTTGGGTTCATACACTTGCGCGACCTCTTCCACGATCAGTTGATACACTGTTCTGAAGCGTTCCGCCAACGATCCCGCATTTTGTTTCGTTTCTTTCGCTAGAATACCTAGCAGCTGGATAAACTGAGTTAGAGATAACGGCTCACTGTTGGGACAGAGTCTCTGGTAGGATCTTGTGAATAACGAATCGGAAATCAGCCTCCCGTCTATGATTCCGCATTGAGTGAACCACTTTTGGACTACGTCAAATTTGGCGCCTGTTTGGCCGCTGGCAGCTCGGAGTGCTTGGTAAATTTCTTCAAAGTTCATAGCTTTGAAAATAAAATTCCTGTTCCGAAGTTTCGTACATCAGTTTCGCTGTTTGATATTTGAAAAATCTAGTTGGCTTTAGATAATTTTGACTGCTATTTGAACTGCATTAGTGAAAATAAGCCATACAGAGACTGTTTGGTTATATAGGCAGGTTATAGATACATACATACGTATACACATATTTACATTCATACATATCTAACCACAACATATGTACTTACTACTACCCCTGTATTGGGAATTGCGTGAAGATATTTTTTTTATAAAAAAAATACTAGTAACCCTAAATAATATTTCTCTAGTATTACTGTCAATGTAAACTTCTGTTTCGGGCGGTCTGCTGTCAAACCTATAATGTTATCGACGCTTAAATTTTTTTCGTTCATTGCCGATTTCGGTAGAAATTCAGCACAAAGTTGCTATTAACATTTTCAGTGTTGCCAACACCGACATCAAATCACACTGTAACTAATTATAACAATAATGATGGTTGAAATAAAAAAACAAATATATTCGATATTTCTTTTTAATTTCATGTATTTAATTTACGATACAAAAATATAATACTCGTGGCACTATACAATGCCGCCACGATACACGTTGCTACGTCAGCCATTAGTGTACATTGTACAAGTGTTATGTTTAACACAAGATAGCAAACGGAAGAGCAATCAGCTCGCCGGAGACGCGAGGCACTGTTGCCAAACTTGATGTCCATCTACACACGTCGCACGTTAATTCTCACTATACACACGTTTCTTGCTCATCCACGACATCTCGTGTACATGACACTCTCGCACCAATTATCATATCTACCTATAAATTAGCTGTAGATGACGCTGATGCTAAAAACAGGCATAAATAAAGAAAGAGAATACAGATTTAAAATTTCAACTGTTGCCACGGATCGGCAGAGGTCGCGGGTTCGAATCCCGCTCGTGTCAGTTGAAATTTTAAAAACATTTTCTTCTTTAATTTAGTAATATGACTGTTTTAATATTCTTAATTTTATTAACAATTTCAATAAATTTATTAAAGGCAAACTTTATAAAAGAATTTATTACAGTATAAATGAATAGATTAATCAATAGACAGGGGACCCCAGGGCATGAGTTGATCGCTTCCATGCTGTTTCTAATTATTCTATGAGCAAACTAGAAATACGTCTTTTTTTAATGGCAATCGACGAATATAATTGTATATCACCTATGTCGATGAATAAATGATTTAGATTTGATTTATCATGGCCTGGAGTCGAAATGTACCAACATAGAATTTATAGAGGCTTTTATAAAGTTGAATTGATACTAATGTTAAAAAAAATAATACTAGTTTCGACTTCTGTGAGTAAACTCCAAAGTAGTAGACCAGGTTAACTAGGTGAGATAAACCACTGGACCTCGACTTCTTATGCATTATTTTCAATAATTAATTGTTTTAGCTTTTCGTAAGATATTGTTAACCCTGCAATATTAAATGTAAATATATAAAAACAAATACATTCCATCATTACCAATGGGCTTCGAATATTTATAAATTAAAAAAAAAATGTTTTTTAATCCTTCATACTATCTTATTTTCTGCATATTAATTAAGAAGAGTGGCCTTTGATTATAGTACCATGTAAAATTCGCCGTGAATAAAAAAAAAATATTTGGAAACGACTGTAAACAATTTCTAAAATATAAGCGATTTAACTTTTTTAAAGGCTTTAACCTTCTATAACGAAACACCTTTTCCAAAAGCAATACAATTCTTTTATAGTGTAAGTAAATAGCAATAGGGTAGCGTCTTTACAGCTTTGAGCCTTAATTTTTATTTACACCATCTTATTGACGATAATAATAATAATAAAATACAAAAGAAATAATCTTAAATAATAAAAAAATATTATTTTCAAACTGAACACAATATTAATATCATGCTAGTAACAACTTACAAACCACACTATTTACTTTTGATAGGAATGACTTCATATCAGTTATATACAATATACACAATGTTACCAATACAAGTCGACTTCAAACTTGCATAAGGCAACCCTACCACGACATACCGATACACAATACATCTTAAATTTTATATAACTCTCAAAAAGTAGTTTAAAAATGCTTTAGATAAAAATGTGAAATACTTTCTAACGTATTTGTAAGAGTATATACAGTACAAATAAAACATAAACATGTATTCGGGGTGTATTTGGCGGGAGGAGAGGTATGCGGGGTGACGCAACTGAACACAACGTCACGTGATTGGCTGCTGAAGGCTCACAGCGCTCTGTGATTGGTTCGTTAATCGGAGCTCGTCGCCTATTCGTTGTTTATGCAAAAATTGACATCCAATGATATTGCAATCGCTAATTTTATCTAGGACATGAATATAATATGAAATAATTTGAAGTTTATTCAAAACCTATTGGTGTTTTCTGCTAACTGTATTATTGTGATTTCATAACTGGGTTGGAAAGACTCTTAGGGTATAAAAGAATTCTGTCCAATTCTTATAGATGAAATGTTCAATGCTATAAAGTAGGAAGACATTAACTTAAACGGCTAAGATATATTTGTGATCGGGCCATTCAAAATGTAAATTCTGTAAATTCTAAAAAAACCCGGAAAGATTCAGGAATAATCGAACTTCGCATCACCTTATACGAATGATATGGTAACGAATTTGTCCGGTTCAAAGAACCTAAATATATTGTTAGATGGCAGTTAGTACAGTTGGCGGGCGGCGGGCGGCGAGCGGCGAGCTCAGCCGCTGAGCGCGGGCGCGGCGCGCGCGGGCTGCTTGGGGATGAAGGAGACGGTGAGCATGTCGTCCTCCTCGCGCAGCAGGCAGCCCTCCGCGCTCTTGCCGCGCGTGAACAGCCTGCCGGGACGGTCACTTCGCTCATTACGTACGTAAAGGTTACATAGAGATATCACAGTCACGATAGCCGAGTGGGTGGTTGGGTGATCGGAATTTCGAGTCAAGATCCACAGGTGGCAGGCTCGTACCAATGGGTTTTTTTTAAAAAACTTATGTACGAATTATATCGTTGGCTTGGACATAAAGACGGCGACGGGCTAAGCACCCGTCACGTTGTTTTAAAAATATCTTCAGTGTAAAGTGGGTCAAAAAGACTTAATTGTAGAGACCTCTGTCTCCTCCTGTATTGGGAATATTCATTTACTTATATTTATGTATTTTTACCCCATATAAGAACATATTTAAAACATATAAGAACACATTGAAAAGTGACATAGACATACGTACACTTATATACATAATTTACCCACAAAAATACCATAACCTTATATTAGAAAGTTACATCGAAAAAATTTATAGCCACACATAAATACATTTTAAAAGCGACGATTACGAACAAATATCGGTAGGCACGTGCACGCACAAATCCCTATACAACGATAAACAGGAAGGAGTATATACGATGCAACGCAATAACCTCATCACCTCATTTAACAATGTAACGACTGAAACGACAGTAAATAAAAAAATGGACTGAATGAGAATGGATAAATGAGGAGAAAGCAAGTTTTCTGTAATTCCTACTTTTGAGACATATCAATGTCGACGCTAACACGAGACACACACACACACGCACACATACATACACACACACACGCACACCGGCCGACAGCAGCAGAGTGTAGCGCGCACAGTGTAGCGCGCACAGTGTAGCGCGCACAGTGTAGCGCGCACAGTGTAGCGCGCACAGTGTAGCGCGCACAGTGTAGCGCGCACAGTGTAGCGCGCACAGTGTAGCGCGCACAGTGTAGCGCGCACAGTGTAGCGCGCACAGTGTAGCGCGCACAGTGTAGCGCGCACAGTGTAGCGCGCACAGTGTAGCGCGCACAGTGTAGCGCGCACAGTGTAGCGCGCACAGTGTAGCGCGCACAGTGTAGCGCGCACAGTGTAGCGCGCACAGTGTAGCGCGCACAGTGTAGCGCGCACAGTGTAGCGCGCACAGTGTAGCGCGCACAGTGTAGCGCGCACAGTGTAGCGCGCACAGTGTAGCGCGCACAGTGTAGCGCGCACAGTGTAGCGCGCACAGTGTAGCGCGCACAGTGTAGCGCGCACGGTGTAGCGCGCACAGTGTAGCGCGCACAGTGTAGCGCGCACGGTGTAGCGCGCACGGTGTAGCGCGCACAGTGTAGCGCGCACGGTGTAGCGCGCACAGTGTAGCGCGCACAGTGTAGCGCGCACGGTGTAGCGCGCACAGTGTAGCGCGCACAGTGTAGCGCGCACGGTGTAGCGCGCACGGTGTAGCGCGCACAGTGTAGCGCGCACGGTGTAGCGCGCACAGTGTAGCGCGCACAGTGTAGCGCGCACAGTGTAGCGCGCACAGTGTAGCGCGCACAGTGTAGCGCGCACGGTGTAGCGCGCACAGTGTAGCGCGCACAGTGTAGCGCGCACAGTGTAGCGCGCACGGTGTAGCGCGCACGGTGTAGCGCGCACAGTGTAGCGCGCACAGTGTAGCGCGCACAGTGTAGCGCGCACAGTGTAGCGCGCACAGTGTAGCGCGCACGGTGTAGCGCGCACAGTGTAGCGCGCACAGTGTAGCGCGCACAGTGTAGCGCGCACAGTGTAGCGCGCACAGTGTAGCGCGCACAGTGTAGCGCGCACAGTGTAGCGCGCACGGTGTAGCGCGCACAGTGTAGCGCGCACAGTGTAGCGCGCACAGTGTAGCGCGCACAGTGTAGCGCGCACGGTGTAGCGCGCACAGTGTAGCGCGCACAGTGTAGCGCGCACAGTGTAGCGCGCACGGTGTAGCGCGCACAGTGTAGCGCGCACAGTGTAGCGCGCACGGTGTAGCGCGCACGGTGTAGCGCGCACAGTGTAGCGCGCACAGTGTAGCGCGCACGGTGTAGCGCGCACGGTGTAGCGCGCACGGTGTAGCGCGCACAGTGTAGCGCGCACGGTGTAGCGCGCACGGTGTAGCGCGCACAGTGTAGCGCGCACGGTGTAGCGCGCACGGTGTAGCGCGCACGGTGTAGCGCGCACAGTGTAGCGCGCACGGTGTAGCGCGCACGGTGTAGCGCGCACAGTGTAGCGCGCACAGTGTAGCGCGCACGGTGTAGCGCGCACGGTGTAGCGCGCACGGTGTAGCGCGCACGGTGTAGCGCGCACGGTGTAGCGCGCACGGTGTAGCGCGCACAGTGTAGCGCGCACAGTGTAGCGCGCACAGTGTAGCGCGCACGGTGTAGCGCGCACGGTGTAGCGCGCACGGTGTAGCGCGCACGGTGTAGCGCGCACGGTGTAGCGCGCACAGTGTAGCGCGCACAGTGTAGCGCGCACAGTGTAGCGCGCACAGTGTAGCGCGCACAGTGTAGCGCGCACGGTGTAGCGCGCACGGTGTAGCGCGCACAGTGTAGCGCGCACGGTGTAGCGCGCACAGTGTAGCGCGCACAGTGTAGCGCGCACAGTGTAGCGCGCACAGTGTAGCGCGCACAGTGTAGCGCGCACAGTGTAGCGCGCACGGTGTAGCGCGCACGGTGTAGCGCGCACGGTGTAGCGCGCACGGTGTAGCGCGCACAGTGTAGCGCGCACAGTGTAGCGCGCACAGTGTAGCGCGCACAGTGTAGCGCGCACAGTGTAGCGCGCACAGTGTAGCGCGCACAGTGTAGCGCGCACAGTGTAGCGCGCACAGTGTAGCGCGCACAGTGTAGCGCGCACGGTGTAGCGCGCACAGTGTAGCGCGCACAGTGTAGCGCGCACAGTGTAGCGCGCACAGTGTAGCGCGCACAGTGTAGCGCGCACAGTGTAGCGCGCACAGTGTAGCGCGCACAGTGTAGCGCGCACGGTGTAGCGCGCACAGTGTAGCGCGCACAGTGTAGCGCGCACAGTGTAGCGCGCACAGTGTAGCGCGCACGGTGTAGCGCGCACAGTGTAGCGCGCACAGTGTAGCGCGCACAGTGTAGCGCGCACAGTGTAGCGCGCACGGTGTAGCGCGCACAGTGTAGCGCGCACAGTGTAGCGCGCACAGTGTAGCGCGCACGGTGTAGCGCGCACAGTGTAGCGCGCACGGTGTAGCGCGCACGGTGTAGCGCGCACAGTGTAGCGCGCACAGTGTAGCGCGCACAGTGTAGCGCGCACAGTGTAGCGCGCACAGTGTAGCGCGCACAGTGTAGCGCGCACAGTGTAGCGCGCACAGTGTAGCGCGCGCAGGTAGTCCGGCGTGCGCAGGCGCTCGGGCCGCGCCTTGCGGAACGTGCGCAGCAGCAGGCTGGAGCACACCACGGACACGGAGCTCAGCGCCATGGCGGCGGACGCCATCCACGGCTGCAGCTGCAGCCCGCGCAGCGCCAGCGCGCCGCTGGCCAGCGGGATGCCCAGCAGGTTGTACACGGACGCGAACGCGAAGTTCAGCCGGATGCGCCGCACCGTGGCGCGCGACAGCTCCAGGCACGCCACCACGTCCAGCAGGTCGTTCTACGGTGCACAACAAATTATATATATATTAAAATTTTTCATGCAGCATTCGATGCTGTTCGGCACTAACCTTTTATCTATCTTTACGGCTTTATTAAAATATTGCATCTCATATGTTTTGCTAATTACCAATAGTCACTGTCATACATAATTAATGACAGTGGACACAATGCGCTACCCTGAGGTAACCTTACCCTTAGCAGTCCCTAGAACGTCCCTTTCAGCTCAAACACTTGTAATTAAATTAAATTGTAAATCGATTATACTGTTGGAATCCTAATTAAAGAAACTATTTTAAAGAAAATGTTAGAAAAATAGTCCTTTTGTATGATAAATAACAATCATGTACGAATTGAAAATGTTTATTCCTGCCTCCTTCCTGGCAATGCTTATTTTATCAGCTTTCTTTTAATACCAGATAGGGAGCATCTGGTATTAAAAGAATGGTACTATAAGAATAAATTGTTTTTCTAAAAAACTAAATGTTCCGTAAACGTTAAATTTTAAGTCAAATTAAGTCAAACGAATAACGGACTGTTATCCGGAATATTAAATATATATATTTTTTATATACAATACAGGTATCTGATTATTTGGCAACCGTGTAACGTGTTTCATAGTTGAAATCGGACTGATTTCGGATGGTCTGTTACTAATGATGTGCAATCGATATGCTTACTAGACAAAATAGCAATGATGCACAATCAGGGGTGACTACAGCAATAGGGCTAACAATTAATAGATATAACAACCCCCCCCCCCCACCCTTTAAGACGAAACTTCAAAGTTAAAATGAAAGATCGGACGTCATGCAGCGATGGAGCGAATTTTATAGAGAAATGTATGCGTGTGATGATCTTAGTGAGGGATCCGGGGGTGACGTCGTGACTGGTACGCCAGACTCAGACCTCGATGACACTGAGGTCAACAGTATGAAAGAGATTGAATGTCCCATTCGAAGTTTGAAATGTGGTAAGGCTGCGGGACTAGACAGGGTTACTGCTGAAATGGTCAAATATGGTGGGCCTCGCGTCTGGGATAGCTTTCCAGTGGTGTGTAATTTGTGCTTGCGGACGGGGGCGGTCCCGGATGATCGGCGATCCGCGGTCAGTGTGCTTTTATGTAAAGGTAAAGGTTCACATTATGACTGCGGGTGCTAGCGGGCGATCAGCTTGATCAGTTTAGCAAGTAAAGTTTAAAATAAAACGATTTTCGGATTTTATCGCGGTTTTAATTAGTTTTGACAAACTATTTTTATTTCCCATGGATCCAAAATTAATAAATAAAGTTGACGGTAGCCGAATGTAGCTGTGACAGCGGGATGTTCAAGACCTCAGTCCCCCCGTGACCACGGATGCTGTAAAGCATTCGAAACGTCGGGAAATAAAAACAGTTTGTAAAAACTAATAAAAACCGCGATAAAATCCGAAAATCGTTTGATTTTAAATGTGTAGTATTCGCGTAAATACAAGAAATCATTAAGTAAAGTTTATCAAAGGTTTTGACACGGATAGGATGTAAGAGAAATCGGAAAGATTTCCATGGGAGGCACGATGCGGATTTAGACTCCTTTTTCTCTCCGCATGATCACGGAGAAGCTTCTGGCTAACCAGAAGAATTTCTGTGCTTTTTTGGATCTTGAGAAAGCATTTGATAAGGTTGTAAGGAAGAAAATGTGGGAACTGTTGCCGGGGTAAGGTGTGGATGGTCGATTGCTAAGGGCTGTGCAGTCACTGTGACTGTAAAGCCTGTGTGCGTGTAGGGCATGACCTGTCACCCATTTTTAGCGTCCAAACGGGCGTAAAACAGGGTTGTGTCATATCTTCCTGGCTCTTCATACTGTATCTTGACAGCTGTTTGCAGAAGCTGAAAGATAGCTGTTTGGGTGTGAAATTGGGTGACATTAAAGTAAATTGTCTGCTGTATGCTGATGATGAAGTGCTTATTGCACCATCAGAGGCAGAACTGCAGGCATTAGTTACGTGTATGAAAGAAGAATGTGAAATTAAAGGTCTCCGTTCGAATGCTAATAAAACTAAGGTTCTGGTATTTGAAAGGGACGAAGAAAGAACGAAGTGTGAAATATGGGTAAATCAGGAATGTCTAGAACAGGTGAATGAAATTGTATTCTTGGGGAGTGCGTTTAGCCGGGATGGAAGATGTGATTTAGATGTAGACAGGCGTGTCGCTGCCGGAATGCTCCGAAGACCGAATGGTGAAGAAAATATATAGCGCGAAAGTTAATATTAAAAGGTGTCGAGGTTGACCGAGACTAACTTTCGAAGATGTGAGCAAATTGCTCAAAGAGGGGAGGGTCAAGAGCACTCGGATACCTAGACGTGCGTGTATGAAGATGATGAATCTGAAAGAAGCGAAAGAGGTATGTAGGGATCGTGACACTTGGCGATCAGTTCTCTCTGGCTACCCCGTCAGGGATTGTGCGTGAAGATAAGTAAGTAAGTAAGTCTAGGTACACGAAACACTGCATACCCTGGACACAAGATAGAGCCGAATTCATTAATCGTTGAAAAGTAGACGGGGCATTCTTAAGTCCGAATGGCATGCGATTGAATTCAAAATGGCCTTGTGGATTGTTTTGGGAGAATAATCTGGTGACAAGAAGGAAATCTATAGGATTTGACGTGAATTGATGATGTGGATTTTATCGCATGTTTAATGCAATTTGCATGCGTGAGTTTTTCGTCAGGAAGGTGAAATATATCGGAGTACTGTGAACATACCTCCTATAAATTATTGGTTTCTTCTGTATTTAGATGAGATACACGAAGTTGCTTTAGTACTTGTTGTGTACAGTTAAAGGTATTTTTATTGGATTGATGTTGAATTGTGTTGGAAATATGAACTACAGGGTTGACGTTACAGATTTCGTGTATATTTCCAAATTTTTCTAATGGGATAAGACTAAGTTTCAGGTTATAATCTACGGTGATGGGATACTCTGATATGTTTACAACGGTAGTATTAATTCTGTTATTGTTCTTAACTTTGGCTATACAATTAGCTACTAATAAGTATTCAACAGGGTATTGATCAAGGATTACCTTCTTTAATATTAGGATTAAGTACAGAGCATTCAATAATTGCTTCGGTTCTTGGTGGAATTGTATAGACTGGATGTTTTCTTTATAAGGCTTAAAGATGCACCGGTATCTACTAATAAGGATAGAGGCTGTGAGGATACCGATGTTTTTAATTCTTCATAAGGCAAGTATTTAAATGTAACATTGTATATCTCAGGTTCACTCTGACTTGTCTATGAGTCGGTTGTCATCAGGACCTGATCAGGAATAGGGCATTGCATCTCATTGTTTATTTTAGATGAAGTTGATTTTTTTCTGTGATATTTTGGAACCGTAGGTTTGGAGCTGGTTACCCTGTCGGTTAGTTCGGATTTTGGATATAGAAATGGAGTCACTTTTTTGGGGCTGGTTACTCGTGTTGGGAACTCCATAAGGATATGGTAGATTTCGTTGGGATTTAGTGGCGTCGGATTTGGATATGTATAGGCCCGGGCGACACCGAATCGAGCCTGGATTTAGTTTAAATCATCAGGGTTACTAAGTTCATTGTCCTCTGAATTCTCGGTGTAATTAATTGGATTTACCCTTGAACGTTGATTCTGTGGTATCTTTTATTATTATATTCTCTTTTTCGGCAATTATCTAAAACATGTCCGTTAATTTTACAGTACCGACTTGGTGCTTACCTTGAAAGCTGGTATTAGGCCTGAACTCAAAGGCCCTGTTCTCAGGCCTTTGGAAGGCCCTGTTGTCCGGTTTTCGGTAGGCTAGAGGCTTATTACTATGTTCCTAGTAGGGTTTACTATGTAGAAAGTGTAATATTTTTTCTTCTGATAGCGCTATATTTATTGCATCAATATGGTTTTTCGGGGTTCGAACCCGGACATTGTTGCATATTTTAGCATCGAGCCCCAACATAAAAGTATTTAGGGCCAGACCATCTATGGCGCTTGTTCTTCCAGGAAGTTCTGATTTTTTAGAGTTGGCTAGAGTTATTTCTGTTAGTAATTGTGATAGACAAGTTTCTAAAGCGAATATTGTTTTACAGTCTCGTGTGGTTTTGGTCTGCACTCCTGTAAGTCTGTTAACAGGTGTGCGTAACACTTTCGTTCACCAAACTGAGTGGCGAGGAATTCTTTTAACTGCTCCCAATTATTAAATTCCTTTATAGAGCATGCACTTTCCGCCCTATCGGATAGTTGGTTTGTAATAAATTTAAATAGGAAATTTTTTTGTTCCGTTGAAGCAATCCTTCATGAAGTTTCCTTTCGAGACATGCCGCTTTTATATTCTAAGAATGACGAGACGAGACTGCAGCGTTATCTTTAGCGACTATTATTTAGAAATGATATTAAGCTCTTGCGCAGACTTATTTATATGAATAGTTCAATTACAATTTAAAACTGGTTTAATATTCAATAAAATTTTCTCACATTGCCGCGAAGATCAGTAACATCGACCGGAACATGATGCACAGTTAAGGATGAGCAGGAACAATAAATTCGAGATACTTGCTTGTAGGGATATTATAATATAAGGATTTGAATTTGTGAGTCCGATTAGATGGAAATAATATTTTACAGGGTTACACGGCACTTTTACTTATCTTTTCAGATTATTTAGGATTCACTTTACACAAGGGTTTATACACTTAATGCACTGATTATACTTATGCCACTTTCTAAGGCTTGCCGTTTGAATAGAACCCGGGGACCTTTTCCGCTGCCACCAAATGTTATACCGGATTATTAAATTAGTTTATTTAGTTCACTAAATACAGGTATCTGATTTTTTGGCAACCGTGTAACGTGTTTCGAAATTGGAATCGGACTGACTTCAGATGGTAAAAAAAAAATAAAATATCTTCACGCAATTCCCAATACAGGGGTAGACAGAGGTCAAGTCTAGACAATTAAGTCCCTTTGACCCACCTTCCACCGAAGATATTTTCGGGACAACGTGACAGGTGGTGAGCCCGTCGCCGCCTTTATGTCCAAGCCAACGATGAAATTAGTACATAAGTTTTTGAAAAACTCATTGGTACTGCCACCTGGGGATCGAACTCGGGTCTCTCGACTCGAAATTCCGACCACCCAACAACTCGGCTATCGTGACTTCAGATGGTCTGTTACTAATGATGTGCAATAGATATGCTTACTGGACAAAAAGCAATGATGCACAATCAGATGTGACTACAGCAGTAGGGCTAACAATTAATAGATATAATAGAACGAACTACTCCCGTGCAAACCTACCCGCATGAGCACCAAATCCGCTGCCTCAACGGCCACATCGGTACCGCTGGCGATGGCGATGCCGACGTCAGCCTGCGCCAGCGCTGGTGAGTCGTTCACGCCGTCGCCCACCTGCAAAATAATTTTTACATTTCAAATAAATAAGTTATGAAAAGTTAAAAAAACACGGTTCAGATACTATATCAAAAAATATTTTTTCGATCATATTGGAAATGGAATATGAGCAAATAAAATACTTATGTTTATTACTGTAAATGTATATATTTAGTGTATTGAACTTACCATCGCTACTTTCTGTCCTTGCTCCTGTAGTTTTTGGATTTTGGCCACCTTGTGCGAAGGCAGCACCTCTGCGTAAACTTTGTTTATTCCCACCTATAGTAAACATTAAACTTTATTGTTTTCTGTAAATCAACTATCATATTTAATTTTTTTAATGGTGATTACTTTCAAATTCAGTTTTACATTGTCCACATTTTGGGGAAATGTGTTAATTTTAAAATGTAGTATATCAAAGAATACATTAACGTTATAAAGTATCTTATATACCTTAAAAGGATTTTCTATACCAGTAGTAATAGTTAGTAATATTTCACTCAATTTTACACCACTTCAATAACAGACATTACTGCCAATAGTGACTCTCCATACACGTCAAACCTTAAGGTATACAAGTTATCTATAAGACATCATATTTCCGGAGGCCCACACACCCCCTCCTCCCAATTCGGCGGGGGCACTCTAAGGGCGGCAACGCATTTGCTATGCCTCTGGTAGTGCGGGTGTTTTGGGCGGTGGTAATCGCTTACCATCACGTGAGCCACCTGTTTCTTTGCCTCCCATTTCTATAAAAATAGACAGAGAAAGTTTATGGAGCATCTGGCGCACCTGCCTGGCGATGGCCATGGCGGTCTTGCGGTTGTCGCCGGTGAGCAGGCACACCTGCAGGCCCATGCGGCGCAGGCAGTAGACGGCCAGGTGCGCCTCGGGCTTCACCTCGTCCGCCACGCCGATGGTGCACACCAGCTGCTCTGTTCGACCCACACACTTGCACGCTCCATACAGTTGCACACTTAGTAGCTTTACGGTTAAATAAAATAATAAATATTTTCACGCAATTCCTAATACAGGGGTAGACAGAGGTCTAGTCTACACAATTAAGTCCTTCAACCCACCTTCCACCGAAGATATTTTCGGAACAACGTGACAGGTGGTGATCCCATCGCCGTCTTTATGTCCAAGCCAACGATATTCGTACATAAATTTTTAAAACCCATTGATACGAGCCTGCCCACTGGCGATCGAACTCGGGTCGAAATTCCGACCACCCAAACACTCGGCTATTTTCTTTACGGTTATTTTCTTATATAATGAATATACCAAGCGGTCACACGATAGCCGAGTGAATGGGTGGTCAGAATTACGAGTCGAGAGACCCGAGTTCGATCCCCAAGTGGCATGCGCGGCTGCAGTAGGTATTTTCAAAACCTATGTACGAATTATATCGTTGGCTTGGACTCGGGCGGCGACAGGCTCACCACCTGTCACTGCCGTACCGGAAAATATCTTCGGTGAAGGTGTGGACTGGTCTAGACTAGACCCTGTCTACCCTGTATTGGGAATTGCGTGAAGATATTTAATATTTTTAATTTAACCGTAGTACCATGGAGGATTTTAATGATTTTGAACAAATGATTATAGTTTATTTTTTAATTTTTCCAATGTTATGCTAGAATGCTTTCTATAAATAGATTATAAACAATTGTTCTTAATATGTTGCCTTGTGGTACACCCAATGATATTGTGCCCTATGAATGTTAGAGAAGATATAATATATACATAGAAAAACTTGCAATTTGCTTATTCACGTTTCTATTTAATATATTTAAGAAGCCGACGTCTAAATCGATTTCTAACTATAATTGGGAATAGATATTTAATGGATTTATATTTAATATTTGTGATCAATAAACATTTGCTACTACAACACTGCGTTCGGATACATTTACAATGTTTGAATTTAGTCGTAAACCGACATACAAACATTTTCGTTATTCAGCATATTTATCGCATAGTATCGTATTTTAGCATATTTTTTTATATTCTTAGAGTATCAGAGGAACGTAAGGTTCTCTTTTACCAATTTTTTTTATTCAAACTAATAGAGAAAAGCAAAATATAATAATGTAAATGAATCTGAGTAATCCGTTACAGAATTGAATTTGCATATGTGTTACTTTCCACACGTGTAAAAGAAACAATAAGCGTAATAGATGCAGACGAAAAAGAACAATATTATGCAATCAATGATTCATTAGCTGACCGGCTAGCTAGACAAGCAGTACTTGTTCTAAGTGTTGCAACATGAAGGTGTGTGGCGCGGCGACTGACCGTTGATGGCGGCGAGCACGGCGGTGCGGCCGAGCAGCTCGTCGTGCCGCAGCGCGCGCTGCACGCGCTCGGGCACGGGCACGCCGTTGCGCGACATCCACTCGCGGTTGCCGACCAGCACCACCTGCTCAGCCTCCTGCGCACCGCCACACGCTCACACACTCACACTCACTCGGATACCAAACCCTCATTGGATAATAACATTTGTTGGTTGATTAGTGTTAGGAGTAGATGAGGTTATTTTATGCCAGTGTGTGGAAAGTTATGAAAAGTTAAAAAACACGGTTCAGATACTATATCAAAAATATTTTTCGATCATATTGGAAATGGAATATGAGCAAATAAAATACTTATGTTTATTACTGTAAATGTATATATTTAGTGTATAGAACTTACCATCGCTACTTTCTGTCCTTGCTCCTGTAGTTTTTGGATTTTGGCAACCTTGTGCGAAGGCAGCACCTCTGCGTAAACTTTGTTTATTCCACCTATAGTAAACATTAAACTTTATTGTTTTCTGTAAATCAACTATCATATTTAATTTTTTAATGGTGATTACTTTCAAATTCAGTTTTACATTGTCCACATTTTGGGGAAATGTGTTAATTTTAAAATGTAGTATATCAAAGAATACATTAACGTTATAAAGTATCTTATATACCTTAAAAGGATTATCTATACCAGTAGTAATAGTTAGTAATATTTCATTCAATTTTACACCACTCCAATAACAGACATTACTGCCAATAGTGACTCTCCATACACGTCAAACCTTAAGGTATACAAGTTATCTATAAGACATCATATTTCCGGAGGCCCACACACCCCCTCCCCCAATTCGGCGGGGGGGGCACTCTAAGGGCGGCAACGCATTTGCTATGCCTCTGGTAGTGCGGGTGTATTTTGGCGGTGGTAATCGCTTACCATCACGTGAGCGACCTGCACGTTTGCCTCCCTTTTCTATAAAAAAGACAGAAAGTTTATGAGGTATCTGGCGCACCTGCCTGGCGATGGCCATGGCGGTCTTGCGGTTGTCGCCGGTGAGCAGGCACACCTGCAGGCCCATGCGGCGCAGGCAGTAGACGGCCAGGTGCGCCTCGGGCTTCACCTCGTCCGCCACGCCGATGGTGCACACCAGCTGCTCTGTTCGACCCACACACTTGCACGCTCCATACAGTTGCACACTTAGTAGCTTTACGGTTAAATAAAATAATAAATATTTTCACGCAATTCCTAATACAGGGGTAGACAGAGGTCTAGTCTACACAATTAAGTCCCTTCAACCCACCTTCCACCGAAGATATTTTCGGGACAACGTGACAGGTGGTGAGCCCATCGCCGTATTTATGTCCAAGCCAACGATATTTGTACATAAGTTTTTGAAAAACCCATTGATACGAGCCTGCCAACTGGGGATCGAACTCGGGTCTATTGACTCGAAATTCCGACCACCCAACCACTCGGCTATTTTGCGACCACCCAACCACTCGGCTATTTTCTTTACGGTTATTTTATATATATAAATATTATATAAATATTTTCACGCAATTCCTAATACAGGGGTAGACAGAGGTCTAGTCTACACAATTAAGTCCCTTCAACCCACCTTCCACCGAAGATATTTTCGGGACAACGTGACAGGTGGTGAGCCCATCGCCGTATTTATATCCAAGCCAACGATATTTGTACATAAGTTTTTGAAAACCCATTGATACGAGCCTGCCAACTGGGATCGAACTCGGGTCTATTGACTCGAAATTCCGACCACCCAACCACTCGGCTATTTTCTTTACGGTTATTTTATATATATAAATATTTTCACGCAATTCCTAATACAGGGGTAGACAGAGGTCTAGTCTACACAATTAAGTCCCTTCAACCCACCTTCCACCGAAGATATTTTCGGGACAACGTGACAGGTGGTGAGCCCATCGCCGTATTTATATCCAAGCCAACGATATTTGTACATAAGTTTTTGAAAACCCATTGATACGAGCCTGCCAACTGGGATCGAACTCGGGTCTATTGACTCGAAATTCCGACCACCCAACCACTCGGCTATTTTCTTTACGGTTATTTTATATATATAAATATTTTCACGCAATTCCTAATACAGGGGTAGACAGAGGTCTAGTCTACACAATTAAGTCCCTTCAACCCACCTTCCACCGAAGATATTTTCGGGACAACGTGACAGGTGGTGAGCCCATCGCCGTATTTATATCCAAGCCAACGATATTTGTACATAAGTTTTTGAAAACCCATTGATACGAGCCTGCCAACTGGGATCGAACTCGGGTCTATTGACTCGAAATTCCGACCACCCAACCACTCGGCTATTTTCTTTACGGTTATTTTATATATATAAATATTTTCACGCAATTCCTAATACAGGGGTAGACAGAGGTCTAGTCTACACAATTAAGTCCCTTCAACCCACCTTCCACCGAAGATATTTTCGGGACAACGTGACAGGTGGTGAGCCCATCGCCGTATTTATATCCAAGCCAACGATATTTGTACATAAGTTTTTGAAAAACCCATTGATACGAGCCTGCCAACTGGGGATCGAACTCGGGTCTATTGACTCGAAATTCCGACCACCCAACCACTCGGCTATTTTGCGACCACCCAACCACTCGGCTATTTTCTTATATAATGAATATACCAAGAAGTCACGATAGCCGAGTGAATGGGTGGTCAGAATTACGAGTCGAGAGACCCGAGTTCGATCCCCAAGTGGCATGCGCGTACCAATGGGTATTTTCAAAACCTATGTACGAATTATATCGTTGGCTTGGACATTAAGACGGCGACAGGCTCACCACCTGTCACGTTGTACTGAAAAATACCTCGGTGGAAGGTGGGTCAAAGGACTTAATTGTCTAGACTAGACCTCTGTCTACCCCTGTATTGGGAATTGCGTGAAGATATTTAATATTTTTTTAATTTAACTGTAGTACCATGGAGGATTTTAATGATTTTGAACAAATGATTATAGTTTATTTTTAATTTTTCCAATGTTATGCTAGAATGCTTTCTATAAATAGATTATAAACAATTGTTCTTAATATGTTGCCTTGTGGTACACCCAATGATATTGTGCCCTACGAATGTTAGAGAAGATATAATATATACATAGAAAAACTTGCGAATTTGCTTATTCACGTTTCTATTTAATATATTTAAAAGCCGACGTCTAAATCGATTTCTAACTATAATTGGGAATAGATATTTATTGGATTTAGATTTAATATTTGTGATCAATGAACATTTGCTACAACACTGCGTTCGGATACATTTATAATGTTTGAATTTAGTCGTAAACCGACATACAAACATTTTCGTTATTTAATATATTTATCGCATAGTATCGTATTTTAGCATATTTTTTATATTCTTAGAGTATCAGAGGAACGTAAGGTTCTCTTTTACCAATTTTTTTTATTCAAACTAATAGAGAAAAGCAAAATATAATAATGTAAATGAATCTGAGTAATCCGTTACATAATTGAATTTGCATATGTGTTACTTTCCACACGTGTAAAAGAAACAATAAGCGTAAGATTCATTAGCTGACCGGCTAGCTAGACAAGCAGTACTTGTTCTAAGTGATGCAACATGTGGCGCGGCGACTGACCGTTGATGGCGGCGAGCACGGCGGTGCGGCCGAGCAGCTCGTCGTGCCGCAGCGCGCGCTGCACGCGCTCGGGCACAGGCACGCCGTTGCGCGACATCCACTCGCGGTTGCCGACCAGCACCACCTGCTCAGCCTCCTGCGCACCGCCACACGCTCACACACCACACTCGCCAGGATATACCCAAACCCTCATTGGATAATAACATTTGTTGGTTGATTAGTGTTAGGAGTAGATGAGGTTATTTTATGCCAGTGTGTGGAAAGTTATGAAAACTTTCAGTAGTATCAAATGCTTGAAATTCAAGTAGATTGAGTTTAGAAACAGCATGAGAATACATGCTGTTTCTAAACTTCTTTGTATCTAGCGTATTTTTATAGGCCCCATAGCTGAATGGTGATTTTCCATCTATTAATGTTTGAAATTTAATTTTGTATATCTTTTATAATATAGAAAATTAAATATCTGTGGAAAAAACTACATTAACTAGCATTAAATCTAGCATATATATTTTTTATTTTTTATTGCAACAAGCTTTGGCGACTCCTGTGGACAAGATGTGTAATTTTTTTCCAGTTTTCATAGTGTCGTTCACTTTGTTACGCTTGTGAGCCCTTCATTGTTTTTGTTTTCTATAATATGCGTGCTACTTAAACTACTTACTTTTTGGATCAGAGCAATGCATGTGATGCAGCGTGTAGTGTACCTACGAACGTGTTTGCTTACTGCGCGAGCACCGACCTGCTGCTCGGCGGGCGGCACGATGAGCGCGTGCAGCCGCGCCGCCGCCTGCGCCGAGCTCAGCGCCGCGTCGCCCGCGCCCGCCACCAGCTCCACCGGCACGCCGGCCAGCCGCAGCGTGTCGCCCGGCCTGCGCACGCGCACCGTCACTCACCGCCGCCGCGCACTGCTCACCGCACAAGGTCTTACATAGGACCCCTGTGGTAAACCTAGCTTTATATGTTAAAACTATAATAATAAATCACCGAAAACAACAGCTCGCTGTTTATTCTGAATTTAGTATTAAATTCAACAAAAAAACATCATATACACCGAACCTCTATAACATAAGTAATAATGTGTCATGAAAAGTTTTGTCGAATGCTTTGCAATTATCAATTTTGAGAGGAAATTTTTACGGAAAAACTATTAACTATAATTTATATTTAAGTAAAAGAAAATTACTATTTACATCACAGCATTTATGAAAACAATTACATCATATAGCAGCGCTCTTTTTACTTTACCAAAAATGTTTATGAAATGGAGTAGACGAGACGACCAAAAACTATCACATTTTTGTCAAAATAAGTATCTGGAAGTACATGAGCACCATCTCAGTTAAAAAAAATCAATAATTCCCAAAACGATTGTAGTTTATTTCCTAAAATTTTATTTAGACTATTTTATGACACTTTATTACATGAAAAACTTGAGGTGTAACAATAACATATTTGCTATACATAATGGCCACAATTTTATGTATGGTTTTGCGCGAATAATTTTTTTTTTTTGTTCTCATACCCTAAGCCAACATTATGGTTTTTTATAATTAAAATATTGTTCAGTGATTCAAAATGAAAACCAGCCCAAAAGGACATTTAGACAAATAAAAATTTTATCTTTCAGAATACCGGTGCAGATTTGCAATTTTTTTTTTGTCAATATTAATCGGTTAAACACCTGAAGCGACCGGATGTTCGGAGTTGAGCTCGGCGGCGTGCAGGCAGGCCAGCACGTCGGGCAGGCTGCTGGCGTCGCCCGTCAGCAGCGACACCCGCGCCACGCTGGTGCTGCCGCGCGTGATGGTGCCGGTCTTGTCGAATATCACGGTTTTCACCTACGGATTGTACCGTTCATATGGGAATTTACCATTTTGCTGGTATAGTTTTTAGCATCAAAAGCCTAACGGTTAAGGGTGCGGACGAAAAATGACGTCGCAGGATCAAGTCCGTCGTTCGATTACTACGTCGATTCGAAGTCTACCAAGCGGCAGCTTCTGTGGCAGGAACACGGCTTTGCAGAATACCGGCGTGAATTGAAGTGACCCGACAGTTCTGTGTTCCATTCGGTGGCATTCATCACTCAGTCCCCTTGGGCGGGCGGAGGCGTAGGGCAGGCGTACCTTGTGCGCGTTCTCGAGCGGCTCGGCGCCCTTGATGAGCAGGCCGAGGCGCGCGCCGACGCCGGTGGCCACCATGACGGCGGTGGGCGTGGCCAGGCCCAGCGCGCACGGGCGCCTTGCTGGCCTGCGCGTCCTCCGCAGGCGCACGATCTGCGCCAGCGTGCTGCTGCCGTGTCGGCCACCTGTGGCCACCTGTCTGCACTCACCCGGCGATGGTGTCGGCGGGCGCTGCACGGGCGCCTTGCTGGCCTGCGCGTCTCCACCAGGCGCACGATCTGCGCCAGCGTGCTGCCGTGTCGGCCACCTGTGGCCACCTGTGGCCACCTGTCTGCACTCACCCGGCGATGGTGTCGGCGAGGCGCTGCACAGGCGCCTTGCTGGCCTGCGCGTCTCCACCAGGCGCACGATCTGCGCCAGCGTGCTGCCGTGTCGGCCACCTGTAGCCACCTGTCTGCCTCACCCGGCGATGGTGTCGGCGGGCGCTGCACAGGCGCCTTGCTGGCCTGCGCGTCTCCACCAGGCGCACGATCTGCGCCAGCGTGCTGCCGTGTCGGCCACCTGTAGCCACCTGTCTGCACTCACCGGCGATGGTGTCGGCGAGGCGCTGCACAGGCGCCTTGCTGGCCTGCGTCCTCCACCAGGCGCACGATCTGCGCCAGCGTGCTGCTGCCGTGTCGGCCACCTGTGGCCACCTGTGGCCACCTGTGGCCACCTGTGGCCACCTGTGGCCACCTGTGGCCACCTGTCTGCACTCACCGGCGATGGTGTCGGCGGGCGCTGCACGGGCGCCTTGCTGGCCTGCGTCCTCCACCAGGCGCGATCTGCGCCAGCGTGCTGCTGCCGTGTCAAATACCTGTCACGAAATTTGAAAGGGCAAACTTTTACTTCTAGGCAACATAATTTACTAGTATTAGCTAAGAAATGCTATAGAAAATGGTAGTAATTAATTTTTGCTTAAGCTTATAAATAAATTATAGTTAAATTAGAATAGTTTTAAATTCATTTAGAAATTACCCTTACATTTGAATTCGACATATATTTAATTACGTCATTTATAAATAAAATATATAATAAAGGTCTTACATAGGACCCCTGTGGTAAACCTAGCTTTATATGTTAAAACTATAATAATAAATCACCGAAAAGAACAGCTCGCCGTTTATTCTGAATTTAATATTAAATTCAACAAAAAAACATCATATACACCGAACCTCTATAACATAAGTAATAATGTGTCATGAAAAGTTTTATCGAATGCTTTGCAATTATCAATTTTGAGAGGAAATTTTTACGGAAAAACTATTAACTATAATTTATATTTAAGTAAAAGAAAATTACTATTTACATCACAGCATTTATGAAAACAATTACATCATATAGCAGCGCTCTTTTTACTTTACCAAAAATGTTTATGAAATGGAGTAGACGAGACGACCAAAAACTATCACATTTTTGTCAAAATAAGTATCTGGAAGTACACGAGCACCATCTCATAGTTAAAAAAAATCAATAATTCCCAAAACGATTGTAGTTTATTTCCTAAAATTTTATTTAGACTATTTTATGACACTTTATTGCATGAAAAACTTGAAGTGTAACAATAACATATTTGCTATACATAATGGCCACAATTTTATGTATGGTTTTGCGCGAATAATTGTTTTTTTTTCTCATACCCTAGCCAACATTATGGTTTTTTATAATTAAAATATTGTTCAGTGATTCAAAATGAAAACCAGCCCAAAAGGACATTTAGACAAATAAAAATTTTATCTTTCAGAATACCGGTGCAGTTTTGCAATTTTTTTTGTCAATATTAATCGGTTAAACACCTGAAGCGACCGGATGTTCGGAGTTGAGCTCGGCGGCGTGCAGGCAGGCCAGCACGTCGGGCAGGCTGCTGGCGTCGCCCGTCAGCAGCGACACCCGCGCCACGCTGGTGCTGCCGCGCGTGATGGTGCCGGTCTTGTCGAATATCACGGTTTTCACCTACGGATTGTACCGTTCATATGGGAATTTACCATTTTGCTGGTATAGTTTTTAGCATCAAAAGCCTAACGGTTAAGGGTGCGGACGAAAAATGACGTCGCAGGATCAAGTCCGTCGTTCGATTACTACGTCGATTCGAAGTCTACCAAGCGGCAGCTTCTGTGGCAGGAACACGGCTTTGCAGAATACCGGCGTGAATTGAAGTGACCCGACAGTTCTGTGTTCCATTCGGTGGCATTCATCACTCAGTCCCCTTGGGCGGGCGGAGGGCGTAGGGCGGGCGTACCTTGTGCGCGTTCTCGAGCGGCTCGGCGCCCTTGATGAGCAGGCCGAGGCGCGCGCCGACGCCGGTGGCCACCATGACGGCGGTGGGCGTGGCCAGGCCCAGCGCGCACGGGCAGGCGATGGCCAGCACGCTCAGCGCGAAGTGGAACGCCGTCTGCGCGATCAGCTGCCAGCGCCCGCCCGAGCGGTACACCTCCTGCGACGTACGGTACGATCATTCCCTCTGCAGCTCAATTACAAGTGAGAGGTTATTCTGTTAGAGTAAATCTTACTGACCGGAGTTATGGCTTTTATACGTTCAATGTCCAACGCGCCGCTTATGGTCCAACACACCAATGTCAACACCGACAGGAACACCACCATCGGGACAAAGTACCTGCGACAATTATATATTTCCAATTAAAGATTGTTACACAGACATATATACCATATTTGTGCTGTGATGATAATTTGGTTTGTACAGAGGCGCACGATCTGCGCCAGCGTGCTGCTGCCGTGTCGGCCACCTGTGGCCACCTGTCTGCACTCACCCGGCGATGGTGTCGGCGAGGCGCTGCACGGGCGCCTTGCTGGCCTGCGCGTCCTCCACCAGGCGCACGATCTGCGCCAGCGTGCTGCTGCCGTGTCGGCCACCCGTGGCCACCTGTGGCCACCTGTGGCCACCTGTGGCCACCTGTCTGCACTCACCGGCGATGGTGTCGGCGAGGCGCTGCACAGGCGCCTTGCTGGCCTGCGCGTCCTCCACCAGGCACGATCTGCGCCAGCGTGCTGCCGTGTCGGCCACCTGTGGCCACCTGTGGCCACCTGTGGCCACCTGTGGCCACCTGTCTGCACTCACCCGGCGATGGTGTCGGCGAGGAGGGCGCTGCACAGGCGCCTTGCTGGCCTGCGCGTCCTCCACCAGGCGCGATCTGCGCCAGCGTGCTGCTGCCGTGTCGGCCACCTGTGGCCACCTGTGGCCACCTGTCTGCCTCACCCGGCGATGGTGTCGGCGGGCGCTGCACAGGCGCCTTGCTGGCCTGCGTCCTCCACCAGGCGCACGATCTGCGCCAGCGTGTTGCTGCCGTGTCGGCCACCCGTGGCCACCTGTGGCCACCTGTGGCCACCTGTGGCCACCTGTCTGCACTCACCCGGCGATGGTGTCGGCGGGCGCTGCACAGGCGCCTTGCTGGCCTGCGCGTCCTCACCAGGCGCACGATCTGCGCCAGCGTGCTGCTGCTGCCGTGTCGGCCACCTGTGGCCACCTGTGGCCACCTGTGGCCACCTGTCTGCACTCACCCGGCGATGGTGTCGGCGAGGAGGGCGCTGCACAGGCGCCTTGCTGGCCTGCGCGTCCTCCACCAGGCGCACGATCTGCGCCAGCGTGCTGCTGCCGTGTCGGCCACCTGTGGCCACCTGTCTGCACTCACCCGGCGATGGTGTCGGCGAGGCGCTGCACGGGCGCCTTGCTGGCCTGCGCGTCCTCCACCAGGCGCACGATCTGCGCCAGCGTGCTGCTGCTGCCGTGTCGGCCACCCGTGGCCACCCGTCTGCACCTCACCCGGCGATGGTGTCGGCGAGGCGCCGCACGGGCGCCTTGCTGGCCTGCGCGTCCTCCACCAGGCGCACGATCTGCGCCAGCGTGCTGCTGCTGCCGTGTCGGCCACCTGTGGCCACCTGTCTGCACTCACCCGGCGATGGTGTCGGCGAGGCGCTGCACGGGCGCCTTGCTGGCCTGCGCGTCCTCCACCAGGCGCACGATCTGCGCCAGCGTGCTGCTGCTGCCGTGTCGGCCACCTGTGGCCACCTGTCTGCACCTCACCCGGCGATGGTGTCGGCGAGGAGGCTGCACGGGCGCCTTGCTGGCCTGCGCGTCCTCCACCAGGCGCACGATCTGCGCCAGCGTGCTGCTGCCGTGTCGGCCACCTGTGGCCACCTGTCTGCACTCACCCGGCGATGGTGTCGGCGAGGCGCTGCACGGGCGCCTTGCTGGCCTGCGCGTCCTCCACCAGGCGCACGATCTGCGCCAGCGTGCTGCTGCCGTGTCGGCCACCTGTGGCCACCTGTGGCCACCTGTCTGCACTCACCCGGCGATGGTGTCGGCGAGGAGGCTGCACGGGCGCCTTGCTGGCCTGCGCGTCCTCCACCAGGCGCACGATCTGCGCCAGCGTGTTGTTGCCGTGTCGGCCACCTGTGGCCACCTGTCTGCACTCACCCGGCGATGGTGTCGGCGAGGCGCTGCACGGGCGCCTTGCTGGCCTGCGCGTCCTCCACCAGGCGCACGATCTGCGCCAGCGTGCTGCTGCCGTGTCGGCCACCTGTGGCCACCTGTGGCCACCTGTCTGCACTCACCCGGCGATGGTGTCGGCGAGGCGCTGCACGGGCGCCTTGCTGGCCTGCGCGTCCTCCACCAGGCGCACGATCTGCGCCAGCGTGCTGCTGCCGTGTCGGCCACCTGTGGCCACCTGTCTGCACTCACCCGGCGATGGTGTCGGCGAGGCGCTGCACGGGCGCCTTGCTGGCCTGCGCGTCCTCCACCAGGCGCACGATCTGCGCCAGCGTGCTGTTGCCGTGTCGGCCACCCGTGGCCACCTGTGGCCACCCGTCTGCACTCACCCGGCGATGGTGTCGGCGGGCGCTGCACGGGCGCCTTGCTGGCCTGCGCGTCTCCACCAGGCGCATCGATCTGCGCCAGCGTGTTGCCGCCGTGTCGGCCACCCGTGGCCACCCGTCTGCACCTCACCCGGCGATGGTGTCGGCGAGGCGCTGCACGGGCGCCTTGCTGGCCTGCGTCCTCCACCAGGCGCACGATCTGCGCCAGCGTGTTGCCGCCGTGTCGGCCACCCAGGCCACCTGTCTGCACTCACCCGGCGATGGTGTCGGCGAGGCGCCGCACGGGCGCCTTGCTGGCCTGCGCGTCCTCCACCAGGCGCACGATCTGCGCCAGCGTGTTGCCGCCGTGTCGGCCACCTGTAGCCACCTGTCTGCACTCACCCGGCGATGGTGTCGGCGAGGCGCTGCACGGGCGCCTTGTTGGCCTGCGCGTCCTCCACCAGGCGCACGATCTGCGCCAGCGTGCTGCTGCCGTGTCGGCCACCTGTGGCCACCTGTCTGCACTCACCCGGCGATGGTGTCGGCGAGGCGCTGCACGGGCGCCTTGCTGGCCTGCGCGTCCTCCACCAGGCGCACGATCTGCGCCAGCGTGCTGCTGCCGTGTCGGCCACCTGTGGCCACCTGTGGCCACCCGTCTGCACTCACCGGCGATGGTGTCGGCGAGGCGCTGCACGGGCGCCTTGCTGGCCTGCGCGTCCTCCACCAGGCGCACGATCTGCGCCAGCGTGCTGCTGCCGTGTCGGCCACCTGTGGCCACCTGTGGCCACCTGTCTGCACTCACCCGGCGATGGTGTCGGCGAGGCGCTGCACGGGCGCCTTGCTGGCCTGCGCGTCCTCCACCAGGCGCACGATCTGCGCCAGCGTGCTGGCCTCCCCCGTGTGCGTCGCGCGCATCAGCAGCACTCCGTTCTGGTTAATGCTGCCACCGATTACTAATGAATCTGGAAAAAAAATATTGAAAAATTCATCAGTAAATTTCGATAAGTGATGAAAATGGATTACAATCGTGAGGGTAAAGAGCCCACTGCTATGAATACCTTTACTCTTGGGTACCGGCATGGACTCGCCCGTGATCAGCGACTCGTCACACGTGCTCTGTCCTGATATCACTTTGCCGTCCACAGGGATTTTAGCGCCGGGGATTACCTGTAACAGTACAATTGACAATAAATAGGACGGAAAATTAAAAAGTTACAAAAAGACAATGTGACCGGCTCACCATGGGTACATTAACCCAAAAAACATCTGGTGAAATGTGGATCAAAGTCACTGAAAATTGTCAATACAAGATTCAATTGTTCTTTTGTTTTTTCAATTGTTTTTTGGAGCGAAAAAAAAAACAACTGAAGAGGAATTTGAGATGGATGCTCTATGCTGAGTTAGAGATGGATGCGTTTTACTCTCACAGGGTGGTGCATTCAATTCAAAATTTACCAGATCTTATTTTGGATAACGAAGCAGGTGTAGATTCTGCCGCCGTCTTACTATTAATAGGCTGGACATAAATGTAATAAAGTGACTATTTCACAGGCTGAATAAAAAGATCAAATTAAGAAATATAATAAGTCACGATAGCCGAGTGGTTGGGTGGTCGGAATTTCGAGTCAAGAGAACCCGAGTTCGATCCCCAGGTGGCAGTACCAATGAGTTTTTTCAAAAACTTATGTACGAATTGTATCGTTGGCTTGGACATAAAGGCGGCGACGGGCTCAACGTGACAGGTTGTCCCGAAAATATCTTCGGTGGAAGGTGGGTCAAAGGGACTTAATTGTCTAGACTAGACCTCTGTCTTCCCCTGTATTGGGAATTGCGTGAAGATATTTATTTATTTTATTTATTAAGAAATATAACCAAACTCAAAAACAATGAAATATTAGGTCGAACTCACTTTAAGAATGTCACCCCTCTCTACTAAGTCTACCGGAATGCTTTTTTCGGAAACCTCGTTGCCGTCGCTGTCAAGGGTCACCAGCAGAGCTTCTGTCGCTTTCAAAGACAATAATTTCGACAGTGCTTCAGATGTTTTACCCTAAAAAACAAAAATTATTTCTACTTTCGAGTTGAATAAGAGTACACATTGAACTCCTGATAATAATAAATAACAAAGAAAAATAATAAGAACACTTTATATTAAAATTATCACGTAAAATTTTGACATTTTAAATTAATAAAAATAAACAATAACTATAACACAGTAGCAAACACATTAAACTACAACACATATATTGAAATTTTTCACTAGGAATGCACAAGGTGCTATTAAGGAACCCGTTATATTCATTATGCACAAAATTAACATATGAGGATTTATAGTTTAGGCAGATTTAAAAATTTATTTAATACATAAATTAAGAAAAACTATAGTTGTTGCTTCTGTAGAAATAGAATTCATGTAGGCATGTTAATATTGTTATGCATACGGCATAACAATAAAATAAAAATATGCTTAAATTTTTATAGGTCCATTTTTGTAACCCCAGACGTCTTTCTCAAAAAAAAAATTTTCAAATTTAAGATTAATTAGATACATATATACTGAAGCAAAAAATGACAAAAATATTTTAAAAAAAACACCTGACGAAAAATTACAATTGAAATGAATGAGTTCGACAGTAATAAAAATTGGCGATGTACCTTGGCGATGTTTTCCAGCCACCGGCCCAGAGACACGAACACCAGCAGCATGGGCGGCGTGTCGAAGAACGTCAGCGGGCTGGTGTCCTTCTGCTGCGCCATCGACGCCGCCACCACCGCCAGCGAGTAGCCGTAACTGGCGATTGTTTTTTTTATTTCAGATTTCTTTTTTTTTATAACAGCTAGTATTATAAACAAAACATTTACATAATTTATACTTGCGATTGTTGTCACTTGGTGAAATTGCATTGCATTAAAATTCATTGTTGAACACTTGTACAGAATTCACTTTATTTAATTATTTATTAATTAACCGACCGGTTTCGCATCATCAGGGTATTGACAGAGTTTATTATACTACATACTAATATTAAATTTTTATGTTTATACTACCCACAATAAATGAGAAACAACGTTTAAATCAAAAAATTATAAGTTAGTTCACGGTAGGTAAACTTATTAATAATTAAATAAAGTGAATTGTGTACAATGAATTTTTAAAACATTTACAGTTTGGATTGTCACCCAAGTAAGATGTTCCATCTTTTTTATTTATCAGGACTGAAATAGAATACCAGAGGGTATGAAATCAAAATGAGTTTTAAATTTAGTTAAAGTTGTTTGTGTAAAGTGTTGCCCAAAACTTTAGAGATTAGAGCAGGGGAAAAAGGAATGAATGAATGAATGAATGAATGCTTTTATTGTAAACCACAAAAATACAAGAAAACAATTGAACATTGAAGTAAGTAGATTGTACAATTTGGCGGCCTTATCGCTACATAACGATCTCTTCCAGGCAACCAACGGCGTAAAGAGATGTGACACAGACAAAAAGGTAGGTGGTGCAATTTATTTTTCCAATTTATATATGTACACAACATGATAATATTTAGTATAAACGATATATATATATATATATATATATATATATATATATATATATATATATATATATATATATATATATATATATATATATATATATATATATATATATATATATATATATATACACACATATTATGAATTGTACACATACCATAATATATACTATAAAATATATAAATATATACATACATACATACGCATAAACATAGTAAAAAATATAGTTAAATCCTCGCAGAAATATGTAACAGCAATCCGTCTCAACGCTGCTCCAGAGATTGAGATAAATAATGTCCTTTACTAGTTTTTAAATATTTCTAATGACTGTGCCTCGCGAATAGTTAGCGGTAGTGAGTTCCATAGCTTAACAGATTCTACGGTGAATGATTTATTGAAAACGAAGTTTTGTGATTTGGCACTTTTAAAATTAATTTTCTCGAAGAGCGAAGGTGGAAGACCTCCGGAAGACCGATGAAATTAAATTTATCTTTTAAGTACCGAGGAGTAAAAGGATGAAACAAAACACAGTACAGAATGGAAAGAATGTGCTTGAGACGACATCGAAATTGAGATATATGGTCAAATATGCGCAATCCAAATATGAACCGAATACTAGTATTTTGTAGTCTCTCAAGCTTATTCAATTGGTTAACAGTTAAATCTACAAAGCTTGCGTCAGCATAGTCAAGAATAGGAAGAAGAAGAGTCTGTACGAGCATAATTTTTGTAGGAATGGAAAGAAATGATCGAAGGCGACGCAAAGAGCTGAGAGCACCAAAGGTTTTCCGACTGATTTCATTCAATTGGCGTGTCCAACTCAGAGTGCTGTCAAGATAAAAATAAATAATAAAATATCTTCACGCAATTCCCAATACAGGGGTAGACAGAGCTCAAGTCTAGACAATTAAGTCCCTTTGACCCACCTTCCACCGAAGATATTTTCGGGACAACGTGACAGGTGGTGAGCCTGTCGCCGTCTTTATGTCCAAGCCGACGATGAAATTCGTACATAAGTTTTGAAAAACTCATTGGTACTGCTACCTGGGGATCGAACTCGGGTCTCTCGACTCGAAATTCCGACCACCCAACAACTCGGCTATAAGTCGGCTGTCAAGATAAATGCCCAAATTTTGACAGAATCACAGAAATAAATTATAAATCCATCAAATTTAACGTTCGGTAAGGAAAACCAGTCAATTTTCGAGATAAAACTCCGGCTGCCGAAAATAATTGCTTTCGATTTCTGAGGATTAACATTGAGCCCATAAGATTTACTCCACTCGAGAATGAGATCTAGGTCATTATTCATAGCAGCGATGGCTACCGGCAGATTCTCAAAAGTTGACTGGGTGTAAATTTGGACATCATCTGCATACATGTGATAGAGAGAAGAAATTTTATAAGTAATGGAATTAATGAAAATGGAAAAGAGTAACGGTGACAACACGCCGCCCTGCGGTACGCCGGCAGTGATATCCTGCCAAGATGAACAAGTTTCATCAAGGCGAACACGCTGCCGACGGCTATTTAGATAACTTTGAAACCAATCAATTACTGATGGAGATAAGTTAAGTGAACGCAACAAACTCAGCAATATGTCTAGGTCGACAGTATTAAAGGCGTTGCTGAAATCCAACAGAGTCATAACTGTGAGCTGTTTATTGTCCATACCCCAACGAATGTCATCAGTAACTTTGACTAAAGCAGTAGCCGTACTATGCCCCGGACGGAAACCGGATTGCAAAGGATTAAACAAGTTATGTCTGTGGAGGAAAGTGTTTAGTTGTTGATAGATGAGTTTTTCAAGGACTTTGGAAAGGTAAGGCAATATCGAGATTGGACGAAAATCGAAGTAGTTTGTAGGTTTTGACTTTTTAGGAGAGGAATAACATATGCACTCTTCCAGGCTTCGGGATATTTAGAAGAGGAGATACATACATTAAATATATGGGTAATGATAGGAGTAATAATATCAAGGAGAGGAACAATCATATTACGGCTTATGTCATCGCTACCTGCGGCATTCGAAGATACGGACAATATGTTCTTTTTAACTTCACCTGCAGAAAATTGATTAAAACGAACGGTGGATAATCTGGAGTTGGAATTGAAGAAAGAGAATGTATAGTTTTCAATTTATCTTATATCCTATTAATAGTGTAAAAGGTTTCGGAGAAATATTGATTTAAAAGTTCGACTTCAATACTAGATGCTGACGAATTATGGGATGTTTTGCCAACTCCAACAGTTTTCAGAAACTTCCAAACTTTAAATGAGTCGCCGTTCTCGACTGACGAATGGATGTGGCGTTGTTGTGCATCTCTACACAATGTATTACAGCGATTCCTGATTTTATTATATTTCCTTAAGTTCTCTTCCGATTTATTCTTAACTTTGTACAATGCTGTATTCTTTTTAATATAAGTTTCTTCAATTCCTCAGTCAGCCAAGGAGCTGGTAAGTGCTTGAGTTTTAAAATGTATTGGGGCATGAACGTTGTAAAGCTTAGTCAGTAATGAGCAGAAAAGTTCAACCTTGTGATCAATACATGTTGCATCCTCAATCACTGACCAATCAACATTTAAAGCATCTTCGCGCAGTCGTTCAAGGTTCATTCCTCCAAAATTACGTCGCAGAAGTGTTTTAGGTTTGAATTTAGGAGGTCGTAATTTATACGAAAGGTAAATACAATCATGGTAAGAGAAAGCATCAGCAGGACACTGACCATGCTTGAAGATTAGGCCTGGAGATGACACCATTATAAGATCAAGAAGGGAAGGAGTGCTGTTGGGAAAGTTATGAGTAGCTGAAAGGGGTAGGATCTGCATATTACACGCATTTATTAAAGATTCATGTTTTTAGCCCGACTGTCACCTTTAAGTATACAAGTGTTAAAGTCACCCACAAAGATGGAATGACTGTAAGAAGGGACTAATGACTCTATAAGGGCTTCGAAAGAAGTGAAATAGTTTGTAGAACTGGAAGGGCTGTAGAAAACACCAAGTAGAACTTTAAACTGAGTCAGGAGACTTCAACAAGCAAATATTCAGCAGAATCAGCTGGAGGCGGTTGACATGACAAGTAACTATTTTAAAAGGAATATATGATCTTAGATAAATCGCAACGCCGCCACCTTCCCTGTCAATGCGATCATTTCTAATTAGATTAAACCCAGGGAGAGAATAAGAGGTAGAAAGTAGACAAGGTTTGAGCCAAGATTCAGAAACCAGAATAGCGTGTATATTTTGGGATTCAAATGACGCAAGCATGTCAGGATAATGTGCCGGAATGCTTTGAGCATTAATGTGAACAACGTTGAAGTTTTTCATGCAGTCTGAGAAGTAAGAATTAAGAGCACAATTGAGTGGGATAGAAGTTGTTGTACTGTGAAAACTTGCATCGCTAAGTGTCTCATCACTCGAAGACAACGATAAGAACAAATCACTATCAATACTAACGTTTGAGGATAACATAATAAAAACAATAAAATAATATACTAGTAAGTAAATAAAATAAATATATGAAATATATATATATATATATATATATATATATATATATATATATATATATATATATATATATATATATATATATATATATATATATATATATATATATATATATATATATATATATATATATATATATATATATATATATATATATATATACATTACAGTGTAATGCGATTATAAATCTAATCAACATTACCAGCATGTTTCAAGCTTAGGGTCAACAGTCAATGTCCAGCTATAAATAAATCATAGAGTAAAAATCTACATTGACACCATGGATACATTATGAATATGGCAACTTTTAATTAATCTATGGAGACCACTGACAGCTGTTATCTAATGTTATTTAGTTGACATTGTCAAAATTAATAGTCTAAACCTGTTTTAAAGTAAACAAATACGCTAAGCTTATATTTGTAAATCTCTACAATGCTTCACAAAGGTATAAGTATTTTCAACAAATAAACATTATTTTTAAGAAATACATGGAATTTAAAAGAGAAAAATAATAATATAAGACAGGTACTAAACAAATAAATAGTAAAACCAAACCATGGCACAGTATCGCCGAATAAATAACCTATTATTTCTTGGTAGGCTTCCTAGCCCGAGTAGTTACAGAGGGCTTTGGGGCTGTAGATGCCACCACTGTCGACGTTCCTGATGCAGATGCCGGAACACTAGAAACTGTATCAGGGATGGCAATCACCTCTGTGACGGACACTACCTTGCGTTGTATGCCATTGGGCCCCAGTACCAAAACACACCCATCACGAGACCAACAGTTTGATACACCAAAACGTTTCCGAGCAGCAATAAACTCAGAAAGGGTAATACCGCTACCCTTCAATTTGGTCTTAGAAAACCAAGCTTTGTTACGGAACATGTTTAGTGAAAATAAATTTATAATTTATTTTGATTTGTATCTAATTAAGATATACCTGATTGTCGTAGTCATTGAGATCAAGACGTCCATGTTGGGGCTCCCATGGCGCAGAGCTTTATAAGCCTGCTTGTAGAAATGCCACCCGCCGATGAACTGCAAAATGGAATGCGGACCTTTTCATATGTCATCATTCAGTACAAATACAGATCAGTAACATAGACATTGTGGTAACAAATTTCCACGGTAATAGTACAGAGGTTAATTGCTTACAGCTGCAAAGTATTGGGTATTTGCAAGTGCTTACCGGCCGCCATGCAATGCGGCACGTACCTGCACGGGCGTGGCCAGCAGCAGCAGCACGAGGTTCTCGAGGCTGAGGCCGGGCAGCACGCAGCACATGTCGCGCGCCGAGTGCCCCGCCATGGCCGCCATGAAGTACGCCATGGCCGCCATGCAGCACGTACCTGCACGGGCGTGGCCAGCAGCAGCAGCACGAGGTTCTCGAGGCTGAGGCCGGGCAGCACGCAGCACATGTCGCGCGCCGAGTGCCCCGCCATGGCCGCCATGAAGTACGCCATGGCCGCCATGCAGCACGTACCTGCACGGGCGTGGCCAGCAGCAGCAGCACGAGGTTCTCGAGGCTGAGGCCGGGCAGCACGCAGCACATGTCGCGCGCCGAGTGCCCCGCCATGGCCGCCATGAAGTACGCCATGGCCGCCATGAAGTACGCCATGGCCGCCATGCAGCACGTACCTGCACGGGCGTGGCCAGCAGCAGCAGCACGAGGTTCTCGAGGCTGAGGCCGGGCAGCACGCAGCACATGTCGCGCGCCGAGTGCCCCGCCATGGCCGCCATGAAGTACGCCATGGCCGCCATGCACGGCGCGCCGAACACCAGCGACACGAGGAACGCGTTGCGCCACTTCCGAATCTCCGCCCTGCGCACGCAATCGCAAATTGTAACTTTCTTAATTTTTTAAAACTCCCTAAGCCAAAATCTCCTCGAAAACAATCGTACTTATGCTCCAGGTAGTCCGTGGTGCCGCGGTTGTTTGCACTGACAACACTGGCCTCGAAACCTAAACTGTTGATGGCTTCGCATATAGTTCGCGGGCCGATCATTTCCGAGTCGTATTTTATTTTTCCCCTGAAACAAATTTGAAATAAATTAATCAAATTTAACAAGAATAATGAAGACCACAAAGTAAATAATTAGTTAGGATTAATTTAGAAAATACACTAGTCAATAGTTAATTTAAATTAGGGAAAGTACTCACTTGGAAGTAGTGAGCGCGACGGCGCAGGACGCGACGCCGCTCAGTTTAAGTACAGTCTTTTCTATTTTGCTAACGCACGACGCGCACGTCATGCCTTTTATCTGTGAAGAATAATAATCTAAAATGACAAGAAACTTTCTTGAATTCTCCAGTTGTTTTAACTTTTTCGTCGTTTTTTTTTTTACAAAAATTGTTATTGGCATCATATTAGTAACATAACTTTTATCATAGTTTGTTTTAAAATACGCAATAATTAATTTTGGTTAGCACATTTGGCAAAATTAAGGAAAGAATGTAAGAAAAATTAAATATATTTAGGGAGGTAATTTAATAAAATTAAGATATAACTGTATATAAAGTTTATATCGGAAGTATGAAAGACATAACAGTGCGTATTCTGTTGCGTATTAAGATATAATAAAATAAAAATAAATTCTCCTCTAGGGATATAGGTTAGCGAGCGTGGTCCTTCGAGCCGGATATGTTCCATGACCGGTTCGACGTGAGAGTCGGTGGTGGTGTACGCACGTGCAGCAGCAGGTCGCGCTGGCCGCAGCCGTCGCCGTCGCTGAGCACGTCGGCGGGGAAGCCCAGCGCCGTCACGGCCGCCGCCACCGCCGCCGCCGTCACCAGCCGCGGCTCGTAGTGCACCTCCGCGCGCGCCGCCAGCAGCGCGATCACCACCGACCGCACGCCTGCGCACGCGACACCATCGTTGCCATAACTGACAAACATGTCTCTTTTTTTATAGAAAAGGGAGGTAAACGAGCAGGTGGCTTACGTGATGGTAAGTGATTACCGTCGTCCATGAACACCCGCAATACCGGAAGCATAGCAGATGCGTTGCCGCCCTTAAATTAACCCCCCCCCCCCACCCCCCACAACCTCCAGAATTGAGGGATGGTCACCGATTACGTGCACCACCAGACGAAACGCAAAAGTTTGTTGGACTTCTACTTCACGACGGTATTCTGTGTGGTCGTGGTACATCCCCGGTCGAGCCGACCCATGCGTGCAACAACAAAAGCTGATGCGTGGCTCTACCACTGTTAAAAACTGTTTAAATGTAATGTCACGATGGTTTTGGAACTAGTTGAGCAGTCAGCAGTGGGTGGCTGAGGAGCGGAGCAGTCACCGGGTATCTTGGCGCAGTGCTTCTCGATGGCGGCCACGCACGAGGCGCACGTCATGCCGCGCACCTCCAACGTGCAGCGCGCGCCCGCCTCCGCGCCCGCCTCCGCACCCGCCTCCGCGCCCGCCTCCACGCCCGCTTCCGCGCCCGCTTCCGCGCCCGCCTCCGCGCCCGCCTCCGCGCCGCCCGCCTCCACCACCACGCCCTGCGCACGCGACATACCCATTTAGTATTTTTTTTATGTACCACTACTTAGGTGTTTATGGGCTGCAGTAGACAATTACAGTCAATATAATTCAACATTAGAATATATCGGTTAATTAAAAAACGCCATGCATGCCCTAACTAGGTGTAGAATTAGACAACATTAAAAGTTAAGTATTTTTATGTTAAATATATTAATGATAAATTAATGTTAAATATACGTTTGAACATATGAGACTTTTTTCGAATTTGTTGGCAATACTACGCAGATGGCCGCGGGAAAGTTTCGTGTTCCGGAAAACGAGTTCAATAACCGATCGGTAAAGGACAACGAACGACAGGTCATTGCCCGCCATGTCCTAACGCCTTTAGGCCGCTAAGTAAACATTTACATTTTTAAATATTTCAGAATACAGTCTATTAATTTTATTTAACAATAATTTTGATAACCCAAAGGAATGAACAAACCGTGAATCTAGAACCCTAGCCTGTAACATGCAATGATCTGAATTCATAGACAAAATTAATTATTATTTTTTCTTGAGTTTATAATAATAGCTTCACTTAGAATTTTTAAAACATATACATTTTAAAAACTAGAACACTAAAGATTATTTTAGGTAGGTAGGAACAATATTAATGTTTTGTTTTGTACATGAAGTATGTTTTATTTTATAACAAAAGCTATTTGCTAAATAAGTAAATTTCAACGGGACAACGTTACAGGTGTTGAGCCCGACGCCGTCTTCATGTCCAAGCCAACGATATAATTCGTACATAAGTTTTTGACAAACCTATTGGTACGAGCCTCCCTTCTGGTGATCGAATTCGGGTCTCTTGACTCGAAATTCCGATAACTCAACCACTTGGCTATCATGGCTTTTATTTTCAGGTATATTAATAAAATGAATGGGTGAAATTAATGTAGTCTGAGAATTTTGATTGGAAATATTGAAATAAATAATCTTCTAAGTTTTTACCAAGCGAATACACTAATAAATAGATTTAATATTTACGTTGAGCTGTGGTTTCGAAACAGAATTTGGCCTTATTCCATCTCCGGACGCGTCGTGGTCGTTTCTGCTCTGTGCTGTTGACTCTGAAATATAATATAAAATACAGTTTTCTACTTGTGAATTCTATTAAAATAAAGTACTTTGTTAAAAACAGCCCCAAAAATTGGTTGAAGTAGATGTCGACTTTGTTGCTATTCTTGGGTGCTTCTATAATTGCTTGAAACTGCCCAAAGAGCTGCCTTAGAGTCTAGAGATGGTTACAGATCAGCTTATGGTATATCAAGGTACAAATATTTTTAGACTGTCTCGTCTGACTGCAGAAAGCAGTTGGTGTGTGCGCGTGCGCACCTGTGTAGGGGCGGCCGTCGACTGCGAGCACTCGCACGTCGAAGCCCAGCGCGTAGAGCAGGGCGGCGAGGTGGCGCGGCGTGACGTCACGCGAGACGCGCACGCGCGCGCGCCCCTCCCCCAGGCTCACCGCCGCGCCGCGCACCCCGCGCTCGCCCCGCAGCCGCCCTGCGAGCAGACGCTTTCAGCGCAGGCACTCTGCTCACACTCTACTTGTATGTACAAGTAGAACGAGAATAGTAGGATGCATGGATAGGGACAACATCACATGATCCCAAAGTATGTAGCGAAGCACGTGAAATCAAAAACCACGAAGGTACCACAAACACCTAGACCCGAGATGATAGAGAAAAAGTGTTTTTTCAATGAAGCGACCGGGTATCGAAGCAGGCACCTGACCATGTATGGAAAGGAGTTCTGCCTCTCGAGCAAAATGTACGCCATTGAATATTCGGCAGTTTTCTCCCAACGTATCACACGATAGCATTTCAACTTTCACAATCTATCTGCCAGTGAAAGTCAAGCTAAAATCAGTCCAAACTTTTCAGAGATTAGCCGGAATAAATAGACAAACAAAAATTTTGAAAATTGTTTTTTTATAAGTACCGTACATACTTTTAGAGAAAGCTATTAATTTTGAATTTCAGACAGAAACCTAAATTACAGAACTAACTATAACTACCTAATTTAAAATCTCTGATCCTATTACGTTAATGTCCGAGCAGTATCAACGTAAAATACCACCTCCGTACTAGCAATAAGGTCGCCTTTTGTTATCCAATTTGTGATACTTATGTTATGTACTTTATTGTTTTTTTTCTTTTTTCATTTGGTGTACAATAAAGGATATTATTATTATTATTATTATTACTAAAACTTCCCCATTATAACACAGTTAAAGGCAACAGCACCAAATGGGCAAGGTGTCTGGTAATGTAATCGCCAAGCCGCTTTTCAAGCGCGGCGATTGTGGCAAACCCTCCCGTACAGTTACAGGCAGATATGATTATTAACAGTTCCCAACAACCTACGTAAAAGCCCGCCGATTTAGAATTTATTAGTCTTTTACATTTGCATTTGAAATTACAATGTTTAAACACTAGAATCGTAAATAAACAAATTGTATCGAGTGTGCAATACAAAGTCGGAGGCGTCTAATCGATGTCACGGAACTAATTCATGGCAAACGCTTGTCAGTTTGTGTTTGTTGCACGTATGATTGTAGCTCGAGGTGCGAGCTATAGATAAGACAGTACACCTGGCTATTTACTTTACTTACTGAAACATTTAAAACAAAATCTAATTGGCGACCTCCATGAATGTGTATATGTATATCACATGTATATATCTATTTTGATATATTTCTTTGTAGGCAATTTCCCATACCGGTGCAGACAGAGGTCCAGACAATGATATCCATTCGACTCACTTCCACCAGCTTATTTAAGACGTCGTGACAGGTGGTAAGCTAGTCGCCCTCTTTATGTCCAAGCCAACGATATAGATCGCACATAAGTTTTTTGAAAAACCCATCGGTACGGCCCTAATACCTTGTGATCGAACTTGGATCTCTTTCACTCGGATTCCGATCACCCAACCACCCGGTCATTGGAACACAGACAGACACTTGCCTTCTTTCATCGAACTAATAGAACCTGCATTCAAAACCAAATGTATTGAAAGGCGAGTGCGTCGCTATGTCCGCGACTAATGCGTTTGTTTGCTACACGCAGCTCGTAGGAGGTATTTTGTTAGCAACGCGCACGCGTCACCGAGGAGTGGCTGCGAGGGAGGTCGGGGAGACGTACCTTCGATGGTGTCGACGCAGGACTGGCAGGTCATCCCGGTCACGGACAGCAGCACCTCGCTCTCGGCCGGGCCGGACATGTCGATCAACACGTCAGTGGGGATCTCTTTCGGTAGGAGAATTCTAATAGAAAAATAATATGTTCACGCATATTCCCAATGCTAGGATAGAATAAAGTCTAGAAAATTAAGTAATTTCGACCCATCTTTCATCTAAGCCTGTCTATGTGACAGGTGGTGAACCTAAGATACAGTCTTAGTCAGTAATAGTAGTCTAAGTAATTTCTACACGTAGATAAAAACAAAAAAAATATCTTCTCGCCATTCTCAACACTGGAATAGACAATTAAGTCTTTCCGACTTTCACTGATTTTAAACAAAAATTAACATGTACTTATTGACATCCATGACTCGAATGCAAACATTCCTAAACACCACACAAACGTGCGCCGCCGGCGGGATTCGAAACTATAATCCTTAGCTTCGAAGGTTCACTATTAACTAGTTTATCGGGTCGGGTTCAAACTGAAAGTTTCATCGATTTTACCTTTTCCCTTTATCCTTATCATCAGGCGAGTGTGGTGAGAGCCTTATTTACTTATCTAATCTTCACGCACAATCCCTGACGGGGTAGCCAGAGACAACAGATCGCCAAGTGTCACTATGATTACATATGATTACTCTTTCGCTTCTTTCAGATCATTTGTAAGAAGCGACTAAGAGAAATGGTTCCTGAATAATGTATAAGGTCCGAATTGTCTGGCACTGAAACTGGTGTGGCGATTTTCTCCCTTACGGTACATGCGAAGCTAAGGGTTGTGGGTTTGGACATCGCAAGAAACATCATATGTTTTAAGCGTCGTAAAAATAAATAAAATAAATATCTTCACGCAATTCCCAATACAGGGGTAGACAGAAGTTTAGTCTAGACAATTAATTCCTTTTGACCCACCTTCCATCGAAGATCTTTTCGGGACCACGTGACAGGTGGTGAGCCCGTCGTCGTCTTTATGTCCAAGCCAGCGATATAGTTCGTACATAAGTTTTTGAAAAACCCATTGGTACGAGCCTGCCACTTAGGGATCGAACTCGAGTCTTTGACTCGAAATTCCAACCACCCAACCACTCGGCTATCGTGACTTTTACGTTAAGGTGGTGCAAATATTATATTCTAGGTACCACAAACAGTAATCTTCAAAGTGTACGAACTTGGTTTCGTCGTCGGCCGCGTCGGTGGGCGTTTCGAACCCCATGTCCTCTATGTGGGAGCGTATCGCCTCCACTGAGCACACGTGGGGGTCATAGCGGAAGTAGCCAGCGTGCTCCGACAGTTCCACCTGCAAGTGGAGGAAGACAAAGTTAGTGTTGGATATTAAGATTACTGCTGTAAGGACCTAAGAAATTGTACGGAAATACTGAGTTATTATGTTTGCTTATGCGTCTATTTTTCTAGCAAATTAACTTTTCATTCATTCATTCATTGTGTCAATAACACACTTAAAAAGGTACACATGATACTTACATTTATACAATTTTATTATTATTTAAAAATAAATAATATATATATATATATATATATATATATATATATATATACATATTATATATATATATATATATATATATATATATATATATATATATATATATATATATATATATATATATATATATATATATATATACATATTATATATATATATATATATATATATATATATATATATATATATATATATATATATATATATATATATATATATATATATATATATATATATATATATATATATATATATATATATATATATACATATATATTTAAACAGACAGAGAGCTGGCGACTTAGAAAACCGGTGTGTAAGCCACTCGTCCACAAAGGTCGTCAAGATCGTAAGGGATGTTGATGAAACAGCTCGATTACCTTAGCGTCCTCGACTCCTGGCAGCTCGCGCACGGAGCTCTCGATGCTGCGCACGCAGGACTGGCATGTCATGCCATTGATCGCCACGCGCACCGCCACCAGCTCCTGCCCCGGCTCCCTGAGGACAACAGCATGGCCGACATTAGTTTCTATTTAATTTCGAAGGAATACTCTTGAGTTAAAGACATTACAAATTGATACCGGCTTAAGAATATGTGATGACATTTCTAACCTTAGGGGATGGTATCTTTACATCAGCGGCATCTAGGGAGAAGCATAATAATAGATGGCGGCAAAATTATATCAAATAGCATAGCAGACCAGAATAAAAAGACCTATAATGGGCAGCGTTTAAAGTGCAAATTATGTGGTATATATCAATAACAGCGTGCTCTCTAGCACCTACAGTAACGAAAAGAGAGAGATACGAAACGTATCTCTCTCTTTCTGTCTTCACTAACTTATATCTCCCTCTTATTAACTTTTAACTTCCGTACGCCTCGCCCGATCACACTTTTCGTAACGCTCTCGTTACGCATTCATCAGTTTACTCCCCAAGTCAAGCGTGCGTAAAGAAGTGCATACTTCAATAAGTTGATTTTTTTCCTAGGTAAATGAGGTAAAAGGGAAAATGTTATAAAGTATAAAAGTAAAACGACAAGGACATATAACAAGCGGTTCGATCGGCCCGTTGCTACAGTAACGCCGCCGCTTACTTCCATCTTATTTCTTTTGACCTAACTTTGTCTCAAACTGCACAACACATTTTGCTCTATCCCCCACTCCATTTACAGCTTTTTGTGCTTCACAGCACTAACCGCTGCTTGATACAGACAAAATAATTTCACGCTCAACTTCATTGGTTTTTCTTATCTGACGCAGTATGTCCTTGCACAGACAACGAGACCGGCCGTTGTTGTGGTTTTTAAATGTAGTACTTACATACGCAATAAAAATTGTATCCTGCGAGGACTGCCGACATGTGAGAATTTTTACGATGGAATAATGTTTCTTTAAAATTACTATTTTCATTGTAGTCTCTAAACTTCAAAGTTCATATATATTTGACACCATCACAAACATTGCTATTATCCCAAAATAGGCAGCTTAAGCACTTATATTATAGAAACAGAAACAACGAAGGTACCGCAAACACCCAGACCCGAGACAATGTAGAAAAACTGTTCTCCTACATGGACCCGACCAGTACTCGAACCCGGAAATGCTTTAACCCTCAGAGCTGGCGACACTATGAAACCCGGTGTGTATGCCACTCTTCCACCGAGTTCGTCATAAAGTAATAATAAATAATAAATAAATATCTTCACGCATTTCCCAATACAGGGGTAGACAGAGGTCAAGTCTAGACAATTAAGTCCCTTTTGACCCACCTTCCTCCGAAGATATTTTCGGGACAACGTGACAGGTGGTGAGCCCGTCGCCGCCTTTATGTCCAAGCCAACGATGAAATTCGTACATAAGTTTTTGAAAAACTCATTGGTACTGCCACCTGGGGATCGAACTCGCGTCTCTCGACTCGAAATTCCGAGCACCCAACAACTCGGCTATCGTGACTTTCGTCATAATGTGAGCATTTTGAATGTAGTTATAGTGATTGTATTTTTATTGTGTTCTTAGCCATGCTGAGCTCTTTGTTATTAAAGAGTTAATTTAAAAAATAACACAAGCAGAATGCGAACCTGCCACCTCCGCCTTCCAATAGTGATGCTTTTACCACTAAACTTCAGTGTATAATCCGCATCAGCTACAATTTAAAATCTTTTTTCTCTCTTCTCATTCTCTGTCTTTCCTTACTCCTTTTTACTCGTAGTACGAGTATGTACTTAGTAGTGATGTGTACACAAACATTGTGCAAATTTGCATTTACATATTATAATGAGAACAATTTTAATGCAATTTATTAATGAAAAATCAAAATTACCGGCCGAGTACCTACGGCCGAAGTAACACAAGTTACTGGTTTGTCTCTGCTTATCTTATTGGTATATAAGGCTTATAGGTCAAACTGTTTCTGCTATATATTAAGTACTTAAGGAAGGAAGGAAATAGTTTCAAAGTTAATATTTATCATCCTCTAACAGAAATTATTATTCATTAATATAGTTATAAATAATTTATGATATAGATTTTATGTATTTACATAAAATCTTTAGCTACTCCTTAAAAGCCGAAATGAATTATATATTAGTTTATAAATGTGGAATAAGTAAAAGTGAATTTCAATGTGTTTAAAGATACAAGTTTCACCAAGAGACAACAATCGTGAATATTCGATATATTAGTGCATTTATCGATATTTTTAGTTTTTACGTTCGAAAACAACGAAGGCACCACAATTACCCTGACCCGAGAAAATGTAGAAAAAGAGATTTTTCTACATTGACCCGACCAGAAATCGAATCAGGGACCCCGAGGTGGCGATACCTTGAAAACTGGTGTTTACGGCCCTCGTCCACGAAGGTCGTCAAAAATAATTAAAAATGATATAATTTTAAGGAACCAAAATTTATATTTTTCATTCTATAGGGCACAACTGCCATAACAAGTATAACAAATTATGTCTGGTAAGTAATAAAGAGGCTAATTTACTTACGATATCGTTAACAACCGTTTTCTTATCTTTACTGCTAATGGATGTGTTTGTCGCGGAAACTTTCGCACTGGCGCGCTCAAAAATAAAAAAAAGTAATTTGACAGCTCAAAAAACTCAAGCTTGAAGTGAAAATATTCAACGAATGACGTTGTAGGTACGTATTGACAGTGTAGTTTCCCGCGCCGAGTGCAAAACTTTAACTTGAAGCGTATTTAGCGCTTTACAGCATGTCGCGGTTTAGTGGGTAAGTATATAGGAAAGCGCTGTGGGTGCTTTTGAGGTTAAATAATAACCATGGTGCCGTGTGACAAATATGTCATCGACTTCATAAGGATTTGATTAAAATTTATACGTAAGCCGAATATTAAAAAACTGAATGTTTTAAGTAGTAAATTATGTTAAAAAACTTTTTATACATAATATCATTGTAATTAACTATGTATAGATAAAATGACTACCTATTGACATGTAAATGGCTTGGTCTAGTAATTAGGGATGTCTTTATTAAGAAAACGTCATGGCACTAGACCACGAGGATATAATGCACCTATAGGTGGAGTAGTGGAAATATGTTTTCACGCAATTCCCAATACTGGTATTAGAGGTAGAGGTACTCCGAGGTGTAGAAAATTAAGTCCTTTCGACTCACTTTTCACCGAAGACATTTTCAGGACAACGAGACAGATGGTGCGCCTGTCGCGGTGTTCATGTTCAAGCCAATAACATAAATCGAATAAGAATCGGTACCGGCGGACCACCCGGGGAATAAAGCTAAACCTCAATAAGCGTAAAATAATTTTACTAAAGTATTCACATTGTAAAGGAAATTTTTTAGGTCCTAGGAAAATTATACCACTCATCGTATAATACAGTATATGACCCGAATGTATATATAACAGAAATGTGGTAGCTCAATGAAGAAGGTTATAATAGAAGTAATATTTTAGAAGAATTAAACGAATACAGAAATCCAAATAGAGGACCTCCTTGGGCGACAGGGGTACTTAGTTTTCAAGGTGTGGGTAGCTCTAAGGATCCGGGTTCGATTCCCGGACTATATGGTCTTTCTTTCTGTTGGAGGTTCCTGAGTTCTTTGGGGTCAGAGAAATGTATGTGATGTCGTTTACTTGAATTATAAAACAATTGCAACATTTATTAATAAAATTATTTTATTTTGCGCCATCATTGTCTGATTAAATTTACAGCATTAAAATTATTCGTTTAATATTTTCACTCCGTTACGTCCAAGCAATAAATAAGCTTAGTTTGCTTATATGTAACTGCTCCGCTCTTATCTTCAGTTTGATTTCAGATAACGCTCAATATCAATATTGAATTAGAATCCGCACTGCACCGATATCCCCGTTCCAGCGGGATGCACCAGGAGCTGGCTACCAAGACTGTATAACAAGCAATTCAACGCCGTTGCACTTACAGTTTGTAGTTCCAAAGCGAATCAATTTTTGTCGTAGCAGGATGTCATTTAAGGTAGTTAATAGACTCAGGCGTTACTATGTATATATTCATTATTATAGAGATGTTGTTTTAAAATTATTTTGCACAGCTCCGCATAGAAAAATAAATGGGACATGTCACCTGGTCCGAAGAGAAGTGAACTACCCTCACTCCCACAGACGCGTGCACTAACTGTACAGAATGCACCACCACCACTACACAGGCACTACACTCGACATCAGGTAACATACGCCATCATCGTTAAATACATGACAGCCTCGAAAACAAGTCATTAGCAAGCGATAGATTCTACGATGTGTGGCCGCAGATACACTCAGAGAGACGCTACTTCAAAATGACAAACACTATACAAACGTAAAATATTTCATTTTGCTGCATTGTTTTTTATTTTGCGGCAAACTCAAGCAATGGATATCATGGCACAAAATGACGAAATAATTCGTGGTGGAGCCCCCAGGCGCTTACAAAATGCGAACAACAATATTAACGACGAACTCCGTGGGTTAGTGGCGTACACGTCGGTTTTAATGATGTAGCCAGCTCTGAAAACCCGGGTTCAGATCACGGTCGGGTCAAAGTAAGGGTATTACCTTATACATTTTCTCGGATCTGGATGTTTGTGATACCTACGTTGTTTCTGATTCTATAATACAAGTGCTTAAGCTGCTTAATTTGGCATCAGAGCAATGTATTTGATGTTGTCCCTGTCTATGTATATATTAATTTAATTTTATTTATTAACGTATTAGTTATATAACCACAGCTATTATTATTTAAAGATTGTTTCAATATGGTTTTAATACTTTCATATGAAATGACCGTTTCTTGAATTAAGTATCGCATCGTCACTCTTCGATTGCTCAATAAAATTTTCTCGCCTTTCGCAACATTTTCTTGGGTGACTGATATCGATGTTAGTCTTCCGTGCTCGTTCTCCCTACTTGGAATTGAGAACTCCACCTTGCGACAGTGGAATACGGCGGAGTACTCTCTTAATATAAACCTAAGAAAGATGAAGACTCGCAAACCCAAATCGCAATGAATCACTTGCGTCGTTAACTTTTAAACTTTTTTAAAAGAGGTTTTAATAACGGCTCGCACTACGTTGTTCTCCATTTTCGAAAACACGTTCCGACACGAAGCAAACAAATGACTTCATTCAGAAAAAACAAAATAGAATCGAATATTTTTTTTCTTTATTAATATTACAAATATGTGTCAGAGCTATGTCTGACAGTATTTATTTTTTTCTTACCAAGGAGTATGTCGTTCTCACTACTTTTTGATCCCTCCTCGTACTAAGCATGTTAAGTGACAATATTTAAGAGCAGACTCAAGTTCCGCGAATTTTGGATTTTATCGCGGGGACCCCTCGTGACCACGGATGCTGTCAAGCATCCGAAACGTCGGGCAGTAAATATAGTTTGTTAAAAACTTATAAAAAAAACGCGATAAAATCCGAAAATCGTTTTATTTAAGATGTGCAGTGTTCGCGTAAACACATAAAAATTATTATTCCTCTATTTTATTCAAGAATGTTAAAGAGGACCAGTGTGTTATAAGCTTCATGTTTCAAGCCAAGTCAACTTGTCCAGCTAGTTCTTCGTACTTTTTTAATCAATAGCAGAATTCATACCGAAAACGAAAGTACCGAAGCGAAAAACATGTTTGACACTAAGGCATATCATGAAATAATACCTCTTTATTAAAAGAAGAGTCTAATAAAGATACATGACGCGACATCCCCTGTTAAGTTTTGTGTAAATTATAACAATCTAATTTAAAAAAAAAAAACATGATTACCTTTGAAAGTTACACCACTACGAACTAGTTCCTATAAAGCTTCAGCTGAATAAATGACTCACTAGTTCTAGATTATTGACACTGGAAGACTAATATGAACACGCGTGCATCACTAAAATATTCTCGACTGAGCCACCTCACTGTATTCATCCATTAAATACAATGGAATAATGAACTGACCGCCTTGCTCTTTTCTCATCGACGACAAAAGCGCGCGCAAATATTCAACATGGCGACCTCAACGGTCGGGATGTTATTAAAACTATACATACTGCTTAGATTAAATAACGCCTAGGTCATTGTCGACATAATGGTGTTTGTTTAATTTATTGTAAACTCTCCTAACAGTACCTATGGCTATAGATTTAATTGTAAGCTGGAAACGTCATGCCTATAAATTAATCACGGCACATGAGATTATGTTATTAAGTAAAACTCTCCGTGCTCATACAAATCACGCATTTTATGGAAATAGCAGCAGAGACCTCGTTCCATTTTATCTCTGAATATCAAGTCAGATATGCTGTATTTTGTGTTCTTTGTGATAAACTGTGCACAAGTTTTGAAAAAACTCATTGGTACGTGCCTACGACGTGGGGATCGAAATCCGATCTCTCGACGCGAATTCGGATCACCTAATCCCTCATCGATCGTGGTTTAATAAGTAAAAGAAATGTTAAAGCCTTTGCAAAGACTGTTAAAAAAATAACTGGGACAAATCATAAATAACAGCACTTTAAAAGGCGATACTTTATCAACCTGCCTCTACTCAAGCCAATAGATTACACGGTTTCCAAACTGTCGTGATAGCTACATACGGAAAAAGGTGTTGAAAACACAGAGGTCACTCCAAAATGTTTTGTGCATATTCAAAGTCAAGTCAAAGTCGAAATGTATTTTATTCAATTAAGGCTTGTTAACACCCGTTCGCAAAAAGAAAACATACGAGAAGAACCGGCAAAGAAAATCTATAAGGTCTACTCTTTTTTTTATAACTATTTTACAACGTTAGCTGCGTAAAATAATGAATACATGACAATAGATATTTTTTATACGCAATTTCCCATGCTGGAGTAGGCAGAGACATAGACAATAAAGTCATTTTTCACCGAAGCTTAATTGGGACAAGATGACAAGTGTAATATCCAAGCTAACAGTACAATATACACATACATATATTTGTATGTAAATACGTTCATTATATGTATTTACATGGATAAATATCCATATTCATCAAATAAATGTTCACTTCTAGAAAGATTCGAACCCATAATTTATTCGTTTTTATACAATATTTTCAAAAACGAAAGAAGTGTGAAGTGTTCGTAAACCAAAATGTAATATTTTGTTTGATATCCAGCTGTAGTTCTAGCATAAGTTGTTAGCTGTTGAATATTTCTGACAGCAAAATTTAAAGTCACGATAGCCGAGTAGTTGGGTCGTCGGAATTTCGAGTCAAGAGACCCGAGTTCGATCCCCAGGTGGCAGACTCGTATCAATGGGTTTTTCAAAAACCTTATGTAGGAATCATATCGATGGCTTGGATATAAAAACGGCGACGGGCTCACCACCTGTAACGTTGTCCCGAAAATATCTTCGGTGGAAGGTGGGTCAAAGGGATTTAATTGTCTAGACTAGACCTCTGTCTCCCTTGTATTGGAAATTGCGTGTAGTTAAAACAATTATACCTTATTACAATTATACCTTAATTGCAAATTATTTACAATTATACCTTAATTGCAAATAAAACTATCTCAGTCGTATTATTGTACCCCAAAGAGAAGATCATTTATGTAGAACAAGAACAAGAATGGGCCAAGCACCATCCCTTGAGGGACACCTATTTCTATAAGACTATCCGATAACATCACAGCTATTAAGATTGTTACTTTTTCCTGTCGGTTTGAGAGATATTAAGATATGGTTCACTGTCGTATGGCAATGTTCTCCAATCAATTCGCTACAGAAATTGTGTCGCTATCCGCAGATAATAAAAACATAATCGATCGGTTGACATTGATCAGATTGATATCGACAATGTGAATGATACGGGCGCCGGAGTGCGTGGAAATATCTGTGTACAAAGTACTTGTCATTAATTTAGCAGGTATATTATTAAAACCCGTTTTAACAGGTAATGACCTCTAAATATTTTTGAATGTACTAACCTGCCGAAACATTAATAACGTGTCATTGCATAGTAGAAGCCTCCATGTGTTACGCTTTTTATAATGCTATTATCAAATCTGTACATTATCTTAGTTAACTGACTGTAAAAGTCCACTGCAGCAGATGCACCTCCTACAAGAAATATTTGTCATTATCAACACGCTTGGCAAGCGGATTGGTAAACACGGTAAATATACCGTGTTCACCAATCCGCTTGCAATAGTAATGAAGGGGCTGCTAGCTTCACTGGCCTTTAATTTTGGTCCGGCCGTTAGTGTCGGGTGTATTTTAACCATTATGAGGCTTTTACGCCTCATATGAATATCCACGAGAAGATATGGGGTGGTAAATTCTTACGCTGAAACTGTACGTAGTGGTTATAATGAAGCCAACATTTAGTACGTGGAGCAATCTACAAAATAGTTTAAAACGTATACGTAAGTAGAATAAGTATTAGTAAATAGTTTAAAAAGTATTAGCAAGCGTATATTTCACGTAGCAAGCGTTCTAGCTGGATTCCCTACCGACGCATAGTCCCAAGTTAGAGAAGGCACCAAGGCCTATAAATTATTTACCACTATTCTGAGAATTTATTTATTTCCTTGAAATTGTACATAGAAGCATGTCGTGCATCCGTGGGATATTGAAAAGCTCGATGTCTCACTAAGTGATAGAATCCGCAAAGATAATATTTTTTGCATTATGGCCAAACAGCTTCACGCCGTTCCCAATACAGGGATAGACAGAGGTCTAGTCTAGACAATTAAGTCCCTTTGACCCACCTTCCACCGAAGGTATTTTCGGGACACCGAAAGGATAAACTGAAAAGATGTATGTTCCAGCCATAGGAAGCGCAGAAGTGAGAGCCACTAAGTAAGAAAAGTTCTAACAACCATGTCCACACGTAATGTTAGATACGCCGCATGATGCGCAGTGTCAAGACTATGCTTTTATTTTGTTCACAGGTATGTAACTGTATGTAGCATGACTGCAGCGACAATGACGTTGAAAGAAGCAAAAAATACCTTGTACTAAATTTAAGGCATGTTTATTCAGAAATCGAAATGCTGTAGTTAGAATCGTCTCCTAGAGAGTCCACAACGGTACCGTCGATAAAGCCCGATTAGATGTTGTGTGCTTTAATGAGCAAAACAAATCCGAGGTTATTTTGCAAACAGTCGCATGCGCTGCCTAGGAACAAACTGTTATGCATTGCATTGTTTACAATTATAAGATTGTATGGGTCTTTAATTATCGAATATTATATAACGGAGGATCAAGAGTATCAGATAACGAGATGTGCGTGTATGAAGAAAGTGATGAGTTAGGAAGAGGCAGAGGAGGTACGTAAAAATCGTGACACTGGGCTACCCCTTCGTGGACAACGCGTAAAGATGTTTATTTTATTATAAATGGTATGTGTATTTGTGAACAGCTTGCCTGTTAAGTGTGAAGAGTGAAATAATTTTAAAAACTCGCATTTAAAAAAGGAACTAAAGCATATAAATTCAGCCGCCATATTATGAATAAAGAATATTATGACTTTCGACGATATATAAAAAAAATTACACTCCTGGTTTGATCATTCATGTAAGAATCGGTTCTAAATAGTAGAAGTTACCAATAAAACACAGAATAACTTCTGTTTTTTTATTTTGTTGAAAATGGACTACATAACTACATTCAAAAATATTGGTATACATTTTGCTACTGATCGTTAATTCCTAACTATTTCAATTTAACGACGCATAATCATTAGCCGAGGTAAAAAAAATCAGGCGAATATCACAAGCCATTGCAATCCATACATTTCTAGAAGAACAATAACCAATACATTTTCCTCAAGTTGTTCCCACATAAGTGAATTCACTGTATGTCCGATACAGCACCCGTTTATATGCAAATCACGGCCCTTGGCCCATGGCCGCCTTGAATGTATATTGCAATAGATTATCCGATTATGAGGAATGTGGAGTACTAGCTTCTGCCCATGACGACATCCATGTACATATCATGATTTCCCAAAGTAAGAAGTAAGTTCTGTCCATCTCCTATAGATACCCCAGATAAAAATATTTTAACCAAATTATAACCAATGCCAATCACTGTCAAAAACCAAACAGTAAATAAGTTTAAGTTCCAGAATTAAGTTTAATTTAATTGCGTCGTAGATCGATAGGAATGATAAAAGTAATCACGTTACGCATTTTCTAGATTATCTATGTAATTAAACAACCCACTGAAATAAATTTAAACAATTATTATCTGTATTGTGAGAAAAATCAATGAAGGAGCCAAAAGAAATAAATAAATAGATAGGGTCATGATATGTATGTAAGATAAATGTCTTAAGCACTTGTGGTATGGAATCAAAAACAACGAAGGTAACAGTGGTAGAGCCACGCATCAGCTTTTGTTGTTGCATGAATGGACCCGCTCGACCGGGGAAGTACCACGACCTCAAAGAATACCGGCGTGAAGTAGACGTCTAACAAACTTCTGCGTTTCCTCTGGTGAGTGCAGGTAACCGGAGGCCCACACCCCCCGCCCCCTCCCCCAATCCTCGAGGGGAGGGGGTCACACTAAGGCTGGCAACGCATCTGCTATGCCCATGCGGATGTTCATGGGCGGCGGTAATCACTTACCATCACGTGAGCCACCTGCTCGTTTGCCTCCCTATTCTATATAAAAAAAACCCAAAACGTTGTGGAAGAGTTGTTACATATGTTGACACTCCGGGTATCGAACCCTGGGCCTTAGAGCTGGCGCCACCTTGATACGACCGCAGAGGTCGTATGTAGCTAATGTCGTATAACTAGTACTGAGCCAATAGAATCCGAGAGTATGGACGGGAGGGTTATCAGTTACCTTCACGCACAGTCCCAAATGGATAACCAAAGAGCACAGAACGCCAAGTGTCACGATCCATGCATACCTCTTTCGTTTCTTTCATTATAGTTCTCAACCGATAGAGAATCCGTAAGTATCGACGGGTGGATCAGCAGTTACACTTCACGTCAATTTTGATGAGGTTTTATGTTATATAATTTCTTAGCTAGCCATTCGCCATCTACTCCGTCAGACAGTAGAATTTATAATGTACTGGAAAGGTTATCAAGTTGTTACAGCATTTTTTAACTTAACCCGTTAGTCAATACTAGGGTAGTCAGAGCTCTGGGCAATTTTGTCCTTTCCCAGAGTTTATTTGGAAAAACGTGACGGGTGATTAGCCTGTCGTCGTCTGAATGTCCAAGCCATCGATACAATATACTAACATGGATGTTTATATGTTAACATGGATGTTAAATTTTTATATTAACACGAGTACCAGTATTCATATTCATCACTGAAATACCCCTAACGGGATCAAACATCCTTAGCGGGATTCGAACCCAAAACCCATAGCTTCGGGTCACTGCCAACTAAGCTATCGGAGATGCAGGATATAAATAATTTTATGTATCAAAACTTCATAAATTTCGAATATATATTCATAGATACCGGAGCGCTTGCGCAAGCTAGTCCTTCAATGAACGAACAAGTAGACGCGTACGTCGATACAGTACGTAAACACGCTACGCACAATACTATGGAACCAGTGAAACAACCTTGTATTGAATAAACCCGCAGCAGCGGAGCGCTACGTTAACTGTGCCACGGGCTGGCAGCGCAGTGGGCAAGGCTGGCCGCCTTTCGCCGACAGCCGGCGGCCACTCGCGACATTGCTTACGATTTGTTATGTAACTGATTGACCGACGTCGGCGTGGCGTGCGTGGGAGTCAGCGTGCGAACGAGCCTCGCCGCAGATAATGCTGTAGTTTCATATGTGTATGTATATTACGTACATACATATGTAGCTGTGCTTACTGACAATGGAAGAACAATAGGTATCTCATAATAAACCAATGCAATGCTTAAAATATTCGTAAAAATTATATCTAATGTATCAACTTCTCGTGACATAGCGTTAGAGGTCAAACTTTTTTAGCATATTAAGTAGGCCCGAAAATCAGTCGTTATCTATTTGTTCAACCGATAAATATTAAGGGTGACCCAATCGCTAAATATTTTTTTTGATTTTTCGACAAGTTTTTATTTTATATGATGTAGCATTAAAATACCCTTCTATCCGCGCTAATCACTTACCACGACGCGAGCCACCTGCTCTTTTGCCACCTTTTTATATAAAACAAAAACGTACTGTAAACAAAAACGTATATATATATATATATATATATATATATATATAACAGTACGTTTTGTTTTATATAAAACAAAAACGTACTGTAAACAAAAACGTATATATATATATATATATATATATATATATATATATATATATATATATATATATATATATATATATATATATATATATATATATATATATATATATATATATATATATATATAACAGTACGTTTTGTTTTATATAAAACAAAAACGTACTGTTATGTATATATATATATATATATATATATATATATATATATATATATATATATATATATATATATATATATATATATATATATATATATATATATATATATATATATATATATATATATATATATATATATATATATATATATATATATATATATATATATATATATATATATATATATATATATATATATATATATATATATATATATATATATATATATATATATATATATATATATATATATATATATATATATATATATATATATATATATATATATATATATATATATATATATATATATATATATATATATATATATATATATATATATATATATATATATATATATATATATATATATATATATATATATATATATATATATATATATATATATATATATATATATATATATATATATATATATATATATATATATATATATATATATATATATATATATATATATATATATATATATATATATATATATATATATATATATATATATATATATATATATATATATATATATATATATATATATATATATATATATATATATATAACAGTACGTTTTGTTTTATATAAAACAAAAACGTACTGTAAACAAAAACGTACTGTAAACAAAAACGTACTGTAAACAAAAACGTACTGTAAACAAAAACGTACTGTAAACAAAAACGTACTGTAAACAAAAACGTACTGTAAACAAAAACGTACTGTAAACAAAAACGTACTGTAAACAAAAACGTACTGTAAACAAAAACGTACTGTAAACAAAAACGTACTGTAAACAAAAACGTACTGTAAACAAAAACGTACTGTAAACAAAAACGTATATATATATATATATATATATATATATATATATATATATATATATAACAGTACGTTTTGTTTTATATAAAACAAAAACGTACTGTAAACAAAAACGTACTGTTATGTGTATGTATATTACGTACATACATATGTAGCTGTGCTTACTGACAATGGAAGAACAATAGGTATCTCATAATAAACCAATGCAATGCTTAAAATATTCGTAAAAATTATATCTAATGTATCAACTTCTCGTGACATAGCGTTAGAGGTCAAACTTTTTTAGCATATTAAGTAGGCCCGAAAATCAGTCGTTATCTATTTGTTCAACCGATAAATATTAAGGGTGACCCAATCGCTAAATATTTTTTTTGATTTTTCGACAAGTTTTTATTTTATATGATGTAGCATTAAAATACCCTTCTATCCGCGCTAATCACTTACCATGACGCGAGCCACCTGCTCTTTTGCCTCCTTTTTATATAAAACAAAAACGTATATATATATATATATATATATATATATATATATATATATATATATATATATATATATATATATATATATATATATATATATATATATATATATATATATATATATATATATATATATATATAACAGTACGTTTTGTTTTATAAGTAAAAGGAGGCAAAAGAGCAAAGCCCTGCGTCATGGTAAGTGATTACCCGCAATACCAGAGGCATACCAGATGCGTTGCCGGCCTTTGAGAAAAGTACGTAACGTACAACAGATCGCATGTCAAAATGATTTGTTGTAAAGAGGGCCATAATATTGTTAATGATTTCATCCAACTGCCTTCAAAAATAACACAAGAATTTATTTTGCTTTTTTAGATAAACTTTCTCAGCTAGTTACTTATTAAGTGAAATATTTATTGGAGGTAAGTACTAATACTGAATGTGGTTGAAGGCGGTGCCGATATAACAGCAACATAACAGTATTATATACAAATTTATTCACACTTGACGCAAGGCATGAGTCCTTTAGTCAAAGAAGTTGTGCAGTAACAGTTCATTGACCACCGAATGGACAGACAGTTCGAAATACATACATAGATAGGGACAACATCACATACATTGCTCCGATATCAAAGTAAGTTGCTAAAGCAAGCGTTTTATGGAATCAGAAACAACGAACGCACCACAAACACCCACCCAGACCTGAAAAAATTTAGAGAGTTTTCTACACTAACCCGACCGAAGATCGAACCCGTGACTTTTGAATTGGCAGTAGCATGAAAATCTTTGTTTACTTCACTCGTCCACAGACCTCATCAATACATTACTCTGTATTGGGAATGGAGTGAAGATATTTTTTTATCCACGGCACAAAACAATTAATATTCCGCGAACAGCCTGTCACGCAGCATTCCGCGCCCGAACCTCTTCCGGAGGAGAGGAGAGAAGGAGGTCTGAGGGGACGACGTAAGGAATGTTTCATTACAACCCAGCACCCCGAGTTGCCGCGCCTACATAACGCTTATTCCTATTATATGTCGACTTCATTCAGCCATAAATAAAATTCCAACGTCTATTAGCACCTTCTCGTCTGTCAGGAATTTTTACAAAATATTATCTATAGGTCACGACAGCCGAGTGGTTGAGTGATCGGAATTCGAGTGAAGGGACCCCAGTGGGACCAAGTGACAGGTGGTGAGCCCGTCGCCGTCTTTATGTTCAAGCCAACGCATAAATCTTACATAAGTTTTTTTAAAAACAATCCATTGGTACGCTTGCCACCAGGGGATCGAACTCTGGTCTAGTTCAGTATAATTAACTCCATGTTTGGCGACACTTTCTGGGGATGGCATCATTGATGGGTCGCATTGATGGTGGTAACTATTGAAAATTGTGGTACTGAACTAAGTTACATATTCATTTACGTGTGTTGTGATGGCGATTGCGATAGTTCAAGATAGGATCATCACTTCGAGATACTTCGAGCATTCTCAGTTCTATATTTGAAGTACATTTCATCGTACGAAATGTGAAAAAGTTCCAAAGTATAACGTCAATGACGCATTTTTATTTACATTCATTACATGTATTTATTTTTATTACATTCATGTGAGCATGCGGGCGTTTTGTTATTATTGACAATTACCTTATACGGTGGCACGGAGGTAAGAGAGTCGCCACAGCAAGGCGGAAGATTCGGGTTTGTATCCCGCCCGTTTTAATTTAGAAAAAGTATTTTGTACATTGTCGCGGGGTCTGTTAATTATTGTTTCCAATTCCATAAGAAAAGTGATTCAGCTACTTATTCTGGGATCAGAGCAACGTATGCGGTGTTATACCTATGTATTCATTTATTATTTATTTACCTGTTATATGAAACATAAGTACAATCTATGTGAAGGACAGACCAGCGCGGATAAGGTTCGGTGCCGGGACGCGAGCTGTGCAGTAAATACAGCGATAAGCAAAGATTACAGATATCTTATCGATACCTGCGCGTATTACAATTTATTTGAAGAAAAACACATGGAAGATATTTTTTACCAAACAGATCTACTGTTACTGTGAAGAACCAAGTAACGAATCCGCTACTTAGCACTCCTACTTTTTCACTCTGGATAACGAGACACTAGGTGGCGAATGACAGGATCTGCAATGATAATACCTGTAGCAGATCTATGGTAATAGATCGTGTTAATATAGTCACGATAGCCGAGTGGTTGGGTGATCGGAATTCGAGTCAAGAAACTCGAGTTCAATACCCAAGTGGCAGGCTCGTACCAACGATTGTTTTTTAAAAACTTGTACGATGTACGATTTATATCATTAGCTTCGACATAAAGAGAGGCTCACCTGTCACGTTGTCCGGAAAAAAGGTAGGTCGAAAAGACAATTAATAAATTAGAAAAAGCAACTCATTCCCATAGGTCTGATACATTTGTATATATCCTTCATGTGAAGAATTTCGTTGATAAAAATACATTGAATTTGTTGCAGAAGCGTACACATCACCCGATGAATGGGTTACTCAATGGAAGCAGGAATAGGCTGTTGCCGCTTAATACTTATATTTTGACGCGTGTCTACGGCTTCGATCGGTATAAACCTCGCGAAGACAGTCGTTCCACTTACCCAATCTCGTCATCGTCCAGCCGCTTGTACTTGATCCCCCTGGACAGCATCTCGGCTCAGACCTGGCGCGCGTTACGAATCACTGGCACATCGCAATGTTCACTTTGTTCACTGGACACAAGGTCGCTATTGGCACGTCCTCTTTGCTTCGTCAATATTATCAAATTATCACTAATAATATTGCTGTTACAGAAGTTGGGTTAGATTTTTAGTACGCTAGCTATTTGAGCAAAATTAGCAAAAATGTTCAGTACTGTTTTTGGTTACCTATCTTATGCCATAGAAATACCGCCCGCGTCCGCGAAGTTAAAGAAAAATGTTGTAAGGACTTTTATAGAATTCATAAACAGTCTTTTTACAAGTACATACCCAAAACGCAATGCATTATAAAAAAAATTACAATTACAAAACGCTTTAATCAAAAATCTTAAAATTTTTGGTTTCGTAATTATTTAACCTCTAAAATCCACCTATACTATATCCGCAGTAATGGAAAGGTACCACAAAAATCCGAGGTTAAGAACAGTTCAGCACACGCACTATCACCTAGGTGTACACCGGGCGACACAAGTGCGTGGCACGTTGTCGCACAGTGCGCGCCGAGCCGCCGCCACTAATCTATGCGCTATCATAGCGCACGGCGCGAGCGCACGCTACGTATCCGAGGATTGGTGCGCACTGCACTAGACCTGATAAAGGTGCGTGTACAATAAATCGATGAGCCGTTAGTGTAGACGGTATTGACCATGATGTCCTAGCTAGGCTAAAAATAATTGTACGATGTATATATGGGGCGACATCTATGTTTCCTCATAAGAAGCTCACTAGTGGCGGATTCAGGAAACACTTCGACATCCTACATCGCGCAATTGAAGTTTCTACGATTACAAGCATGCGCACTCTGGAGGAGGAGACGTCCTCCACAGGTCACGATCACCCGACCTAGCGGTTAGCTACCTTTTCCTGCGTTACATTGTCCGCTACATATACTAAAATGCTTTTACCAGGTTTTTTACACGTGCTAGACTCCTTCTCGGTCTAGGTGTCGTCTGGGTGAATACTACACTTTTACCTACTTCTCCCGGCAAATATTCGAGCAACAACTCTTGTGTTCCAGTTTAAAAGGTGTGGAAAGGCAGAACTATTAAGAGCAATGAGGCATTTAAACTTTTTTCTTTGAAGTAGCGTCTTTGAATCGCGTTTGCAACCTAAAGTTAAACTAAGTTTAGAAATGCTACCGGTAAATATGTTAGCGTTATTTTTTCAATTATTTTTCAGATTCAAATCAAATCAAGAAAGTATATAGATCCGTTAAGTGTAAATAAGGAGAGCGATAAGCCCTCGCTTTATTTATTTATTTATTTAACTTTATGAACCTTATAAAATATATAAGTACAAAAGGCGGACATAATGCTTAAAGCACTCTCTGCAATCTTTCTATTCGCTTTGCAATCTGTGTACGTATAAAATCAAGTGTTCCGATATTCGTCTGAGATGGACTACGTTATAATCGACCGATTTTAATGAAACTGCACACTATACATGTATGTCTATTTTGGTCCAACTTTAGAGATAACAAAATTCTTTTTTATTTTATCAGATTTCTCACCCAAAAAATAAACAAAATTTATTTGAATAAGCAAGACAACGTCTGCCCGGGCTCGCCACCATTATTTTAGATATAGTCCTATAATTCGATTCAAAGCTTCGAAACTACATAAAGCACACTATATTAACTACAAAGTCACACCTGGGCCAAAGGATGTAGTATGTAGTATAGTATATAGTACGTTATGTATTTCAACAATCCTGTTTCGCTTTTATATAATGATGTCACCTCTCCAACGAATCGGAGATACATATTATTATAAAAGGAGCATGACCGATTGTATAAACAAACTAAATAATCAAGAATAAAATATCTCAACAATAAGACAACCTCCGTGGACGAGAGGCGTACCCTCTGTCCGTTGTAGCTCTGAGGTTCCGGGTTTGATTCCCGGTCGATGTAGAAAACACTTCTTCTACATTTTCTCGAGTCTGAGTGTTTGTGGTACCTTCGTTGTTTCTGATTAAATATTACAAATGCTTAAGCGGCTTACTTTGGGATCAGAGCAATGTATGTGATATTGTCCCTATCTATGTATGTATGTATTTATTTATTTTAAAATGTTACTCAAACTACGGATACGTGAACTAGTTCTTTAAAGTGATGCAAAGTAAATCGTTCGTAAGAGTCCAAGCGCCCCACGCAATCCGCGGAAACCGAGTGAAAGTTGTTACGCGGGCGGGGCGGAATTGATTGCGGAGTGGATGTAAGGATGCCGACACAGTGACTTTAGATTCAACAGTCTACGAGATTTGACACAAACAAAAGGCTTCAATATGTATATCGATGTATATAAAATGTAATTTAAATAAAATTGAAGAGTTTTTCACTTTGCACATGAAAATATTCAGTACTAAGTAAAATTAAAAAAGTTATGTTACATAACTTTTTTAATTTTTTTTAAATAAATAAATAATAAATATCTTCACGCAATTTCAATACAGGGGTAGACAGAGGTCAAGTCTAGACAATTAAGTACTTTCCACGGAAGATATTTTCGGGACAACGTAACAGGTGGTGAGCCCGTCGCCGCCTTTATGTCCAAGCCAACGATGAAATTCGTACATAAGTTTTTTTTTTTTTTTAAACTCATTGGTACTGCCACCTGGGGATCGAACTCGGGTCTCTCGACTCGAAATTCCGACCACCCAACAACTCGGCTATCGTGACTGATTTTTTAATTTTAAAATTTTTTCTCTGCCTATTTGTTGTCATTAATCTCTGTAAACGTCTAGGCCGGTTTTAACGTGACTTTCCTACATTTTGGGGCAGATAGAGATGTTATAAGGAGTAACTTACTCTACTTTTGTTTTAGTACTTTTGTATAATTGAAGTGAAACTTTACTAGTCGCCCTTACTACACCCACGGGGATTATATACTTAATCAGCGACTACACTACAGATTATTAACTTATTAACTATTTAAATGGTTTGGCAACGTATCCGCAATCAGTAATAGTTTCAAATAAGCTCTTGTGATGTGAAATATTCGAAACAAACGTCAAGATTTTAGTTCAAATATTTTCATATTAACAATATATTAACATAATTTATATCGCTAGTGTGACCATATCTTTACTTTCCTTATCGCAAGAAGAATATTAATTAATTCAGACAATAACGGCTTTTATTGAAGCGGGTTTTTTGACTTTCTTTTGTGTATAACGTAATATTATAAATTAGTCAAAATAAATAAACTGTTCAGAATAAGAAGCAATAATTCTAAAAATTATACACTTTTTCTCTGGACTTTAATACTATAAATATAACAATGACTAAATCATACAATTTAATAATTTTATGTACTTGACATTGCTCAATTTTGAATCCTATTACTTTTATTATATAAAAGATAATTTTCTACACCATTAATACAAGACAAGATTGTAACCACCACATTTTTGAAAGTAAATAACTGTCGTGTTCCGGTTTGAAATTTGATAAAAAGATATAAGTTCAGGCCATTCTCAATTCAGGGGTAGACAGAGGTTTAGCTATATAAGTCATTTCGACCCACCCTCCATTGAAGAAACCGTGACAACGTGACAGGTGGTGAGCCCATCGCCAACTTTATGTCAAAGCTAATAATTAGGTCTATATATATATCCACCTAGGGATTGAACTCAGGTCTCTTGGCTCGAATTCCGGTCACCAAATCACTCGGCTAACGTGACTATTACTAAAGAGTCAGTATAATCACGCATTCCACCTAAGCCTTCGGGTTCACGACGCATCTGTAAACTTCTATCTTCACGGAAATACCAATACAGGGGTAGAAAGAGGTCTAGTTTAAACAATTAAGTCCCTACGACCCACCTTCCACCAAAGATATTTACGGGACAACGTGACAGGTGGTGATCCCGTCGCCGTCTTTATGTCCAAACCAACGATATGATAGACGTAATTTCTACCTATTCCCATTAAAAAAGATGAATGTAAAGAGGTGAAAGACGTATGTAAGGATCGTGACACTTGGCGATCTGTTCTCTCTGGTGTGGCGACATCTATGTCTCCACATAAGAAGCTCGCAAGTGGCGGATTCAGGAAGGCACATCGACGCCCTACATCGCGCTATCGAAGTTCGCACGGTTGCACGAACATATACGATTACCGATAGCGCACACTTGTGGAGGAGACGTCCTCCCCAGGTCACGATCACCCGACCTGACCGGTAGCTATCCTTTTCCTGCAGCACATCATCCGCTACGCTGGCTACCCCGTCAGGGACTGTGCGTGAAGATAAATAAAATAAATAAAAACTGTCAAAGGGTTAGTCGGTCAGTGCGAGGCGCGTGGTGCGCGGCCACGAAAACAAAGTTGACTTATTATCTATATTTATAAAACAATATCTATTGTACTGTTTGTCCATGAACAATAGCGGCGAAACAAAACATTTAGAGGCATTCAACAAACGCAGAGCATAAATAACAAATAAATATAAATAAAAGCATGTTAAGGAAGCCACGATAGCCGAGGGGTTGGGTGATCGGAATTCAGGTCTAGAGACCGGAATACGATTACATACGATTTACATCGTTGGCTTGGATAAAAAGACGGCAACAGGCTCACCACCTGTTACGTTGTCCCAAAAATGTCTTCGGTGGATGATGGATCGAAAATACTTAATTGTCGAGACCTCTGTCTACCCTTGTATTGGGAATGGCGTGAAGATATTTTTTTTAATTAATTATTATTACTTACTGTAACTGTAAGTTCTTTTTTTATAGAGAAGGGAGGCAAACAAACAGGTGGCTCAAGTGATGGTCAGTGATTACCGCCCCCCATGAACATCCGCAATACCAGAGGCATAGCAGATGGGTTGCCGGCCTTTGAGAAAGGTATAGGATCTTTTCTTGAAGGTCGTCTAGTAAGTACACATGTTTGGGTGTTTCTAACTCATTCAGGCCAGAACTGAACGAATCTGGATGAAATATGGATGAATCTGGATGAATAGCACAAAGAAAGTTCCGAGACCGAGTCCGTAAGATTTGAAACCTGATTTTGGCTTATTAATATGAGGGGGTTGAAACTAACTCTAATTCTCTCTTCAACTCCTTCCTAAAGTCCAATAATATAGGGCACAGCAATGAGGGCAGAACGGGTGGATATATTTCAGGTGACAATAATATCCTTAACGATATCGTCCAAATTATACTATTAACATTTTTTTTATTAATTATTCCTTTAGTCTATTTTATAAATACAGGTTTTTTCTCTTCATTTAAATATTTCGGAATTTTACTACAAAATTTTTATTTGCGTTCGTTTCAGAATTGCGCATTTTAAAATTTGAATTAGGTAACACTAATTTATGTTTATTTCTAGTTTCACCACATTGCGATTAGTCAATTTGCGAAAAAATTTGATTTTTTTTTCGAATTTAACGTTTTATGCGACGTATGTGTAATATGTGAACCTGTGTATAATGTTAAATATAAAAGTGACAACTTTTTATTGTACGAAATGAGGTTAACAGCTCGCGGGTCCATTGATATTGTATAATATTCGAAACATTTCTTTTCAGTGTTACTCAAAAAAAGATCTTCAGCATCGGAACTATTGCCCCATACGTTGACATCGTATTTCAGTCACGAATATGGACGAGCAGAATTTATGAATAGTGTTGTTATAAAATCGGTGATTCTTTTTAATTTAATGCGTATATAAATGACTATTGTTTAGTTTTAATGGTTTTATACGAATTTATCAATTCATATTTGATTACATAATTTTTTATTCATACGTTTCGTGCAATATTTATTTATTTGCTTGTATATGTATGTAACATTGGAGAAAAGAATATAAAGTTCCCATTTGAAGTTCTTAAAAATATGTACACACCCTGAAAGAGTATATAGCAATTTGATTTTTGTTGATATATATTTCTATAAAGTTTATTATAAATTAACTATTAAACCACTCAAGCAATATTATAAGAAAAATAAAAAGACAGAGGTCTGTCTACTCCTCAGAGGAGAGAAAATTAAGTCCTTTCGACCTACCTTCCACCGAAGACATATTTTGGGACAACGTGACTGGCAGTGACCCCGTCGCCGTCTTTTTGTCCAAGCCAACGATATAAATCGTTTAAAAGGTTTTGAAAAGCCTATTAGTACAAGCGTCGGGGATCGAAATCGACTCTCTTGACTCGAATTCTAATCACCCAACCACTCAGCTATTGTGAATATTATAACGATGCAGGAATATGATTAGGATGCAAATAACAAAAGCGAACAATATTAACAGTTATAAATCCTTAGAGCAATAAAAGCCATTGTTTTATGATGTTCTGCTGATATAAACATAATCATTATGTTATCATAAAAGCGATATACGCAAGTGCTAATATAATATTTACAATCTAAAGATTTCTAGAAAGATGTAAACGTTATAGATAAATGCAAAACAATTGAAGCGCCAATAGAATAATGGTTCAGGGTGCGAACTGCAAAACTTAATATCGCAGGTTCGGGCGTGAACCAGTTTAAACACAAGCATTGCGACTTAGTTTGAGTGGTTAACTAGAATACTTGTAATGTTATTCGGCATTGCTAGTATACTTTTCTTAAAATAACAATAGAGGTCGACGCCGGCGTGTATTAGGTGCCTATCTCTGCCTACCGTTAATTAATGTGGTATAATTGGTGAGAAGAAAACAGAAAAGGTCAGAGATACATAATAATACTAGTTGTTACCCGCCACTACTATTGTACAGATTATGGTATTTTAGATTATTGTACGGAATCTCATTTCTTGATTGAATCAAAAATTTTATTTCTTAATTGCCGAGGAAGGATAAGCTCTCTAAACATCTGTGAGTGTGATTGTGAATGAGTGGCGCTTACACCAGTTTTCATGGTGTCGCCAGCTCGGAGGTTCCAGGGTTCGGTTCCCGGACGGGTCAATGTAGAAAACCACCTTTTCTTCATCTTCTCGGGTGTTTGTGTGCGCATGTGTTCTTTGTTTCTGATTCCATAACACGCGTGCTACTTACTTTGAGATCAGAGCAATGCATGTGATGCTGTCTCTATCTAAGTATTTATGTATTTTTCCTTAGTTTAACAAGTTAGTTCACAACTAGCTACATCAACTACATAGAACTACGCGGTTGCAAATCTGGGACACTACGTACTGAGTAATAAATAATTACGTTTATAGTTAATACGCTACGTTTGACGACCTCCGTAGGCGAGTGTACACGCCGCTTTTCATGGTGTCGCCGGCTATGAGGTCCGGGTTCTATTCCCGGTCGGGTCAATGTAGAACACATTATCATTTATTTTCTGGACCATGGATGTTTGTGGTCCTTTTTTATTTCTGATTCCATAATACAAGTGCTTAAGCTGCCTACTTTGGAATCAGAGCAATGTATGTGATGTTGTCCATATAGATATGTATTATTCAAAAACTTTAAAAATTAAATATAAAAATATATTCGTTACAATTAAATTAAAAGACATTTCCGTGTGTTTTCGTAATCGACAATGTATTTACAATCTGTGTGTAAACAACGCTAACGAGAACAATGTCACTTCAATTGTTTTAAATAACACTGTTTTAAACACAGTAAAAAAAAAAACAATCGGTTAACTGGCACGCCGTCTGTGTGCGCAATCCATGGAGATATATAAGTTTTTTAGTTGACTCTAATTGCACGTCCTACTAACCGAAACAAGACCCTGGCGGCAGACTAATGATGGGAAATCCATTCGGATATAAAGAAGAAGAATTAACTACATGTATGCCGAGTTGGTAATGATCCTGCCTTAGTAGTTAAAGGTAAAAAAATAAAAATAAAATATCTTCACGCAATTCCCAATACAGGGGTAGACAGAGGTCAAGTCTAGACAATTAAGTCCCTTTGACCCACCTTCCACCGTGGTGGTGAGCCCGTCGCCGCCTTTTTATGTACAAGCCAACGATGAAATTCGTACATAAGTTTTTTGAAAAACTCGTTGGTACTGCCACCTGGGGATCGAACTCGGGTCTCTCGACTCGAAATTCCGACCACCCAACAACTCGGCTATCGTGACATAAAGGTAGTAGGTTAGAATCGCGCTATATACAAAAATTTTATGATGAATATAAATGTTTCCACTCGAGTCGAAGATGTTTATATCTATATATTAAAATATCAATGAAAATATATGTGTGCAGATATAGCGTACAGTTAGATTCGATACTAAGACGGTAAGCTCACCGCATGCCCTATAGAAGTTTCTGTCAAAAGTGGGTCGACTAGACGTCATTATTAAGCACTTTGCCTAACCCAGAATGGGAAATTTCGTGCAACCAACTAACATGGGGTCGTTGTTGTCGTCCCACTCAAATAGCAATATTAAATCGAATGGCGATTTAATATTAAAATATGAGTAGAGCGACAAGTTACCTAATTCCTAGCACCTATTGTCCCAAAATTAAAGCGTTGCAATAAATAAAAAAAATGTTGTAAAAAGTTAAAATGAAACCTATGTAACAACTATAACTTAAAACTTTTGGGATTACATAAAAACTTTAAAAAGAATAGTGACATACACAATGTTAATACAAGGAACAAAGACAAGCTTATAACGCCAGTTACTACACTCCATAGAGTAAGTAACTCATTAATGGCACCACCCCATGAATGTACGCTTGCAAGGTTTGCCTATTAACAGAATTCAGAAATTTCTATCGATGGATGAAATGTATGCTACTTATATCGATATAAATGATTTGATTACGTTTTACGAGTTGGAATAATCACGACAGCCGAGTGGATAGGTGATCGGAGCCCGAGTTCGATCCCCAAGAACTTATGTACGATTTATATCTTGGACTTGGACATAAAGTCGGCGAAGGGCTCACCATCTATTACGTTGTCCCCAAAAATAATGTTTTCACTGAAAAGGTGAGTCGAAATGACATTATTTTCTGGACCATGGATGTTTGTGGTCCTTTTTATTTCTGATTCCATAATACAAGTGCTTAAGCTGCCTACTTTGGAATCAGAGCAATGTATGTGATGTTGTCCATATAGATATGTATTATTCAAAAACTTTAAAAGAATAGTGACATACACAATGTTAATACAAGGAACAAAGACAAGCTTATAACGCCAGTTACTACACTCCATAGAGTAAGTAACTCATTAATGGCACCACCCATGAATGTACGCTTGCAAGGTTTGCCTATTAACAGAATTCAGAAATTTCTATCGATGGATGAAATGTATGCTACTTATATCGATATAAATGATTTGATTACGTTTTACGAGTTGGAATAATCACGACAGCCAGTGGATAGGTGATCGGAGCCCGAGTTCGATCCCCAGGTGGCAGTACCAATTAGTTTTTCAAAACTTATGTACGATTTATATCTTGGACTTGGACATAAAGACGTCGACGGGCTCACGACATGTCACGTTGTCGAAAATATCTTCGGTGGAAGGTGGGTTAAAGGGACTTAATTGTCTAGATTTGACCTCTGTCTACCCCTGCATTGGGAAATGCGTGAAGATATATATATATATATATATATATATATATATATATATATATATATATATATATATATATATATATATATATATATATATATATATATATATATATATATATATATATATATATATATATATATATATATATATATAAAAATAAAGTGTCACGATAGCCGAGTTGTTGGGTGGTCGGAATTTCGAGTCGAGAGACCCGAGTTCGATCCCCAGGTGGCAGTACCAATTAGTTTTTCAAAAACTTATGTACGAATTTCATCGTTGGCTTGGACATAAAGACGGCGACGGGCTCACGACATGTCACGTTGTCCCGAAAATATCTTCGGTGGAAGGTGGGTTAAAGGGACTTAATTGTCTAGATTTGACCTCTGTCTACCCCTGCATTGGGAAATGCGTGAAGATATTATTTATTATATTGCCTTGCACCGTCCAAGTGTCCGGTACAATAAAAGAAATCCTAAACTACTAAGCAGCAAAAGTTAATGCTGATTTCACAACGTAGTGCTAGGTAGACAATTCCTTAAACAAAAACGAGTTTAAGACCACGCGACTGAAGTTAAACCAGCTTACTCCCCAAGTTACGCGGGTTTAAAGAAGTTATCTTCAAACGCACAGTGGTAGATAGCCAGAGATCAAAGTAATGCTAATGGACTTTAAGATTCCGTCGCATTGTAAGATTCCCCATGGTAAATGCCAACAAAGATGTATAGACTCGCTATGTCTGTTACTATGGGCAAAATAGCAATTCGATCAGAGAACCTGATCGGTTCGCATCGAAGAAACCAGTTTTAATAAACATAACTCATAAAGTATGTTTATACTCTATTTATATTTGACGACCTCTGTGGAGTAATAGCATACGCACAGGTTGCCTCGAGTCTTGGCCTTACGAAGAATCGAAGGCACCACGGCTTTGTTGTTTCCGATTATACTATTTATATTTGACGACCTCTGTGGAGTAATAGCATACGCACAGGTTGCCTCGAGTCTTGGCCTTACGAAGAATCAGAGCAACGAAGGCACCACGGCTTTGTTGTTTCCGATTATACTATTTATATTTGACGACCTCTGTGGAGTAATAGCATACGCACAGGTTGCCTCGAGTCTTGGCCTTACGAAGAATCAGAGCAACGAAGGCACCACGGCTTTGTTGTTTCCGATTATACTATTTATATTTGACGACCTCTGTGGAGTAATAGCATACGCACAGGTTGCCTCGAGTCTTGGCCTTACGAAGAATCAGAGCAACGAAGGCACCACGGCTTTGTTGTTTCCGATTATACTATTTATATTTGACGACCTCTGTGGAGTAATAGCATACGCACAGGTTGCCTCGAGTCTTGGCCTTACGAAGAATCAGAGCAACGAAGGCACCACGGCTTTGTTGTTTCCGATTATACTATTTATATTTGACGACCTCTGTGGAGTAATAGCATACGCACAGGTTGCCTCGAGTCTTGGCCTTACGAAGAATCAGAGCAACGAAGGCACCACGGCTTTGTTGTTTCCGATTATACTATTTATATTTGACGACCTCTGTGGAGTAATAGCATACGCACAGGTTGCCTCGAGTCTTGGCCTTACGAAGAATCAGAGCAACGAAGGCACCACGGCTTTGTTGTTTCCGATTATACTATTTATATTTGACGACCTCTGTGGAGTAATAGCATACGCACAGGTTGCCTCGAGTCTTGGCCTTACGAAGAATCAGAGCAACGAAGGCACCACGGCTTTGTTGTTTCCGATTTATATCTTGGACTTGGACATAAAGTCGGCGAAGGGCTCACCATCTATTACGTTTTCCCCAAAAATAATGTTTTCACTGAAAAGGTGAGTCGAAATGACATTATTTTCTGGACCTCCGTCTACCCCACTATCGGGAATGGCGTAAAGGTAAACCTTTTGTAGTTGAGACGGTAAAAAAAATTAGTCAAGGCCCTGTCCAGCCGGATGCTGGAGTCACGTCGACGAAACAATTAATAAACGTTCGCGTGACTTATCTGCAGACATTAGCGTCGGCGGGCGGCGTTCATTTTCCTTAATGGAACTAGAGATATGGATTTATGACCGCTACAAAATATATATTTATTGTTCGGCACGTGCAGCGTGCATGAGACCCCACTAAATGGACATGCAAATCTGTTACATATAAATAAAATACATATCTTCACGCCATTCACAATACAGGGGTAGACAGAGGTCTAGTCTAGACAATTAAGTCCATTCGACCCACCTTCAACCAAAGAAATTTTTCGGCATAAAGTGACTGGTGGTGAGCCCATCGCCGTCTTAATATCGAAGCCGACGTTATAATCGTACATAAGTTTTTGAAACCACCCATTGGTACGAGCCGGCCACCTGGGGATCGAACTCGGGTCTTCAGACTGGAAATCCGATCACCCAACCATTCGGCTATCGGGACTTTTACAAGACGGTACAAGGCAATATCATTATTTAAAAAAATTAAAATAACAAGTCACGATAGCCGAGTTGTTGGGTGGTCGGAATTTCGAGTCGAGAGACCCGAGTTCGATCCCCAGGTGGCAGTACCAATTAGTTTTTCAAAAACTTATGTACGAATTTCATCGTTGGCTTGGACATAAAGACGGCGACGGGCTCACGACATGTCACGTTGTCCCGAAAATATCTTCGGTGGAAGGTGGGTTAAAGGGACTTAATTGTCTAGATTTGACCTCTGTCTACCCCTGCATTGGGAAATGCGTGAAGATATTATTTATTATATTGCCTTGCACCGTCCAAGTGTCCGGTACAATAAAAGAAATCCTAAACTACTAAGCAGCAAAAGTTAATGCTGATTTCACAACGTAGTGCTAGGTAGACAATTCCTTAAACAAAAACGAGTTTAAGACCACGCGACTGAAGTTAAACCAGCTTACTCCCCAAGTTACGCGGGTTTAAAGAAGTTATCTTCAAACGCACAGTGGTAGATAGCCAGAGATCAAAGTAATGCTAATGGACTTTAAGATTCCGTCGCATTGTAAGATTCCCCATGGTAAATGCCAACAAAAGATGTATAGACTCGCTATGTCTGTTACTATGGGCAAAATAGCAATTCGATCAGAGAGAACCTGATCGGTTCGCATCGAAGAAACCAGTTTTTAATAAACATAACTCATAAAGTATGTTTATACTCTATTTATATTTGACGACCTCTGTGGAGTAATAGCATACGCACAGGTTGCCTCGAGTCTTGGCCTTACGAAGAATCGGAAACAACGAAGGCACCACGGCTTTGTTGTTTCCGATTATATAACATATGTGCTTTAGCTGTTTACTTTAGGATCAGAGCAATATATGCGATGTTGTTCCTACCTATGTATGTATTCATATACATTACTATTCGGTCCAGACTGGCACACATCCGAATGCGCTGGCTGGTCGTATAATTTAACTGGACTTAAGTGAGGAAGCGACATTACAGTTCACTCCCGCAATCACAATATAAACACCAATAGAGAACTATTCAATCAATCAATCGTTTATTTGCTAGAAACAATGTACACAAGATGACAATTATAAAACAGGAAGATCAAACATGTTTCATCGATAACCGACATAGAGTATTAATTTGATTAACTGTTAACATAATTAATAAATAAAATAATAATTATTAGAAACTATCAACCATAAATACTCATTACTTTAAAATAAAGAAACGATAGAAAGTGGTCAAAAATGTCAATGGTTTAAAGACAATTTTAAAAAAAAATTATAATATTTATTCATAATATTGACAATGAGCCGGTTACGCGTACTGTGTTAGTTTCTAACAATTTAGCTATTGCCCATGTCCGAGTGCTTCAGATAATCATCAAGTGGTTTGTTACCCAAAAAATAAAACTACCCAGATATACCCCATACCCTAACAGTACTACAATTACACGTAACGTACGATTGCTTAATTACGTAGTGTGAAATGATAGCAGCGCATCGGTGGTCAGGGGCGATACGGGAAAAAAAGTCAAATTGACGTCGGAGTGCGGAAACCACAACCGAAATTATCAAATGTTTCGAGTAACAAGCGAGAAAAATGTTGTTTGGTCTGGATTTTATTACGTTATGACAATAATTTACATCATTATTTACAGATGTATTTACTTAATCGGCGCCTGACTGTCGCACCTGGCCAAATAAGCTATGCTGAAATGTGGATGATTACGCACTTTTAACACTGATTACTCCCAGTAAAGGGAAATAGAATAATACTCAATGTGGAATATGTACTAAATAGACGGAAATACTCTTATCTTTAATAGTAACTTTGTCTGTTTGTAGAGTTTTCACAACTCTACGGTTAAGCAGAACTTGATGGAATTTGAGCTAGCCTTATGGTTACTATAGCCAGATCATAGACACCTGCAAATCACTTCAAAAACGGGTTACAGTCTTGTCACCTTTGAGGATTAAAATGGAATGTCTTACAGCTAATGTTTTCAATTTTACCGGATCTCCAATAAATAAATACATACATAGACAAAGACAACATCTCATACATTGCTCTGATCCCATAATAGGCAGCTTAAGCACTTATACTATGGAATCAGAATCTACGACGCTACCACAAACATCCAGACCCGAGAAATTGTGGAAAAAGCATTTGTTACATTGACCGACCGGCAATCAACTCCTGGACCGCAGAGCTGGCGACAAGATAAAAACCGGTGTGTACACCACACCTTACACTCAACAGCTGTAGCGCTGCCATTTGGCATAAACAGCAAATTGACAGCTGGCTTTCTTCCATTTCTTCTCCTACAGCGGATCTCGTAATGAAACGGAGTTATATTAATGAATTTACTCCATTCGGCAAGACTTACATTTTCGTAGCGATATTGACATGCATGTTTTAAATCTTAATACTTTATCTTTGAATGTTTTGATAACGCACTACTTGTACATATCTAAGTAAACAAGACGATATAGTTGGAGAAAAATATTTTCCTTGTAGAGCTTTATGTAGAGCTGCTTTTTGAATGCCGTGGAATTTATTAAAACTAAATTAGGGAAAACGATTAGTTTAATAAAATAAAAATTTCTTTACGCCATTCCCAATACAGGGGTAGACAGAGGTCTAGTCCACCACCTTCCACCGAATACATTTTTGGGACAACGTGACAGCTCGTTGTCGTATTTATCCAACGATATAATCGTACATAATTTTTTGAAAAAAAGAAACCCATTGGTACGTGCCGGCCACCTGGGGATCGAACTCGGGTCTCCTGATTCGAAAATCCTATCACCCAACCACTCGGCTAACGTGACTTGTACTTTACTAGTAAAGTTTATAAATAAAGATTATTAAATGCAATATTCACTGATTGTTTATTAGTTATTTTTGACGTTCACACGTTTTAGGGCGCATTGATTGGTAATTCCTGAATAACATATTTATATTATGTAATTTTATTAATTTTTAAAGCATATTTATGCTGAACTTTTATGTGATAAATATTTATATTTTAATTTGAATCTCGTAATTTAAACAACGAACCTAGCAAAAACCTAGGATTAATTTAATTTGTAAGGCCCGCGGGTTTGAAGACAAGGCGTGTGATATTTAGATTGATTGATACGTTTTTTCCTGCTATTATTTATATTCTGAGATTTAAACAGCGTACTTTGAATAATTGTTAATAATGTATAATTACCATTTATATAAAGTAAAAATTTATCCAGACTTGTTGTATAACTGAAAGATAGAAATCACGCAAAGAGCACAAACCAAACAAGGACCAAAAATCATTTACAAACTACAAAATAAACTTGTAATTTCTACCCAAACACACTGTATGTTACATTCGCACAAAATACGTATTCACTTTCGTAATTCGGAACTTTCCCGGCAAAATGCGTGAGCTCGGAAGGCGTGCGGATCCGTGCGGTGGCGCGTTTTTACTGAACTCTAGCGCGCTATGTAGGTGAATGAAAGTATTAGTGAAGTGTGTAATGCTTGATGCCCTATCGAGTATCGATAGATTTGTCAACTTTTTTTCTTTGAGAGTTTTGATTCGGAATTCGAATCAAAGGACTCGAGTCGTCGATTCCCCAATATGAGGGATCCTATCAGAGGGTTTTTCAAAACTTATTTACGACTTGCCACTTTGGATTGGATACTAAAATGGCGATGGTCTTACCACCTGTCACATTCTTCCGAGTAAGTTCTAAGACTAAGACTGACTAGGGTACCCGTATTGGGAAATACGTGCAGATATAAAAAAAAAGGATTTGTGCTGCAGCATTGGCTTTAAACAAAAATAAATAAAATCCAGGTCAACTATTAGTTAAGTATTTTTTTTTTTTTTGATAACCATGGAGGAAATGTTTTATGCACGAACGTCCCTTGGCCGGGAGGCCACCGAAACGAACAGTGTCGGGCTCGAATCTCAGAAGGAGAAGCATACCGACTAAAACCATCCACGGGATACTGTTGGCCCGGAGGCCTTTACAGCTCTACAGGAGGCTCTTTACAGGAGGTCTAAGGAGACTTGCGAGGAGAGGCTCGCAAGTTAGAGTTGAAGACAATAATGGCTGCTGCTGCGAAGCGCTGCGTCCCCTAGAACGAAAGAGATGACTTCCGACATGGGGGAAGGGCCATGCGATCCGAGGGCCCCAGTTGGTTTGGAGGAAAATCTCCTCTCGGATCGCCTTGTGTTAACCTTTTAGTGACGACTACGACCACGAGAAAGTCTCGTGCTAGTCGTGAAATTACGACGATGGCGAGGTTGTGTAAGCCGCAGAACGCGGCTTGTGTCTGTGTGTGTGCGAAAGTACGTAGGGGCGGGGCCTCATACGCATTTTGACACGGGTGATTGCGTCATCATCGTCTATGATGACGCATTTCGGGCGCCTCAATTGAGGTGGAGTATCGCGCGCGGGTGTGTAATTCCTAACGCTGCCACTAGCGGATTTGTATGTAAGTTCGTCCTATCGAAGTAGTCGATGGAGAACTTTTAAATAACGCTGCCATTGTAGGCAGTTTGAGATCGCGATGCAGATCTACATTACGCATATATGCGGGAGCGCCGGTTGCGCTGCGCATGAATCGGTTTTGAATCACTTGGAGTGAGTTCAAACGTACTTTGAGGACGTGCGCGAATACTATACTGGCGTATGACATGACGGGTCGTACGCAAGTTGTGTATAGGCGTATTTTGTGTTTTAGCAGCATTTTGCTGCGGCTATTTGTAAGGTTAAAGAGGCGGCCGGATATGAAGGCCGCTCTATCCCCTGACAATTTTAATATGTTTCTTGAAGTTCAGTCTACGGTCTAAGGTGACTCCAAGATATTTTACTTCTGACACCCAGGGAATGGGTTTGTCGAAGAGGGTTATTTTACTGAATCTGTTAGGGCGATTCGAGTTTTTGTGATTCCTGCTGTACAAGACCGCGTTGCTCTTTTCAGGATTTATGTCGATCCTCCATTTCCTAAACCACTCGCTTAAGGCGGTGGCCGCGGCTTGGAGGCGAATGTAGATTCTCGATGCGTTAAGATCCGCAGAGTATAGAGTGGTATCGTCGGCGAATAAGGCCAATTCTACCTTTTTATTTGGGTCTTTTGGGATATCGCTCGTATAAAGCGTGTATAGTGTTAATTAAGTATACGTTTATTGAACATAGTTTATGGTACTGACATCAGTTATTACTCAATTATAACTTAAAATAATATGAATTATATATATCGATACAGCATCTCTACATCACTACAACGATTACGGTGTAAAATACTCGCTCTCCTAGGCCGCCTCTGGAGTAATTACATAAATCACGAATTGCGATGCGATATAAAACTTAAACATCTACAAACAAGGTTTCATATCGCTTGATTGAGAAGCACAACATAAAGAAAACCGGCTGAGTGTGGAGTACGATGGAGCTATTATAGTTGTTGGAGCAGGTCAGTTTCAAAATTTAAGTAAATAAAAAAAATCTGTATCTATCTATAAAAAATATCGTCACGCCATTCCTAATACTGGGGTATACAGAGTTGTAGACAATTAAGTCCTTTTGACCCATCTCTCAACGAAAACCTTTTTTTGGACAACGTAACAGGTGTAAAGTTTGTGCCGTCTTTATGTCCAAGTCAACGATTGAACGATAAAAATGTTACATAAATTTTTAAAAAAAAAAAACCATTAGTACAAGTGATTTACATTGGCGTCAGAGCGATTTGTGTGATGTCGTCCCTATCTATGTATGTATTCATTATTATTAATTCAATTATTATTATTCTTTTACTATACGTGCGTGCACGGAGCTAATTTCGATATGATTTTTTTCTCAGAAATATCATGAATACGTTAATAAGCTTCAGATAGAGAATAGATTCCCTGACCATAACATGTTATGCTAATTTTAATAGTGGCTGAAATTAAAAAAAAAAGCCACGCCGAATACAAACACATTACTAAATAGAACTATCTTTGGAAATGAGATAAATTAAAAACCTTGAGATGACCACATGCGGTATGTCGTAACGAAATAAAAAAAACACTTACGGTGGTGGTTTTTCCAACATCTGCGTGTCCTCGCCTGCGGAAAAAACATAACTGCATTAAGTAAAGTTTTTTTTTTTATTTATTTAAACTTTAATGCACAAAGGAGTTATGGCGGGCTTAATGCCAAACGGCATTCCCTACCAGACAACCATCAAGCTAAATAGAGATATAATTCAGAAGTAGTGCAGTTGAGCAAAGAGTGTTCTAATCATCATACCAATAAAGAGTTCAGGCTCATACCAATGGCTTTTTTCAAAACTTTGTATAGTTTATATCGTGGCTTGGACAGGCTCACTGCCTGTCATGTTGTTCCCAAAAATGTCCTTGGTGAAAGGTAAGTCGAAAAGACTTAATTTTCAGTACCTTTGTTTAGCCCAGTAATGGGGGTAACGAAAGATATTAATATATTAGGTTTAATAAATAAATAATAATAAATATAAATAAATATCTTCACGCAATTCCCAATACAGGGGTAGACAGAGGTCAAGTCTAGACAATTAAGTCCCTTTGACCCACCTTCCACCGAAGATATTTTCGGGACAACGTGACAGGTGGTGAGCCCGTCGCCGCCTTTTATGTCCAAGCCAACGATGAAATTCGTACATAAGTTTTTGAAAAACTCATTGGTACTGCCACCTGGGGATCGAACTCGGGTCTCTCGACTCGAAATTCCGACCACCCAACAACTCGGCTATCGTGACTTTTAATATATTAGGTTTAATGAATCTATATTTTGTCAATAATATTCATACATACATTTTACCTATGAGAGTGTCACAATATTCAAATAAAACTATACGACTATACAAAATACATCCTCTCAATTGCATCACCTAATGGGGTAGGCAAAGACTATGAATTTCTTCTGGGCTCGATATGGAATCCTAATCTGTAAGATATATAATATAAACATTTACCTTCACGCATTAAAGGGGCATTGAGAGGTCTAGACAATTTACTCTCATTTAACAGTTCGTTTGGGACAACGTGACAGATGGTGAGCCTGTTACTTACCGCGCTTTATACAAATAAATACATACAAAACGGCCTATTAAAGTCCACTACAGGACATAGACCTCTCCCATAGGAAGGGTTTGCCATAATCGCCACGCTTGGCAAGCGGATTGGCGATCGCAATAGTAGACCACTCGCACCTCAGACGGTGCTGCCCATCTTCAGTCTAATTATTTTGGTCTCATATTTTAGAAATGGTTATCCCGCTAACTATCGGTTGCCATAACGATATTCAAGGCTGTTTTCCTTAGTCGCCTCTTACGACACCCACGGGATGAAAAGAAGTAGCAATATTCTTACACCGTTACCCCACGGGTTAAATAAATACAAACGATGCACAGATTTATATTATCTTCACGCACAATCCCTGACGGGGTAGCCAGAGAGAACATATCGCCAAGTGTCTTCTTTCAGATTCATAATTTTCTTCACGCATGCACGTCTAGGTGTTCAAATACCAATAGTATTTATTTATTTTATTTATTTATTTATTTATTTATTTATTTATTTATTTATTTATTTATTTATTTATTTATTTATTTATTTATTTATTTATTTATTTATTTATTTATTTATTTATTTATTTATTTATTTATTTATTTATTTATTTATTTATTTATTTATTTATTTATTTATTTATTTATTTATTTATTTATTTATTTATTTATTTATTTATTTATTTATTTATTTATTTATTTATTTATTTATTTATTTATTTATTTATTTATTTATTTATTTATTTATTTATTTATTTATTTATTTATTTATTTATTTATTTATTTTGAAAAACAGGGACTTGATTTGATGTACATTGATTTTCTCGAAATTGACGTCTTTGTAAACTGCAGTTTATAAAAATATATATAAAATTAATTTGATCAACCCGATAGCCTAGTTAGTAGTTACACTGCCTTGGAAGCTAAGGTTTACGGGTTCGAATCCCACGAGGTCAAACATATGTGTGATGAATATAAATGTTTGTACTCAAGACATCCATGACATAACATACATAAACATCCATGTTTATGTATATATATATATATATATATATATATATATATATAAAATTAATTTGATCAACCCGATAGCCTAGTTAGTAGTTACACTGCCTTGGAAGCTAAGGTTTACGGGTTCGAATCCCACGAGGTCAAACATATGTGTGATGAATATAAATGTTTGTACTCAAGACATCCATGACATAACATACATAAACATCCATGTTTATGTATATATATATATAAAAATTATAATATAATTACAAAACGGCGATAGAGTCACCACTTTGGTGAAAGGTGGGTCAAGAAGGCTTCTTCTACTTTATCTGTACTTTTGTTTACCCGAGTATGAGAAATTGCTTGTAGATATAAAAAATAATTATTATAAAAAATAAGTCACGATAGCCGAGTGGTTGGGTGGTCGGAATTTCGAGTTGAGAAACCCCGAGTTCGATCCACAGGTGGCAGGCCCGTACCAATGGGTTTTCAAAAACTTGGCCAATGGGTTTTCAAAAACTTATGTACGAATATCGTTGGCTTGAACATAAAGACGGCGACGGGCTCACCACCTGTCACGTTGTCCCGAAAATATCTTCGGTGGAAGGTGGGTCGAAGTGGATGTCTTAATTGTTTAGACTAGACCTCTGTCTACCCCTGTATTGGGAATTGCGTGAAGAATCTATTTATTATTATTATTATTATTATTATTATTATTATTATTATTATTATTATTATTATTATTATTATTATTATTATTATTATTATTATTATTATTATTATTATTATTATTATTATTATTATTATTATTTATCTCTTAGATCACAAAAGTGGCAATCTTGTATAGGCATAAGGATGGCCAGATCAGTCCAGCAGAGGACACTTGACAGGCTGAAATTATGATGAATTTGGGCCGATAAAGTTTGAATAAAAATAAGCATGTGAGATTTTCGCAGCCAACTTGGTTTCTTTTACATATATAAATTGTGGGTGGATGAACCTGATATTTAAAGTATAGATATTTGATGTCATAGATAATAGACTCATCAGCAGTGACCCTGCCTTCAATGGAAATGGTTTGAATGTCACTAGGTTTTAGGTAAACATTAGGTGTTTTAAAATAATGTAGTGAATAAAATGACTACAAATAGGTTTAATCATTATATAATTTGCATCAAAAAATTGTGGATGTAATGTCTTGAAGGTGTAATCAATAACTATTCTCACAACCACAAGTTGATTTTTTTTAATTCAAAACCATTCAGAAGTTCATACTAGTCTAGAAAACACAACAAAAGCATATAAAACTTTTCTTGTTCTGGTTCAGAATAATCATTTGAATATTGTTTTACATCTGTTAAGTTTGAAATACCAAATTGTGTTGTGCTATATTTACTTATATTTCTAAAAAAAATTATAATATTTTCAGAACTATGCAGACGTCAATACGATAACGCCATGTATGCATAAATTTGTATGTTTTTGTTCTTGACAATTATGTGTGTATGTTGAAGCAATAAATAACGACCTGTATAGTATACAAATGTACTCTCACAATATATAAATAAATACAGAGTCTTATTTCTCAGATGACAGCTTACAAAACAGCCGCATACTTCAGTACACGGAATTGTTTTATTATCAGTGTCATATAGACGCCATTCCCGACCACTGAATGGTGTATTGTGAACAGGCTAGTGGGCTACGCGATAATAGACGCAGGCCGATTGCGCTCAAGGATATCGGCGAAGCAATATGTGTCGAATCGATCACAATTAACATAAAATTAATTTGATCAACCCGATAGCCTAGTTAGTAGTTACACTGCCTTGGAAGCTAAGGTTTACGGGTTCGAATCCCACGAGGTCAAACATATGTGTGATGAATATAAATGTTTGTACTCAAGACATCCATGACATAACATACATAAACATCCATGTTTATGTATATATGTATGAAAATTTGTGTATGTAAAAAGATATGTATGTAATTACACTGAACCGTTACACAATAAGACGGCGGTAGGCTCACCAGCTGTCAGGTTGTCGCAAATAAGCTTCGGTGAAAAGCGGGTCGAAATGACTCATTTGTCTAGACCTTTGTCTAATCCAGTATTGGGAATATGCTTGAAGCTATTTATTTATTTATTTTGAAAAACAGGGACTTGATTTGATGTACATTGATTTTCTCGAAATTGACGTCTTTGTAAACTGCAGTTTATAAAAAATATATATAAAAATTGTAATGAAGGTGGTATTAAATGGGGAGAGTTGTCACTCTTTCAATAATAAAAAATTATGTATCTATTTATAGCCGAGTGGTTGGGTGGTCGGAATTTCGAGTTGAGAAACCCCGAGTTCGATCCACAGGTGGCAGGCCCGTACCAATGGGTTTTTCAAAAACTTACGTATGAATTAAATCGTTGCCTTGAACATAAAGACGGCGACGGGCTCACCACCTATCACGTTGTCCCAAAATATCTTCGGTGGAAGGTGGGTTAAGTGGATGTCTTAATTGTTTAGACTAGACCTCTGTCTACCCCTGTATTGGGAATTGCGTGAAGAATCTATTTATTTATTGATTTATTATTTATTTATCTCTTAGATCACAAAAGTGGCAATCTTGTATAGGCATAAGGATGGCCAGATCAGTCCAGCAGAGGACACTTGACAGGCTGAAATTATGATGAATTTGGGCCGATAAAGTTTGAATAAAAATAAGCATGTGAGATTTTCGCAGCCAACTTGGTTTCTTTTACATATATAAATTGTGGGTGGATGAACCTGATATTTAAAGTATAGATATTTGATGTCATAGATAATAGACTCATCAGCAGTGACCCTGCCTTCAATGGAAATGGTTTGAATGTCACTAGGTTTTTAGGTAAACATTAGGTGTTTTAAAATAATGTAGTGAATAAAATGACTACAAATAGGTTTAATCATTATATAATTTGCATCAAAAAATTGTGGATGTAATGTCTTGAAGGTGTAATCAATAACTATTCTCACAACCACAAGTTGATTTTTTTTAATTCAAAACCATTCAGAAATTCATACTAGTCTAGAAAACACAACAAAAGCATATAAAACTTTTCTTGTTCTGGTTCAGAATAATCATTTGAATATTGTTTTACATCTGTTAAGTTTGAAATACCAAATTGTGTTGTGCTATATTTACTTATATTTCTACAAAATTAAGATTGGTTTTTAAAAATAGGCTTATGTCTTGCTGTGGACAATCAAAGTGGGTTAATAATTAAATGTAATTGTGTTATTTGTCTCTAAAGCTACTCTTTCAAATTTTTTAGGACACTCATAGAGTACCTATGAAGAATATTATATAGTAAAATATAGTATTATGTATTTATAATATTTGGCACTGCCGGTTTTAAAATTTCCATTATAAAATAAATACTTACTCGAAATAACCACACTGGCCATGTCTAAATTGTGTTACAATTCTTCACATTCCACTTTTGCTGCAAGGTTGTTGAACCTGGACCAATAAAGATAAGGTTATCAATTAATTACTTTTTTATTTGTTAAGGAAGTAGCAAGGTCATACATTTAGGGTCAATAAAATTAATCACAAGTACCTAATTACATAACAGACCATAAAGTTTTATGGATAAGCTTTGTGGTATAGGAGTATAAGTATTTAACACCCTCATTCTTCCTATAGGTGTCTTAAGAAGCAATTAAAAGAACAACTTCTGAAAAAGGGAGAGGCTGCCTTCAATAATGGATAAACCAAAACTATGTAGAGGATCAGGATCATCAGAGAGGATCAGGATCTATCATCACCTGTAATCACCAATCACCAATTGTTGTGGAAACTATGGCAATTATGGTAAATCCTCCAGGTAGAGGCAGATGTCCTGCAGTGGGCTTTTACAGACTGTTAAGTAAGTTGTACTATTTACAAAACTTTACAATATGTGCATGTAATTTATTACACACATTATACATTTTATGTAAGGGGCAATAATAATCTGTTGAGTATATTATCTGGCATAAAAATTACTTTTTATTCTTTTTCTGTTTATAGAATTCGGCCAGTATCAAGTCAGGAGTGACAAGGATGTTTTCTAATTATTGAACACTATATATGATTTTATTCCAATAGATTTTACCTTCACCTACCTATTCAACTCTTATCTATAATATCTAGAAATAACTAATCTCAAACATCAAACTACCCATGTGAAAACTACCCATATTATCCAAACTGTTTTTTTTTTTCAAATAGTGACCAATATTATATGGAAAAAATACATACTCCAAAAAATTTAATGAAATGCATAAAAACATATAAAAATATTTGATTTTAATGCTTATTACTTTTCTGTTGAAAGTATTAAGCATTTAAATGAAATCATTTATACAACAAAATAAGAATATGCATATTTTTATTGATAAATTTGTTAAATAATTTTTTTATTATTTTTAATCTACCGCCAATTCATAAAGATTTTTTTTAATATGGAAATAGGCGAAAGAAGCTCAATAGGTTTTTGGTTATCATTTTGAAATCAATTTTTAAAGGAATTTTAACAGATCCTAGGTTTCCAGACATCACATCATACTGTCACAAATGCTTCTCTGTAACCAGATAAGGAGTTGTAATCTTATAAACTTATGCCTTTATAAGCCTACTTGATAATTTAATCCACTATGTCTTCAAGTATGTGTTATCTTTTCAGTTCATATAAAATTTGTTGCTACTTGAATTAACCTATTTGATTAATAACATATATAGAGGTAAAATAAATGTAATAACTAACTGATTAGAGTCAGACCGTTTTGATATAAATCCTGTATAATAGGTAGTTTTAACTCAAATTAGTATAATTCCTTTGTCCTGTAACTATTTTGAAAGCAAAGCTCGATTTTTGGAATGTAATTTATAATTATGTATAAAATTTATTACCATATATTCATACCATCCAATAAATGATAATAAAAATATTTATATACATAACGTCCACTTTTACTTTCAGATTTATTGAAAGAAAAAGCGCGCCTGAATAAGAAGACAACTTTCTATTTCAAACATGCAAACTGTAAATAAGTAAATGTAAAACATTAATTGGTATGCTTTTATAAATAATACTTACTATAAGAATGCTATTGACCTTTAATTAGGACGATCACAATACGAAGAATAGCACAATAAATAATAACAAATTCTTCACGGCTACACTTTCTAAACAATGACAATCACAAAACACCTAACCTTTGATATGAATAATAACAAAAAAGTACAATTCCTACTTCACTATAAAAATAATTCCTAAAATTATAAATATAATTTTAATGATATATCATTTAATATTCAAAATTAGGATCTTGATAATCACATACCACTATGACATTCTGAATTATGACAGAGACAGTGACAATGACGTTGTGATCACAGATGAAAATTAATACGTATTTACGACATTTTTTATATTACGTTCAAATTCAACCATCTATTCCAATCAAATCAAGGTTTTTAAACACCGTCATTTTCGTGAAACATTAATTGTCAACATATTAATATTAGGCTATGTGTGCTCTCCAGTGTGTGACTAAACTTTGCAATGCAATTCTGGTAATATGAATGATAGGTCATATCTTGTAAACGCTGGTTTAGTTAATAAAAAACCTGAGTCTGACAGAAGCATAAAAGCAAGTTGAATGCTGTAGAGATGCGATCTTTTCAACAAATGTGCGGCGTTACCTTGGCCAACAGAAAACAAAATGAAGAGATCCACAATATGGCTAGTTTCAAAGATAATTCAAAGAAAAAATTGATAATTGTTTTAAGAAAGAAAGAAAAACATTTATTCATGGTCGACGGTTTGGATACGTTAAGCAAATGAGTGAAGATCGAATGTCGAAAATATATAGCTCGAAGTTTATATTAAAAGGTGACAGGTAGATCGAGATAACTTTTGAATACCATGTGAGCAAATTGCTCGAAGAAGGGAGGGTCAAAGGTACTCGGGTACCTAGATATGCATCTATGAAGAAAAAGAAAAGAACTCGGGTCTCTTGACTCGAAATTTCGATCACACATACATGTGATCGAAGTTTCGAGTCAAGAGACCCGAGTTCGATCGCAAGGAGGCAGGCTCGTACCAAAGGGTTTTTCACAAACTTATATGGGAAATATTTCTTCAGCTTGGACATTGAGACGGCGTCGGCTCACCACCTATCACGTTGTCCCAAAAATATCTACTTTTGATTGTCTAGTCTAGACCTTTATCTACCCCTGTATTGGGAATGGCTTAAAGATGTATATCTATGAAGAAAATAATGAATTTGAAAGCAGCGAAAGAAGTATAAGAATCGTGACACTGTGCTATGTGTTCTTTCTGTCTACCTTGTAAGGAACTGAGCATGTAGATACTATTTTTACGAATTTACTTACTTACTGTAAGTAAATCCGTAAAAGTACCAAAATGAATTTACATACAAAATAAAGATTATTAACAAAAGTAATAAGATTAATATTTTATTTGGAAAAGCATAAGATAAAGAAGACCTATAGTTTTTGTTCTTTTTTTGTAGTCCATTTATAATACTATTGGAATAAGGGACATGAATTTAGTATTACTTTTATTGAAATGTAAAGTTTATAAAGTTAAACAAAATAAAAATCAATTTGTGTATATTTTTTTGTCTTCACGCAATTCCCAATACAGGGGTAGACAGAGGTCTAGTCTAGACAATTAAGTCTCTTCGACCCACCTTCCACCGAAGATACAAGAAAGCTAACTTAAAAATATACTGTTTAGACTACCAGAATATTTCGATCACAGGCGACTTTACGGAAAAAAACAATTAGTCGCATTTAGTAGGTCTAGACTTTACAGCACTGATCCATTTATGACTGTTGATTGGTTTTTGGTACATGCCAGAGAGTATAATAATATACTGTGAGCTATGTGTTGACAACTTGTCAGATTAATTACGATGTCAAAGTTCTCGAGTCGGGCCTAGTTCACCAATTGAGTTGACGTATTTATTTTTGTAGTATTTGTAATCAAACTGCAATATTATTATACTGTATTTTAATAATACATCATGTCGGCACAAAATGTCAATGTCTGTGATATAGGAGACGACGTCAAAAATGTTTTAAAGAAATTTCGTTTTCAAAAGCATAGTTCTAACTCGGCTTTGATATTGAAGGTATGTTTTCATTTTGATAACAGGAAAATGAGTAATTTATGGAATACTAGGAATTTTAAACTGAATGTATTGTATACATTTAAAGCGCAGAATAATAGTGATAAAATAGAAACCATATCTATGTCCTTTTTTTAAACTTTTTTTATTATTTTTACCAACTCATAGATTATTTTATGTTTCTACCACCGAAGATATTTTCGGAACAAGGTGATAGGTGGTGAGCCTGTCGCCGTCTTCATGTCCAAGCCAACAATATAATTCGTACATAAGTTTTTGAAAACCATTGTTACAAGCCTGTCACCTGGGGTCGAACTTGGGTCTCTTTTTTTCCATTCCGACCACACAACCACTCGGTGATCGTGACTACTAAATTAAAAAGAAATTTAAAAATCAAGTGACACTACTGGGATTCAAACCTGAGACCTCTGCCTTACCATGGCATGGCTCTTGCATCTGAGCCACCATGTCCTACATAAACAAATAATTGAAATGATTGATTTTCTGTAAATTTGATCAAAGTCAAGTGACTGGGACAATAACATTTATGCAAATTTTGAATGAACAAACATTTATGCAAAAATAAATGAAGTGAAAACCTATATTCAAGTGCATTGTTCAAAGACATTGGATATCTTTATACTTAAACTGTATTAAAGCAATTTCAAGTATATTTAAAAAAATAATCTTTTGGTAACCATAGTGTGTTAAAAAGTTACCACTATATCAACACTAAGGCAGTCAGAGATCTAGACAATTTAGTTATTTCTAGTTGAATTTGAACTCGTAACCCTTAGCTTCGAAGGTGGTTTGACAATTATTAGTGGTAGTTGATTTGGCTAGTGGGAGATGAGTTGTTGAACTATTAATGTATATTCCTCATACTTTTTAAGCTTTGATAGTGTGCATGTGTTTTTTTATTTATAAATTGTTTCTAGGTGAATAGAGAAAAACAAGCATTAGAAGTAGATGAAGAACTAGAGAATGTGGAGCTTGAAGAGTTGCAGGATATATTGCCCTCACACCAGCCTCGGTTTATAATATACAGGTATTTTCTTTCATCTTCAAGCATTTTCCTGACACTAGGATAGACAGAGGTCTAGACAATTGAGTCCAATCTAGCTTAATTGGGACAACATGACTGGTGGTGACCACATCACCGTCTTAATGTCCAAGCTAACATTATAATATATATGTATACATATATATTAACAGTGATAAATATTAATAAATACATATAAATGACCATGACTCAAGTAAAAACATCCAATAAAAATAAGAAATTGTGCATTTTGTAAAATTTAATGTCAAGGAAATAGCTTTTCTGCTAAAGCCATATGAAAGTGTACATAATACTCATAACAAATAAGCAATTAGGTATTTGACACTTTGTCTGCCTATCTGTCTTGTTTTTTCCAGCTAAATTCTAAAGTATCTGGACCATTTTTAGTCTTTAGGCAAAATCAATAATTTTTGTTGGATTTATTGGGTGTAAAATTTTATTTGTCAAATATTTGTATATCTGTTTGCCACAATTTTTTGTTTTTTGTTTTCAGCTATAAAATGGAACATAGTGATGGGAGAATATCTTTCCCTATGTGCTTCATATTCTATACACCCAGAGATGCACATATGGAGTTACAGGTGAATTAACTTATTAATTTACTTATCTGTTACTTCCAAAGCAAAACTTTAAGAAAGCATGAAAATTGTGGTTATTTAACATTATAGATTACAGTTTTTGAAAAACCCATTGGTACGAGCCTACCACCTGGGGATTGAACTCAGGTCTCTCGACTCGAAATTCCGACCACCCAACCACTCGGCTATCGTTGTTTTGAATTGAATTAAATCGTTGGCTTGGACATAAAGACGGCGATGGGCTCTCCACCTGTCAAGTTGTCCCGAAAATATCTTCAGTGGAAGGTGGGTCAAAGGGACTTAATTGTCTGGACTAGACCTCTGTCTACCCCTGTATTAGGAATGGCATGAAGATATTTTTGTTTATAGATTACAGGATAAATTGTGGTGGGTGGTACTTTTATATGTTCATAGTTTCTGTGTATATCACATTGCAGTCATTATATCTGGCCTCACCCACTGTCTTATCGCATGACACATTACATCAGATATGGTATGATAGGTAGATGAGTAATTGTCTACAGTACATTCTGCACTGTTTTTCATGCCAATAATTATTTGGAAGTAGGTGCCATAAAAAATTAATATAGTTCAGTGATTTGTTTCATCCCCAAACTCTTATTGAAACCATTTACCATTAACCTTATCCCTAATAATTTGAGGTTTATTAAAAGGTCAAATCTGTCAAAATTTGGGAAATTGCCTTACTCCCTTATTTGTACATTTTCTTTATGTATAAAAATTATCATATATCACATTGTCCCCAAGATATTTTCGGGTCGATTTTCTTTTGACCCACCTTTCACCGAAGATATTTTCGGGATAACGTGACAGGTGGAGAGCCTGTCACCGTCTTTATGTCCAAGCCAACGATATAATTCGTACATAAGTTTTTGAAAAACCCATAGGTACGAGCCTGCCAACTGGGGATCAAACTCGGGTCTCTTGACTCGAAATTCCGACCACACAACCACTCGGCAATTGTGCTTATGGTGTAAGAATTTACTATCCCATTGCATTCCTGTGGTGTCCTGAGACGCGACTGAGAGAAATACTACTGGACCTTAATAGTACCTAAAAATATCAGTGACTACTGATAGATGGGATGACCATAACAAAAAGGTCCGACTAAAATTTAGCATTCTAGTAAAAGGCAGCAGTATCTAAGGTGCATCTTGCACCTCATGTCTGGTACTGTTATGGCGATTATAACAAGCCTGCCTTATGGGAGAGGCCTAAATCTACAGTAGACTTTTGCACTATGTATGTTTTTTTTAATGGAAAAGGAAGGCAAACGAGCAGGTGGCTCACGTGATGGTAAGTGATTACCGCCGCCCGTGAACACCCGCAATACCAGAGGCATAGCAGATGCGTTGCCGACGTTAGAGTGCCTCCACCCCCGAATTGGGGGAGGGGGATGTGTGGGCCTCCGGTTACCTGCACTCACCAGACGAAACGCAGAAGTATGTTAGACTTCTACTTCACGCCGGTATTCTGTGAGGTCGTGGTACTTCCCCGGTCGAGCCGGCCCATTTGTGCAACAACAAAAACTGATGCGTGGTTCTACCACTGTTAGATTGGTATGTATGTATTTGTGTGTGTGTATGTATGTATGTAATGTTGCAGGTGATGTACGCGGGGACGCAGCGGGCGCTGGCGGCGGCGGTGGGCGCTCCGCGGCTGCTGGAGGTGCGCGAGATCGACGAGCTCACCTCCGACTGGCTGCAAGAGAAGCTCAGCAGATAGGCACATACTGCATGTGCCGCTTCCTCACTCGGAACCAGCCAGGCATGAGCCGGCACAACCATGCCTTCCACCGGCTCATGTGCACACAGTTTTATTAATCTATGTATTAAAATACATGTATTTTAGTATTTAATTATTTAAGTGCAAAAGGAGAAAATTATATTTCGTTTTGGAACAGCAGCCGAGCCAATAAATGAGATAAAGTTTATTTAAAATTATTGCCTGAGGTATTTATACAATTATTTTCTTTTAGAGGAAGATATTTAATGTTTAAAATGCACAATTTTGATTTTAATATTATACAACACTAAGCTTTCTTTGCCTTTAGCATTCCTGTTCTTTTTTCAATTGTGTTATTTGAATCTATAGCTGCCATTATAAGATATGGTGATATATAAGTAAGGATTATCTTTATTTACAATATATTTGTATACTCGTATAATTATAATAAATTAATGCAGCAATGCATAGTAAAAAGCAATGCTGAGGTTGAAATTGAGTCTAGAAGTTGTAGTAAGGGAGCATGAATGATAGATAACTGTAAGTCAAACACAGAATCTAGAGAATTTGGTGAAGAAACATTTACTGACTAGTTTTTAACGTCGACGTTTTCCTGCTTAGCCAATAGGAAAACAGTCCTCTATGTAGTTTGACAAGATCTGTGTGGTAATAATATTCAGTAATCTGTATATGCGTGTTTAGTGTTGTAAATGTAACAAATATGGTAATATGCATATTTTACAAGATTAATTTGCAATTAATTTACATTCCTTGAAATAAATAGTTTTCTACCCTTTATTATTGTTAGTGTCCGTGAAAATTGTATAGTTGTTTAAGGTTTAATTTCTTACATTGTAACGAAAGCGTTGCCTTTTTTAATAATTATAATATGTTGAACTGGGCAACACCAGTCAGCTTAACTTGTGTTACCAGTTAAAATTATTAGTTAACATTAGTTAAAATTTAAAAAAGTTTATTTCCAAAAGGAGGATATGTACTTCGAAGTAATTAATCATCTAGTAGCAGAGATCCTTTCAGCTTGTCCCAAATGTATCCCTCCTTACAAACCTTGTCCTGACAATTACGAACATAACAAAACACAAAATCGTCTTACCACTTGTCAAGTAGTTCCAAATAAACTGAATGTATGATAAGTATATGTAGAAATAAATTGTTATCGAGTGCATTTATTAGAAGAGACTTATTTTGTGCGATAAGAAATGAATTTGATTTAAAGCGACGTGTACACGAAGTATTATTTAAAGCTTGCCATTTGAAAATATAAATACTCGTCAAGTCTCTCTTGACTACCTGTGTGAAAAATTCATGTGTTATATATATTATATATACACACAAGTACATATGTATATTTTCATGTGTATATCACATGTAGATATACATATGTACTTCACGATCGCCGAGTGATCGGATTTCGAGTCATGAGACCTGAGTTCGATCCCCAGGTGGCCGGCTCGTACCAATAGGTTTTTTCAAAGCTTATGTACCATTATATCGTAGGGTTAGACATAAAGACGGCGACGGGCTTACGGGACGGGTGGAAGGTGGGTCGTAGGGACTTAATTGTCTAGACTGGACCTCTGTCTACCCCTGTATTGGGAATTGCGTAAAGCTATATATATAAATATTTTATTTTATACATTAATTTTATTAACATTAACCAACATCTTCAACCTGCCTTACGGTCAGGTTGAAGATGTTGCATGCCAATATATTTTAAATTTGGAAAGTAAAAATTTGTTTGTTCTATGATTAGTCGTTCTAGTCTCTATTCCAATTTAACATATTTATGTCGCCGCCCTACGAAGATGTAAAATTGTTCATTTCCTAAAAGAATAATAGAGAAACGGTAGTAAATTTTAATATATGGATAAATGTGGAATTTTTATTATATAAATCAGTGTATTAAGATAGGTAATAATATATAATGTTAAACGTTATAATTTTTGACAGCATTAAAATTATACATATATACAATTGATATGTGCGTCTGTTGTTGACGCCTTTTTACAAATTTTATTCCGACCGTAATTTACTTTTATTGCAGTTGTATAGTGTCTTATACGGATGAACTCGATGTATTTGAATTAGTATTGATGATTTGATAAGAATAAAGTGTTGATCCTAAATGGTATTTTATTTGATTGCTTGATAACTTTACATACCTACTAGATACCTTTTATTTAAAAATAAAACATTTATCTTAACCCCATTCCCAATACTAGATATAGGATTTGACAGTCCTTTCGACCCACCTTCCTATGAATACATTTTGTGAGACAAGTTTAAATAACAAAAGTAGTGCTATAATAATTAAGCAACTTATACACTTGTATTATGGAATTGGAAACAACGAAGGTACCACAACTTTTTCTAAATTCTCTCAGGTCACCAACACTTGAGAAAATTAAAAAAAGTGTTTTCTCTATTGACCTAATCGGGAATCAAACCCAGGACCCCAAAACTGTCAAGACTATAAAATCCGGTATATACGCCACTCGTCCACGGAGGTCGTCAAGTCCTCAATAAGTGTTAAGACGTAATTGGGAACCGCAAACCAAAGACCGTTACCGGCAAACCAATAAAGCAAAAAAGCTTCAGGTCAGACAATAATAGACCGAGAATTAGTGATTTCACTTGATCCCAGCCGAACAGAACAGAGGTTGATGGAATATATAGACGACCTGAAGCACAGAATCAGTTCGGGGAAAGCAGATTCCGAGTGATGTATAGTGGCACTATTATTTGACTACAGAAATATATCAGTGTGTAGTACTAACGTAGACAACTTTGTAAAGAAGACGTTTACTAACTGTTCCTATTCGGCGGCAGAAATCTGTATGAGTGATGTAGCGAACTATACAATTATAATTTTGTCACCGCCTAACTTATTGTCTGTGTCACATCTCTACGCCGTTGGTTGCCTGGAAGAGATCGCTATGTAGCGATAAGGCCGCCAAATTGTACAATCTACTTACTTCAATGTTTAATAGTTTTCCTGTATTATTTTGCGGTGTACAATAAAAGTATTCATGCATTAATTAAGAGAGTATTCATTCAATTGCTAAGCAGAGCAGGAGTCCACCACCTTTTCCTCTTTGTAATGTAATATAGACGACATCTAGACAGATTAAAGTTCCTTTTTAATTAACTAAAACAACATTTTAAAATGCTCTTATTTATTTAGCGTCTATATAGGATGTATATGTATAAATAAAAATATTTAATACGTAACTAGAGGTACTCAGGATTACGCCAGGGTCTAGCTATATGCGGCTGCTCTTCAATTTTGAACCTAGTCCCCATGAGCACTGCGCTTGGGGTGTCGCAGCCGGTCAGGTCGATGCCGTACGTCTTCATGTCTCCGTATGGCAGTTCCGCCAGCCGCTGGTAGCCGCACTTGGCCGCCAGCCTCTGTGAACTTCTCGCAGTGAACACCGTTGCCACCGCCTCTATGCCGAACGTCTTGCAGATTGCTTCGCTGTTACCGAAAGTTAATGTAATATGTAATAAGTTTCTTTATTCAATTTTCTCTATGTAATAGAAAGTTATTATAAGATAGATAGGTGGTTAGGTGATCGGAATTTGAGTCAAGAGATCTCAGTTTGATCTCCAAGTGGTAAACTTATACCAATAATTATAATTTAAATTTAATTATTTATTTTTAAAATTACATATCCACACAATAACAATAACAATTTCAAAAATAAGACCACATTTTTTTGTAATTCATGGGAAATCTGGAAGTTTACAGTGGTAGAGCCACGCATCAGCTTTTGGTGTTGCATGAATGGGCCGGCTCGACCGGGGAAGTACCACGACCTCACAGAATACCGGCGTGAAGTAGAAGTCTAAGAAACTTATGCGTTTCGTCTGGTGAGTGCAGGTAACCGGAGGCCCACACACCCTCCTCCCCAAATTCTGGGGGGGGGTGCACTCTAAGGTCGGCAACGCATCTGCTATGCGTCTGGTATTGCAAGTGTTCATGGGCGGCGGTAATAACTTAACATCACGTGAGCCACCAGCTCGTTTGCCTCCCTTTCCCATAAAAAGAAAACCCAAACTAAGTCGTGGCCTATATTATGGACTCCCAGGACTCGATCGAAAATTATCAATTAGGGTTCCGTTTAATGAACATGTACCACAACTGTAACAGCTTGTTTCATCGGAATGTACTGGACGAATATCGTGAACTTCCCATTGGTGTCGTGAAAGCCGACTGTAAGAAAAACTTTGCAACGCAATCTTCACGCAATTCCCAATACAGAGGTAGACAGAGGTCTAGTCTAGACAATTAAGTCCCTTTGACCCACCTTCCACCGAAGATATTTCGGGACAACGTGACAGGTGGTGAGCCCGTCGCCGCCTTTTATGTCCAGCCATATGAATCGTACATAGGTTTTGAAAAAACCCATTGGTACGAGCCTGCCACTTGGGGATCGAACTCGGGTCTCTCGACTCGAAATTCCGACCACCCATCCACTAGGCTATCGTGACTTTTTTAGAAAAGAAAAACTTTGCAAATCGCAATAGTTGCGATTTGGATCCAGCTAGGGGCAAATATATGTGTTATTAACATTAATGTTTGTACTCGAGTGATGGATGTCTATATGTATATATCTATGTAAGTATGTTGTACCGTTGCATGAGCACTAAGATGGCGGTAGATACACCACCTGTCACAGTGCCCCAAATTGGCTGAATGGAGGGTCCAAAAATCTTAATTGCCTTGATAGCTGTCTACCCCAGTAATGATTTTTTTATTTTAGAAAAATTGTTACACTGCTATTTGCTGTAAGATAGTACTAAGCATGAAATACTGTCAGCAGTTATTTAGGTCGGTATTGTTTTAACCAATAAAGATCTCTCTCTCTTTCATATTCATAGCAGAGCAGTCAGAGGTGTAAAAAATTAAGAAGGAGTTGTCCCCCATTGGTTCTAGGTTCCAGTGGTTCTAAAACATGTGTGCGTTTGTATTGTATGCTTGAACACTAATACCGTGGCAGACATGGTGAGTGCACCACCGTATAGTGTTCACGTTGTCCTAAATAAGTCCTCCGGCAAAATGTGGGCCAAAGGCACTATTGTCACATTTATGCAGATGACAAGGGTCAGTTTACCGTGCAGCTATGAGCTGAGCGCCGATGTTCTGGCCGCGGTGCGCCGGCAGTACGGTGAGCCCGCTGGACGTCAAGTATTTCTCCACCTCGTAGTGTTCGAAAATGTTCACCAAGCTTTCAGCCGTTACAAGCGTTTTCAACAGTTTCTTCCAAATCTCGCCTTTCACCTTAAACATAAAGTTAACTTCAAAGTAAAAACAGTCTTATCATATTTAGAATAAATAATAAATAAATAAATATCTACACGCCATTCCCTATACAGGGGTAGACAGAGGTCTAGTCTGAACAATTAAGTCCCCTCGACCCACCACCGATGATATTTTCGGGATAACGTGACAGGTGGTGAGCCCGTCGCCGTCTTTATGTCCAAGTATTTTAATAGTGGTAGAGCCACGCATCAGCTTTCGTTGTTGCATGAATGGGCCGGCTCGAACAGGGAAGTACCACGACCTGACAGAAAACTGGCGAGAAGTAGAAGTCTAGCAAACTTCTGCGTTTCGTCTGGTGAGTGCAGGTAACCGGAGGCCCATACACCCGCCTCCCCCAATTCTGGGGCGGGGCACTCTAAGCCCGGCAACGCATCTGCTATGCCTCTGGTATTTCGGGTGTTCATGAGCGGCGGTAATCACTTACCATCACGTGAGCCGCCTGCTCGATTGCCTCCCTTTTCTATAAAAAAAAGCCAACGATATAATTCGTACATAAGTTTTTGAAAAACCTATTGGTACGAGCCTGCCAACGGGGATCGAACTCGGGTCCCTTCTCGGGTCTCTGACTCGAAATTGCGACCATCCTACCTCTCCTACTGATTTCCATACCGCAAGTGTTTTAGCATCTTACATGTTGTTGTTGTCCGTATCTACATGTGTATTTGTTCGTAAAATAAAAATCGAGTACATACAGGATTATCCCAAAGTTAATTTCTAGGTCTTTTTATGAGCAGAATCTTTCAATGATTTCATGTCCTCGCAACTGAAATCTAACCCGAAACAGATTCCTACCAACATGCCTTAAGCACGTGCTTTAGGGAAAATAAATTAATAAAGCGAATTGATGTAAATATTGGGAATTTAATTTAATTATTTTAATTTAAGTGGAAATCTTTTGAGGCCTACGTTCAGCAGTGGATTTTTAATAGGCTATAAAGAGGAAGAAGATGTAATCATCTGTTTGGGATTCCTTAATAATGAAAATTGCAAAAGCCAGCGTTTGTAAATTTTAGTACTGGGCTCTTGTGCTACTCAGGATTTGCCTACATAGGACCGAAATTTATGTCGACTTTTAACATCTTCAGTAATTATAATTGACAACATGACATTGAATAAATGTCAACATGACGTTAAAGGCTGTGAATAATCTAAGGTAAAGTCTTACCGATGGTGCTAATAAAACGCGATTAATTCCATAAATTCTAATGACTTTTCAAAACTTACATTTTCAATGTCATCCTCTTCGTCATCCTTTGTCTTCACGACAAGGATGTTGAAGCCCACTAGTTCCTTGGGAGCACCGTCTTTCTCCATGTAACAGGCGATACATAGGCCTTGGTCCGCGTAGCTCTCCCAATTCGATCTGATTGTCTTGACTGACTCAAAGTCTGACTGGATGTCTGTTCATAACGAAGTGATTTATAGAGAATTTTCAAAGAATTATAAGAGTAAATATATATCGTAAATTAGCACTAGCAGGTAAATTGCACACTCGCAGTCAATGAATAAAACGTTTGTTTCATTTTGGTAATTTTTCAAGCAAGAAAATGGCTTTTTGTTGTTAACTAAATTGTATATATTTATATATAAATAACATTTATCTAAGGAAATATATATGTATGTAACAACATTGTACCGTGAGCGTGGATACTTAGACGGCAATAGGCTCACCACCTGTCATGTTGTCCAAAATAAGCTTCGGCAAAATGTGGGTCGATAAGCCTCTGCCTATCCCATACTAAATTACTTATCCCAGACTAAATTTAGTCGGCCCCAATCCGAGACTAAAAAAATCTCGACTTCAGACACAAGTTTGTTCCGGTACTCGTCGACGTGTTCCCAAGAAATATTGGCACGGCCGGTGTATAGGACATCACCAGTACTGTCGTCTGCATAGCAATGAATATTACTAAAGTATAACAAATCATTGATATGCAGAAGAAACAGGGTTGGCGATAGCATACAGCCTTGTGGGACACCAGCGTTCACAGACTTGGAGTCCGAGCATGCACCGTCAACTACGATCTTGATGCTCCGGTCTGTATCCAAACTAACTGCCAGGGCCTCACCCTTGCTCTCTACTGCCTCCACCCATCGATGAGTGAGGTACATAAGAAGATCACCAGCCGAGCGACTTCGACGGAAGCCGTACTGGCGGTCACTAATCAACTGGTGCTCCTCCAAGTACCTCAAGAGCTGGCAGTTTATAATGGACTCCATTATTTTGGAGAACAAGGAGGTGATAGCGATCGGTCTGTAGTTGCCCGGATCTGAGCGGTCGCCTTTCTTAGGGATCGGGTGCACCAAAGCTGTCTTCCACGTCATCGGGACGACGCCTTCAGAGTAGGAGTATTGAACAAGACGCGTTAGAACTGGTGCCAACTCTGGAGCACACATCCTCAGCACAATAGGGGGGACACCATCGGGCCCACTCGACTTCTGGATGTCCAGGGAGAGGAGTGCTTTTCGCACTGAGCTCTGAAAGAACCGGATGTCCGGCATAGAGCACTCACTGCAGGGGATGGTCTGCGGTGAGTTCCCCCATTCATCGAGAGTCGAGTTGGACGCAAAAAGAGAACCTAGAAGATCGGCTTTCTCTTTTGCGTCATGGGCCAGCGAGTTGTCCTCCCTGTGCAGAGATGGTAATGATGGCTGACTGAAATTCCCTTGGACAGCCTTGGCGAGGGACCAGAACGCACGAGTTCCCGAAGGAAGACGAACCAGTTTCTCGCCAATTCTGCCAATGTGCTTGAACTTTCCTTAGCTATATCGAGTTATACTTCTTTACTTTTTTTCTTTTGGTTTAGTAAAAGTCGATTGATGTAAAAGCTTTAAAAATAACAGCCGCTATTGACCAATAGCGGAAAAACAATTTCGTTAAAACAAGACCGAACTAATCAGAACGGTGACATGCAACGGCAGATGAGGTGCGAGGTGGCGATTTGGCGACAGTGGCGACTATGGCAATGCGGACGAGAGAGGTCTATGTCCTGACGTGGAAATTTTACAGTTCTTTAACTAAGTAATTTATAATACAAACTAATAAAAGATAATGATTGACGACCTCCGTGGACGAGTGGCTCACGCACCGGTTTTCAAAGTGTCGGAATTGATTCCCGGTCGGGTCAATGTAGAAAACACTTTTTCTCGGGTCAGGGTGTTTGTGTTACCTTCGTTATTGCAGATTCCATATGACAAGTACTTACTGCTGCTGTGATGTTGTCTTTATCTATGCATGTATTATTTATTTATTGTTTATAAATGATAATAAAAATGTAAATGAACTGTGGTCCGTATGTCTGTGTTCAACGTACCGAGCACTTTGGACAATGGTTCGTCCCTCAAAAATGTTTCCTCCATCATGTCCAAACAGCATTTTCTGTCGGACGCCTGCATATCTCGGATTTGGTAGCTAAAAAAATTACGTTTAAAGCAAACAATATTTTAATTAAGAAAATTCGATAGTAGTAATTCATAGAAAAGTATTTTTATTATTTTAAAGTCACGATAGCCTAGTGGTTGAGTGATCGGAATTCGAATCAAGAGACTCCCTCTACGATCCCCAGGTGGCAGGCTTGTACCAATGGGATTTTTAAAAACTTATGTACGAATTATATTGTTGATTTGGGTATAAAGTCTGCGACGGGCTCACCACCTGTCACGATATCGCAAAAATATCTTCGGTGGAAAGTGGGTCGAAGGGACTTAATTGTCTAGACAAGACCTATGTCTACCCCTGTATTGGAAATTGCATGAAGTTAATAGACTCAGACGCTACTTTGCGGAAATTCATTGCGCATTCATTGGAATTAGTGCACGTATCTATCTACATCTATCTACAGAAAAAGTAACTAGGACTAGGTGCAATATTATTTTACAAATAGTTTTGATCTACTATCTTAGAAGCAATGAAGGAAAGAAATCTTAAGAGGAACTCGACAACTGATTCCATCCGTACTTGTTTACTTACGACCTCGGTCAATTCAAGAGACGAGGTCATGCATTATTGGCCTTAATATGAAAATTAACAAAGAAATTCGGCCGAAGATCCCTAACATATGTCTGACAAGATACAAGACACGCCTGCGGCAACTTAATGTTAAAATATAAATACATATTTTTATACATATTTTCAATACTAGAGTAGACAGAGGTATAGACAATTAAGTGCTTTCGACCCGCATTTCACCGAAGTCTATTTGGGATAACGAGACAGGTGGTGAGCCTATCGTAGTCTTAGTTTTGATCCGATGGCTTGAACATATTCAGCTACAATATATCCAGTTAGATCTTTAACGTAAAGAACTACTTTCTGTATCTCTTTGTGAGTTTCTGTGTCTTTGGTCTTTTGAGTTTTGTTAAGATGTCTTATAAAAATTAAACGCTTTAAATTCTTAAATAATAGTTGTCCGTTGTTAATAAATGTATTATTTTATAAACATGCTTTTTTATTTTCTCCCTTTCTGTGTTTTTATAATTATTTTTTTCTCAATTTTGTCGGTGTGTTCGTATCTTGTACCTTTTTCGGAACTCTCAATTTGTTGGGTTCGACACTTAACCCATTCGAAACATCAAACCTGTTAATACGTGGTATTATTGATAATCCAACTGATTTGAATTTACCAGAAGAGTTGCATTTCCGTAGTCCGCAACTGTATACAAACCGTCTGAAGCAGACGCATACATAGTAAAACAAGTTTGCCAGTAATTTCTAGAAACATTCTCGAAATAAATATGTCAGTACGAAGGTTGCCAGGTCAGGTAGAAATATACACTAGTGGATCTGTGCAGAATTTATCCTTTTTGTAGCGTCACGTGATTTTTATATATATGTCTCATTATATTTATTTTTTGTTCATATAATTTTCCACGGTGGTTTGTCTTGTTTTATCTGCCAACAGTCAAAGTCCTCTTGACAGAGAGTACATTGTGATTAAATTAAAGAGAAAAAAAAAAAAAAATTTTTTTTTCAAATTTTAAATTTTAATTGACACGGGCGGGATTCAATTACGCTACCTCTGCCGATCCGTGGCATCCGAATTTTTGTTTTAGAATAATAAAATGTCTTCACTTACATCTTACCCGGCTGCCCCCCTCTGTCCTGCCCTCTGAATCGACTCCACACTTTTCCCACCGGTACGCTGATTGGACGACACCAAGGCATTCTATTTAAAAAATATAAGTTTAGACGTCTTTTTAATCAATTTAAAAAAGTCTAAGTTTTAATGATATTGTGGTACAAAAGTATGTATTTTTTTTAAACCCTTTACGAATATGAAGGTTAAGTATTTACAGATACTGTATATTAGGTCCTGTAAGTTTCGATTATAAAATGTATCTTACACACTAAAAAACGCAGACTTTGTAACTTTGTGAAAGAGAAATAAATACATATTATTATTATTATTATTATATTATTTCGAGCAAATTGCTCAAAGAGTACTTCGACATCGAGATGTGCATGCGTGAAGAAAATGATGAATGTGAAAGAAGCGAAAGAGGTATGTTAGAATCGTGACACTTGGCGTTCTGTTCTCTCTTGTTACTACGTTGGGATTAAAGGCGTGAAGATTAGTAAGTAAGTAAAGTCACAATTATTCAAAGACATCTTGCGTGTTTATTCCGTTGAAGCACAGTAAATTTTAAGAACTTGTAAAATTGGATAATATGGCATAGTCAAAATTTCCATCAACACCACCTTGATGCTTGGTATTCCGCCGAAGTGTGTTTTTCACTTTATGGAATGTGCTGCCGTTAGCGGTTTTTCCGGACCGATTCGACTTAGGGACCTTCAAGAAAAGTGCCTATACCTTTCTCAAAGGCCGGTAACGCATTTGCTATTCCTCTGGTGTTACAGGTGTTCATGGCCGGCGGTAATTACTTACCATCATGTTAGCCACCTGCTCGTTTGCCCTCTATTCTATATAAAAAATTAAAAACGTTTGCATCAAATTATCAAAAATAATCACGAGTAAATAACACAGGTTTAAGTATTTTTGATTAAATTCATAGATATAAGTACACTGTCACACTTTTGTACTGTGTATTATTTAACCCTTAGACTCCAAGCTATTTAAAGGAACACTGTGAGTTTCTGGGCCGTAACCGACCAGAAAGAGTTCTGCGATCTGCTGGTAAACTAAATCTAGGACCACAAGTGCATAAAGCTAAATATTACAAATTAGTCATGCAAAATCGTCTAGACATGTTTGAAAATGACGTCTAAAATCTTTCCCTCTGTAATAATTGATTTAAAAAAAAATAATAATTTCATAGTTGACTATTTTTTAGAGAAAAATATTGATATTCGGGTTTAATTTTCCTGCAATGTATTTATTTGTTTTATGTTTTATATTTTTATGTACGTGTTATGTTGTACGTTTTACATAAAAACGTTTATTTATTTGTTGATGCCATTACTTCTTTAATAAATGAATATCTAAAAGGGTAGCTAGAGACATCATATCGTCAAGTGTTCTTCTTACACACCACATCATTCATCATCAAAAACATCATCAAAAGTTCCTATTTCAAAATTTTCTATACAACTATAATTTCAACTACAATTAGTATCTTTCACATCACGATAGCCTGTCACAGTCACGATAGTCAAGTCTTTGGGTGATCGGAGACCCGAGTTCGATTCCCAGGTGGAAGGCTCGTACCAATCGGTTTTTCAAAAACTTTTGTACGATTTATATCTCTGACTTGGACATGAAGACGGCGACGGGCTCACCACCTGTCACGTTGTTTCAAAAAATAAATTCGGTGGAAGGCGGGTCGAAAGGATTTAAAGTTTCTGTTAAAGAATATATTTATTATTTCATGCAAATATCTTGTGGCGTCCGTGTGTAATTTACTTGTAAAAATTAATTCGAGTCCTTATCTTACGGAGTATTAAAAAAGTAGATCTTATTTTATAAATAAAGTAACTTTAATTAAAAAAGATGGCTAGTTATTTTTTAATAAATCTAGTTTATTAATCGGATATATTGGAGAGAGTTTCCCATCGACTAAAAACCCAGCACCTTCAGAATTCTCGTTATCTGCACTGGACATGTGTCATCACCTGTACAAACCAGAGGGGAATATTACTTTAATTAACCATAAGTCATTTTTAATGAGTGTTTGGATGGGGTTTAGTTTTTTAATGAATTGTTAAGATGGGGTCGCATGGTGATTATGATCAAATGCATCTTCTGAGGGAGACCAATGTCCAGCGGTGGACCTTATACGCCGTAATTATTATGTTAATAATTTATAAATAAATAAATATCTTCACGCAATTCCCAATACAGGGGTAGACATAGGTCTAGTCTAGACAATTAAGACCCTTCGACCCTCCTTCCACCGAAGATATTTTTGTGACAGGTCTTTATTTCCAAGCCAACGATATAATTCGTACAAAAGTTTTCTTGAAAAACTCGTGAGTACGAGCCGGCCACTTGGGGATCGAACTTGGGTCTCTCGACTCGAAATCCCGACCACCCAACCACTCGGCTATTGTGACTTTGTTAATAATTTAATTTAGTAATAGTAATTTATTTGTTATTGTACAATTATGTTACATAATTCCACATGCATTACGTGTATTAAACATCGTTATAATAATGAAATTTTAGTAAGTAACGCCTGAGTCCATTAACTGTCTTTCACAGGCCAAGCAGTATCTGGTAGAGCTCATCGGCAACTTCTGCTGCTATAAGATTGCGCCTCCTCGACCGGGTCAAGACCACGGACGTGCCGAACACAAGTGTAAAGTAGAGTTGTAGATTCTACGTTTTTCTGGCGGGTCAGATAAACATAAGATCTTTTCATCTTCTTTCTTTACCCTATTTCTTTCTTAAACGCACCTGCTCACGTTTGATGTCGCATGTACACGGGAGTCAGTAGAATGAAATAGAATAGAATAATTATTTGTGAAATGTAGGTCAGTGTTTATTTTTTTTTTAATTGCTTTGTGCATATTTAGGTGTTTTGTTGTAGTACTACTACATCACAGGTACTATACACAATCAGGTAAACCGATTGCTCCTTTCCCTGCTTCTCCGATAAAAATAGTGAAAGTATGTCTTCTAAAGTTGTATGGACAAACTTCAACCATTTGCAAATGGTGTATGCCAGAATAGAAGAAACAAACGTTTGGTTAGGAACCCTTTTGCCTGTTTGTTTCGATGATGAGCAAAATACGTTCTGAGCTTTGGTCAATCCCTGTCAGTAGTAAGTTCCTCTCTTCTATGCACTTCTGCCATTAAAGTGTTTGGCAGGCTTTTCTAAGCACGATTAGATGCAATGTCATAACGAGCGAAGAGGAGAATCAGAGATGAACGGTTTAAGGATGTAAAATCAACATAATTAACTATATATAGACATCGTTGTCGGGTTATTAATAGTTTTAAGTTCTAAGGAGGTTGTTCTGACGTTCCGTATGTTTTAGTTTTGGACAGGAGGGGATGAGTTGTAGTTACAGTTAGATTCGGTCTATATATAAAATTAAGTATTTGCAAAGCTTACTTTTTATACACGGTCCATTTCCACTTTGTTACTAGTTTAACACAAAAGGTATCACAAGTAAAGAAATGTAAGTTTTGTCTTACTCAACGTTAAGCGCAGGCCAATTATTTTCTTTGGTCACTGCATGGCACGACACAATATTCTGCTCTTGCGCGCCTTGAACTAACACACAAGAAACTACACACGACTATTATAAAAGTATTAGATCTAATAAAATTAAGAATTTCGAACCTACGGAACTGGGTTATAAGGCTCATATTTACGGCATAAATTAACGTTGTACACATTGACATACAATAAGGTTGTGTGCGTGGACAACGTTTCCACTGACCACCAGGAGTCTGATTTAAGATAGAAATAAATGAACACATTGGATGGAACGTCTATATACTGGTACTAAATACGGTGACGTCTATAACTGAGACACATTATTGAATGTATTGAATACTTTAATTTAAATAAATTATTGCATAGAGTTCAGTTTGGTTTTACACTGGATCGCTCTACAACTGATGCCGGTTTAGAGTTGATAAGGCATAAATTTGAGGCTTGATAGAGTTATCGTGATGCTCTGGGTATCTGGGTGATCTCTCCAAAGCTCGATTGTCACGATTTATAATAAACTTGAAGGAAATTATACCATTATGGCATAAGAAGAACCGCGGTCGACCTTATTTACTCATGTTTATCCATCCAATAGAACTCAAAAAAATTGTAATTAATGGTTCTTCTGGGTGGTCAGTGTCAATGAGCGTTCCACAGGGTCCATTTCTTTTCCTCATTTATATAAGGGCTTTATCCTTGTACAAAATAAACACAATATAGTATTTGTTTGTCGATGGATCTTTAATGTGGCACTAATGTAATTACAAAAAAAATTTTTCATGAAATAACTCTTGATGCTAAGCTTCAATAAGTAAGATGCCTTACTGATGTAAAAATTATTAGAATTGTTTATTTTAGTTAATTTATTAGCATAATGTCTAATGGCATTTAGCTGTGAGGCCATGCGGCTGTTGTGGAAACACTTTTAACAGTGGTAGAGCCACGCATCAGCTTTTGTTGTTGCATGAATGGGTCGGCTCGACCGGGGAAGTACCACGACCTCACAGAATACCGGCGTGAAGTAGAAGTCTAACAAACTTTTGCGTTTCGTCGGGTGAGTGCAGGTAACCGAAGGCCCATACACCCCCCTCCCCCAATTTTGGGGGGGGGGCACTCTCAGGCCAGCAACGCATCTGCTATGCCTCTGGTATTGCGGGTGTCCATGGGCGGCGGTAATCACTTACCATCACGTGAGCCGCCTGCTCGTTTGCCGGCCTTTTCTATAAAAAAAAATATTAATCCCATAAAAGAGGACCATTACAACTATTTACAGTCTAAGGGGGACTCTTAGATTTATTTTTTAGTCATAATATAATTTTTTAAGAAATAAATATTTTTTATAAGCATTTCTATACACCTCCATTCTTCGAGCAATTTGTTCACATGGTCTTTGCGAATCTCTTCGTTTCGCTTACGGTCGGTCAAGGTAATGCCGCACAAAGGCTGTCATGTTGTCCCAAATACCTACGGCGGAAGATGGGTCGAAGGAACTTAATTGTCTAGACTAGACCTCTGTCTACCTTTGTATTGGGAATTGTGTGAAGATATTTTTTAAATAAAATTACGAAAAAGGGGATACCTGCTGAGTTTCTTTCGCCTGTTTCTACTCCGTTAGAGGAACCTTATGACGAAACGGTGGTATATTAAAAAAATGCAATCGATAAATTAATTATATATTACATATGTCGATGAATAAATGATTTGAATTTGAATTTGAGAACTTCAACCTGCTTGTTAGAATGTACCAATGTGGCCTTATCTGTCATTTGAAAAGATTCTCTCTTAGTATTCTGTTAATAGGCAGATCATAAGAACCGACGAATTCGACGACCCCTGTAGGCAAGGGTTTTCATGGTATCACCAGCTCGGAGCTCCCGGGTTCGATTCTCGGTCGAGTCAAATGTAGATATAAATATAGATGTAGAAAATACTTTTCTACATTTTCTTGGATCTGGTTGTTTGTTGTTCCTTCGTTGTTTCTGATTTCATAATACACGCTGCTCATTTTGGGACCAGAGCAAGGTATGTGTTGTTGTCCCTATATATTATTTACTAATCTGTAACTGAAGCTATAGCTTCCCTTAAGGTACATATTGTGTTTATATCGTCGACGTGCCGCATGTAACAACGCTAACGGAAGCCGCAGGCAAAGTAGATACATATGCACATGCGCACGCGCAGCGCTCGAGTCGATCTGCATTCGTATCAATTGCACTCGACGGCGAGGGCCAGTTGCGGTTTTATCTATTAGTTAATGGATACTATCAGCCTCGCTATCTATTAACGTTTCTAGGACCGCCTAGATAATCATAATTATGTACTTCATAAGAAATTCTGATTTTTTAAGTTCCTTTTTAAGAGCCCGTAATTTCTTAAGCCCACTTAGCAGAAACTATTAATAAGCTAGAATCAGGTCACGGTCATGTGTGCCGGGAGCAGGTTGTAAGGGGTTACACTAACACCCTGCTCCCTGTCAGGGGAAAAAATACTTAAAGAAATAATTAAATTTGTTATATTAAGTTACTGTTTGAATAATGAATATCAATCCGTCGCGGGACAGCGGAGATTGCCTGAGCAATAATGTCAACAAGCGCTGTAGTTGTGGCAGCATGGCTACAGCATTACGCTGATTCAGAGGCCGTTATGTTGTTGCAACCCAATAATTAATTTTGAAAATTATAGTTGTCTTTTTTTGTATTTTATTTTTACAATTTTAATTTAATTATTAATTAATGGTTGTAGCGATAAATAAACTTCTTTTTTTCAACTATCTACAACGAATACGAATAAGAATATTTCGAGTAACCAAATACCTCCAATAGTTAATTTGAAATTACAAACAGACGCCTAAATTATAATATATTGCACTCGACTGAAAAAAATAATTTAAGTCTCTGTTTGTAATTTCAAATTAACAGCTTTCACTTAAAACATATGAAAATTTATGCGATTTTTAGAATTTTTGTCTGTCTGTTGGTTCAGGTTAATGTCAGAAACGGCTGGACCGATTTTGACGGGACTTTTACTGACAGATAGCTGAAGTTAAGGAGTAATGTACCCTACGTTCGTATTTATTTGTGAAAAAAGGTATTTAGGAAAATAATTAGGGTTCCTTAAGTGTTAAACCGCGGGCTAAGCCTCGAGGGACAGCTAGTATTCAATAAGGTGACCTGAATTTAACCATAAATTTATCTTTATTTTAATCCAGTTTTCACTTCAGCCCGAGCACGTAATATTTATTTTAATTAAATGCAAAATTGTATGCAATAAAAACGGCAATAGGCTCACCACCTGCCACGTCGATTCAAAAAATGTATTCGGTGAAAGGTGCGTCGAAAGGACTTAATTGTCTAGATCTCTAGACCGCAGGAATAGAACAAGGAATTTTATAGGTCGTTATGTATGTATGTAAATTATTTGCATTTATTCATTGCATTATATTTGACTCCCTCCGTGGACGAGTGGAGTTTTCAAGGTATCGCCATCTCTGGTTCTGTTCCTGGACGGGTCAATGTAGAAAAATCACTTTTTCTACATTTTCTCGTATCTGGGTATTAGTGGTGACTTCGTAGTTTACGATTACAAAACACAAGTGCTTTAGCTGCTTACTTAGGGATCAGAGTAATGTATATGATGCTGTCTCTATGTATTTACGAGTATGTATATTTATTACATGTCTTTATGCAGTAACTGTGTAATATGCATGCATGTAATTCTGGACATGCTCGGCGGGCATAAAGTTACACAGGGACCTATTAATCTTATGTTTGCAACGCAAAACACGCAAAATACTCACATTAATGAGCCCTCGTTTATAATAAATAAAATAATAAATATCTTCACGCAATTCCCAATACAGGGGTAGACAGAGGGCAAGTCTAGACAATTAAGTCCCTTTGACCCACCTTCCACCGAAGATATTTTCGGGACAACGTGACAGGTGGTGAGCCCGTCGCCGCCTTTATGTCCAAGCCAACGATGAAATTCGTACATAAGTTTTAGAAAAACTCATTGGTACTGCCACCTGGGAATCGAACTCGGGTCTCTCGACTCGAAATGCCGACCACCCAACAACTCGGCTATCGTGAATTATCTCGTTTAGTAAGTTTAATATAATCTTTATAGTATAATTTCGCTTCAAAATACGACTGGGCATTAAAGACTTTTAATAAACAAAAGCAATGCAGTGAGCACCGCACTAATTGTAATGTTTGTTTACGTAATAAAGTGGCACCTGTTGATTGTTGTACAAAATCACGAGAAGAAAGAAGGCATACTCATAAACCGTTTCTGCTCCTTACCGGTTCAAGCGTGGATGTTTCACAACTAAGACTGTCTTCACCGTCCTATATTTTAATCAATTGGAGGAAGAATCCTCCTTTATACCATTAATTTCGAAGTATGTAACCTAAGTATAAAATTTTTCTATTCTCTTTTGTTAAAAATAAAATAATAAATAAATATCTTTACGCAATTCCCAATATCCCCTATATTGGGATATTGGGATATAGAGATCTAGACAGAGGTCTCGAAGGTCTTGACAATTACGTCTATTTGACCTTCCATCGAAGATATTTTCGGGACAACGGGACTTTACTACTACGGGACTTTTGTAACGAAGTTTAGTTATCATCGACCAATCGTCACAGTAATACCGGCAGAGGAAACATCGAATATAACTATAACTGAAGTCACAGAGAGAGAGAGAGAGCAAATATTTAAATTGTGGCCACTATATAGAATTTTTATATCAAATGTAAATAAATGTTTATTAAATAAAGTTACCATTTTCTGTAAGAAATTCGTAATACTTCATTAGTATTTTGTTAGTACTTCATTTTTTCATTCCTGTAATAATATTATCTTTTATGCATATTACTTGTACACACACGATGTTTCACATCTGCCAGGCGTCCCATGACGGCTCACATTTTTTCATCTTATGGAATCAGTTGAGTGTAAACTGCTTCTTCTAATTATTTTGATAGAAACGTTCTAAAAGCCAGTTCACTTAACAGTAGCTCTATCAGTTAACATGGAATAATCTCTGTATTTATTTAACATTATAATGATGATGAATGAATACTGGTGACAAGGTGATTAAGTCTAGACATTCAACGTTCAGCAAGCCAGCGTTCTGGGTGCCAAGCCACGAGGTGTATGGCCGTACGATTATCGAAGTTTTTAGTTAATAACTAATGTAAAAATTAACATATATTTGATTCTGTAAAAAAAAACATTTGATTTTAAGTTATGTTTATATTTGAACAGCTAGACTTAACCGTTGAGCGAGAAAAGAACTAGCCCTCTTGTCACCAGCGGCTACGACCAGTCGCGGATACAATACCTAAACATAATTTTGTTTCTGTAAATAAAATATTGCATGTGTATTTATTACCGTAGAGGTATCTTTATTAGGATATTGAACCGTTGGTAAGACATTAAGATGGTGACATGCAAATAGGTTTGGGTGAAATGTGGTAATAATTCAATTATCTTCAATAATCTATACTTTTGTCTACCCCAGTACTGAGAATATAATATTAATAATAAATAATAAATAAATATCTTCACGCAATTCCCAATACAGGGGTAGACAGAGGTCAAGTCTAGACAATTAAGTCCCTTTGACCCACCTTCCACTGAAGATATTTTCGGGACAACGTGACAGATAGTGAGCCCGTCGCCGTCTTTATGTCCAAGCCAACGATGAAATTCGTACATAAGTTTTCAAAACTCATTGGTACTGCCACCTGGGGATCGAACTCAGGTCTCTCGACTCGAAATGCCGACCACCCAACAACTCGGCTATCGTGAATTATCTCGTTTAGTAAGTTTAATATAATCTTTATAGTATAATTTCGCTTCAAAATACGACTGGGCATTAAAGACTTTTAATAAACAAAAGCAATGCAGTGAGCACCGCACTAATTGTAATGTTTGTTTACGTAATAAAGTGGCACCTGTTGATTGTTGTACAAAATCACGAGAAGAAGAAGGCATACTCATAAACCGTTTCTGCTCCTTACCGGTTCAAGCGTGGATGTTTCACAACTAAGACTGTCTTCACCGTCCTATATTTTAATCAATTGGAGGAAGAATCCTCCTTTATACCATTAATTTCGAAGTATGTAACCTAAGTATAAAATTTTTCTATTCTCTTTTGTTAAAAATAAAATAATAAATAAATATCTTTACGCAATTCCCAATATCCCCTATATTGGGATATTGGGATATAGAGATCTAGACAGAGGTCTCGAAGGTCTTGACAATTACGTCTATTTGACCTTCCATCGAAGATATTTTCGGGACAACGGGACTTTACTACTACGGGACTTTTGTAACGTAGTTTAGTTATCATCGACCAATCGTCACAGTAATACCGGCAGAGGAAACATCGAATATAACTATAACTGAAGTCACAGAGAGAGAGAGAGAGCAAATATTTAAATTGTGGCCACTATATAGAATTTTTATATCAAATGTAAATAAATGTTTATTAAATAAAGTTACCATTTTCTGTAAGAAATTCGTAATACTTCATTAGTATTTTGTTAGTACTTCATTTTTTCATTCCTGTAATAATATTATCTTTTATGCATATTACTTGTACACACACGATGTTTCACATCTGCCAGGCGTCCCATGACGGCTCACATTTTTTCATCTTATGGAATCAGTTGAGTGTAAACTGCTTCTTCTAATTATTTTGATAGAAACGTTCTAAAAGCCAGTTCACTTAACAGTAGCTCTATCAGTTAACATGGAATAATCTCTGTATTTATTTAACATTATAATGATGATGAATGAATACTGGTGACAAGGTGATTAAGTCTAGACATTCAACGTTCAGCAAGCCAGCGTTCTGGGTGCCAAGCCACGAGGTGTATGGCCGTACGATTATCGAAGTTTTTAGTTAATAACTAATGTAAAAATTAACATATATTTGATTCTGTAAAAAAAAACATTTGATTTTAAGTTATGTTTATATTTGAACAGCTAGACTTAACCGTTGAGCGAGAAAAGAACTAGCCCTCTTGTCACCAGCGGCTACGACCAGTCGCGGATACAATACCTAAACATAATTTTGTTTCTGTAAATAAAATATTGCATGTGTATTTATTACCGTAGAGGTATCTTTATTAGGATATTGAACCGTTGGTAAGACATTAAGATGGTGACATGCAAATAGGTTTGGGTGAAATGTGGTAATAATTCAATTATCTTCAATAATCTATACTTTTGTCTACCCCAGTACTGAGAATATAATATTAATAATAAATAATAAATAAATATCTTCACGCAATTCCCAATACAGGGGTAGAACTGAGGTCTAGACTAGACAATTAAGTTCCTTTGACCCACCTTCCACTGAAGATATTTTCGGGACAACGTGACAGATAGTGAGCCCGTCGCCGTCTTTATGTCCAAGCCAACGATGAAATTAATACATAAGTTTTTCAAAAACTCATTGGTACTGCCACCTGGGGATCGAACTCGGGTCTCCCGACTCGATATTCCGACCACCCAACAACTCGGCTATCGTGACTTTACTGAGAATATGTGTGAACAAATACAAAACGATGTTATCTTTGATAGCGATATATTCTTACGACGTAATAATTCTCCGCGTAGAGATCGTCTGGACAAGTACCGCACTTTTGCTTTTTCATTTTATTCATAGATATTGTAAAATAATATTAGCATTACGTTACGATAGTCTAGTGGTTGGGTGGTCGGAATTCGATTCGAGAGACCCGAGTTCAATCCCCAGGTGGTAGGCTCTTACCAGTGTTGTTACCAGTTTTGCTTACCAGTTTTGCCAAAACTTATGTACAATGTATTTCGTTGGCTTCGTATTGTTAAGTGACTCAGGCGTTACTTTGTGGAAATTCATTGTAAAGTTGTTATTGAATAATTACCTCGCACCATTCCGCATGCAAATATAAAAAGGTACATGTTGCCTGGTCCGAACAGAAGAAGTGCACCACCCTTCCTCCCACAAATGCGTGCACTAATTCACTATGCACCACCACCACTACACTTAAACCTTAGACTGTAGACCTCAGTCCCCCAGTGATCACGGATGCTGTAAAGATGAAATTCGTACATAAGTTTTTGAAAAACTCATTGGTACTGCCACCTGGGGATCGAACTCGGGTCTCTCGACTCGAAATTCCGACCACCCAACAACTCGGCTATCGTGACTTATTAAACGCGTTAAAATCCGAAAATTGTTTTATTTAAAATAAATATCTTTTCGCAATTCCCAATACAGGGGTAGAACTGAGGTCTAGACTAGACAATTAAGTTCCTTTGACCCACCTTCCATCGAAGATATTTTCGGGACAACGCGACAGGTGGTGAGCCCGTCGCCGTCTTTATGTCTAAGCTTTATGTCAAAACCAATAATATAATACGTACATAATTTTTTGAAAAACCCGTTGATACGAGCCTGCCACCTGGAGATCCAACTCGGGTCTTTTGACTCGATATTCTAACCACCCAACCACTCGGCTATCGTGACTCTGAATAATATAGTATTAACGGAATTGGGTTCGATTCAAATTACACTGTACGATAAAGCTATAGCATCATTATTTAGTAAGTAAAGAGTCGGAGCAATAAGTCGCATTCACATTTACATCCCGAAAAACATTTTTTTTATGGGCGAACATGCCAAACGAGTAATCTGTTCACCTGTAAGTACAGTGACTACATACGTACGCACACTAGCACTCGCAACACCATAGGGAAGCCAAACCCCAAGAAAGGTGATGACATAACCAACAACATGACATCGCTGAATAAGCGATACCCAGGACTAAGGGTGCCATAGTAGGAAGGTCGTGGCGGGTGTCGTGGTCCCTCCACGACACCCGCCACGAGTTTGGTATATAACTTACTTTCGCTGGAAGGGCTGCTGATTGCCGTCAAATGGAAAAGAAGAGTTTTATCTCTCTCTCTCTCTCTCTCTCTTACTCTCCTTTTTACCGTGCTTCCAGCTAACTAATTCACTGGTGGAAACTCGTAAACACAAGAAACCTCCAGTTTGTGCTATTATTCTATGTGGCCATGGTCCCGTTACAGTCAAGTCGGCTGCTAGAAAGTTGTCGCGTGGCTCTATGTACATAATCCATTCTCACGTTTGTATTTACATAAAGAAGTAAAACGACACGAAGTAGTAAAACGACAAAATCATCAGGTTTGATTGCAACACAACAACAACAACACGTGAGAGTTAAATACGTCATTATCCTCTCCGGTCTGGAAAGCTGTAAAAATTGAGCGGAGCAGGCGCGCGCGTCTGATTTACTGGTAAAAATAAACAATGGTGATTCCCAGAACGAACCACCAATGACCAGGTGCTGTTGATATGCGCCGCAGCGCAGAGGGAGGTGACACAATTATTTGCTGCTATCGATGTAATTATTAAAAAGTAAACTTTCATAGAGCCGTGGCAGATTAGAGATAGGGCGTTACCTTTAAGAAGTTAGTGACCAAGGGTAGACGCCCGGGATGGTACCCTTCCTATCTTAAAAAACAAATTAAAACTCTATTATTTTTCCTATTAATTTTATGTAATAGCTAACAACCTGTCGTCTACAGCTCCTTGTAGCCACCAGAGAAGAGCTTATGAAGGCTATTTAACGATTCTGAACCGTCCACTACACTTCATACTTAATACCTATAGTAAACTGGAGAAGAAAACTTCTCGAGCGGCAAACAAGCGCTCTCTCGAATCTAATTAGGAAGAATCTCTCTAATCGAAGGAAGCGTTATTCGAAACTAATTAGGCATTATTTTTATTTTATTTTGTATACATTATGATTCAGAAAATTGTTAATATTTCAAAATAGTTAGCTATGTCAAATTGTATATTTTTTTAAATAAGCTGTAGATGGACCATACGCTGCATTGAATATCAATGTTGCAGATACCGGTGACGTATGCTCAGCGTTGATATTTATATTTTTATTAATTGTGTAATATGGTGCAACAAATAAAATTTTCTAATGCAGTTTTAATTCTTTATTCTATTCTATATGACCACATATAATTTCATAAAACCTGTAGGCCTATCATGGGTTTGTTTAATTTTCTTAGTAATTAATATAAGTCTATATCAAAACAACTTAGATCGGGATATAATTTTTAACCGTATTTATTTTAGAGCAGAAGATTCCTAAGAAGCTTATATAATACAGAGCGTACATACGTACATACACACATACATACATAACGGCCTCCTATGCGATTACCTACAATAATTGCCATGCTTGGCAAGTGGATTGGCGAAAGCAGTACCGTCTTGCTCCTTAGCCGCTGCTGCCCGTCATCGGTCTGCTGAACTTTTATCTGGTATTTTCCAAGATGGTCCCATAATCTGCCAGTAGCCAATTCTGTTTAAGGTCTCAGTCACCTCTTACGACACCCATGGGAAGAAAGGGGATGGTATATATTGCGCTGTCATCACACGGCAAATACAGAGCGAATCACAAGGAAAATGTATACAAATGATATCGATATGACCCCGTCGCAACATTAACGTACGTACAAGTAAATTTATATTTCCCCAATCCCGATTTACTTTCACGGGATCATGAAATGTTTTTATTCAGATGTGAGTTGGTTGGAGAGCGCGCCGGTCGCGGCCCCACTAGCCGGCCATCTTTAAAAATAGCCCGCGAACCGCACTTCTGTTCTGCGCTGAAACGGCGGGAAATTCAAAGTGTGTTATATTGTTTCCGACGTAATATAGTTGTCCTTCATGTGTGATCGCTTTGTGTGTGAACCATGATTTTATATTGGTAAGTAAGTATACTAAATTCAAATTTGTATATATTAATTTAGGGACGTGTGAAAACGATGTCGTTTTGAACTTACGTAGCGTTTGAGATAGAGAAAATTCATCTTTTTGCTTTGTGTTATATTTGTGTATTATTGAACAAAAAGTGCGTTATACGATGATTAAATGCGACTCAAGAATACAATTTATATAAGCCTCTAACTACGTCAATATTAGTACCATGGTGGGAGCAAATATTTTTAAATTACGTTTGTATAGTGTCTGATCTGGTAGTGTTCTGGGTTCGACTAGCGAACGGTGGAATGTAGAAAACCGCTTCCGATTTCCAGGTTGTCCCGGGTCTGCGTGTTTGTAGTACGTTCGTGGTTTCTGATCCCATAACACAAGTGGTTTAGCAACTTGCTTTGGGATCAGAGCAATCTTTGTGATTTCTTTTTAAATTTATTTATTTATTAAAAATTTACTGCTTAGACTATTTTAAACTACACAGCCTAAAAAAAATTATCGTAATATGTAAAAGATTGATTTAAAAAATATAGATAGTCACGCAAAAGGACTTATTTTTACACCTTTTTGTCCCAGAAAAAAAATTTCAGATATTTAGGAACTCCCACAGGAACTGTAACATAGGCAACTTAAGCAATTCAGAAAAAGTGAGCAATTTCTATCGAATTGCAACGGAGTACTGAAATGATGAATAACGAAATAATGCGTAGTAAAGTTATCGGTCAATAATTAGGATTTGAATTTTTGTCTCAGTTTTAAAATATATTTTTATTCGTTTTGTATACTTATTTTATTTCCATTGGTTAGCAAACAAGATAGCTGTACCTTGAAGCCTTGGTAGAGGGTTCGGTAACAGCAACAGTCAATGTTTGAACGTTTGTTTTAAATGTTGGCAACTGAAATTGCAAAAAGTCAGAACTCATCCTGTTCGTTCTCATGACGTATCCATAAACACGATAAGAAGGTGAAACGATCGAATTGTTTCAGTATTAAAACTTGTAAGAAAAAGTATATTATCACTACATTGACGTAGCTATAAAAAAAACAAAAATTGTCGGTTATTTTGGATAGTGTTTCGAAATTTTTGATTATCAAACCGTATCATTTACTCATCGATATAATTAACATACTCATACATTACATTTCGTTATTTTTTAAATTACCACCGTTTCGTAATGAGTTTCCTATAACGGAGAAGAAACAGGCGAAAGAAACCGCGTAGGTATCTTCTGATCCTCGTATTAAGTCGATTATTAATCACAGCAAACACAATAATAAACTCGCCAGCATTACTCATTTAAGTTATGAAACTCTGTTACAGCCCTAAAAGTTTACGGCTATTTGGGTTTGTGCCGACACCAGAACACTGCGGATGCTGCTGCCCATTGCTAGACTAGAATTTATTATATACAATTTATTTATTTTCGTTACTTCCATAGCATTATGTCATATGGTATTCTGCTATGGGGTCATGCAGCTGACGTAGAAACAATGTTTGTTTTACAAAAGAGGGCCATACGAGCTGAATATTGTCTAAATTCCCGAGCATCTCTTAGAGAGAAGTTTCAAGAAATTAATATTTTAACACTGGCCTCTCAATACATATATGAAAATTTATATATGTATTGAGAGATGTATGTGATAATGTTAAGAAATGTATGTGTATAAAAACATTAATACATTTACAAGACTTCTGATGTACATAATGTAAATACTAGGAACAAACACAAGCTTTTAACACCGGTTACTAGACTCCATAGAGTAAGTAACTCGTTCTTAGGGCGGTGTATACGCTTCTACAACAAAGTCCCGGTAAATGTGCAAAGCCTGTCTATTAACAGGTTTAAGAAATTTACTAAAGAAAAGATTTATAGGAAGGGTTATTATAATGTAAATGAATATATTAATGACAGTTACACCTGGGAATGAGGTGATCGCTCCCAAGTTATTTCTAGAAAATATCACATTATATTTGTATAATGCATTATATTGTTAAAAATATTGACCAAAAAAGGAGATACCTACGGAGTTTCTTTCGCCTGTTTCTTCTCCGTTAGAGGAACCTCATTACGAAAGGGTGGTAGATTAAAAATGAATATCGAAAACGAATGTATGTTCTTATGTCGATGAATAAATGATTTGATTTGATTTGGATTCAACAAAAAATTCCGCCATTTTATTGAGGCAACTGGGTTTTGTTGTATTTAACATAAGAATCGTCTAACTAATGAATCTAATTTATTTCTTCGAAATGATACATTATGATACATTTATTTATCAAATAATAAAAAAATAATTCGTTCATTAACTAAAAATTACAGTAATTTTTTAGTTAATGAATGGTGGTAGAGGTTCCTTTTACGAAGAAGAAACAGGCGAAAGAAACTACGTTAGTATCATCTTTTATGTATAAAAAGACAACTGGTGTTCTGCATCATCTAAAAATTTTTTTTGCACAAACACCAGTTGTCTTTTATTTTGGAATTTTAATTAATAATTTAACTTGTCTTAAGTAATACATTCATCATTGTAATCTAAATGTTGGCAGCCACGCGCGTCCTAATGAATTTCTTGGCTACTCCTGGAATCGCTTTAGCCTCACGCAACTGTTTCTGGGGGGCATCTGTCTAACAGTGCTACGTTACAACCTTATTTATTTAATTATTCTTTATAGAGACACCTTAAGGTAAGTAAGGGCAACAATGGGCGGACTTAATGTCTGATGGCATTCTCTACCAGTCAACCCTGGTAATGGTGAAAAGTAGATGGCAGGTGTGACCCAAAGAATAAAAAATACAATATATATGTTCTACGATACATAAACGCAATACAAACGATACATATAATAGCAGTATATACCATAAAATACAAACATACGTAATTTTAATTATTTAAGAATACATTTACCTTGTAGTGGAAATGAATGTGAGGGAAGTAGGAATCCGGATGTCTTTCCGAAATGAATTATATCAAATTGTATACCCTTCTCCTCGTCCTACGACGGTCACTAATCCTAATTATAACAAAACATTCTCTTGAGTTGTTGTTGATGCTTTAGCTGAATAGATACGTTATTGTAATACTTGCTGATCGTGACTTTCACTATGTCAACTTACCTTTGTCTTTTAACTGCCTGCACACTGTAGATCATGTACTGATCAGTTTACTACTAACTTCTTTCTTACCAGGACAATTATTTATCGTAACGCTTGACAGTTACAGATAACCAGGCTACACCTCATCGATCTGCATAAGTTAGTTTAGTTTTTTTTTCGAGATGGTTTTCTCGCTATGTAGCGGTCAGCATATGGCATTCAAGGCTTTTCCCTTAGCCGCCTTTAACAAAATACGAAAGAATGGCAGTGGCAGATTCTTAGGCCGACATCACAACGGCAAGTTGTAATAGATACATATATATCGGACTTCATAGATGTTATGAATTTAGTAACGCGTGTTACACGGTTTATAGCTCATAGTATGTGGCATATTCTGGTACAAAGATGGTGACAGGCTGACCACAATTGTCTGTTCAAGCCAACGGTACAATATACTTACATAAATATATACCTATTAATATTAATAGTTATAAAAACTTTCTTTTATACTTGTAAAGTTCACGATAGCAAAGTGCTTGGGTCGGGATTCGAGTCAAAAGACCCTTCGATCCCAGGTCGAAGACTCGAACCAATGGATTTTTTCAAAACTTTTGTACAATTTGTATCATTGAATTGGACATAAAGACGACGATGAGCTCACCATCTGTCATGTTGTTCCAAAAAACGTCTTCGGTGGAAGGTGGATCGAAAGGATTTATTGTCTAGACCTCTTTCTACCCCTGTATTGAGAATGCCTTGAATATATTTATTTATATATTTTTATTTATAAAAACATGGCTCGAAGGCTCTGTTCGAACCTAAAACCCCTGAATAACAATACCAGGTAGTGACGAACTATCAACGTGGTTCCTATTTTCTCTTTATCAGCGGAGATTTTAAATCAAATCTTTCATTTATCAATATAAGTATCATACATTACATCTATCGATTCAAATTTTTAATCTATGTGCCACCGTTTCGTAATTAAGTTCCACTAACAGAAAAGAAACAGTCGAAAGAAACTTCGTAGGTATCCTCTTTTTTACATTGTGATCATGTGACAAAGGTGACACATAATTGAAGATTGGTGATATGGCATGGGAACTCCTTCCCAGTGGTTAACAGTGACCGCTGAGAAGGAGTTGATCGCTCGCGCGATTAATGTATATCTTTATATTTTATTGTCCCGAAAATGTCTTCAATGGAAGGTGGGTCAAAGGGACTTTAATTATCTAGACTAGACCTCTGTCTACCCCTGTATTGTGAATTGCGTGAAGATATTTATTTAATTATTTATTTATGTTTTAATAATCCCTTTTTATAAACATTTTTTAATGAAGCTTTGCTCTCTGATAGGGATTTTTTGCATCGTACAAATTACCCATGAAAGAGTAACTTACTCTATCGAGTCTAGTATGTGTGTTGCAACGTATGAAATTAAACCTAAAAATAAGATAGCCTGAGACATATTTCTGCAAATAAAATATCATTCATCATTCATTCAAGATTGTAATTCCTGGTCCTTACATTATCATACATCAGTATTAATAATATTTCATTTAATAATATTTTCAGTGTCTCGATAGCCGAATGGTTGGGTGATCAGAATTTCGAGTCAAGAGACCTGTGTTCGATCCCCAGGTGGCAGCCTCGTACCAATAGGTTTTAAAAAAACTTATGTACGATTTATATCGTTGGTTTGGATATAAAGACGGCGACGGCCTATCTTCGGTGGAAGGTGGGTCGAAGGGTCTTAATTGCCTAAACTACACCTCCGTCTACCCCTGTATTGGGAATTGCGTAAAGATATTTATTTATTTAATATAATAATATTTTATACCGTATAATTCAAGTTTATATAATTAAACTTGCTACTAAATTTGTTGAATACCTCGTGAAAATATGTACCTACCTATATTACCCTACATTATACTATATTATTATACCTATATTATTTAACGTACACAGTTAAACACACCGCGGGCATATTGTTGTCAAACTTATGAATTTCTCTCGCCGCGAACAATTATAGCACTCTACGAGATACAGATCCGTTGTGCGACGTATGTTGTTGCCAGAACTCCGCCCTCCGCCATCGCCATCAATTACGATGATAAGTATTTGTACGATCATATTTTGCCGTAGAAAAAACTATCAACATGACATTGTAGACTCATTGCACACACATAAGCATTCTAAAAGTCATGACAAGGAGAAGTTCAACGTATTTAGATTTTTTTAATAAAATAATATAAATAAATAAATATCTTCGTGCAATTTATTCCCAATATAGGGGTCAAGTCTCTTCGGCCCACATTCCAGGTGGTGAGTCCGTCGCCGTCATTATGTCGATATATTTCATCGATCTTGTATATACGATATAATTAACATAAGTTTTTGTAAACCCATTGGTACGAGCCTGCCACCTGGGGATCGACCTCAGGACTCTCGACTCGAAATTCCGACCACCCCACCCCACCACTCGGCTATCGTGATTTTTTTAATCATTGATATAATTAGCACGTCAAAAGGTTTGCATCTTAAATGCAAACGCAGTGAATAAGACCCATCACAAGATGGAATAATAGTCTGCACAATATTCGATAGGGGAGGTTGGAATAGGTTCAGAGGGCTCAGCCGTTGTTTGTAGTATGCTTTGTAGGAGGGAGGAAGGATGTATGTAAACTTTTGTAAGGATAAATCTGCAAGTTATATAATTTTTACGGAGTTTCGAAAAGACGTAGTAGAAGTAAGTACATGGTGGTGTATCACACGTTATAACCCAGCATTTTTTCTTTATATAATCCTCTATTCTTCCCAAATATCTCCATGCCAGATTTTATAATAATCGGTTTGGCGGTGTAGGCCAACTGCCAAACTGAGAATACAATAGTTTTGTATTCTCATTGCATTGGGTAATTGTGCGCCATGATATCCGTGTAAAAATTTTCTATCTTCTTTTGCCTTCGGCGTGGGCGGAATAAAAGAAGATTAAAACGGATAGCGAGACAGCCATATCAAAATTAAGCAGACTGATGGTGGCAGGTAGCACGGAGAGAGAGCGGTGTGGTATTGGGAACGTCAATCCGCCAGGTCACATGCATGCTTGCCATATTCGCCATAGCAAATCTCCATATGGGAGAGTGCTGTATCATACTGTGGAATTATACAACTCGTAAAGTATTTAGTAGTTTAGTTATTCTCATAATATCTACGAGATGAGTTTTTGCTATGGCAGCGGGCAGAGCGCGGCCGCCCACGCGTTTTCCTAACGTGCCGCATAAAACTGAGCGCGGGAATGCAAATAAAATGGCTGACGCATATGATTTTGTTTGAATCGTAACAATATACAAGATAAAGTATTCCGCCTCTAGTGTAATCAACATCCTGATAGCTTAAACAATTAAATTACACCTTTCCGAATGAAAAATGGTCCAAAGAGAAGAAGTACATTATTTTTGTTTGCGGAATGATGCAATGTAAATGTTTAATAAATTTTATAATAATGTATCTCCGCAAAGTAACGCCTGAGTCTATTAACACTTTACCACGTCGGTCGACCGGCAGGATGCCCCACAATCAGGCCAGGGCTTTAAGTCTACTACTTTGCTAAGTTACTAATTGCGTGAAGATATTTATTTATTTACTTTGCTAAGGTAATAAATGAAGATTATCAATAAATAAAAAACATACTCCACAGCGGTGGGCTAGCTGGGATAAAGCTTCCACCGTTATATATTAAAAAATTCACGCCATTCCTAATACAGGGTAGACAGAGGTCTCGGCCATTAAGTATTTTCGACGCACCTTCCACCGAAGAATTTTTTTTTAAGTGACAGGTGGTGAGCACGTCGCCGCCTTTTGTCATAGCCAACAATATAAATCGTACACAAGTTTTGAAAACCCATTAGTACGAGCCTTGGGGATCGAACTCGGGTCTCGTGACTCGAGTTCTGATCATCTAACCACTCGGCTATCGTGACTGTTTATATCTATACATATTGCAGTATTATATTTATGAGTAGTATACATATTATATGAGAGCAGTTTTATGGTTCGATGTGGGTCCTTGTTATGTGATGGAATGCTGGTCTACTACGGTTTGACGCAATTAATACACCCCGAAGTTTTTCTCTTTAAAATAGGGGAAATTATTTCTAAATCTGTAACATACAGCGATGGCGTTCAGATAGCCTATTTGTTGGTAACGCTGTCTTCGAAGATAAGGGTTGAGGGTTCGAATACCTCCGGGGTTAAATATTTGTGTGATGAATATGAACGTTTGTACTCGATTCGTGAATGTTTATATGTATATATGAATATTTATGTATGTAAATATGTATCTGTGCAAGTATATTGTACAATAAGACAGCGACAGGCCCACTACCTGTAACATCACAACTTGTCCCACAGGACAAGGTTAACGTTGGCGATGGTGTACGAAATAGACTTTGATTAAAGGTGGGTTGAATCGACTTAATTGTCTGAACCTCTGTTTATCCTAGTATTATCAACATGCGTGAAATACCATACAGAATAGCTATTCTGTATGTAACAATTGTCTGAACCTCTGTTTATCCTAGTATTATCAACATGCGTGAAATACCATACAGAATAGCTATTCTGTATGTAACAGTGTCTGAACCTCTGTTTATCCTAGTATTATCAACATGCGTGAAATACCATACAGAATAGCTATTCTGTATGTAACAATTGTCTGAACCTCTGTTTATCCTAGTATTATCAACATGCGTGAAATACCATACAGAATAGCTATTCTGTATGTAACAGTGTCCTGAACCAATTGTTGCGTGTTTGCAGGAGACGAAGTGGAAGGGACAGAAAGCAAGAAATCAGGGCGGGTTATAAATTCTATTATTGTGGAAGTGATGGAAAAAGAAATGGAGTGGGTGTAGTGTTAGATAAAGAACTTGAAATAAGGTGATGGATGTAAAGAGAGTGAATGATAGAGTTATTGTAGTTAAGTTGTTGATTGATTTGGTTTTAAATATAGTGAGTGTGTATGCACCGCAGATCGGTTGTGATGATAGTTTGAAAGAAAAATTTTGGGAGGATTTTGATGCTGTAATTACGGCGATACCAGAGATATGAGGAGATATATATAGGAGGGATTTTAATGGTCATGTGGGAAGAACAAGTGACGGATATGAAAGAGTACATGGGGGTTATAGCTACGGAGTCAGGAACCAACAGGGAAACTCTACTGGAAGCAGCTTTGGCCTTTGACTTAGCCGTAGTAAACACCTGGTATCAAAGAGAGATCAACATCTTATCTCATTCCGTAGTGGCCAGCACTCTACACAAATAGATTACTTTCTTATGAAAAGGAGCAAAATTAACTCGGCCAAAGACTGCAAAATAATTCCCAGTGAGAGCCTAGTTTCCCAGCATGGGTTGATTCTAGACTTGAGTCTTAAAGTAAAATGTATGCAAAAGAACTCTAAACCCCCACCTAGAACGAAATGTAACAATTAAGTGACAGAGAGTTAGCCGAAGAGTTTCGGAAAAGAGTAGTAGATAAGATTGTAGAAATGGGTGATATCAAAGTAAATTGTCTGCTTTATGCTGATGATGCAGTGCTTATAGCACCATCAGAGGCAGAACTGCAGGCATTAGTCACGTGTATGAAAGAAGAATGTGAAATTAATGGTCTCCGTTTGAATGCTAATAAAACTAAGGTTCTGGTATTTGAAAGGGAAGAAGAAAGAACGAAGTGCGAAATTTGGGTAAATCAGGAATGTCTAGAACAGGTGAATGAAATTGTATACTTGGGGAGTGCGTTTAGCCGGGATGGAAGATGTGATTTTGATGTGGACAGGCGTGTCGCTGCCGGGAACAAAGTCAATGGTGCCCTAACTGCGTTAATCAAAAGGCAAGGCGTTGAGAAAAGTGCACGCCTTGCAATACATAACGCAGTGTTGGTACCGACTTTGTTATATGGCAGCGAAACCTGGGTATGCCAGAAGAAGCATAAAAGCAGGTTGAATGCAGTGGAGATGCGATCTCTTCGTAAAATGTGCGGCCTTACCATGGCCGACCGAAAGCGAAACGAAGAGATTCGCAATATGGCAGGTTTGAAAGATGACCTTGTCTCAAAAATGGATAAGGGCGTGCTTCGATGGTTTGGGCACGTTGAAAGAATGAGTGAAGACCGAATGGTGAAGAAAATATATAGCGCGAAAGTTAATATTAAAAGGTGTCGAGGTAGACCGAGACTAACTTTCGAAGACCATGTGAGCAAATTGCTCGAAGAGAGGAGGGTCAAGAGTACTCGGATACCTAGACGTGCATGTATGAAGAAGATGATGAATCTGAAAGAAGCGAAAGAAGTATGTAGGGATCGTGCCACTTGGCGATCTGTTCTCTCTGGCTACCCCTTCAGGGATTGTGCGTGAAGATAAATAAATAAATAAATAAATATCTTCATGCAATTTATTCCCAATATAGGGGTCTAGTCTCTTCGGCCCACATTCCAGCGAATATATTTTCGGGCCAACGTGACAGGTGGTGAGTTCGTCGCCGTCATAATATAATTCGTACATAAGTTTTTGTAAAACCCATTGGTACGAGCCTGCCACCTGGGGATCGACCTCGGGACTCTCGACTCGAAATTCCGACCACCCCACACCACCACTCAGCTATCGTGATTTTTTTTAATCATTGATATAATTAGCACGTCAAAAAGGTTTGCCTCTTAAATGCAAACGCAGTGAAATAAGACCCATCACAAGATGGAATAATAGTCTGCACAATATTCGATAGGGGGAGGTTGGAATAGGTTCAGAGGGCTCGGGGCCGTTGTTTGTAGTATGCTTTGTAGGAGGGAGGAGGGATGTATGTAAACTTTTGTAAGGATAAATCTGCAAGTTATATAATTTTTACGGAGTTTCGAAAAAGACGTAGTAGAAGTACGTACGTAGTGGTGTATCACACGTTATAACCCAGCATTTTTTTCTTTATATAATCCTATATTCTTCCCCAAATATCTCCATGCCAGATTTTATAATAATCGGTTTGGCGGTGTAGGCCAAACTGAGAATACAATAGTTTTTTGTATTCTCATTGCATTGGGTAATTGTGCGCCATGATACCCGTGTAAAAATTTTCTATCTTCTTTTTGCCGTCGGCGTGGGCGGAAAAAAGAAGATTAAAACGGATAGCGAGACAGCCATATCAAAATTAAGCAGACTGATGGTGGCAGGTAGCACGGAGAGAGAGCGGTGTGGTATTGTGAACGTCAATCCGCCAGGTCCCATGCATGCTTGCCATATTCGCCATAGAAAATCTCCATATGGGAGAGTGCTGTATCATACTGTGGAATTATACAACTCCTAAAGTATTTAGTAGTTTAGTTATTCTCATAATATCTACGAGATGAGTTTTTAGCTATGGCAGCGGGCAGAGCGCGGCCGCCCACGCGTTTTCCTAACGTGCCGCATATAACTGAGCGCGGGAATGCAAATAAAAATGGCTGACGCATATGATTTTGTTTGAATCGTAACAATATACAAGATAAAGTATTCCGCCTCTAGTGTAATCAACATCCTGATAGCTTAAACAATTAAATTACACCTTTTCGAATGAAAAATGGTCCAAAGAGAAGAAGTACATTATTTTTGTTTGCGGAATGATGCAATGTAAATGATTAATAAATTTTATAATAATGTATCTCCGCAAAGTAACGCCTGAGTCTATTAACACTTTACCACGTCGTTCGACCGGCAGGGGATGCCCCACAATCAGGCCAGGGTAAGTCTACTACTTTGCTAAGTTACTAATTGCGTGAAGATATTTATTTATTTATTATTTATTTACTTTGCTAAGGTAATAAATGAAGATTATCAATAAATAAAAAAAACATACTCCACAGCGGTGGGCTAGCTGGGATAAAGCTTCCCACCGTTATATATTAAAAAAATTCACGCCATTCCTAATACAGGGGTAGACAGAGGTCTCGGCCATTAAGTATTTTCGACGCACCTTCCACCGAAGAAATTTTTTTTAAGTGACAGGTGGTGAGCACGTCGCCGCCTTTTTGTCATAGCCAACAATATAAATCGTACACAAGTTTTGAAAAAACCCATTAGTACGAGCCTTGGGGATCGAACTCGGGTCTCGTGACTCGAGTTCTGATCATCTAACCACTCGGCTATCGTGACTGTTTATATCTATACATATTGCAGTATTATATTTATGAGTAGTATACATATTATATGAGAGCAGTTTTATGGTTCGATGTGGGTCCTTGTTATGTGATGGAATGCTGGTCTACTACGGTTTGACGCAATTAATACACCCCGAAGTTTTTCTCTTTAAAATAGGGGAAATTATTTCTAAATCTGTAACATACAGCGATGGCGTTCAGATAGCCTATTTGTTGGTAACGCTGTCTTCGAAGATAAGGGTTGAGGGTTCGAATACCTCCGGGGTTAAATATTTGTGTGATGAATATGAACGTTTGTACTCGATTCGTGAATGTTTATATGTATATATGAATATTTATGTATGTAAATATGTATCTGTGCAAGTATATTGTACAATAAGACAGCGACAGGAACACTACCTGTAATATCGTCAAATCTCTGTCCTACAGGACAAAGGGCTGCCAGAGAAGTATGTGCGGCTTGTTGAGGCGATGTATAATAGAGCCAATACTTGCGTCCGGTCTGAGGCTGGAATCACAGACAAGTTCAATGTGTCTGTAGGTTTACACCAGGGTTCGGCTTTAAGTCCTTATTTGTTCCTTCTGATTATGGATGCTCTGTCATCGAACATACAGGAGGAAGCACCCTGGTGTATGCTATTTGCTGATGACATTGTGCTTGTCGGAGAAAATGCACTTGAGGTACAGAGCAAGCTGGGAAAATGGCAAGAAAAACTGGAAAGTGTCGGATTAAAAATAAGCAGAACCAAAACTGAACACATGTTCTGTGACTTCAGTAGTCCATCTAGTTTTTCTCATATTGCCTTGGATGGTGTTCTCCTACCAGTCTGCTCCGAATTCCGTTACCTTGGGTCAGTGATCAAAATGACGGCAATGTCGACCAGGACGTAAAGAATAGAATAAATGCAGGATGGATGAAATGGCGACAGGTCTCAGGAATAACTTGCGATCCACGCATGCCTCTTAAACTTAAGGGCAAAGTTTACAAAACGATCGTGAGACCTGTCGTATTATACGGATCAGAGTGCTGGGCAACGAAAGTGACGGATGAAAGAAGAGTGCATGCTGCCGAGATGAGAATGTTGAGATGGATGTGTGGAGTGACAGGAAAGACGCATTAAGAATGAGTATATAAGGGAAGCTTGAAAGTAGCACCAGTGACAGAAAATGAAGAGTGGTAGGTTAGCATGGTTCGGGCATGTAATGAGGAGGGAAGAATGTAATATAGGCAAAAGAATGTTAGAGATGAATGTGGATGGACGAAGAGCTATGGGGAGACCAAAAAAACGATGGATGGATTGTGTGAAAGAAGACATGAGAAAGAAAGGAGTGAGTATTGACATGACGGGAAATAGAGGAGAGTGGAAGAAGAAGACATGTTGTGCCGACCCCACATAGCATGGGATAAGGGCAGGAAGAAGAAGAAGAAAAACAATTGTCTGAACCTCTGTTTATCCTAGTATTATCAACATGCGTGAAATACCATACAGAATAGCTATTCTGTATGTAACAATTATCTGAACCTCTGTTTATCCTAGTATTATCAACATGCGTGAAATACCATACAGAATAGCTATTCTGTATGTAACAATTATCTGAACCTCTGTTTATCCTAGTATTATCAACATACGTGAAATACCATACAGAATAGCTATTCTGTATGTAACAATTATCTGAACCTCTGTTTATCCTAGTATTATCAACATGCGTGAAATACCATACAGAATAGCTATTCTGTATGTAACAATTATCTGAACCTCTGTTTATCCTAGTATTATCAACATGCGTGAAATACCATACAGAATAGCTACAATGCAAATAACAGTATGTTACGCCCAATAACACATTAAATTATAGAAACATATATAATATACAAAAATAGATGTTGTCTTAGCAGTCATGTGAAACCAGAAGGCTTGAATGTGATCCCGAGGAGGAACCTTTGTGGGATTCATTAGTTCTTTCGAAACTGATGTACGATTACCATCTGGCACGAACGGACATCTGTGTCGAAAGCACAAAGTTTACGAGACCTCGGCTTATCCAGTATTGAGAAAAGCGTGAAGATATATAAAAATAAAAAAATTATTATTACAAGAATTGTGCCTTCACGAGAGGCTTTTATGTAGGTATTTATTTTGGTAGCCCTGATAATGGATGTTGCCGTTCAATCAATCGTCAGCAAACAATGGCGCTTCTAATTTTGGCAAATGTTCGAAACGTCTAATATTTATTACCTACATAGTGTCTAATAATAGCTCGCCACAGTGAAACTACGTGTTCCCAAGTCCCGAAATATTCGTAGCGCACGGCCCAAATCATACTCGTATTTAAAATACACGAATGTTCTCCCCGAAGTCTGTTTATAAATTAATTTTGAACTCCGACTTTGCGAGTGTGAGTTTTTATTATATATATATTATCAAAATCATCATCAGACTCGGAGGTTTCCGTTGGACAGTTTCGATTGCGTATAAGCAGAACTATGCGCTCACAAGTACGGTGCCTGTTGGTACAAAGTAGCAGATCGAGCAGCCTACTGCGGTTTTTGTGTCCAAGCCAACGACATAAATCGTACATAATTGTTGAAAATACTCACTGGTGCGAGCCTACTTTCTGGGGATCGAACTCGGGACTTTTAACTGGAATTCGTATCGTCCAATCAATCGGCGATCGTGTCTTCACAGCACATATAATTAAATATTAAATATCTTCAGGCAATTCCCAATACAGGGGTAGACAGAGGTCAAGTCTAGACAATTAAGTCCCTTTGACCCACCTTCCACCGAAGATATTTTCGGGACAACGTGACAGGTGATGAGCCTGTCGCCGCCCTTATGTCCAAGCCAACGATGAAATTCGTACGTAAGTTTTTGAAAAACTCATTGGTACTGCCACCTGGGGATCGAACTCAGGTCTCTCGACTCGAAATTCCGACCACCCAACAACTCGGCTATCGTGACTTATGCACATATAATAATAAATATATTTGTAGATAAAACCTATCCACAAACAAAACTGCAACAGACGTTTACGGGATGCCCTAGTTCTCCCCTTAGATGCACAATTTTAGACGGCCATTGACCCACTGAGAAATCGAAGTGCATAAATTAGAAGTCAAATACAGATGGCAGAATTTGCCTTGAGGATAGAAATAATGCAGTTTAGGTAACCTATTTAGCAAATATTGACCTCAAACATTCAATAATTCTTAGTAAGGTAGCTGCGCGATGAAGATCTACAATGGAGAAACATATTTCTTCACAGCACAGTCAACACTGGAGTAGACAGAGGTCTAGATAATTAAGTCCTTTCGACCCACTTTTCACCGATGATATCTATAGTTACAATAGAGAATTTTTCGTATGTTATATTTTTCATTAGTAACTTTGGCCTGACCTGACGTTTGAGCTGACAAGGGGCCCAAATTAGAGCTACTGACTAAGATATAAAGTACTAAGTTCTCATTCAGTACTCTATACTCTCTGAGTACTTGACGACCTCCGTGGACTAGTGGCGTATACACCGCTTTTCAAGGTGTCGCCATCTCGATGTCCCGGGTTCGATTACCGTACGGGTCAATACAGAAAAATCCCTTTTTTACAATTTTCTCGGGTCTGGGTGTTTGTGGTGCTTTCGTTTTTTCCGATTCCCATACCACAAGTGCTTTTACGTCTTACATTGGGATCGGAGCAATGTATGTGATGTTGTCCCTATCTATATATCGATATAATACATAAGTGCTTAGTACCGTTTATAGAGATTATATAATTTTTCTTTTATATTCATTTCCCAACTCTGGCCACAACAAGTAAGAGGTTTACTCTTAAGTCATTTCGACCCACATTTTATCAGAGCTTATTTGAGATCACGTTGTTTATTGTGTGCCAACTTAGTATCCAACCAACGCTACAAACAATACACAAGTTTCATAAAACTCATTGGTATGAGCCATTACTTTCTATCGGGTATCGAACTCAGGTCTTCTTGTTCCGGTCGTGCAATCTTTTCACAATCACAAATCACAATCGTACATAAGTTTTTGAAAATAACCTTTTGGTATACGAGCTTTGACATCTGGGGATCGAACTAGGATCTCTTGACACGCATTCCAATCACTCACCCACTTGGCTATCATGACAAAAAAAACCGACATGACTAGTTGCTATCTACTAGTATTTTGTTTCGTTACAACCGCGGCCGTGACATTCTAAAAATATCTGAAGCGGTTAAACACAAATGATTTTGGATGCAGTTCGTAACTATTTGCCACTTATCCCGGCGCTCAGGCGATGTCAGCCGTAAATTAAACAGATTTAAAGCCACTGAGCAACAAAAAGAACCTGTGACGTAGGCAGTATTATTTTCCTTAGAAAAACGTTGAAATTCGTACAAATGCCCTCGCACGGTCACCTCTCAGCCGGGCCGGCTTCGAGCTTTCTATGTCAACGTACTGTTGACACGACCCCGTTTCTATTTCAAATGACTATAACCTTCCATTTGCGTAAAGTCTAAAACTAGAACTAGATGTTTAGAAATTACACCCCTTATATGGCTAGATAGATATATCACATATGCTTTTAATCGGTCACAATTTGACGCAGCAGCAAGTGAGTATTTTTATATTGAAAATTTATAAAAAAAATATCTTCACGCCATTCCCAATACATGGGTAGACAGAGGTCTCGACAATTGAGTCTTCTCGACCCATCTTCCACCGAAGACATTTTTTTCGACAACGTGACAGGGGATGAGCCCGTCGCCGTATTAATGTCCAAGCCAACTATAAATAATCGTACTAAAGTTTGAACTATAATAGGCCATCATGTATGTATGAAATTTTGGAAAAAAACCTATTGGTACGACGTGGGAATTCGAAAAAACCTTGGGAATCGAACTCGGGTCGCGTGACTCGAATTCCGAACACTCAATCACTATCATCGGCTATCGTGACTTAAAATTTATAAAGATTACCATGTTAGGTTTTGGCCGTGGTGGTATCAGCTCCAGAATACGCCAATGCTTTTCTTCTCGTGAGTGTTGTAAGAGAAGACTAAGACAAATAAATTGCTACCAACAATTGGCGGGATAAAAATCTCGTAAAAAGTACCAGATAAAAATAAGTAGACCAATGTACTGTAGTGGCTCAAATATAAGGCGTCTAAGGTGCAAAGTGTCTGGTACTACGATCGCCAATTAGCTTGCCTATCGTGGCGATTATGGAAAAGCAGTGGACTATTATGTATGTGCGAGTGTGAAGTCACGATGGCCGAGTTGTTGGGTGGTCGGAATTTCGAGCCGAGAGACCCGAGTTCGATCCCCAGGTGGCAGTACCAATGAGTTTATCAAAAACTTATGTACGAATTTCATCGTTGGCTTGGACATGAAGGCGGCGACGGGCTCACCACCTGTCACGTTGTCCCGAAAAATATCTTCGGTGGAAGGTGGGTCGAAGGGACTTAATTGTCTAGACTAGACCTCTGTCTACCCCTGTATTGGGAATTGCGTGAAGAAATTTTCTTTTCTTTTCTTTTCTGTGTGTGTACCACGGCTGTAGTGATAGTGGTACAATCTGTAGAATCAATGCAATTAATGTCTGTTCTTGTTCTCTTCGGTCTAGGTAGCATATGCTATTTAACTTTTTTTTTGCAAGTGGAGTGTTGACAAGTAATTTTATCCTAAAATCCCTGTAACAATGACTTTTCACAAACTTTCCAAAAAAACACCTTGTTTTTTGATTCAAAATTTATAATTCATCTCACACTCGCAATTTAATACCATTCAAATTTGAAATTCGATGAAATTAAGAAGAAATATTACAAATGGACCAAAAGAATGGGACTTTCGAAAAAAGACGTCCACGAGTGCTAGAATTTTACCGCTCCTCAGTTAACAAGGTTCGAATCCCGAAATATATTTCGATAACGATTGTAAACTTATTAAACAGATATAAACTTCTTTAGCAACAACCAAACGAACTGAATAAGTAACACTACAAACTATAGATAAAATAATTAAACAATATTGTGAGACAAGGACTTTCACGAGACGTAAAGGTTTGATTTTCGGTCATAAGAGAGTAGCAATAGCTTTGCGTAAAACTAAACGAAGACCTGAGAGATGTATGATGATTATAGTTAAGATGTAAAGGCTTCTACTTTGCAATCTGAGACAGGAGAAACAGAATTACTTCAAACATGATCTAACCGATTGTTATAAATATCTCTTTTTGATGTCACGATAGCCGAGTGGTTGCGTGGTCGGAATTGGAATCAGGAGACCCGAATTCAATGCAACTTGTACCAATGGGTTTTTTCAAATATGTATGTACGAATTGTATCGTTGGCTTGGACATTAAGACGACGACGGGCTCACCACCTTTCACGTTGTTCCAAAAGTATCGTCGGTGGAAGGTGGGTCGAAAGGACTTAATTGTTTAGACCTCTATCTAATACAGGGTATTGGGAATGCCGTTATTTATTTATATTTATTCTTCTTCATGTTCATTTTGCAAAATTTCAATTTGCAAAATAAATTTTAAAATTTTTTTAAAAAATTAAATTAGAATTTTGCTAAAAATTCAATTTGCAAAAATCTAATTCTTAATGGAGAGATTTTGATCATTGTTTTTAGCCAAACGGGTGCGAGTGTTCCTAGAGAGTAGTTACGGGCAAAAAGAAACGGTTGCCCGCTTTATGGTCTGAGCTCTATGATCTCAATACGTTAAATGTAACTTTTTCTGCTGAGAAAGAAGGCTCACAAGGATTTCATTTATGATTCTATAAAGTGGGAACAAAATAGCATAAGATGCGTGATTCTTGTGACTTATCTTCTATCGAGTGATAACGTAAAAGGAGATGAATTTGTATCCTCTGATGTAAGAGAATATAAAAATAGTTAAAAATTTGTTTGTGATAAAAATTGTACTTTGTAAAAATTGTGCTTTACTTATTTACTTACTCCTGTGCAATTTAAAGAGGTCACTGAATAAATCACATGCAATAAGCGAATCAGGTTATTTGTTTACGGAAGACATTTCGCACGGAATTCTCAGTTCTTTTGAGTAATTTCAAACGAAACGACATCATTTACCTGAAACCCAAGTGTCAACGACCGACATCCAGATACATTTTTATTCCCGGAAATCAGAATATTTGGAACTTTCTGAGTCACTTCTTTATGATTGCGATGATGATGTGTTCACTGTTATATATAGTTATTATTTGAACTTTACCCGAAGTTAATAAAGTAACTTAGATGCGATAAAATAATGGAGTAGACCTTGGAGGAGTTCAGGCGATATTAGCTAAACAATGCATCTCGTATTTAATTTTGATTGATGAATGTTCCTTTAAAATTTTATATTAGAGTATTATGGGGCTGGCACATTCAAAAAAGACAAACTCCCTTAATAAATAAAGAATAAATTAACCTAATGATTTGTTATTTTACAGAATTATCTTAGCTATTTACGATTTGAATCTACCACGCTTGTCGTTAATGCCTTTAAACTGTGGACATAATCGGCTTTAATCTTTATAACATTATTTAATATCCACTGGGGTCCTGCACTCTCTTCGAATCTCATCCACTCTTCCTAATTTACCTTTTATAATATCCTTACTTATACGCCGGCAATGCACCTGTATGCGTTGCAAGTGCATTGCCTTAGTTTTACATTAGTTAAGTTAATATTTCATTTCCCACCTTTTTTTACTGAAAAAAAAAACTTTAAATTACAGAGACAACAAATAACATCGTTATTATTCTCGTCTGTCCGTCTCTGCTGTGTTTGTATCGTGATCATTCGTACAGTGAGACGTTATTTTCTTTTTTTCCCTTTGAACTAAGAGCTGGACTCCGCTCAGTTCATAATCGTAAAATCTTGAACGTATAACGAAAAGTTTGGCAACAACAAAATGTTAGTCAATAATAAAGGTATAAAAATAAATATCACATACTTTACTTGCGTTTGTGTTTATTCGAATAACAATTTTAATGACAAATATTAGCGTTTTACAATAAGCACCTCACTATAAACTAAACGAACCACTGTATATGCAGAAAACGGTAGATTTTTTTTATAATATTGTTGTGTAGTAACACGCACGTTGTATTTCGCTCGCACGGAACGCAAGGCACAGTTCGAAAATACGAGATGAAAATTACATATTTTTTAAAAATAATAATAATAATAAAAAAAATATCTTCACGCAATTCCCAATACAGGGGTAGACTCTGTCTACTGTCGAGTCTAGACAAATAAGTCCCTTCGACCCACCTTCCACCGAAGATATTTTCGGGACAACGTGACAGGTGGTGAGCCCGTCGCCGTCTTTATGTCCAAGCCAACGATATTCGTACATAAGTTTTTGAAAAACGCATTGGTACGAGCCTAACAACCGGGGATCGAACTCGGGTCTATTGACTCGAATTTCCGACCACTCAACCACTCGGCTATCGTGACTTGATAATAATAATAATCATTTTATATCGTTAAATAGTTATTTACATTTCAAGTATAGTGAGAAGATTTAATAAAAAAAAGGATATATTCTGAAAAAAAAAACCAGCCAAATATAAAAACATATGCTGGCAACATAAATAAAGTAAAGTTGTTGCCAAAAAAATGTAAACCGCGTAAACCAAAAGTTTACGTTCTAAGAAGAATCACGTTGAGTAATTTATGGCAAATGGCACGGTAACGGATGACGCTCGTCGATGCGGAAGTCTGATTTCATGACACTCCGGAATTTCCCTTTCTGTAAATTAGCGAAATTTTCAAGGTGGTACACTTTTTCTATACCTTTCTGTGGTTCAGTACAACACTCTGATCTCTTTCTGTCTAAATAGCTGTGTTTATAACAACCGTTGTGTTACGGTTTCAAATGTAAAGATGATGGACAGTTTTGTATACATAAAGTTTACAATCCACTGTTGGATATAAGCATGTCCTGCAGGAGGGTTTTCCATAATCGCCATCCTAAGCAAACGAATCTGCGATCTACGTACCAGACATCTTGCACCTTAGATGCTGCTGCCAGACACCGGTCTGCTTATTTTGGTCTGTTATTATTTCGAGATGGCTACTTCGCTATCTTTCGGTATATATTGATAGAATCAAAGGCTTTTCTCTGGGTCCCCTCTTATATCACCCACGAAAAGAAATGTGGTGGCATCTTCTTAGATGACGGCAGTACTAAGTTTGTATACATGTACTATATAGGAATGTGTTTGTATATATGTTGTTAATGAATTATTTGTGAGCAAAATAGAAATTAATCAGTTATTTAATAAAACAATAAATATCTTCACGCCATTCTCAATACAGAGACACTCCAGACCAATCCCAGATAGATGTCTAGACAATTAAGTCCTTTCGGCCCACCTTTCACCGAGCACATTTTTGGGACAACGTGACAGGTGGTAAGCACGTCGCTTTATGTTTATGTCCCAACCAAAGATATAAATCATGAATAAGTAAGTATAAAAAAAACCCATAGGTACACCTTGGGGATCGAATTCGGGTCTCTCGATCAACAACTCGGTTATCGTGACGATAGTAACTTGGTGACTATAGTTACACTATTAATTTTACTCATAGTTAATTTCAATAACAGTAAAACTAAATAAAACCTGCGTCGAAACAAAAAAGCTCTAATTGACCTCGTGAACACAGTGCATGAATAAAGATGATAAGATCTAAAGTAAGAGAAAATAAACTCATTATCGTTATTATTATATATAAAAAGATAAATAATGTTAAAAACACCTATAACTCAAATACATTTCAAGCGGCAATAGCCTAATGGTATAGGGGTCGGACTTCGAAACATGGCGTCGCAGGTTCGTGCCCGCCATTCGTCTATTGTCGTGAACCAACTTCAGACACAAGCATTGCAGCTTAGTTAGATTGGTTAAAATAATACTGGTAATGTTATTTGGCATTGCTAGTATTCTTCTTAAAAAATTATATATTCTTATTCCTCAAACTCGTAGTGAAACTGCACGTCCCGTGCCGGGCGAAAACTCCTCAAACTCCTCGATCTCTGTGCTCAAACAAACCGCGCGTCTGACTCACTTCGTCCATTAATCTCCAGCAGATTGCCTCCACTCGACGAAGGGTGCCACATTGCCTGCTCTGACGGACTGACCCCGACGACTAACATTACACATTTCTGTTTACTTGCGCTACATTTATGTACTTCACGTATTCCGCGGCTTAGTCTTGCGCAAGTGTTAATGCGAGAGTTGCGTGAGTGATAGTGTTATTCCATGTAGCATAAACTGAAGAGTCTACCACTGTTTTTAATGTTGTGGGTGCCGTAAGAGGAGACTTAGGAAAAACTTTGTAAAAAAAAATTAAAATCTAATCAAAAAAAATTTAAATTTAACTCCAAAAAGAGCAAACCAAAAATTAGCAGATCGGTGAGGGTCCTGGTTCTGGATTCATACAATGTAGTGGAATTTTGTAAAAAGTTAAGTGTAAATGTTAATGAGACGAGAATGTGAATGTTTGGCTACCACAAATTGTGGGCACTGTAACATATTGTATCGGCGTAATGCATGATGATGGGTCAGGGCCGTTCAGTAGACTTTTGGTAGATAGTAAAAAGGGAGAAATGTATGTAGGGCATAAAAAATTAAAATTGTTTACCATTTTTTGTCGATACAAAGTTTAAAGAAACGCCATGACTAAAGCGAAACAAACGATTAGCAGCTAAATTGCTCAAAAAAAGACTAAAATAACAACCACGAGACACGCAATAATGTGACGAGAAGTAGCAAAGTCCTTGTTAAGAGGTGTAAATTTTTATGTCAAGACTGGTGAATGTGGCAAAACCTTAAGGTAGAGGTTTATGAACTGCAGTGGACAGTGAAAGCTGTAGTAAACCTTTATACTATTGATTTATTGATGGAGATTTCAATTAGCCTTCGCATATTCTGAAACGACGACGAAATTACAGGAAATATAAAATTTAATGCGCCAACACCTCGCTACCATCGCTCGATCGCTTACTTCATGGAACCAGTTTCACGCGAATAATTACCCTGTGAGAAAACTTTGGTAAATCTTTTTTTTTATAGAAAAGGGAGGCAAACGAGCAGGTGGCACACGTGATGGTAAGTGATTACCGCCGCATAGCAGATGCGTTGCCGGCCTTAGAGTGCTCCCCACCCCCCAGAATTGGGGAAGTGTGGGCGTGTGGGCCGCCGGTTACCTGCACTCACCAGACGAAACGCAAAGTTTGTTAGACTTCTACTTCACGTCGGTATTCTGTGAGATCGTGGTACTTCCCCGGTCGTGCCGGCCCATTCATGCAACAACAAAATGATGCTGACGCGTGGCTCTACCACTGTTAAACCTGTTTGTTTCTTATGATATTTGTTATGATTATGATTAATTATAACAATAATTGATTTATTTATTAGAACATGGTAACGTAACATAGGATTATTTTTGTCAGAAGTCCAAAATATTCTGCAATAATTGACATTATAAAACGTAAATTTACAAAAAAATAAACGATAAATTAGCAATTGATTAATGTAGAATGTCAAAAGAAAGCAGTAATTAAAATTCATTATAAATATTAAATGACATTATAGACTGGGGGTGTACAACTGAAGAAGATTGAAGAACAAGATTAAAGACATCATTTTATTCCATTTATATATGTACCATATTTTTAACTTTTGGAGCTTCTTACAGAAGAATGGCAAATGCATGGGGACGACGAATACATCGATATCAAATATATTGCTCCAATCCTAAAGTAAATAGCTAAAGCACTTGAGTTACGGAATCAAAAACAACGGAACCATAAACACTCGAGATAATGTAGAAAAGTCCACATTGATCCGCCCGGGAATCAAACCAGGGACCACAGAGCTGGCGACACTATGAAAACCAGTGTGTACGCCACTCGTCCATGGAGATCGCCCTTATAAATTAAATACGTAAGTAGATAGGTACAAGATATGCACACATTGTTTTGATCACAAAGATGGAATCAGTAACAACGAAGACGTTTGTATCTATTATGTAGTAGCTGACCCAGCAGACCTTCTGAGACAGGCAGTCTTAGCTATCGACTGGACTGGAACAAATAAAAAATTATTTTAAAACTTATATTTATATTTATTAAAAAAAGTTGTCTACTAAATTACTATTTTCAAACTTGCGAAGTTAAAATAAGTGTAAGAATTCTGAAAATTCTAATTTTGTGCCCAATTTTCTTAATATTTCTTTCCTTTCGAAACATGCATTAAATGTTTTTACATGACCAAGGAAATATAGATTTATATTTATGTTGTATAGATTACTTGAAGAGAAAACTTTGTATAAACTTTTAATACAACTGTCAGCGCGGAGGATTGTGCTAAGTTAAAGTTGAGGTATAGTAGGTGCACGAACCTTGATCTATACATGTAAACTAATTCTTTTTAATTCAAAATTAAAATATTTCCACTCAATATTAAAGTATACATATTAAAGTATACAGCGTGCTCTGAAACGGTTGGACCGATTTTAAGGGGACTTTCACTGGCAGATAGCAGTTAGTAGTAAATGAAATAAAACATTGTCTACAACTACACTGGCAATTTGAAACACATTCTTCTGGATGAAAATAAAGATTAATGTCGAGAGATTGTCGGTAAATAATTGTAAAATGTTTGCATTTAATAATGAATTAAACTGCGTTCTATTTTTTATTATTATTCGAACTATAAAAAAATGACAAAAGACTGCAGTTAAATTGCTAAAGACGAAGCGTAGTTCACATTGTGTCTAATAATAACAAATGCTATGCTCCCCACAGCGCTCCTTCTGTCATCTGACATTTCCACAGCAGCTAATTTTATCATAATGTCCACAATACTTGCCCCAAATCGCCAGCAGGTGCGGCGTTGCGCTCCTCGCCGCGCTGGAGTCTACTAGATACCGCGATCTGTCGGTAGCCTGTTGCGTTTATAAAGCTTTTCCCATAGTCGCCTCTTAAGAACAATCCAGTCCGTGATATTTCAAACGGCTTTTACTGTCTATCTATATTTATTTTTATGTAATCATACTGCGGTTCGTATACATTATCTTAAAAGAGAACCGCCGGGAAACTTTTAATTGAAAACGATGGTTTTTACAGTTTTAGAGTTAAATTTAACTAACAGTGCTATTATTTTCCCTCCAACATATCTGCCTTCCGGTTCTCGAGTGTTATTTGTCGTTGTTATAGTTGTATTGAGGCAACTCCTACCATCCAGAGACTAGCAGTAATTACTGCTGCTCAGTAATTAGCTAATTAGCTAAACGGCAAATTATGCGGAGAATACAGACATGTAATATTAAAGTTTGCCACGGCGTATCGACGAATGAATATACCACCTTCCTTCTCGTGGGTATCGTAATAAATAACTAAGAGGTAATCTTTGATACCATTGCCTACCGACAGATGGCGCGATAACCATCTAGACAAAATTAAAAAAAAAATCAGCGATAGCCAGCAACAGCTAAGGTACAGTGTGAACTGCGATCATCAATCCACTTGTGAACCATGGCCATTATGTCCTGCAGCAGACTTATTACAGGTCATTATGTACCGTTCAAAGAAAGCTCACCCTGTTGATACGTAAAGTTGCCAAATCATGATCAGCATAGCTTTCTTCAATCCCACGCCAACTTTTGTTCTATAACAGAACAAACTTTCTCATATTGCATTTTTAAAATAACAAATCGGCCAGTTGGCGCGTTGCACTCGTCTGAGTAAGAACGACGTTTTAAAATAATTGTGTATTATATTGTTTAATTAAATTTAGTTAGCAATCGCTCTTTGATTTTAAAAGTCAAGTTAAAATGTAATTGTTTATGGAATCAATAGTACTTAAGTATTTAACTGCATACTTAAGTGCTATGGTTTCCATAAACGCCTAAAATATTTTTACCTCAAATAGGTGGTCAAAATCTTATTTTAGGCTTCAGGTGGTCAAAATCTTATTTTAGTCCTTAGAATGTTTATCGTAATACCAATGCTCTAAATATATAATATATGAAAAGTATACAAGATTAAAGTTACGGCATTAAAGGTTCATCTCCGAGGTTAGTTGCCGAGTCTATGAGTCTACTTACCACCAGATGGCGGGATAACCACCTGGAAAAATATCAAAGCATTACTGAGCAGATTGGTGAAGTGCCTAGCTTCATCCACTACAGTTACTGGATGTACGCAATAAAGTATAACTAAGTAAACAAATAAACATCTTTTATAATTTACTAAACAAACTCGGTAACGGTTCGCTGTCGTTCGGTCTGTTACAAAAATTATAATATGTTCACGCCTTTACCAATACAGGGGAGGACATCGGTCTAGAAAATTAAGTCTTTTCGACCCACCTACCGCCGAAGATATATTTTGAGACAACGTGAAAGGTGTTGAGCCCGTCGCCGTCTCTATTTCCAAACCAACGATATAAATCCTACATAAGTTTTTGAACATTTTTATTTAATTCTGGTTATTTTGGTCTTGTATTTTTCTGCTGGTAGCTCATTGTATTCCCAAGGCTTTTCCCTAGCTCGCCTTTAACGCCGCGGGAACGCAAGGTGTGGTGCATTCAAAAGCTGATACAACTATAGTAGACATACTTGGCTAAAAATTATCTAATGACATTTCAATTCAATTCATCTGCTACTTTTCGAGGTTAGCAGCCGCAAACATACGGATAGTGTATTTATACATGTATAATAGCGGGCCCGGCGGGTCCTGCTCGAAAAACTATCTTCTGTCAAATCAAATCAAATCATTTATTTATCGTCATGAGAATGTATATTCGTTTATAGTCGAGGATCGATAGTTTATTGATAGTCGAGTCGATAGAGGTTCCTCTAACGGAGAAAAAACAGGCGAAGAAACTCCATAGGTATGCACTTTTTTGGTCAATATTTTTTACAATGTAATGTATTATACATATGTGATGTGATATTTTCTAGAAATAGCTTGGGAGCGATCACCTCATTCCCAGAGGTTACTGTTATTAACATATTCATTTATATTATAATAACCCTTGTTATAAAGTTTTTCTTTTATAAATTTCTTAAACCTGTTAATAGACAGGCTTTGAACATCTTTGGCACCGCAGCAAAAAAAGCAATGCATATGTTATTCACATTCAATTTGATGACATTCCCAATACAGGAGTAGACACAGGTCTAGACAAGTAAGTCGTTTCGACCAACATTACACCGAAGATATTTTTGGGACAACGTGACACGTGGTGAGCCAATCATTGTTTTTTCATTTTGATGACCGCCTCAAACTAAATTATGTAAACAGAAAATAATAATGGTAAATTATTTAAAACACGTGCAATAGCACTGGAAATTGTACATTCATACTCGGTACAATTTATATTAATAATTTACGATAAATTATACCAAGAAAAGAGCCAGCGATTTTCAAAATGCGCTCGCATTGCAGCTGGCTAACGTCCAATTTTGCTGTAAAATATATAAAGCTAGTTACAACTACTAATTTGTTGTTATCCTCCCTGATGACAGTGATCATAGCGACGACATCCGAAACTCGTCCGTGCAGCTAATGCGCAGATCAAAGGCATACTCAACCGCATAGGTTAGGTAATGCTTACTGATCTAAATATTTAATATGATGTATGTATATGTTCACCTAGAAGCACAATAGCCGAGTGGTTGAGCGATCGGATTTCTAATAAAGAAAATAAAGAAAGAAAGAAAGAAACCGAGTATATAATAAGTCACGATAGCCGAGGGGTTGGGTGGTCGGAATTTCGAGTCGAGAGACCCTAGTTCGAGCTCCAGGTGGCAGGCTCGTACCAATGGGTTTTTCAAAAACTTTCGGTCTCACCACCTGTCACATTGTCCCGAAAATATCTTTGGTGGAGGGTGGGTCGAAGGGACTTAATTGTCTAGACTCGACCTCTGTCTAACCCTGTATTGGGAATTGCGTAAGATATTTTTAAGAAAGAAAAAAAATGGAGATGGCGTTATCGCATTAATGTTTGGTGGATGTAAGATTGTGAGCATTGTGCTGCAATTTTGAATATTTTCCGGTAGATGTCACGAAAGCCAAAACAGGCATAAAAAAGAGATTTAAAATTTCAACTGATGCGTGTAGGACACGCTGGCTCGGAGGTAAGAGCGTTGTCATGGTATGACAGAGGTAAATAAATAAATAAATATAATAAATATCTTCACGCAATTCCCAATACAGGGGTAGACAGAGGTCAAGTCTAGACAATTAAGTCCCTTTGACCCACCTTCCACCGAAGATATTTTCGGGACAACGTGACAGGTGGTGAGCCCGACGCCGCCTTTATGTCCAAGCCAACGATGAAATTCGTACATAAGTTTTTGAAAAACTCATTGGTACTGCCACCTGGGGATCGAACTCGGGTCTCTCGACTCGAAATTCCGACCACCCAAGAACTCGGCTATCGTGACTTATTATATACTCGGTTTCTTTCTTTCTTTCTTTATTTTCTTTATTAGAATTCCGATCGCTCAACCACTCGGTTATTGTATTGTATCTAACCAGAGGTAGATGGTTCGAATCCCGCAGGTGTCAGTTGATTTTTTTTATGAACTGATTTAAGTTGGATTCTTAGTCCTAGCAGGCTTGAAATAATACTTAAGAAACAGGAGATGTACGTATATTTAAAAAACGATAAATCAGGCGATTAACCCTGGGTACCACGTCGTGGATAATGAGTAAAGATAGTTATATAATATACTACAGTTGTTATGTAATACTGTCATATAATTTAACAGTGGTAGAGCCACGCATCAGCTTTTGTTGTTGCATGAATGGGCCGGCACGACCGGGGAAGTAGCACGAACTCACAGAATACCGGCGTGAAGTAGAAGTCTAACAAACTTCTGAGTTTCGTCTCGTAACTTTTCTTCAAAAACTAAAGTACGAATTATATCGCTGCCTTGAACATAAAGACTGCGAGGGCCTGTCACGTTGTCCTCAAAATGTCTTCGTTGGAAGGTGGGTCGAAAATGATTAATTGTCTTGATCTCTGCTTAACCCTGTATTGAATGGTGTGAAGATAATTTTTAATATTCTAAAATAGGCTCTCCACCTCTTGTCTCAAATAAGCTGCGGTGAAATATTGGACAAAAGGACTTCTATCTACTCTAGTATGACGAAAATGCGTGAAGCAAAAAAATTGTTTTAAAATCTTTCTATATCCTCTGTATGAAAATATAAATAGTTGCGATAAAAAACACAAACAGATCGCTCTCCGCTCCAAAGCATCCGACAATTAATCACCTCGCCCGAGATCATACATCATTGCAGTCTGTTGGAAATAAATATTAATAATATCATGTGCACGTTTATTTGTAAGTACTTTATTTACGAGAGTCACGTAAGCCGAGTGGTTGGATGATCAGAATTCGAGTCGAGATACCCGAGTTAGATCCCCACGTCCTTCGTACCAACGGGTTTTATAAAGACTTATGTACCATTTATATCGTTGGCTTCGATTAAAGACAGCGATGAGCTCACCACCTGTCACGTTGTCCCAAAAACGTCTTCGGTGAAAAGTGGGTCGTAAGGACTTTAATACCTACACCTCTGTCTACCCCAGTATTGGGAACGGTTTTAGTTTTTGAAACAACCCATTGATACGCCTTTATTGAGCCTACCTTCTTCGGATCGAACTCGGCTCTATGACTCAATTCCACATCCACAGCTATCGTGACAGATCGTAGTAAATTGCTTTACTAAAACATGGAGCACGCAATATGTGGTTTTATGAAAGGTATTAGATCGAAGAAAGTCTGCAAGCGGATGGGCGATCGTGGCTGTGGAGTGTGTGGAGCCTGACTGATACTTCTGTCAATTTTGACGCCACAGCACACATGGTTAAAATGGCTGATTGGTAAAAAAATACTGATATAATAAATAATTAACAACATAATAATGAATAATTAACAACTTACCTAAAATAACTTATACATACCAACAGACGAAGGAACTTCGACTCAACTTCAATTCAACTTTAAAATTTTGACTGATGCGTACAGGACACGGCGACTCTGAGGTCCGAGCGTTGCCACGGTATGGCAGGGGTCGTCGGTTCGATTCCAGCTCGAGTAAATTTATTTTTAAAGAATGAACGAATGAAATGTATGAGATATACTTTATTTTACACCGTTACAAAATATTAATATAAATCAAAAAAATTTGTTCCATTTGCCGTAGAGACAATCGGTCCGTGGGGTCCCCGCGCGATGCAGTTTCTAAAGGAATTGTATCCGCGACTTATCGTTGCCGCTGGTGACAAGAGGGCTGGTTCTTTTCTCGCTCAACGCTTAAGTCTAGCCATTCAACGTGGAAATGCAGCCAGCGTTCTTGGTACCATGCCACGAGGAGTAGGGCTCTACGATTATAATAGTTTTTAGTTAATAAGTATTGTAAATATTCACATAATTTTTTCTGTAAATAAAGTATTATATTATATATTTAAAACAAAATAAAAGTGTACAATCGGCGCCCCTATCGCTAATAAGCGAATATTTTTTGACAACCTAGAAAAGGAATCGACAACGAAAATTGTTGGCTTATTTTTAATACAGGGACATTAAGCAAATCAAAAAGTTCAGCATAACTCATATGGTTTAAAATCAATAAAATTGCACAATAAAGAAGGAGAAACTATAAGAAAAATAAAAGTGCTATTAAAAATGATAAATTAGTTAATGAGTGTAGATATGACTTCTGAAACAAACAAAGAGCAAACCAACAAATAAGAATAATATGAGGTAAAATCGAAAAAGCCGAACAAGCCGGGTTCCGAAAAGGCTTCAGTACCATAGACCACATATATACTCTTCGCCAGATTGTACAGAAGACAGAAGAGTACAATCTACAATCTATTTAGCGATGTCAGATAGACTATCAGTATATCGAAGTGTTGAAATGCTTATACGATGAGGCTACGATGTGTATCCGAGTACAGGACCAGAGCACGAAACCTATCCAATTGCAGAAAGGTGTAAGACAGGGAGACGTCATATCCTCGAAACTCTTCACCGCTGTGTTGGAAGATGTTTTCAAGCTACTGAACTGGAAAGGATTCGGTGTGAACATCAATGGCGAATTCATCACTCATCTTCGATTTGCCGATGATATAGTTCTGATGACAGAGTCGCTTGAGGAGCTTAGCACTATGCTCAATGACCTCAATAGTGTTTCTCAACGGGTTGGTCCTCAGATGAACATGGACAAGACTAAGGTCATGTTCAACGTCCATGTCAGACCAATGCCGGTTATTGTTGGGAACACTACGCTCGAAGTTGGTGACGAATACTGGTTGGTGAATCTGGGACAAATTGTCAAACTAGGTAAGTCCAACGTCGATCCAGAGGTCAATCGGCGAATCCAAGTAGGTTGGACAGCATTCGAGAAATTACGCTATATCTTCTCGTCAAGTATACCTCAAAACTTTAAAAGCAACCAGTTATTACATGTATTACTTACAACCAGTGCGTGTAGCCAGTGATGACCTACGGAACTGAGACCTGGTCCTTCACTGCTGGCCGGATGAGGAAGCTCAAAGTTACTCAGCGGTATATGGAGAGGGCTATGTTGGGTGTTTCTCTGTGTGACAGAATCCGCAACGATGATATCCCCAGCAGAACTATGGTAACCGACATAGCATAGACATAGTTTACAGTTGTAGAGCAACGCTTTTGTTGTTGCATGAATGTGCCGGCTCGGCCGGGGAAGTACCACGATCTCACAGAATACCAGCGTGAAGTAGTAGTCTAATAAACTTCTGCGTTTCGTCTGGTGAGTGTAGGTAACCGGAGGCCCACACACCCCCTCCCCCAATTTGGTATTGCGGGTGTTCATGGGCGGCGGTAATCACTTATCATCACGTAAGCCGCCTGCTCGTTTGCCGGCCTTTTCTATAAAAAAGCTATGAGGATTAGCACGCTGAAGTGGCAATGGGCCGGCCACATAGCTCGTAGAACGGACAACCGTTGGGGAAGAAAAGTTCTCGAGTGGCATGGAGTGACGACCTGCACAACATTGCGGGAAGTCGATGGATTCAGGTGGCTCGGCATCGTTCTCTATGGAAATCTTTGGGAGAGGCCTATGTTCAGCAGTGGACTGTTGATGGCCTGTGAAGAATAAGAAAATCGAAAATGTTTTGTCCGCTCAATTGCTATTCTAATTCTGTAGTTCCTGATTTAATTCCACAGAAATATGCGACTGTTTCAAATTAGATTTCTTGTTCGCGAGAGATTAGGAGTCCGTGAATTTAAAAACCATAAAGTTGCGTATTCCTTAGTTAACGGCGTGAATACTCGTAATTGCAAGAGAGGCAAATCTCGTAAAGAGAATTTCACATGATCCCCTGGCTTGGGAAGCGGATTAGTGAACAGACATCGCATCATGACGCTGCTGTCCGTCGCCGGTCTGTCTAATATTGGAATAATCTATTAGGTATTCCACTGTGTATCGATAACCTATACCATTTCAAAAGTTATTTTCTTAGTCACGATAGCCGAGTGGTTGGGTGATCGGAATTTCAAGTCAAGAGTTCCGAGTTCGATCCCCAGGTGGCAGGCTCGTACCAATGGGTTTTTTCAAAAACTTATGCATGAATTATATCGTTGGCTTGGACATAAGGGCTTATCACCTGTCACGTTGTCCCGAAAATATCTTCGGCGGAAGGTGGGTCGAAGGGACTTAATTGTCTAGACTAGACCTCTGTCTACCCCTGTATTGGGAATTGCGTGAATATATTTTTTATTATTTATTTATTTATTTATTTTCTTAGTCGCCTCTCACGTCAATCACGGAAGTTATTATGAAAAAAAGTATGATCAGCAGAACCCTCTCGGAATATAATAACACCGTCCCAGTGACACAAGAGATGAAACCTCAGCGCAGCTGCTTTTTAGGTCGGGCGTGTTCACGTTGCAGTCTTTTGTCCGGTTGTTCACCTAAAGCTGGGATTCCTCTGCGTGTTTATATCAGCATATCACATCGAAAAAATGTCTTCACGGGTAGACAGAGACCTTCACGGGTAGGTAGGTAGATTTTTAAAATGAAATAGACTCTGCCTATGAGTCGTTTGTGTCAGTACCACTCTCTTACCCATTTCTGCCGCTAAACTGCAGTACCTGTTGTTGCTCCATCTGGACAGGTCCATAGAGCTAATGCACGAGTACTAGTATGAGACTATCTATAATGGTTTGCGAAGATGTTAAAGTGCCTGCACCTTCTTAGATTGAAGAAATTTGCAGTAATCTACTGTTTGCAATATTCACTGACCATCAGGTCCGTATTTTCTCCGAGGTCCTGTGGCATACACACCGCTGCATTATGGATTCAAAAACAGTAAAGTTTCTATAAACACCCAGACCCGAGAAAATGTATAAAAAGTGTTTTCTATAATGGGAGAATTAATACCGGGAATCGAACCCGGGCCCTCAGAGCTGGCGACATCATGGAAACCGGTGTGATCGCCACTCTTCCACGCAGGTCGTCTATAAAACTACTGTTGCCGGCTATATATTGCCTATATATGATAAAATATATTGAACATTGTACGGAGAAAACCCGCACAGGACAATTTCGTACAGACGTAGATGTCGACATTACACCGCTTGGCATGTCCGCCCAGTATTATAAGTAGTTATCTGTCGAGTCATCTGTGATGGCGGAGATAGCGTTTCCGATTTTAAACTAGATTACTCCGGTATTATACCAGGTCTCTCGCTATTTCTATGACTTTTGTTAATCAAGATTACTTTTATAATCTTTAATAGCGATCCGTCCCTTCGCACATGCAGGTAATACACACAGTTTAAACGAAACTTTAAATGTTGTCTTAATGACAGATTACTAAGGCATGTATAATGGTCGATGTTATGCTATACTAAGTTATTACAAAAAGAAAACGTAATTATTTAATTATTATATCCTACATTTTGAAGCATTTGATATTTCTTTTTATCTTCACGCGTTTTCCCTATACTGGAGCAGACAGAAGTCTATACAAGTAAGTCCTTTTGACCCACGATTCCTATTTGAGATAACATTTCAGGTGCTGAATATCGGAATATGTTTGCGTTTATTTTTATTTTAAATAGAATGCCAATTCAAAGGAAATGGTAATTCAAGTGAATTGATAATATCAGACTGCGCACCTTAGACACAGTTTCTTTGTCATAGGTTTTTAATTTTATTTTTTATTAACTGTATTTTTCGTCTGATATTTTGTTGTAGCCATTGGTAGCCATTGTGCTTTTTAAAACTATAGGTATAACTCTTACTTTTTTATGTACTCTTAGGTCCTTATTGAGTCTAAAACAATTTGCACAAAAGCTTAACCCTAAAAATAATTTCATATTAATTTGCTTTGACATGTTTTGCTCTATAAAATGTTGAGTAATTACCACGTTGAATGGTAAACCAGAAACTCAAGCTGATCATAGGAGTAATCTGCGAATTTTCTCCATTTCCTGTGCAATCGTCAACTCCGTCTACTGAATATAGTATGAGAAGAAGTAATTACTATGTAAATTTTTGGTTTCAGAGAGACTGAAACTGAAAAAGTATAAATGTATCATAGAAAAAAGCAAACATCCAGTTAAATATTTGGGGCTAGAATTAAAAAAATTAACCATACTTTGATAACAAATGGCTGTATGAAAGCGGCCATCTAAACAATTACATTATATTAATTTCTTTTCTACTCCTATGCCATTAATTACAGTTGACTAATGCTATTTATCAGAATAAAAAAAAAAACATTTATATCTATGACAGTCCGGATTCAGTTTTGTTATCTGTCACGAGGCGCGAAATTAGAGCAGACATTCCTATTCTTTTTGCAACCAACCGGAATTCTTTTCAAACAACTTTTAGAGCTTAAAACTGATTCTTTTGATTTAAATCTGACTTCACATCTGATCATGCGTCTTCCGCATAAATTATTATAAATTAAAAGATGATTCCCAAGCCTTCTACATTCATGTATTTTGCAAAGGTAAATTCTTTGTGGGTCAATGGACGTGGGGCATCGTGGGGCGCCTATTTACCACTGGAGAAGTTTACTTATCCAGTTGTTGTAAATTCTTTGTGGCTAGCCCATTGCCACTCTTCCTCTAGAATCGTAGATCATATAGATTATCCTTATTTCAGCCTGTCAGGAGTACACTGCTGTACATAAGTTTCCCCTAAAGATTACCACAGGGAACGGTCCTGAGACACCTGTACCATTGATTTCCTGCAACAGTATGCAAGTTGTTACTTACTCTTGTGTGGGAGGGACGGCGTTGTCCAACACTGAATTTGCCCATACGAGGTTGTCAATGGACAAGCTTTCTTCGGGGACCGTTGTCAGTTCTGTGAGCTATGTGGTCAACACATTGTCAAGGATATTATTTATTGTATATAACACGTACTGCTTGTACACTAAGGTCTTAAGTTTATATAAACTGTAGTTTATATCCCTGCAGTGAAATGTATTAGTTAAATAATTTCTATAAATAAAGGTCTGTAAGTATAAACTATTTTTATATTTAAAAAGTATTTAACTGGCGACAGGCTCACCACCTGTCACGTTGTCCCAAAAAAAGGTCATCAATGGAAAGTGTGTTGAGAGGACTTATTGTCTGGAAATCTGCCTTCCCCAGTACAATAAATAGCGTAAAGACATAAATATTTTCTACATAGAGAATTTATAGAATGGTTAGTAATGCAGTAGTAGTACACCTTGTGGTAGCGATGTAAAAATATTGCTACTACCTTTCTTCCCGTGGGTGTCGTAAGAGGCGACAAAGGGAAACAGCCCAGAATATCGTTATGGCAATAGACAGATGGCGGGATTACCATCTCTAAAAATATAAGATCAAAATAATCAGACCGAAAATAGGCAGCAGCGTCTGAGTGATCGGCAAATGCGATCGCCTATCCGCTTGCGAAGCGTGGCGATCATGGTAAATCCTCCCTTTGGGAGAGGCCTATGTCCTGCAGTGGACTTTAATAGGCCATTATGTATTTTATGTATGTGTATGCAGGAGCGGTACCTGAATATTTTTATGGAGACAAAAATTTCGTGTAAAGTGCCATCCTGCATAGTGCAGATATGCTGAGTATACTGATATGCGAAAATGGGATCAGAATATAATTTTTCTTATGCATTGCATACAGCCTATCTCTGTGGATCAATAAATGTAGTATCGAAGTTACTTAAACAACTAGACAAGCTATTAAGGCAACTAACACCGTCAAGAACACTTCAATTAAGTGCAGCCTTGGACTCGGCACAAGCTCAGTTTCCGAAGTGCAGCGTCAACAGCTTCTGAAGTTCTCAAGTGCAGCGCTTGGTTTTATTTTTTATGCATACGATTAGTATGTATTTAATTAAAGTTTATATACAAATTAATAATCACGATTGCCGAGTGGTTGAATGATCGGGATTGGAGTCTAAAGGTCCTGAGTACCCCGGGAGGGTCTACCCATTATACTAATGAGTTTTTTTTTAAAACTCAAAGCTTGGACTTAGAGGCGACGACCAGCTTACTATCCGTCACGTTGTCACAAAAATGTCTTCGGTGGAAGGTGGGTCAAAAGAACTTAACTAGACATCTGGCATCGGTAATGGCGTAAAGATATTTATTTATCTTTATGTTATATACAAATTACCTTAAGGTTTTATGTTATGTTTTATAGTATACTAATTTTAGCTAAATCCTTTCTCTCTCACCAAGCTATGCAGAGATATTTAACATATTTTATAGGTTTTTGTTTTGTTAGTTATTTAATTTATAACCATTAAAATAGATTCGTTTCCGATTTACGGCAAGTGTTAATTTACGAGCGCACTAAATAGAGTACCAGCCATCAGTGAAATTGCGGTGAGAGAGAGCTAGAGATTCTGCGTTTGAATCTACGTCGAAGACACGTTTTTGTAAAAAATTAAAAATTCATCATCACGTAAGCGTTACCTCTAGAAATTTCACATTCAAATAAACACTGAGGTTCCCACATAATTGTAACGGTCTGTACAAGTTCACTGCAGGACATAGGCCTCTCCTGTAGGGCTAGATTTACCATAATAGCCACGATTGGCAAGCAGATTGGCGATCCCAGTACCAGGCACCTTGAACCAACTTGCACTGGACGGCCGCTAATTTTTTAATTTTTCGAAATGGCTATCCTGCCTTCTGTTAGGCATTTATAGGCCACATTTTCTACCCGCCGGAAGGAAAGGGCTCAAAAGGGTATCTTCTTACGCCGTAACCACACTCTAACACTGAGGTTTTCGAACTTTATAAGACTTTAATGATGATTAGGATTTAACGATAGACGGATGTAATTTATATCGATAATTAGTTTTTATTTGATTTGAATTGATACAAGGTGGTTTTCTTTAATTAAGAAACCGAGGAGGGGAAATTAAAATGAGGAGTGGCTTTTAGGTAACTTCACTGATCGTATGAATTCACTGTAAACATATATCCTCGCTAAAATGCATATATAAAGCAACACTTCTTTATGATTCCTTTGACTTCTCTAGTGCTGCCGCGCAGCACTCGGGCCAGCTATAGGCGTGCTCGTGCGCGTGGGCGCTGAGCGCACCGTTCGCACTTGCCCGCGAAACAAAACACTGAAATTTAAACTTAAACGAGCGTCCCAAATACCAGTCCCACGTCCTACTTCCACGCGTCGAAGTGCGATACGATCTTGACACGCTCCTCTTTTGTTTTTATTGTCAGAGTAATTAAGGTAAAAGTGATGTTGCTGTTTGCAAGTACAATGTTTTAAATTGACAGTAAAAGATACATGTTTTACAAATTATCCTTTTTTATATTCACGCAAAATCTCATAATGAGATTCGACAATGAAGTCCTTTCGAACCCGTTTTCACCCAAGTTTATTTGGAACAAAGTGACACGTGGTGAGCTTATCGCCGTCTTAATATCCAAGCTATCGGTGTAATGTAATTACATACATATATTTACATTGATACATATTCATATATTATGAATATTTATCTAGTTATGTAAATATTCTTAAATTTAAAATGATAAAAAGATTATAAATGAGTACAAAATTTTGTCTTGATGCTACTGACCGCAGTGCAGTTTCTTCGCCGTTCGTCATCATCATCCGAGTCGTCCATATGAGGGGGGTAAAAGGTTATGGGTTGGGAGTCTCGAGGCGTGGCTTCATAACTCGGGCGTCTTCTTAGGGTGCTGCTGCTCCCCCGATCTTGGGTGCCGCCATTCAGCAGCGTTATGTAGGCGTACTTTACGTCTTACGTCGGGTCTTATTGCACTTCCCCGGGCTGGGTGGCAATGAGAGAATATCTTGCGGGAGGGGTCGTCACTCCGGTGGTCGAGCGTGTAGAGGTAGCGTGTCCTGGGTAATCGCCAGGCGATGTAGATGTTTGTGTGGCCCGTTGTCGGCGCAGTCGTACATTCCGCGCGACACACGGACCACGAGTTCCTCCAGTGATTCGATCTTGAGGTCCCTGGCGATGACGTCGTTGCGTACATAGCGACCGGTCTGGTATCCAGTGTCCGGTAACCACTGAAAGTTAAGTAAAATTTAGTAGCCTAATGGTTTAGGGTGCTGATTGTAAAATGTAAAGTCGCGGGTTCGGGCCCTCCACTCTACTATTGTCGACAACCAGGCACATGGTTGCAGCTTAGTTGGAGTGGTTAACAGGAATACTAGTAACGTTATTTGACAATGCTAAGAACGTCTAAGTAAAACTAATGAAAGACAACGGCGTGATTAAATTCATCTCAGTAGTAGTTTTGTTTAGTTGACTTCGTATGGTTTTATTTCGTAATTTTAGATTTTAATATGCCCAAATAAATAATTACGTACTTATTTACTCCCTAAGAATCATATTCTCTTACTTTGCTACCAAAGTGGATAGTGGTATTGGTGTAAGATTTATCACTCCCATTCTTACTGCGATTCTCGTTAGTGACAAAGACAAAGTTAAGACTAGAAGAATATGGTAACGCTGTAAGGTCTACGACGACTGTCACAGTGAAGAATTGACCAATTCACTTGCCAATGGTGGCGAATATGACAAACTATCTTTAACAGTGGTAGAGCCACGCATCAGCTTTTGTTGTTGCATGAATGGGTCAGCTCGACCGGGGAAGTACCACGACCTCACACAATACCGGCGTGAAGTAGAAGTCTAACAAACTTTTGCGTTTCGTCTGGTGAGTGACCCACACGGGGTGTGTGGGCCTCCGGTCCCCCCTCCCCCAATTCTGGGGGGGGGGGGCACTCAGAGGCCGGCAACGCATCTGCTGTGCCTCTGGCATTGCGGGTGTTCATGGGCGGCGGTAACCACTTACCAGCGCGTGAGCCACCTGCTCGTTTGCCTCCCTTTTCTTTTAAAAAAAAAAGGAAAAACATAAAACTTGTCTTGCTAATAAACATCTTGCAGTGAACTCTGTCGTATTTAAATAGCAGGATGAAACAATATCTAAATGTGACTGCGACTAAAACACCCCACTCTCTTACAACTCCGGGCATAGCACCAACAATATCTCAAGCCTAACATACCTCATGTTATGTCATACAGGTGTAAGGTTAGGTAAACTTAGTAAAAGATTACCCAAAATTGGTGCGAAATACTAATATAACGGCATTATCTGTTGATAGTCTTATCAGACATCCAGTTAAAAATTAAATGATTCAAAACCATACGCATCTAGAATAAACACTAGTGCATTTATTATGACCTTTACATAAAACGTACTTGCTTAAATTATGTATTTCCTTGTTTCAGGTGCCACAAAAAACCACTTCAAGAATAAAATTCGATGTACTTTAACGTGTGACGAGCAAATACATAAAGCTATACATAATTATATTCATTCGGGCAATTATTATTGTAATTCTCATATAATGAAATTTATCACCGAGCAGTGTTACGAAATTTTAGACGAATTAGTTGTAAATGTTTTTTGTCTCTTTAAGCAGTAGTTAGACGTTATAAAAAACGATTAAATGAAAATAGTGGAGGACTCTAGTTCAATTATACTGAGAGTGGCTGATCAGGGAGCAGGATGTCGCTGCTAGCACCCAGGAGAGTGCAGCTTGATTGGGCGCACGGCATTCCATGGTAGGTTTTCTCAAAGCTTGTTTAAGTGAAAATATAATTATTAAAAACTATTTACTTATGTAACTTATTTGTAACTGATTGTTAATCCACTGAATTTTCAGGTCTCAATCAATTTTGTTGAATTATGGTGCACATTTGTAGTTCTTATGACACTATTAAAAATTCGCGATAGCCGTGTACTGGAGTGATCCGAATTTAAGTAAAGAGATCCGAGTTCAATCCCGAAGTGGCAGACTTGTACCAATGAGTTTTTCAAAACATAAAGACGGCGACAGATTCATCACCTGTCACGTTGTCTTCGGTGAAATGTCGGTCGAAAAGACTTAATTGACCAGACTTTTGTCTGCCCCAGTATTGGGAATGGCGTGAAGATATTATTTTTAAAGACATTACAATGTGATGGATGCCTAAAGTTGATAGAGACGGAAGTTTGACACGGTAAATCCTAATTTGAAAATATAGTAAATGCGGAAATAGAAAGGCACATCAAAACAGAAAAATACGTTTGGCCTAAATTTTTTTAAACAACGAATTTCCCAATATAGGGAGAAAATTTAGTCCTTCTGATCTACATTTCACCGGAGCTCATTTTGTGACAACGTGACCGGTGGTGAGCCTGTCGCCGTCTTTATGACCAAGCCAACGATATAAATTTGAAAAAACTCATTGCTACTACCTAAATAACTACTAACCTACTCGAACTCGCTCAGTTCTCGTAACTTTTCTTTTGTCATCCTATTAAACTTTGATTATTAAAAATTTAAATTAATAATAATAAAAAATAATAATTACTGACTTTAATTAATAAATTAAGTAAAACGTATGAGTTTTTTATTTGAGTTATTAAAGAATTTGTACCCTATTATTATCGCAAAGGGGTCATCGACCTGACATTCACCTAGCTTCATACTATTCTGCGAAAAACCTCACCCGTCAGCTGAGCGGACGGGTGCGGCTAACTTCACTACGGTAAAAGAACCTGTCATGGCTCCGCGATCGATGTAGACCTGTGTCGAAATCGTGAGAAAATACGAAAAATGCTGTCGCGCAATGCGATGAAAGACGTCTTATGCGTCACGGTGGCGTTTTTAACTGCTTAATAATTAAATTGTACAAAGCGTTCTTCTTGTTCAGTGTATTTTCAGTGAGTTTTCAACGCATCTAAATATATTCTCAGTCGGATAGAGCGACAGATCGCATTTTTCTAGGTAAGTTTTATATATTTACAACATATAGCTATTGTTAGTTTGTTGTCTAAATAATTACAATATTATAAACCATGGGTGAAAGATAATTTTTACTAATAAAATACGTAAGAGAAGTGCTAAAAAATCGATTATAAGTGGGTGGGTTGCCATAGTATAGCTATCTCATTTTGATATTACCCGACTGCGTTGGGAAGTGACGTAATACCGCGACATTGCATGTAGGCGTAGTGCAGAAAATTTGGACGGTTTATTGTATTCGTCTCTTTTTAAAAGTCTGACAGGTTCACGTATTTTTCAAAGGATATTGATATTTTTCTAAATAAACCCGGAATTATTAATTGGATAATAATATTTTGAAACTTCTTGTGCTTTATTTGCTGTTTTTACTTTATTTCAGTAGTCTACACTTTCCTCAAAAATCAATAAGTTTCTGGTCTGATGCTGTCAATTTTTTTTTTGCTAAATTGTCCTACGAATCTTCCTTTTCCTTTTCGGAAAATCTGATCTTTTAAGTTAAAGGATCAGAAATATCAGTGACAAAATTTTAAACTATTTTATTTTTGAATTAGGTAAATTTATATATAAATATAGTGTAGCAATACTACAATAAATATAGTTACTTTAATTTATTTTTGATAATTAATTTAAATTTTATTTAAATTAATTATCAAAAATAAATTAAAGATAATCTCAAATAAAAAAATTATGGTAAAAATTTGTGTGCTTTAGACAAAACAATTGAAGTAAAACTTTGTTAGCTCCATCTAAATGTATTTATGTATATATGTCTTTATATATGTATAATATATACATGTATGTAAATATACAATAATTTTCAGTGATCAAAGTCACCAAGTAAACAAAAATTGTTATCTTCTAAAAACCTTTCTATAAAAGTAAAGGCTCAAATATAACAAGATAAAATGTGAGGCAGGATAAAGGGCAAAGATATTGGTCATAGGATGTAAATAATATAGAGATAAAAAATTATATTATGTTAAATAAATAAATTAGTAAATATTACTATGTGATAATAACAATTTGTAATTAGTAAAATATATTGTTCCCTGTATATAGTACAATAAATTGCAAGTATATACCAAACTCCTTATTTTCCATTGGTGTTTTAAGAGACAACAAAGGGAACGGACAAATAGCAACTCATGGAGACTGTTCTGAGATGCATAGAGAGAGAAAGTAGTAATGTCACCAATATTGATGCTTAGTAGCTTTATCATAAATAACAAGTAAAAATCTGTTTTTCATGAAACTAACTTGAAAAAAAAATTAAAATATAAACAGACAGTTGGAATACATATCCAGGATATATCTTATATGATTTGTCTCATCAGGTACCACCACTTCACAAATTTTGTTTCCACTTCACAGTGAGCATTCTGTATTTTTTGAATAAATAATAGTTTTTTTCTTTCGTTTACCAGTGTAGGCACGTACCAATGCTCACTATCTGTCACATTGCTAAACAAACTCTTGTGAAATATCGGTCGAAAGGACTAAATATAATGATTTCTTGTATTTACGCGAATACTACACATTAAACACACATAAAATAAAACGATTTTCGGATTTTCGTTGCGCGTTTTCAATTTGTTTTATCAAACTATATTATTTCCCGACGTTTCGGATGCTGCTTTTTATGGAAAAGAGGCAAACAAGCAGGCTCATGGTAAGTGATTGCCGCCGCCTATCGTATATATATATATATATATATATATATATATATATATATATATATATATATATATATATATGTGTGTGGGCCTCCAGTTACCTGCACTCACCAAATGAAACACAGAAGTTTGTTAGACTTCTACTTCAGGCCGGTATTCTGTGAGGTCGTGGTACTTCTCCAGTCGAGCCGGCCCATTCATGCAACAACAAAAGCGGCGATAAAATCCGAAAATCGTTTTATTTTAAAAGGACTAAATATAATGATTTCTTGTATTTACGCGAATACTACACATTAAACACACATAAAATAAAACGATTTTCGGATTTTCGTTGCGCGTTTTCAATTTGTTTTATCAAACTATATTATTTCCCGACGTTTCGGATGCTGCTTTTTATGGAAAAGAGGCAAACAAGCAGGCTCACGTGATGGTAAGTGATTGCCGCCGCCTATCGTATATATATATATATATATATATATATATATATATATATATATATATATATATATATATATATATATATATATATATATATATATATATATGTGTGTGGGCCTCCAGTTACCTGCACTCACCAAATGAAACACAGAAGTTTGTTAGACTTCTACTTCAGGCCGGTATTCTGTGAGGTCGTGGTACTTCTCCAGTCGAGCCGGCCCATTCATGCAACAACAAAAGCGGCGATAAAATCCGAAAATCGTTTTATTTTAAAAGGACTAAATATGTCTAGACATCTGGCTACTCCTGTACAGGGAAATGCGTGAAGAAAAAAAATATTATTAATTCATAATATATACAAAATTCATTGTTCTCATCCATTAATTCAAATAGCTGCAATTAGTTGCATCACAAGCGATTGGTTCCCAAGTTACACATGTGTCACCTCGACTGCTACGCCCACATACAGTGATCTTGCACACAGCATGCCAGATAAGTGCTTTATGGACCAATTCGCCCTATATAACATAAAATTTAGAAGTTTATTTTGTAAAAATTTTACTTAAAATTAAATTTATTTGATTATTTGTCCCATTTAAAGTTGGATAAGACTGCATGACATAACGGCCTATTATTGTCCAATGCTGGACAAAGGCTCTCGTGCTCCCGTGGGAGGGTTTTTCATAATCGTCAAACACAGTACCATTTTAGGCACTGCTGCCCGTCTTCGATTTGCTAAATTTTAGTCCGCTATTTTGCGAGATAGATACTCCACTATATGTCTGTAGCTGATGATATTTTTAAGGGTTCTACCATAGTCATACCGTAGTCTGCCATAGTCTACATAGCATAATTTTACGCCGAAATCATACGGCAATACACTTTACCTACGCTGTATATCATTAATAATAATACTTATTATACTTGCACGCACTTATACGTGCATGTATGAAGAAAATGATGAATCTGAAAGAAGCGAAAGAGGTATGTAAGGATCGTCACACTTGACAATATGCTCTCTCTGGCTACTCCGTCAGGGACTGTGGACTGTAAATAAATATAGACTTATTATGCTCTTGCTTTTAGTCGAGTCCGTGTGTACACACCGGTTCTCATTGTGTCGCCAGCTCTGAGGTCTTGGTTTCGATACACGGTTGGCTCAATGTAGAAAACACTATTTTTTCGTGTTGTGTTGTTTGTGGTACTATCGTTGTATCTGATTCCATAGCACAAGTGCTTAAGCTGCTTACTTGGTATCAGAGCAATGTATGTTATGCTGCCCCTATTCTACTATATCCACGCTATTGAAACAGTGCGGCTTAAGTTACCAATGAAATTAATTAAAATGATAACGAGGCTTCGTATAGCCAACCGGCGGGTGTGCGGACTGGGTAATGGTAATAGTTGAAAACATTATCACCACCCGCATTCAGTAAGTGAACATGATATATGAGTTTTTGTAAAACTAAAGGCGATACAAGAAATAAAAGTGTCACGATAGGCGAGTGGTTGGGTGTACGGAATTCGGGTCAGTAACAGTTCGATCCCTAGGTGGTAGGCAAGTATCATTCGGGTTTTCAAAACTTATGTACAATCTGTTATATCATTGGCTTGTACGGCGACGGGCTCACCACCTGTCACGTTGTCCCGAAAATATCTTCGGTGGAAGGTGAGTCGAAGGACTAAATATAATGATTTCTTGTATTTACGCGAATACTACACATTATACACACATAAAATAAAACGATTTTCGGATTTTCGTTGCGCGTTTTCAATTTGTTTTATCAAACTATATTATTTCCCGACGTTTCGGATGCTGCTTTTTATGGAAAAGAGGCAAACAAGCAGGCTCACGTGATGGTAAGTGATTGCCGCCGCCTATCGTATATATATATATATATATATATATATATATATATATATATATATATATATATATATATATATATATATATATATATATATATATATATATATATATATATATATATATATATATATATATATATATATATATATATATATATATATATATATATATATATATGTGTGTTCTCATCCATTAATTCAAATAGCTGCAATTAGTTGCATCACAAGCGATTGGTTCCCAAGTTACACATGTGTCACCTCGACTGCTACGCCCACATACAGTGATCTTGCACACAGCATGCCAGATAAGTGCTTTATGGACCAATTCGCCCTATATAATATAAAATTTAGAAGTTTATTTTGTAAAAATTTTACTTAAAAAATTTATTTGATTATTTGTCCCATTTAAAGTTGGATAAGACTGCATGACATAACGGCCTATTATTGTCCAATGCTGGACAAAGGCTCTCGTGCTCCCGTGGGAGGGTTTTTCATAATCGTCAAACACAGTACCATTTTAGGCACTGCTGCCCGTCTTCGATTTGCTAAATTTTAGTCCGCTATTTTGCGAGATAGATACTCCACTATATGTCAGTAGCTGATGATATTTTTAAGGGTTCTACCATAGTCATACCGTAGTCTGCCATAGTCTACATAGCATAATTTTACGCCGAAATCATACGGCAATACACTTTACCTACGCTGTATATCATTAATAATAATACTTATTATACTTGCACGCACTTATACGTGCATGTATGAAGAAAATGATGAATCTGAAAGAAGCGAAAGAGGTATGTAAGGATCGTCACACTTGACAATATGCTCTCTCTGGCTACTCCGTCAGGGACTGTGGACTGTAAATAAATATAGACTTATTATGCTCTTGCTTTTAGTCGAGTCCGTGTGTACACACCGGTTCTCATTGTGTCGCCAGCTCTGAGGTCTTGGTTTCGATACACGGTTGGCTCAATGTAGAAAACACTATTTTTTCGTGTTGTGTTGTTTGTGGTACTATCGTTGTATCTGATTCCATAGCACAAGTGCTTAAGCTGCTTACTTGGTATCAGAGCAATGTATGTTATGCTGCCCCTATTCTACTATATCCACGCTATTGAAACAGTGCGGCTTAAGTTACCAATGAAATTAATTAAAATGATAACGAGGCTTCGTATAGCCAACCGGCGGGTGTGCGGACTGGGTAATGGTAATAGTTGAAAACATTATCACCACCCGCATTCAGTAAGTGAACATGATATATGAGTTTTTGTAAAACTAAAGGCGATACAAGAAATAAAAGTGTCACGATAGGCGAGTGGTTGGGTGTACGGAATTCGGGTCAGTAACAGTTCGATCCCACACTTGGCCAATTTTTCAATTATGGGCCTATTGCTCTGATTCGAAAGTAAGTAGCTTAAGGACTTGTACTATAAAATCAGAAACAACGAAGGTACCACAAGCCCCCAGACCCGAGAAAATATAGAAAAAGTATTTTCAACATTGACCTGACCGGGAATCAAACGCGGCATCTTAGAGTTGGCGACGCTATGAAATCCGATGTGTACGCCTCTCGTCCACGGAGAGCGTCGAGGAACAATAATTAGGTTTTTGGCTTCAACACAGACGGCTGGATATTTAATGTTTTTTATAAACGACTCGGGCGTTACGCCGAAGTTCCAATTCTCTCGTGTGCGACAATGACGCGGGCTGTGTTTGATGGCGCACGTTGTTTATACCATTGCGTTATGAAAATAACTCTGCGACAGCTCTGCTGACAAATAATTTATAAGAGGAGCGCTGTCCATGTGTTGACATGTCTGTAGAGGCGAATTGCGCGTGACGCTCTTATCTTATTAGTAATCTTGCCCCTTTCCCGTTTCCGGTTCGGTCCCGACCGTTAGCGAGGTGACGGGCAGCAGCCCTGTCTGGTACTGCGATCGCTAGTATCACCCATGATTTCACCCACTGCTCTGCAACACAAGCATCTTCCGATTTTTTTTATAGAAAAGGGAGGCAAACGAGAAGGTGGCTCACGTGATGGTAAGTGATTACCGCCGCCCATGAACACCCGCAATATAATACCAGAGGCATAGCAGATGCGTTGCCTCCCTAAGAGTGCCCCCCCCCCAGAATTGGGGGAGGAGGGTGTGTAGCCCACCGGTTACCTGCACTCATCAGACGCAGAAGTTTGGTAGACTTCTACTTCACGCCGGTATTCTGTGAGGTCGTGGTAATTCCCCGGTCGAGCCGGCCCATTCATGCAACAACAAAAGCTGATGCGTGGCTCTACCACTGTGAACTCCCGTAGTGGCTTTCTTTAGGTCGTTATGATGATGGCTTTTAACAGGTTCAAAGAGACAAACTTTATAAAGAGTATTTTGGCTATCACTATTAATAGCAATAATCCCTGGAAATTTGTAGATCACTTCCATGCTGTTTCTAATTAATCTGTCTTCAATACAAAAAAGAGGATATCCCCGGAGTTTTTTCTTCACCGATAGAGAAACCTCACTACAAATCTACCACAGATTATAAAATCACAATCGATGAATGTACGTATATCGATGAATTAATGATTTGATTTGATTTTATCATCGTGATAACTTTTTCTGGTGACGCGTACTCCTCGGACAAACCGCGTGACATGGCAACACATAATACATAACAGAGTAGAGGAGAGTCTGAGCACTAAAAACAGCAGGTGTCTTGTCAGTCTTGTGATTCATTTGCCTACTCGCCTCGCAGACGTTACTGTTACAGCAGGTTATCTCAATTGGAGAGGGTCAAGTTCAGCGCGGATCTTTTTATTTGCTGCTTACTTTAAAACTGACTGCTACAAGGTTAAGTCGCTTGCACCGCAGTTTAGTTGGAGTGGTTATCAGGAATACTAGTTATGTTATTTGGCATTGCTAGCGTTCAATCAATTATCAAATAAAAAAAAAATAAACAGATCATAACTTCCTCGACCTGGTAGCAACCTGACAAATCGTATAGTTATTTTCACAGCCTAAACCTGGAGAAAAAAATTGGATCGTGTAGTGTTCCATGCATGGAGCGTGTGAGACTTCTGGACAATTTCACTGTTATGGTATAGTGTTGTGTAATGGTGTGTAAGCTGTTATTCCTCTCATAAAGGCCGTCAAGGGAACTACAACCATTCTGTTGCTCACCAGCGCCCACGTAGTGCTCTGGTAATCACTTACATTCGTTTGCATGCTTGTTTACATCTTTTCCAATGAAAAAATCGGACGTCCTCAAAATTTATTCCTTTCGTCGCCCAGCAAATCAGACCCCATTTTGGACCCGTCACCCTCCGCTAACAATCTGTATTAAGTATTACTTAAGATTATTTCAAATAGAAAAAGTCACGATAGCCGAGTGGTTGGGTTATCGGAATTCGAGTAAAGAGACACAATTTTGATCCCCAGGTGGCAGCGCTTGTACGAATGGGTTTTTTTCAAAAACTTATGTACGATTTATAGCGTCACCTTGGACATAAATACGGCGACGGGCTCACCACCTGTCACGTTGTTCCAAGAAATGTCTTCGGCGGAAGGTGTGTTGAAAGGGCTTAATTGTCTAGACATCTGTCTACCTCAGTATTGGGAATGGTGTGAAGTAATTTTTTATTGCTTCAAATTGACGTGTTGTAATGAAAGAATGCCGAAATCGGTTCCGGTAGGTGCCGGATAATAACGTGTCCATGTTGCAATCACTCCACACGAGCGGAGCTGCAGCCGACCTCAAGTCCTGCAAATAATAGTTTTTGCCAGCTCATAATGTTTACTGCTGTATCCACAACCACTTCCGCGGTCGAGTGATCTCACCGGTTTTCAAGATATCGCCAGCGCTGAGGTTCCGGGTTCGATTCCTCGACGTGGGAACGTTGAAAGCCATTTTTCCTATGTAGAAAAAGTGTTAGATTTTGTTTGGACTAGACAGAAGCAGACCCGAGCTGCGTGTTTATGGCACTTTCGGTCTTTCAGATTCTTTAACACAATCGCTGTAGCTGCTTTGGGTTGTGATCTGCATGATGATATTGTTCCTGTCCATTTAGACCAAAGGTAATGTAGAAAAAGTTGTAGTATTTAATGACCCGTCCGGAAATCGAACCTGGCACCTCAAGCAGAGTTTAGAAAAGAAGCTTTAGAATGCCGAAATTATTTTCTATTTACTCTGATTGTTTTACTAACACAAAAGTGTTTCTGAAACATCGCGAATGTTTATTAATGTTCTTGAAATTAAATTATTTAAGTATAGATGGGTAACAGTTGCTTAGTAGTCCATGGCGTCTATAAAATTGATTTTGTTCGTCCTAACCGAATGAGAAATTCTGTCTAACTAGATTTGATATCGCCTAATCGTGAATAGTATATTTCCAAGAACTTCTGACCATTGCGAACATTGATTTATAAATCTAGTATTTTTTATAATTCTTGTATAATTAAATAATAAGACGTTATAATAAAAAATAACGCAATGCAGGAGGACCCCCCACAAGATGGAGCGATGACCCACAGAATATCGTGGGAAGTCAATACAGATGGCACAAGATTGTTCGATGTGGCAATCTTTGAGGGAGGACCAAACTTCGAACCGTACATCAATTTTTTTTTATCTTCTACGTTACTACTTCTACGTTTCTACGTTTTCGATATAAAGATAATTATAAGTTAATAATAATGAAGCTGTTGCATAATGGTAAGGATTAGCGTCAAACATGTCTGTGCCTTGTGCGGCATACAAATATCAATTGTATGAAAATTTTATACAAAATTCACATGCAATCTTAAATAAAAAATTAAAAGAGATAAATGTTTTAATAAAACTCATGTTATATTTCTTGACACGATATTTATTATTGAGCACGTTGCGCACAAATGTCATAACAATTGTTTTAAGACTCCAGCGCCACCAGTGACACATAAGGCATACGTTTATGACGACTCTTTTTCAACAAAATGTTTACAAAGACATCTACAATCAATCTTATAAATATATATTAATTCAACAAATAATAAAAAAGAAATAAAATATTGTCAAAATATTCATATTGTTGAAACTTTAACTGTCAAAATCTTCATTTAATTTCTGATTTTAAAGATCGTTACTATGGTACATATATGGTATATTTTTTAATCAGGAAAAGTCGTATTTTTCGCTTGAATTGCTCTATATTTAATTCTTTTATATTGTTGGGAATTTTATTGTTAATCATAATAACTTAGTTACAATTGGAGCCATGCAAAAAAGATGGATTTTTTTTTCATAAATATATGTAAACATCTAAGTGAGTTGCGTGCGTGGAATTCGATTCAGAAGACTCGAATTCGATCTCCCAACATTTTTCACTATTCATATCACATTCTTCCAAAATAGGCTACGGTAGATCAAAGTTTAGAAGACCGGTGACGGGCAGCAGTCTAAGGAGCAAGGTGTCTGGTACTGTGATCGCCAATCCGCTTGCCAAGCGTGGCGATTCCTAGGCGTGGAGAGCCCTATGTCCCGCAGTGGACTTTACAGGCGGGTATGATGATGATGATGTACCTCCTGTAAAATTTTACAAGTGCACGCATATGCTGCGTAATAGCGGCTTTTAAGTTTAAAGATCACAATAGCCCAGTATTGGGTGATCGGAATTCTAGTCAAGACAACTCGGGTTGAGTTTAATCCCCAACAGGTTGGCACCTACCAATGATCACCATCTGTCATATTGTCAGAAAACGAACTCCCATGAAATGTATGTCAAAAGGAATAAATTGTCTAGACCTCTGGTCTACCCTTTGGTCGGAATTTCGAGTCAAGAGACCCGAGCTCGTTCCCCAAGTGGCAGGCTCGTACCAATAGGCTTTTCAAAAACTTTTGTACGAATTATATCGTTGGCTTGGACATAAAGACGGCGATGGGCTCACCACCTGTCACGTTGTCCCGAAAATGTATTCGGTGGAAGGTGGGTCAAAGGGACTTAATTGTCTAGACTAGACCTATATCTACCCCTGTGTTGGGGATTGCGTGAAGATAATTTTTTTTTTTTATCTACTCTTGTATTGTGAATGGCGTAAAGACAGTTTGTTATTTTTTGCTGCTTTTTAAGTCTTAAGATTCGACTATTATACAAGTAATTCAGGTATTAGTAATTATGAAATTCCAATATGAACCGATTAGATGAGAAAGCGGAGCCGAGTCCTGGTAACGTATTAACTTGCCGCAGAGACACCAGCGCTCGATATCTCTCCAGCGCACAGGGACGTGGGCGCGAGCTCCACGGCACTGGCTACATCGAAGGGTAGGACGGGGTGTCGATGTTTGTACGTCTTTAATTTTTTATTATAATCACGAAGTGCTCGCTTGTCAAGCCCCCCGTATGCATAGATATTGGCTGTTCCGATTTATTTGTTTTTACTTCAAACCTTGCAGTTGTAAATAGATAAAACAAACTTAGAAATAAATAATCATAAATACAGCAACTGAAGCACTTGTGTAAATCAGAAACAATAGAGGCACTGACACCACACCCACCCTGACACCCAAAACCGAGACAACATAGAAAAAGAAGTTTTCTACATAGACCCATGCGAGAATCAAACCCGGGACCTCAGAGCTGGCGATATCAAGAAGACCGGTGTAAACGCCACGCATCCACAGCAGTCGTCGCATTGCGAAACCTTGGTTTAGGTCGGTAGAAAAAAACAAAGAAAAATATCTTCACGAAATCCCAATACAGGGGTAGACAATGGTCTAGTCTAGACAATTAAGTCCCTTTGACCCAGCTTCCACCGAAGATATTTTTGGGACCACGTGACAGGTGGTGAGCCCGTCGCCGTCTTTATGTCCAAGCCAACCCCCTTTTTTTGTAAAACCCATTAGTACGAACTTGCCACCAGGGGATCGAACTCGGGGTCTCTCGACTCGAAATTCCGACCACCCAGACACTCGGCTATCGTGACTTTTTTTTTAAGTCGGTAGCTTCTCCTAAACTTCGTTTTAAATTTATAAAGTGCTTTTATGTTTCTTTTCCATAAGTTATGAGGATATATCCCTTGTTAGGAAATAAATTAGGCGGCATTTCCTACTGGATCTCATTTGATTGACGTTATCATGAATGCGCCAACCCGCATTACATGAACCTTACAATTATATATTCCACATTCCAAAACACCTGCTGTCTTAGTGGCGTAGTGATGTTGAATTACGTAATGCATAAAATAGCATAGACAACTTCACGTCACGATAGCTGAGCACGAGATAGTGAGGATGATCGTAATTCGAGTCACGAGACTCTGGTTCGTTACCTATCTGACACGCTCGTGCTAATGGGTTTTTTCAAAAAACTGGACATAAAGATGGCCACGGTCTAGTGAGACCTGTCCAAAAATGTCTTAAAATGCCTTAAGCGCTAAAGCACTTGTAGTATGAAATCAGAAACAATGAAGGTACTACAAACACCCAGATCCGAGTAAATGTAGAATGTTTTCTATCTTGACCCGACCGGGAATCGAACTCGGAACCTCTGCTATGGCGACACCATGAAAACCGATACGTACTTGACTCGTCCACGGAGGTCGTCGTAAAAATATTGATGTATAAATTGGCGCATTTTACTATCCTTCACACTACTTCTTACTTCGTACAACTGGGTAGATATTTAGAAATTTGGCACACAGACAGTTTTTAAAAAGAATTAACTTGCACTGTTAAGTGTACTGCGGATGTAAAGATTTTTATTTTACAGACAATTTCAATCACTCTATATTTGTGTTTGTATGTTATCAATCAAAGGTATGGGTCGAAAAGACTTAATTGTTTAGACGTCTGTCCAGAATGGTCTGAAGATCACGGAAACTCTCTGCTAACTTAATAAACGATCTGTAAAATTTAAAAAAATAAAATAAAATATCTTCACGCAATTCCCAATACAGGGGTAGACAGAGGTCAAGTCTAGACAATTAAGTCCCTTTGACCCACCTTCCACCGAAGATATTTTTGGGTCCACGTGACAGGTGGTGAGCCCGTCGCCGTCTTTATGTCCAAGCCAACGATGAAATTCGTACATAAGTTTTTGAAAAACTCATTGGTACTGCCACCTGGGGATCGAACTCGGGTCTCTCGACTCGAAATTCTGACCACCCAACAACTCGGCTATCGTGACTTTTAGACCTTTTTATCTGTAAAATTTCATTTCGTGATATAGTCTTCTCCAGTAAGGAGGAGTGCCGTTATGCAAGCGCCACGCGCGCGAATTGGCGGTCGCAGTAGCACACCTTGCAGAAATCTCCACATTTAGACGTTGCATTTCTGCAATCAGTCTGCTTAATTTTGGTGGAGAAGGTTGTCCCTCAGTAGCCCCTTAGGAAGAAAAGTACGGTAAATTCTTACGCCGATACGGCACGGCAAAAGTTTTATTATAGTTTAATTACTTTCTATTAGTAACTTCTTCCTTACCGTGCGGTAACGGTGTAAGAATGTGGCTACTCCACTTCTTCCCGTGGGTGTCGTAAGAGGTGACTAAGGGAGACAGCCTTGAATCATGTATGGCAACCGATAGATGGTGGGATAACCATCTCTAGAAATATCAACCCAAAATAATAAGACCGAAGATGCCAGCAGCGTCTGAGGTGCGAATGGTCTGATACTGCGATGGTCAATCCGCTTGCCAAGCGTGGCGATTATGGCAAATCCTCTCTGCGGGAGAGGCCTTTGTCTTGCAGTGAACTTTAATAGGCCGTAATGTAACTAAACTAGTTTCCTTCGAATGTGGTTTCGAACCAATTGGATATGATGTTATTAGTTCAAAGACACGTTAGGACGAGTGACACGAGGTTGGTTTGTATCATGCAGGATTTGCATTACAGTTCTTTATAATTATAGCTTATATAAGGTATCTCCGTGGACGAGTTGCATACACATCGGTTTTCTTGGTGTCGCCAATTATGAGGTTACGGGTTCGATTCTCGGGTTATTTAACTATTTTTCCATTATCTCAGATCTGGGTGTCTGTGGCGCCTTCGTTATTTCTGATTCCATTACACAAGTGCTTAGCTACTTACTTTGGGATCAGAGCAATGTATGTGACGTCGTCCTTTTCTATGTATGTATGTTTAAATTTCCTATTATTGACTGTTAATTGGATACCTTGTATCACCATAAATCTTACAGGGAATACAAGGTATCTTACAGAGAATATAAGGTGCGTTCCTGTGTACTATTGGTAACATCGATTTATTTAATTATTACTTGTAGCGGAGTGCGCGGTATCCAGGTACAAATGCCATAAAAGTTACCCCGCGATACAGAGGCGACAGGCTCACTGTGATGTTGTTTTTACTTATGTATGTACTAGTTTTTTCAAAATTTTTCGCACATTCATCTGCGTGAGCGAAAGGAACTGTCCATTTAAAAAAATCTCCGATAGCTCGCCTAAAACTTAATAGCATACCTGCTGTGCTGCAGCGTTGCCCCTGCGGATAAATTTTCTACGCAAATTTGTTGAAACAGAAAATATTTGGGATAAAAAGTATGTCCCTCACCAGTGTTGGGAGGTATCCGAATCAAATTTCATTTGAAACTTGGCATCACATTTGCTATTTTAGTATAGTAGGTACCAATAGCATGCCGGGTCTCGAAAGCCCAGTGGTTAGGTGATCGGAAGTAGAGTCCCGAGTTCGATCCTCAGGCGATAGGCTCGTATCTGATTCTTTTTCAAAATTTTATGTACGATTTATGTCGTTGACAGAGACATAAAGACGGCGCAGGCTCACTAACGCAACAGTTGGTTGGCTTAAAAATGTTTTTTCAAAAAATTACTTAATTGTCTGAACCTATGTCTAGTCCAGACAATTAAGTCCTTTCCAGAATTCAGTATTGGATATAGCGTGAATATATCTAATTTATTACAATGATGTAGCAACCCAAGTAATAAATTAATTACACTTCGGGCTGAATAGACCGGCTCGCCCGACACCGCAAAGCACCAAAAATGTAAATAAAAATACATATCTTCATGCACTTCTCAATACAGGGATAGCCCGAAGTCTGGTCTAGACAATTAAGTCCTTCCACCGAAGATATTTTCGCGACAACGTGACAGGTGGTGAGCCCGTCGACTTCGTATGTCCAAACCAACGATATAATGCGTACATAAGTTTTTGAAATCCCATTTATACAAGCTTGCCATCTGAGGATCGAACTCGGGTCTGACCCGAAATTCCGACCACCCAACCACTCGGCTATAGTGACCAAATATGGGTGAAAGTAAAACTGTTGAAATAAAAATATTGCGCGTACTTCCAATATATTACATATATAAATGAACTGTGTATAGAGAGATGCGACTCATATCACCTTTACAAATTTTCTTATATTGCTATTAAGTGAAGATTTATCGATTGGCCGACCCAATTTCTCCGTGACTCACATTATGAGTAGATATCTGAAGGTCACCTTTCAAGTTACTCCAAAGGTCAGGCCACTAAATTTTTACCTACATTACACTTTAACGATATAGAAGTTGTTTTATTGTCAGTATTTATGACCGAGCTCCCCATGGGATGACGTTAAAATTATCTTTATTCTGCTTTACAATGGATATTGACAGAGAAAAATATCTTCACACCATTCTCAATACTGAGGTAGACAGAGGTTTAGACAATAAGTCCTTTCGAGCCACATTTCAATAAAGACATTTTACATTCATTGCGACAACGAAACAGATGGCGATCCTGTGAATGCTTGTTAACTTTTTTATTTTCATTTAAGCACATTAAAATATTCTTTACTTTAGTCTTTACTTTATAAAGCTAGGTCAGGTATTTTTGAAGCTTTTCCAAACGGCCCTTGTTATTTTTTTTCAAAGGTAATGTCAAAGTCAAAGAAGTATTTGCGGTCTAGTGCATTTATACAAGACACCTACGTACAATATTTATATAGTTAAATATTCGATGAACAAATAGCAATGCATAATAATCAAATATGGAATGGCCCTATTTGGTAGTGAACTGACCTTGGAAGCTAGGGGCTTAGGGGTCGAGTCCCGCTAGGGACAAACATTTGTGTGATGTACATGAATATTTATAGGAGTCTACTCGAGTCATGGATGTTGATATGTATGTTTTGAAATTTTATCTATGTAAGTCGAAGGGACTTAATTGTCTAGGTCTCCCCCCGTTCCGGGAAAATGCGTAAAGTATATTTTGTTGTTTTTATAGTACTCTTCAACAAATTTTGATATTTAATAACAATGAGGATGGTATATGTTTATGCGGCGTAATTTGTTTATAAAACATCTCATCATATCAACATCTTATTGTTTACTGACACTTCGTAATCGTGAGAAATCGCAAAAGCATAGCCCTGTACACCCGCTAGCTAGCTACTGGTGACAATAGAATTGACATTGTTTGTGGGAGTAACCAATCCGATGGGCAAATATTTTTGTTGTATGTTTATACCGTTTGTGGAGGAAGCAACATCACCTCCACAGATATTGAAGCAGATTAGTAATTATAAATATTTGTATCTAGACTATTTTCAACCGTCTTAAGTCTGCTAGAGATGCCGCAAGATTTGCTTTTATGACACTGACGGGATGATAAGTAATGGTTGGCACCCACCACCATACTCGCTAATCAAACTATAAATCAAGAATGGTCGTCATAGAGTCTTGAATCCTTTGATTTTTGAAGCAGGAATAACAAGTGTAGTCACGATAGCCGAGTGGTTAGGTGGTCGGAATTCAAGTTAAGAGACTCAAGTTCCAACTCCAGGCGCTGGGCTCGTTTATTGGCGCAGTCTAGGCAATGTGGTTTTTCAAAACTTATTTACGATTTATATCGTTGGCTTGACATAAAGATAGCGACAGTCTTACCACCTGTCACGATGTCCCTAAAAATGTTTTCGGAGAAAGGTGGGTCGAAAAGACTTCAGTGTAGACCTCTATCTACCCTGGAGAAGACATTAAAGACATTATTATTATTAAACTGATTTACTTTCCGACGCGAGCAGAACCGGGTGCTAGTCTGCCTGTAACCTATAGCAGGACCTTATCGCGGATAAAATCGACACTGGGACATTGTTTGCACGTTTACGCATCATACTGGATGGCCTACATTATAATTATCTTAATTGAACGCTATTCATATCATTGCAGGGCTTTTTAACTCTACACACTGCACCACGTGTTACTTATCTGTTACTGTTAATTGTCTATGTACCCGTGTGGACGAGCTCAACCAAGCTTGTGCTTGATAAATTTAGAACCTGGATAATCAAGATTCGTTTTTTGATAGATGTCAAATATTTTTTTAAATCAAAGTACTCTAAAGATTTATACGCTGTTGTTTTAGACGCTGTTGCCCGTCACCGGTTGCTGGTATGTTATGAGATGGTTCACGACATTTGTCGGTGGCCAAAATAATTTTTTTCTCGGTTCTTTCTTTAGTCGGTTTCGACACTCTCGGGATGAAACATGCAGCATGTAAATAATGACCAATTCTATTCTATCTATAACATTTCAATCATCGCGCGCAATTTTTCCGATCTTGCTTCGCACCGTATGGTATGACGGAGCTGTGAACGTACTTGACTCAACCTAAGTAGCAAACCCTTCTGTCCGTATGTTCACACCTTGCTCGCTTGTTGCAGGGAACAGAAGCCGCCTTGCGACAGGGAGCACTCCTTCAAGCAGCTAGCGCCGCACGCCTCGCACCGATCAGGTACCTTGTATGGATGTATTGTAATATTTCATAGAACAACAGCTCAAGTGATCGTTTTTAAAATTAAACCAAGTAAAAGCTACTATACTTGAGTGGTTGAGATTTCGAAATTCGAATAAGGAGACCCGAGTTCGATCGCCAGGAGGTAGAATCGTATCGTGGAAACTGTGTGACAGGATAGCCACCGGTCACGTTTTCCCATAAAAAATCAGGTGAAATTTTGAGTTATAACGTCTTAATTGTCTAGATCTCTGACTTCCCCAATATCGGAAAAGAATATAAAAGATATATGTTTCTAAAGAAGCGGGATACAGTGAACTAAATATACAGCGCTAGCCACGTCATAGCTCAGCTATGCTTAATTACCTAACGTCCTGTAAAAGTTTACTGCAGGACATAGGCCTCTCCCTTAAGATGAATTTACCATAATCACTACGCTTTGCAAGCAGTTTGACAATCCTAGTACCAGACACACTGCACTTTAGACACCGCTGATATGTCTTATCAATGACATATGACTTCTCGTCGTTGCCTAAATCGCTTCGTGTACACTGAGTATATTTGATTAAACACAGGAATAAATTACATCTTAACAAAGCCGATATTACACTTAGGACATCATGAAAGCATTACAAAGAATCTTTCATATTCATTTCGAAATTGTTTATCATTAGCATTTGAAGAGTTTTTTTTTTAAATTAAAGATAACATGAGTAAAAGTTACTTCTGTTTAGAAATCGTTATGGTTAATGACACTTTCCACCTCACATAAAACTCTTTCTGCTATTAAGCAATAAACAGAGCAACCAAAATGAAATGTTCTTCCTCGCTTCTTAGACGTCGCTTGTCATTGGTCTGCTTCTTGTGTTCTGGTATTTTTCTAGAGGATTTTGCCGCTGTCCACTGCAGTGGCATATTCGAGACAGCAGGCGGGTTGGTACCAAAGGGTTTTGTCACAAAAACTTATGTACGATTTATATATCGTCTTGGACATAAACACGGTGACGGGCTTACTACCTATCACGTTGTTCCAAAAAAAGTCTTCGTTGGAAAAAAAGGTCGAACTGAATTGATTTTAATTATTTTAATGTAATTTAATAATTGACCTTTGTCCTCCACAGCAATGGGAATGGCGTGAAGAAAACCTTCCTATGCTCCCTTATCCGACGTTTAGGCGATGCCTCGGGTACAGATTGTATATATGTGTGCGTTTGTCTGCAGATTCGTCCTCGTCGTCCGCGGATACAGCGTCGCAGGGCTCGGGCTCCGCCGCTCCGCCGCCACAGCCCCGGCCACGCCGCCATGAGCCCCAGGTCAGTACGGTACACGTGGGCACACATATAGCACACACTGAATTTACCATATACATACAAAAAAAGCTAAAAGTAACGCAATGTTAATGCGTCGCGATAATGAGAAATTTAAATAGTAACCATACAAAAGTTACGTTAAGCTGTGTACATGACGACCTCCGTGGACGTGTGGCGTCCACACCGGTTTTCATGGTGTTGCCTGAGGTCCCGGGTTCGATTCCCTGTCGGGTCAATGTTAAAGACACTTTCTACATCTTCTCAGGTCTCGGTGTTTATGGTACCTTTTTGTCTCTGATTCCATAAGACAAGTGCTAAAGCTATTAACTTATTTTGGTATTAGAGCAATGTATAAGGTGTTGTCCCTATCTATGTGTGTATTTATTATTGTTATAATGTACATATGCTGTAATGTTTGTGGTAGCACAAAGAATATTTTTTACTTCCAAACTTTTTTTCCTAACTTTTACTTCCTAACGGCCTGTAGAATTGCACTGCAAGAAGTAGGCATTTCAAGGAGCTTTGGCTATGATCGCCACGCTTTACAAACGAATTTGTGATCGCAGCACTAGACTCCTCTCACCTTTCCATCATCTCACCACCACGCTTCTGTCCATCTCCAAGCTTTGGAGGTTACGCCGCCATCTATCAGCAATCATTGACATATTGCAGGCTTTCTTCTCGGTCGCTTATTACAACACCCACGAAGGTGATGGTAGATTCCAACACCAAGCGATTTTATTATATAGTATATAATTTACATTGGCATAGAACCATTTCCACAGAATCATGCATTTAATGACGTAGATACAATGCGAGATTAAGACTTAAAGAGAATCATATAGACTTTAATGGTTTGGGTTGCCGCTACCAAGTTGAACTTAACCTCCCGAGAAATGTGTCGTTCTCGCACCGCAACAAATTTCTCTTGTAATTCGCTCAAAAAAGTTAAATTTTTATTAGACCACCTCCGTGGACGTGTGGCGTCCACACCGGTTTTCATGGTGTTGCCTCAGGTCCAGGGTTCGATTCCATGTCGGGTCAATGGAGAAAACACTTTCTACATCTTCCCAGGTTTCGGTGTTTATGGTACCTTTTGTCTCTGATTCCATAAGACAAGTGCTAAAGCTATTAACTTATTTTGGTATCAGAGCAATGTATAAGGTGTTGTCCCTATCTATGTGTGTATTTATTATTGTTATAATGTACATATGCTGTAATGTTTGTGGTAGCACAAAGAATATTTTTTACTTCCAAACTTTTTTTCCTAACTTTTTCCTAACTTTTACTTCCTAACGGCCTGTAGAATTACACTGCAAGAAGTAAGCATTTCAAGGAGCGTTGGCTATGATCACCACGCTTTACAAACGAATTTGTGGTCGCAGCACTAGACTCCTCTCACCTTTCCATCATCTCACCACCACGCTTCTGTCCATCTCCAAGATTTGGAGGTTACGCCGCCATCTATCAGCAATCATTGACATATTGCAGGCTTTCTTCTCGGTCGCTTATTACAACACCCACGAAGGTGATGGTAGATTCCAACACCAAGCGATTTTATGATATAGTATATAATTTACATTGGCATAGAACCATTTCCACAGAATCATGCATTTAATGACGTAGATACAATGCGAGATTAAGACTTAAAGAGAACCATATAGACTTTAATGGTTTGGGTTGCCGCTACCAAGTTGAACTTAACCTCCCGAGAAATGTGTCGTTCTCGCACCGCAACAAATTTCTCTTGTAATTCGCTCAAAAAAAAGTTAAATTTTTATTAGACCACCTCCGTGGACGAGTGGCGTACACATCGGTTGCGAGCTCAGAGGTCCCGGGTTCGATTCCCGGTCGGGTCAATGGAGAAAACACTTTTTCTGAATCTTCTCGGGTCTGGGTGCTTGTGGTACTTTCGTTATTCCTGATTTCATAACATAAGTACTTGGGATGGGTAATATATGTGATGTTGTCCCTGTCTATGTATATATTTATTATTACGTTGTTTCAATCAAAACGTCAAAGTATTCTGGTATGGCGTAGGTACATGATTTGCAACATTTCTTCAAAACCGGAAAATTAATTTCTCCGCGCAAGCACGCTCGCGTGCCCGGGGAAGTTGCTTAACTCTGTGAGGCTGAAGTTGCGCGCTGCCTTGCTAAACTGTTCACTAAACTACTTAAGTGTTTACTTAACATGAAATAGGTACGCGCTGATTGAGTATATCCCTCACATTACAGTGTAGAAGTTTTTCCTTTTAACTTGCGACCTATCTCAAATCTATTTCTTTAATAAGACACGCGATTTATTTGTTTTTGTTTTCTTCGATTAGGACAGTAAACTAAAATATTATGTTTTAAATAAAATACAACGTAAAATACTTAAAAACTAAACATACTTTTTTTTAGAAAATACACTATAGTGCAGGAATTTATTTTGATTTTTCTGACGAACAAATCCCGTTTTAAAATTATGTGTATAGGCATAGAAATGTACTTTTTATGTATTGTAGCAATTATTACATAATTTATATTTTTTTTAATTTCTTTTTTTACTTATTTATTTTATTTACCTGTAAAATGTTTAAAAAATATTAATCTAATTAATATTTTTAAATGCTCAACGATCAGTAACTGTATCCAAATATCCGATATTAAAGCTTGTCTAGAAGCGAAATGAACCCTGTTGTAAAAATTCCGAATGATTTCGGACAGGGGCGGATACTAAAATGCAAAAATTGTAACAATTTTACGTCCCGTCCAAATGCGTAACTGAAAATTTCTAAAAATAACTTCATGCTGTTGCCCGTTCAGTGGTCGAAATTCGGCCACAGTATAATTAATAGTTCGCCTTCTTCCTTACAGCCTATCAAGAGTCCACTGCTGAACAGAGGCCTTTCTCAAAGCTTTCCGCAACATTTTGTAAGTCGTCACCACCCCCCACGGGATGGAGTGACGACTTGCAAAATGTCCTTCACTGCGTTTACCTAAATAATTAATTGTTATAATAAATTATTTTGAAATTCACTATCGACAATCTCTACTTTGACTACAGACACATTGTGTTTATGTAATCTTTGACCAAAGATTATTTTGAGGTTGAATTCGCCATTATGTATGTATTCATGTATGTAAAGAGATATTATATATTAATTAACATATAAACTTAAACTATACCAAATCTGACACTCGACTAAAATTTATACTAAGTTTTCAATTCACGGACTAATGTACACATAGATTCCCAGCCATAGCTGAAATCGGTATAATACTCATACAGATCCGTATCCAATCCACGAATCGAATCCAATTCGTGGATTGGATACGGATCGGATCGGATATCGAATCGAATCCAAAAATCCGTATCGAATCCAAGTCACGATAGCCGAGTTGTTGGGTGGTCGGAAATTCGAGTCGAGAGACCCGAGTGCGATCCCCAGGTGGCAGTACCAATGAGTTTTTCAAAAACTTATGTACGAATTTCATCGTTGGCTTGGACATAAAAGGCGGCGACGGACTCACCACCTGTCACGTTGTCCCGAAAATATCTTCGGTGGAAGGTGTGTCAAGGGACTTAATTGTCTAGACTTGACCTCTGTCTACCCCTGTATTGGGAATTGCGTGAAGATCCGTATCCACATCCAGATCTGAAATATCCACAACGTCCTCGGCTCAAGCAATCTCCTGGGAACTGGCATCTCGTATAGGCAGTTTAGATTGGTTACGATCTCGAGACATGACATGACATCGCAATGTTGTACAACATGGATTTATCTCACTCGATTTATCTTGTTTCGTATTTGAGTCTCATTTACCATTTTTTTTTTACATCAACACAAAACACTCGTAAATAGTTAATTTTCCTGCAGAATGAATTAGGATACAAGAATTTATATTGATTTACATATAGTAGCAACTAAATATACTTATGTAACACGTATTGTAATAATATCTTTATAATTTTAGGGTGTATTATGTCAAAAATAACTTCCCGCATATTCCCAATATTGAGGTAGAGAGAGGTCTTGACAATAAAGACCTTTCGACCCAACTTTTAACGATTTGCGTGATATCAGATACTTACAAAAGAAAAACGATTCCATTATTACATATTGATATCACAATTATTCAGCTTAAGAAACTTTGGAATACAATGTTCCTATACTGTATATACTACAGTGTAGTACACACTGTAGTATATAGTAGGTGTAAGTAGTACGACAACATGAGATGATGAGACTGTCGCCAGCATCATAGTGTCCACACCATCGATATAAATCGTATGCTTCGAATCGGAATTCGAATACTCGCGGGGATCGAACGCGAGTCTCATGTTTTATATTCAGACCGAACAACCTATAACAAAATGCCACTAGACCGACATTTGTAATGTTTTCCACGCGTCAACTACACATCCGCAGTCCAAACTAGTTTCTATAAACGCAGCCATATATGTTTCATCATGGAGTTGTGCTAATTGCTTGAGCCTACCACTCGTCGCGTTAGTTTTCCTAACACACTTCCTGCGGCGAGACGTGTCAAGGATATTTTCACAATGAAGTCAATGGAGCAGACGGTTCTGCAAATTATACAATGTTTGTCTAAAGTAAGTCTCTCCCGAAATGTTTAGCCGGCCATTTTGAATTATCAAGGACGGTACTGAATGTAAACTGAATGTAAAGTTACCTTCAACGTGAAAGGTAGCCACGACTTTCTGTCGCTAATTCAGAAGTCTCGAGTTCGATTCCCGATCGGAACAATGTAAAAAACCACTTTTTCTACATTAGGTCTGGGTGTTTAGTTTATTTCCGTTGATAGTGATTTTATAACTCAAGTGCTTTAGCAACTTACTTTGGGATCAGAGCAACATATGTGATATTTACTATCTTAATATATATTAAATTGATTTTTACCGAATGCCATTACTTTGTCTGACTGCTTTAAGTCATCGAGTGTTGTGGAATATCCATCCATACTACTTGGTGTAAACTAACGTTAATGTGATTGACGTTAGTGTTTTTACCATTGTCTTTTATGAATAGTGTGTGTATCTGTAGCGCACAAACTGTATTTGCGCCATACAATAGGAGTAATGATGCTGATTTCTTACTTTATGACAAAACATCTCGGTTCCCGTTCACTGTGTTATTTCAGCGACGTTTATGTACTTTTTATTTTACTTTTAACAATAACTCCGGGAATAATAACTGCGACCTGCCAAGGTCCTCGAGATCTATTAAGAAGTGCCCATAAAACGATGCATATAGAGAGCCAACCAACCAACGTATATAGGTCTCTAGAAACAAACGGCATTGTCTGCGAGGCGAGCGGACCCGACCTTGCCAACCGCGCTGCCGGAGAAAACAAAGATCAATATGTTTATAATATATACATAGACACGGAGGCTTCAGTTTCAGAATGATTGCGTACTGTAGCTGTGTAAGACTACTGTCGAAATATTCTTGTGATATTGAAATGGATTCTATTGCATTAACACACGCGTACACACACACACTCACTCATGTTGCAACTTCCATCTGTTACGTTGTCCTAAATAAAATAATAAATAAATAAAAATAAATATCTTCACACAAACATAGGTCTAGTCTAGACAATTAAGTCCCTTCGACCCACCTTCCACCGAAGATATATTCGGGACAACGTGACAGGTGGTGAGCCCGTTGCCGTCTTTACGTCCAAGCCAACGATATCATTCGTACGTAAGTTTTTGAAAAACCCATTAGTACGAGCCTGCCACCTGGGGATCGAACTCGGGTCTCTTGACTCGAAATTTCGACCACCCTACCACACGGCTATCGTGACTTCATTGAAATCCTAAATAAGTCCTAAATAGACTTCGTTGTGTGTGAGTCACCTACCTATGTTTACCCCAGTATATGGGAAAATACTTGAAGATACAAAAATATCGTTACCGTTTGCTTGTAAAATATCTAAAGTTATGCATATTTTGGAGGCTACTAAGTTTTTCAGGAGGAAGGAAGAACCAATCTGTTTCTTTGAAACTAAATAAAATGAAATGAAATATAATTCTATTGTACACCATTGTATAAAAATTACAGCAACAGAAATAAGAAACTTATGTACGATTTGTATCATCAGCTTTGATGGTGACAGGCTGGTAGAGGGGTGGTAACATTTGACTGTTGACATTTGACGCTAAATAAAGGTTATGGTCGGCTGAATGCCAGGTTCATCTATTAAGTTAACAAATGTCAAACATAACCTAAAAAAGTTACTACGACATAAACTAATAATTATAAAGTTGTTATTAAAGTTCTATTAAAGTTGTTATTAGTTCGCGGAAATTCATTAAAAATTTTAATGGATTTCCGTGAAGTGACTAATAAGATAACTGCACACACGTGCAGTGTGGTACTTTATCTTAGGAAATACTTGTCAGCCTCGAAGGCTTTTCCCTCAGTCCCCTCGTACGACATCCACTGGAAGAAATGAGAAATCTTACGCTGACGCTACACGGCAACATTTATCTGTGAAATAAAATAAGTATAGTATAGTTCCTGATGGAGTAGCTATAGAAAACATATTGCCAAGTGTCATGTATATACCTCTTCCGATTTTTCTAATTCACCATTTTTTTCATACCTGCACGTCTAGGTGTGGAAATACTTTGAACCCTCCCCTTTCCGCGCATTTTGCTCTTATGGTCTTCGAAAGCTAGTCTCGTCTTATCTCGACCCTTTTTTGCTAGCTTTCGCGCTGTACATTTTCTCGCTGTTCGGTCTTTCACTTATTCGTTAAACGTATCCAAAACATCTTAGCACGTCCTTATGCATTTTAGTGATAAAATTATCTTTCACACCTACCATTTAGCGAATCTTCTCGTCTAGTTTTCAGTCGGCCAAAGTAATGCCACACAATTTACGAAGAGATTGCATTTCCACCACCAACATTTATCTAAAATAATATGTATCTATCACGATAGGCGAGTGGTTGGGTGGCTGGCATTGGCAGGCTCCTACGAATCGTATCATTGGCTTGGACTTAAAAATGGCGACGTGCTCACAACTGGTTAGGTTGTCCTTAAAATGTCTTCGGTGGATGGTGAGTCGAAGGACTAAATTGTCTAGACCTCTATCTACTGAAGTAGGCACGGGAATGCCTGAATTACAGATCACCAGGACCTCACCCCATGAATACTTTTTTTTTCTTTAACATGTACAATTATGTGTGCCGTTGCAATTATGTGTGTGTGCCTCGGCGCGTGTGTGTGTGTTTGTATGTGTGAATAGATGCGTGTGTGATTGCAGATTAAGGGATAACGTATGTTACTAGGTTTATACTATTTAAGCAACTTTTCTGTGCAATTATAGTCTAAAGTTTGTAGCCATTTCGTCATAACACATTTACATTTAAATTTGGTCAGTGAATATATTGACAGAACTCTATGTACCTTATTATTAAGATGACAACTTTGATATGAGAAAAATTTTTGGCTATACTTGTTTTAACTGTGGAACTAGTGCAAACTTTATAACTACGACGCAGGTTGCGAAATTTATCAGGTTCAAATTTTATTATAGAATGTTGCTTAACCACAGTGCATAGTATATAGAGTTAGCGCACCGTCAACACTTCCCATTTTTTGTACAGATCAGATTAGCTTTAAAATTGCTCGCTGAGCTCTTTCAAGTCCACTTTCAAGATATTTGAGAGTGTCGGTAAAACAGAGATTGGTCCATAGTTATTTACGCAATCTGTTTCCATTTTTATAAATTGGATGAATTCGAGACTTTTTGTACAATGTAGGAAATACACCTGTGCTAAGAGACAGATTGCAGATGAATGTTATAGGAGGTGTTAAAACTGCTTTGTTCGTCTTCAAGGTGTTACTAGAAATCATATCCAGACAACAGCGCAATCATTCTTTAAGTCTGCTATTAGTGCCGTTACTTCTTCACAGTCTGTCGGCATCAAAGCAAAAGAATAGCAGGAAGAATCAGAACAATGGAGAACATTTTTAGAGTCCTCCTTATGTATATTTTCTGCTAATATTATAAGTCTACCGCTGTATTGGGAATTGCGTGAAGATATTTTTTTTACCTCTTAACAAAACACTATTAAGCAATAAATAGTGCGACCAAAATGTGAAAGATGTAGTGACTAAAATTGAGAAAGGTATGCCATGTCATGGTCGAAGATGGTTTGGCCATGTCGAGAGAATGAATGAAGAACGATTGACGAAAAAAGTGTATAATGTGAGTGTGACTGGAAGTGTAGGAAGGGGACGACCTAGGCGGACGTTTCGAGACCAAATCAGGGACATCCTGAAAAAAGGCCAGGTCAAGAGTACCCTAAATAGAAGAGAATGTACGAAGGGAATAATGTAAGTGGACGAAGCGAAACAAGTATGTAAGGATCGTAGCCAATGGAAAGAAGTGGTCTCTGCCTACCCCTACGGGAAAGAGGCGTGATTCTATGTATGTATGCATGTAAAATGTCCCTAAAAATTTCTTCGGTGGAAGGACGGTCGACGGGACTTAATTATCTAAACTAGACCTCTGTCTACCCCTATATTGGGAATGGTGTGAAGATATATATATAAAATTAAAGGTAAGGAGAGCCATATTATTACAGGCTTTAAGATGTAAATTTTAATCTGTGGATTACGAATCTGCGAACGTGTTCTATTAAAGTAGTTTGCTATACCTTGGCCTAAGCATCAGCTGGCCAGTCAGCTCTTTTTAAAATTAAAAATAATATGAATTTGTGTGAACCTGATACGTTTAAATTTTAAGGCGGTGCTAGCGCTTCGTTCTCGAGTGGGTTTCGTGCGGCCCTCTCGAAGTGAGAGGAGGCACGTGCGCGTTGTGCACTGGACTGGGACTCGACGACACTAACTTAGTTTAACTGTTACTGTAACTCGCTTAGTTCAATATGAAATTTATGTTATACTAAGTGTGCAGCATGAGTGCAAGCATTCGCGTCCATACTGTAGGAAACCTTGCTGGTTTCTGGGGATGGAATGGGATTCAGATCCACTAGCCAAACGTAACAATTGCGTCTTGCTGTGAACTTTTGCGGGCCTCTTTGTATATTGTAATGTATTAAATGAATTTGAAAGAAGCGACTGAGGTATGAAAGAAAGATAGAAAGTATTCTACGAAAAGGTTCCATGAAAATAGTCCACGCACGCGCGTTCCCAAACATATTTATAAAAAATAAATAATAAATAAATAAATATCTTCACGCAATTCCCAATACAGCGGTAGACAGAGGTCAAGTCTAGACAATTAAGTCCCTTTGACCCACCTTCCACCGAAGATATTTTCGGGACAACGTGACAGGTGGTGAGCCCGTCGCCGCCTTTATGTCCAAGCCAACGATTAAATTCGTACATAAGTTTTTGAAAAACTCATTGGTACTGCCACCTGGGGATCGAACTCGGGTCTCTCGACTCGAATTTCCGACCACCCAACAACTCGGCTATCGTGACTTTTTTTTTAAATTATATAAAAACATATTTAAAATTATATAAAATAAATACACACATACACATTAACTTATATTAGGTATGTTAGGCTTGTTACGCTTGGCGATCTGTTCCCTCTGGCTACCCCATCAGGGACTGTGCTTGAAGATAAGTTAAGTTAAATAACTTGAATGTTCCATACAAACGTTTTTTTTATTAAATTCAGCCTTTTGTACTATCTTGTATTTCCTTGTACTTATTTCTTATCATAAATAGTGATGTACGATCGATTTTCAGTTTATATGTAATGGTTTTTTGTAAAGAAATCCGGAACTCGAGTTATGTCTACTGTGGATTGAAGCAAACCAATAATGGGAATGTATTTCTTACATGATATTCGTGCATGGCCTCCCCATACCTAAGTGCACCCTTCACCAATGTAACAGTGAATGTTTGTCTGTCGCAGAGGGAAGAGCGGCGCGCGGAGGCCGCCAGCGCTCCGAGAGTGCTGCCCAACCCTTTACTGAGGTAAGCTTCGATAAAAAGTTACCGGGTGACACGCGATCATAATCCGCTCATTAGGGATAGACAGGAGCTTTTGCGCTAATGGACATTATGCCTGTTGCCTATAACGACGCGATATTATCATAGTGTAGAGGGCAGCGGGGCGCGATGTACAAAAATTATTAAATAATTTACATACAAATTTGTTTGTACCTATATTAACAATATCATCGTTTCAGTATTTGGAGACATTACGTTATACCTTCGTGATCTATGCTGCATTGTATTTGATAAAACTTTTTGCACAGGTTTACTTACTTTAACTCCTTTGACGTCCTCCGCGAACGAGTGACGTAAACACCGGTTTTCAAGGTATCGCCTACTTGGAGTTTCCGGGTTCGATTCCTGGTCATGTCAATGGTTTTCTCTATTTTCTGGGGTCTGGGTATTTATGGAACATTCGATTCTGATATTTTCTGATTCCATAACACAAGTGCTGTAGCAACTACTTTCGGATGAGGGCAATGTGTGTAATGTTGTCTCTATCTAAGTTTCTATTTAATGTTATTTTTATTTAATAATTTAAAAGCTGGAGTGATCTACGCTACTTTATACTCTGATAAACAATTTTTAAACATAATAAAAATTCAGTTCATAAATATGGGAATTTATAATTTGTTGGGGATTGTTTTATATATATTTTTATTTAGATATATATTTTTTTTATAATTTGTTGGGGATAGTTTTATGAAATAAAAATCTTTTCAATGACTGTTCTGTGTGTTGTAATATTATAAATACGCATCCATCAGCTTTGCTACTAGAGATGTGTATCATATCTACAGCTGTGTGCCCCTGGCTTTTCCTCAGGTCTCGCACTCTCCCGAACTTCGGCGGCAACCGGTCGCGCGAGGCGTCCCGCTGCGACACGTCGCGGCGCGCGCACCACATCACCATGGCCTCCGAGGACCTGCTGCAGCCCGGACACGTGGTCAAGGAGCGCTGGAAGGTGAGTAGACCGCCCCCTACAGGACTGCGACACCACCATAGGACATCCTGAAGTCGGGACACCTGTCTGATATGTGTATATTAATTTCCAGTCAAAGGATTCCTTCGGAGGTAGACCTCTTCTCTACCTAGGAGTCATCATACTCTTGCCATTTCTGCCGTCAAGCAGAAACGGTATTCAGTTTGAAATGTTTTCCGTGTAGTATAGGTCGCTTCAATCATTTACCTTTAAGCTGACTGTTATTTCGATTTTGACCGTACTCCCGTAAAAAGTAAATTTTTACTCTTCCGTTTAAATCTCTTATCTCTTATTATTGTGCTTAAATAGTTATATTATTTGTTAATTTTTCAGGTTGTTAAGAAGATAGGAGGTGGCGGGTTCGGGGAAATATATGAAGGCTTAGATCTAGTCACACAGGAACAGGTTGCTCTGAAAGTGGAGTCCGCCAGGCAACCGAAACAAGTGCTGAAGATGGAAGTAGCCGTGTTAAAAAAACTTCAAGGTCGGTATTTAATGTCGACATAAATTGTAAATGTCGATGTTAGATGAAATAAGAATATGTTGCCGTTATACTTCTTCTTCTTTCTTAGTTTTATGGCCCCTCTTTGCCGTTATACTTACTGTGGATGTTAAAAGAAGTTGTGTATGTTATACTTACTGTGGATGTTAAAAGAAGTTGTTCGCGAAACTTATATCCTGCATCTAATATTTTTTATTATTATATCTTTAAGCATAGTCTTGAACGCGGTAGCCAGAGAGAACATATCGCCAAGTGTCATCATATTCGCATAAACTTTTTTGTTTCTTTTAAATTAATCATTTTCTTTGCACACCCACGTGTACTCCGGTACTCTTTTCCCTTCTCCTTCTTCGAGTAATTTGTTCCCATGGTCTTCGAAAGTTAGTCGTACGGCTTACCAGATAAAAGAAGCACAAGTGGCGTCAGCAGCAAGCTGCACGGGCGATGACTGTATGTGTTGCGCAGGCAAGGAGCACGTGTGCCGGTTCATCGGGTGCGGGCGCAACGCGCGCTTCAACTACGTGGTGATGCAGCTGCAGGGCCGCAACCTGGCCGAGCTGCGGCGCGCGCAGCCGCGGGGCGCCTTCTCGCTCTCCACCACGCTGCGGTACGCAGCACTCCTCTTTACTCTATCGCATCTCCTTTTGCCACATCACACCTCCGCAGTTCACGAATTTTCGTACGACTTTTCACCACTTTAAACCACTTCCCTCCGCACTACGCGACTCCTTTGTCAACCAATACAACACGTCACTGACACTGTTTTAAACAGGGTCAGTTCTTAACACAAATTCCATCGGGTCTTAAGATCACCGTAAGGTATCACCGTATCATGTGAAGTCGTATCTGGAGAAAATGTTGTCTTCTAGTTATCTGTACAACATCAGATTAAAACAAATCATAGATATCTTATACACAGATACTTCCTTTAACGATGGTCATATTTTAATATGCCATTTTTCTCTGAAGGAGAAGAAATAGACTAAAAGAACTATTCAATAAAATTTTTACCGGTACATCCTAATATTTACAATATTAAATGTCAATGTATTGAGTAAAAAAGTCACGATAGCCGAGTTGTTGGGTGGTCGGAATTTGGATCCCCAGGTGGCAGTACCAATGAGTTTTTCAAAAAACTTATGTACGAATTTCATCGTTGGCTTGGACATAAAGGCGGCGACAGGCTCACCACCTGTCACGTTGTCCCGAAAATATCTTCGGTGGAAGGTGGGTCACAGGCACTTAATTGTCTACACTTGACCTCTGTCTACCCCTGTATTGGGAATTGCGTGAAGATATTTTTTTTAATGTATTGAGTTCATTTTAATTTTTTTTTTCAGGTTGGGATTACAAATATTAAAGGCAATAGATTCAATACATTCAGTCGGATTTCTACATAGAGACATTAAACCAGTAAGTAAAAACCATATTTACTTACGTAGTCAGATCATCTCAATATGTTGCGTTAAAATATGCGAGTCCGGAAACAAGATACTTCGACTACTAAAACAAATTTTTGTCGAATATACTGTCGCATTTCACCGAAGCGAACTATCAAACTCCTTCGCAGATTAACTCTCGTTGACTCGGATTGTTTTGTGTTTTGGCACATCGATTTCTATGCCGTCTGCTTTTTTATTTTCAGAATTTACTCATCTATAACTATTATATGAATATTGATTTACTGTAATTTACCATAGTCATGTAGAGGTTAAAAACAATGAGGTTGAGAATGATGAACACGTGTTGTTGTGCAGAGTAACTTCAGCATCGGGCGGCACCCGTCCAACTGCCGGCGCGTGTACATGCTGGACTTCGGGCTCGCGCGCCAGTACACCACCAGCAACGGGCAGGTGCGGCCGCCGCGCGCCGCCGCCGGCTTCCGAGGTCAGTGCCCGACGCGACGCACCCACTCACCCGCACACACCCGCACTCACCCGCACTCACCCGCACTCACCCGCGCCAGTACACCACCAGCAACGGGCAGGTGCGGCCGCCGCGCGCCGCCGCCGGCTTCCGAGGTCAGTGCCCGACGCGCCGCACCCACTCACCCGCACACACCCGCACTCACCCGCACTCACCCGCGCCACTACACCACCAGCAACGGGCAGGTGCGGCCGCCGCGCCGCCGCCGGCTTCGAGGTCAGTGCCCGACGCGCCGCACCCACTCACCCGCACACACCCGCACTCACCCGCACACCCGCACTCACCCGCGCCAGTACACCACCAGCAACGGGCAGGTGCGGCCGCCGCGCGCCGCCGCCGGCTTCCGAGGTCAGTGCCCGACGCGCCGCACCCACTCACCCACACACACCCGCACTCACCCGCACTCACCCGCGCCAGTACACCACCAGCAACGGGCAGGTGCAGCCGCCGCCGCCGCCGCCGGCTTCGAGGTCAGTGCCGACGCGCCGCACCCACTCACCCGCACTCACCCGCACTCACCCGCACACCCGCACTCACCCGCACTCACCCGCGCCAGTACACCACCAGCAACGGGCAGGTGCGGCCGCCGCGCGCCGCCGCCGGCTTCGAGGTCAGTGCCCGACGCGCCGCACCCTCACCCGCACACACCCGCACTCACCCGCACTCACCCGCACTCACCCGCACTCACCCGCGCCAGTACACCACCAGCAACGGGCAGGTGCGGCCGCCGCGCGCCGCCGCCGGCTTCCGAGTCAGTGCCCGACGCGCCGCACCCACTCACCCGCACACACCCGCACTCACCCGCGCCAGTACACCACCAGCAACGGGCAGGTGCGGCCGCCGCGCGCCGCCGCCGGCTTCCGAGGTCAGTGCCCGACGCGCCGCACCCACTCACCCACACACACCCGCACTCACCCGCACTCACCCGCACTCACCCGCGCCAGTACACCACCAGCAACGGGCAGGTGCGGCCGCCGCGCGCCGCCGCCGGCTTCCGAGGTCAGTGCCCGACGCGCCGCACCCACTCACCCGCACACACCGCACTCACCCGCACACCGCACTCACCGCGCCAGTACACCACCAGCAACGGGCAGGTGCGGCCGCCGCCTGCCGCCGCCGCCGCCAGCTTCCGAGGTCAGTGCCCGACGCGCCGCACCCACTCACCCGCACACCCGCACTCACCCGCACTCACCCGCGCCAGTACACCACCAGCAACGGGCAGGTGCGGCCGCCGCCGCGCCGCCGCCGGCTTCCGAGGTCAGTGCCCGACGCGCCGCACCACTCACCCACACACACCCGCACTCACCGCACTCACCGCGCCAGTACACCACCAGCAACGGGCAGGTGCGGCCGCCGCGCCGCCGCCGCCGCCGGCTTCCGAGTCAGTGCCCGACGCGCCGCACCCACTCACCCACACACCCGCACTCACCCGCACTCACCGCGCCAGTACACCACCAGCAACGGGCAGGTGCGGCCGCCGCCGCCGCCGCCGCCGCCGCCGCCGGCTTCCGAGGTCAGTGCCCGACGCGCCGCACCCACTCACCCACACACCCGCACTCACCCGCACTCACCCGCCAGTACACCACCAGCAACGGGCAGGTGCGGCCGCCGCCGCCGCCGCCGCCGGCTTCCGAGTCAGTGCCCGACGCGCCGCACCCTCACCCGCACACACCCGCACTCACCGCGCCAGTACACCACCAGCAACGGGCAGGTGCAGCCGCCGCCGCCGCCGCCGCCGCCGCCGGCTTCGAGGTCAGTGCCGACGCGCCGCACCCACTCACCCGCACACCCGCACTCACCGCACTCACCGCGCCAGTACACCACCACCAGCAACGGGCAGGTGCGGCCGCCGCGCGCCGCCGCCGGCTTCCGAGGTCAATGCCCGACGCGCCGCACCCGCTCACCCGCACACACCGCACTCACCGCACTCACCCGCACTCACCCGCGCCAGTACACCACCAGCAACGGGCAGGTGCAGCCGCCGCCGCCGCCGCCGCCGCCAGCTTCGAGGTCAGTGCCCGACGCGCCGCACCCTCACCCGCACACACCGCACTCACCCGCACACCCGCACTCACCCGCACTCACCCGCGCCAGTACACCACCACCAGCAACGGGCGGGTGCGGCCGCCGCGCCGCCGCCGCCGCCGCCGGCTTCGAGGTCAGTGCCCGACGCGCCGCACCCACTCACCCGCACACCGCACTCACCCGCACACACCCGCACTCACCGCACTCACCGCACTCACCCGCACTCACCGCACTCACCGCGCCAGTACACCACCAGCAACGGGCAGGTGCAGCCGCCGCCGCCGCCGCCGCCGCCGCCGGCTTCGAGGTCAGTGCCCGACGCGCCGCACCCACTCACCCGCACACACCCGCACTCACCCGCGCCAGTACACCACCAGCAACGGGCAGGTGCGGCCGCCGCCTGCCGCCGCCGCCGCCGGCTTCGAGGTCAGTGCCCGACGCGCCGCACCCACTCACCCGCACACCGCACTCACCCGCACTCACCGCACTCACCGCGCCAGTACACCACCAGCAACGGGCAGGTGCGGCCGCCGCCTGCCGCCGCCGCCGCCGGCTTCCGAGGTCAGTGCCGACGCGCCGCACCCTCACCCGCACACCCGCACTCACCGCGCCAGTACACCACCAGCAACGGGCGGGTGCGGCCGCCGCGCCGCCGCCGCCGCCGGCTTCCGAGGTCAGTGCCCGACGCGCCGCACCCACTCACCCGCACACACCCGCACTCACCCGCACTCACCGCGCCAGTACACCACCAGCAACGGGCAGGTGCGGCCGCCGCCGCCGCCGCCGGCTTCGAGGTCAGTGCCGACGCGCCGCACCCTCACCCGCACACACCCGCACTCACCCGCGCCAGTACACCACCAGCAACGGGCAGGTGCAGCCGCCGCCGCCGCCGCCGCCGCCGGCTTCGAGGTCAGTGCCCGACGCGCCGCACCACTCACCCACACACACCCGCACTCACCCGCACTCCACCCGCGCCAGTACACCACCAGCAACGGGCAGGTGCGGCCGCCGCGCCGCCGCCGGCTTCCGAGGTCAGTGCCCGACGCGCCGCACCACTCACCCACACACCCGCACTCACCCGCACTCACCCGCACTCACCCGCGCCAGTACACCACCACCAGCAACGGGCAGGTGCGGCCGCCGCCGCCGCCGCCGGCTTCGAGGTCAGTGCCCGACGCGCCGCACCACTCACCCGCACTCACCCGCACACACCCGCACTCACCCGCACTCACCCGCGCCAGTACACCACCAGCAACGGGCAGGTGCGGCCGCCGCCTGCCGCCGCCGCCGGCTTCCGAGGTCAGTGCCCGACGCGCCGCACCCACTCACCGCACACCCGCACTCACCCGCACTCACCCGCGCCAGTACACCACCAGCAGCGGGCAGGTGCGGCCGCCGCGCGCCGCCGCCGGCTTCCGAGGTCAGTGCCCGACGCGCCGCACCCACTCACCCGCACACACCCGCACTCACCCGCACTCACCCGCGCCAGTACACCACCAGCAACGGGCAGGTGCAGCCGCCGCGCCGCCGCCGCCGCCGGCTTCCGAGGTCAGTGCCCGACGCGCCGCACCCACTCACCCGCACACCCGCACTCACCCGCACTCACCCGCGCCAGTACACCACCAGCAACGGGCAGGTGCAGCCGCCGCGCCGCCGCCGCCGGCTTCCGAGGTCAGTGCCCGACGCCGCACCCACTCACCCACACACCCGCACTCACCCGCACTCACCCGCACTCACCCGCACTCACCCGCGCCAGTACACCACCAGCAACGGGCAGGTGCGGCCGCCGCGCGCCGCCGCCGGCTTCCGAGGTCAGTGCCCGACGCGCCGCACCCACTCACCCGCACACACCCGCACTCACCCGCGCCAGTACACCACCAGCAACGGGCAGGTGCGGCCGCCGCGCGCCGCCGCCGGCTTCCGAGGTCAGTGCCCGACGCGCCGCACCCACTCACCCGCACACACCCGCACTCACCCGCACTCACCCGCGCCAGTACACCACCAGCAACGGGCAGGTGCGGCCGCCGCGCGCCGCCGCCGGCTTCCGAGGTCAGTGCCCGACGCGCCGCACCCACTCACCCGCACACACCCGCACTCACCCGCGCCAGTACACCACCACCAGCAACGGGCAGGTGCGGCCGCCGCGCGCCGCCGCCGGCTTCCGAGGTCAGTGCCCGACGCGCCGCACCCACTCACCCGCACACACCCGCACTCACCCGCACTCACCCGCGCCAGTACACCACCAGCAACGGGCAGGCGCCTTGATGGTTTCCTCAATTAATTGTCACTTAATTGATAATATATAATTAAATAAATAAAATAAAATAAATTAAAGATAAATTAAACAAAAGCCATGGCCAGTTCTGGTCAAATTTCTGTTGAAATAATATCTTTAATCCTCTTCAGTCTGGTTTTAGATCTGATCACAATACGACTACGGCGTTATAGAAAATCACCGACGACATTCGCCTCGGAATGGACAATCGTCTAATCACAGTATTGGTCTTGCTCGATTTCAGCAATGCCTTTAATACTGTAGATCACGTTATTTTGCTAGGTGTTTTGCGTTCTCATAACATTTCCCAACTGCAATTAGCTGGTTTCAAAATTACTTGTATGGTCGCCGGCAGCGGTTCCGAGTTCAGGATAAATTTTCTACTTGGCTTGATTCAGTGGCTGGCGTTCCGCAAGGTGGCGTGTTGTCTCCTCTGCTGTTTCAATTTTCTTTAATTCTATTTCTTCCCAAATATCTTCTCTCTACCACTTGTATGCTGATGATCTCCAGATTTATACTCTAACTACTGTACGATCTTTCAAATGCGGTGGATGATATAAATAGGGATCTAGCTTGTATTCTCGCCTGGAGTCGGCAGTACGGATTAACTGTTAATCCTATAAAATTTCAGTCTATAATAGTAGGGAGTTCAAGAATGATTGTTAATAAGTTGAATAAGGCTGAAATAAAACCAATTTTATTTATTGGCATCCAAATTCCTTACAATGACGTGGTAAAAATCTGGGTATACTAATGGATTCTAGTTTTCTTGGAACCCTCAAATTAATGTAGTTTGCCGTAAAATGTTTGCAACAAGTGGTTCACTTAGAAGGTAGAACTACTGCTGCTACCTGCCTCGATTATGCTGACAAATGTTATCGCGACATCACCGAAGAACAAGTAAATAAACTTGAGCGACTCCAAAATCTATGTCTAAGTTTCATATTTGGACTGCGTAAATATGACAATGTATCCGAAAATCGCATTAAGCTCAAGTGGTTACCAATTCGTTCTCGCCGGAATACTCATATTCTTTCTGCTCTTTGCTGCGTCCTATTTAAAGAACGTTTCCAATTTCTCTGTTCCTCTCATAACCTTCCTCTACGTTCTAATGAAACCCTCTTCCTTAAACATCTTATTCGATCCTCTAATTTTTATCATAAATCTTTTCCTGCTGTTGCTGTTAACCTTTGGAACTCTTTACCTCTATCTATTAAACTTGCTCAGAACCTACATTCTTTTAAAAACAGGTCAAAGAATATTACCTTCTAGCTCCCCTCTATTTCAATTCCCTTTCCCTCAGATCCTAATGATCACTCACAGAAAGTATGTTTTACTTATATATATTTTATTTATTGGCATCCAAATTCCTTACAATGACGTGGTAAAAATCTGGGTATACTAATGGATTCTAGTTTTCTTGGAACCCTCAAATTAATGTAGTTTGCCGTAAAATGTTTGCAACAAGTGGTTCACTTAGAAGGTAGAACTACTGCTGCTACCTGCCTCGATTATGCTGACAAATGTTATCGCGACATCACCGAAGAACAAGTAAATAAACTTGAGCGACTCCAAAATCTATGTCTAAGTTTCATATTTGGACTGCGTAAATATGACAATGTATCCGAAAATCGCATTAAGCTCAAGTGGTTACCAATTCGTTCTCGCCGGAATACTCATATTCTTTCTGCTCTTTGCTGCGTCCTATTTAAAGAACGTTTCCAATTTCTCTGTTCCTCTCATAACCTTCCTCTACGTTCTAATGAAACCCTCTTCCTTAAACATCTTATTCGATCCTCTAATTTTTATCATAAATCTTTTCCTGCTGTTGCTGTTAACCTTTGGAACTCTTTACCTCTATCTATTAAACTTGCTCAGAACCTACATTCTTTTAAAAACAGGTCAAAGAATATTACCTTCTAGCTCCCCTCTATTTCAATTCCCTTTCCCTCAGATCCTAATGATCACTCACAGAAAGTATGTTTTACTTATATATATTTTTTATATTTATATATTTTATTTATTGGCATCCAAATTCCTTACAATGACGTGGTAAAAATCTGGGTATACTAATGGATTCTAGTTTTCTTGGAACCCTCAAATTAATGTAGTTTGCCGTAAAATGTTTGCAACAAGTGGTTCACTTAGAAGGTAGAACTACTGCTGCTACCTGCCTCGATTATGCTGACAAATGTTATCGCGACATCACCGAAGAACAAGTAAATAAACCCGCACTCACCCGCGCCAGTACACCACCAGCAACGGGCGGGTGCGGCCGCCGCGCGCCGCCGCCGGCTTCCGAGGTCAGTGCCCGACGCGCCGCACCCACTCACCCGCACACACCCGCACTCACCCGCACTCACCCGCACTCACCCGCGCCAGTACACCACCAGCAACGGGCAGGTGCGGCCGCCGCGCGCCGCCGCCGGCTTCCGAGGTCAGTGCCCGACGCGCCGCACCCACTCACCCGCACACACCCGCACTCACCCGCACTCACCGCGCCAGTACACCACCAGCAACGGGCAGGTGCGGCCGCCGCGCGCCGCCGCCGGCTTCCGAGGTCAGTGCCCGACGCGCCGCACCCACTCACCCGCACACACCCGCACTCACCCGCACTCACCCGCGCCAGTACACCACCAGCAACGGGCGGGTGCGGCCGCCGCGCGCCGCCGCCGGCTTCCGAGGTCAGTGCCCGACGCGCCGCACCCACTCACCCGCACACACCCGCACTCACCCGCACTCACCGCGCCAGTACACCACCAGCAACGGGCAGGTGCGGCCGCCGCGCGCCGCCGCCGGCTTCCGAGGTCAGTGCCCGACGCGCCGCACCCACTCACCCGCACACACCCGCACTCACCCGCACTCACCCGCGCCAGTACACCACCAGCAACGGGCGGGTGCGGCCGCCGCGCGCCGCCGCCGGCTTCCGAGGTCAGTGCCGACGCGCCGCACCCACTCACCCGCACACCCGCACTCACCCGCGCCAGTACACCACCAGCAACGGGCGGGTGCGGCCGCCGCGCGCCGCCGCCGGCTTCCGAGGTCAGTGCCCGACGCGCCGCACCACTCACCCGCACACCCGCACTCACCGCACTCACCCGCACTCACCCGCGCCAGTACACCACCAGCAAAACGGGCAGGCGCCTTGATGGTTTCCTCAATTAATTGTCACTTAATTGATAATATATAATTAAATAAAATAAATAAATAAAATAAATTAAAGATAAATTAAACAAAAGCCATGGCCAGTTCTGGTCAAATTTCTGTTGAAATAATATCTTTAATCCTCTTCAGTCTGGTTTTAGATCTGATCACAATACGACTACGGCGTTATAGAAAATCACCGACGACATTCGCCTCGGAATGGACAATCGTCTAATCACAGTATTGGTCTTGCTCGATTTCAGCAATGCCTTTAATACTGTAGATCACGTTATTTTGCTAGGTGTTTTGCGTTCTCATAACATTTCCCAACTGCAATTAGCTGGTTTCAAAATTACTTGTATGGTCGCCGGCAGCGGTTCCGAGTTCAGGATAAATTTTCTACTTGGCTTGATTCAGTGGCTGGCGTTCCGCAAGGTGGCGTGTTGTCTCCTCTGCTGTTTTCAATTTTCTTTAATTCTATTTCTTCCCAAATATCTTCTCTCTACCACTTGTATGCTGATGATCTCCAGATTTATACTCTAACTACTGTACGATCTTTCAAATGCGGTGGATGATATAAATAGGGATCTAGCTTGTATTCTCGCCTGGAGTCGGCAGTACGGATTAACTGTTAATCCTATAAAATTTCAGTCTATAATAGTAGGGAGTTCAAGAATGATTGTTAATAAGTTGAATAAGGCTGAAATAAAACCAATTTTATTTATTGGCATCCAAATTCCTTACAATGACGTGGTAAAAAATCTAGGTATACTAATGGATTCTAGTTTTTCTTGGAACCCTCAAATTAATGTAGTTTGCCGTAAAATGTTTGCAACAAGTGGTTCACTTAGAAGGTGGAACTACTTTTTACATATTTCCACCAAAATTACGCTCGCTTATTCTCTGCTGCTCCCTGCCCTCGATTACGCTGACAAATGTTATCGCGACATCACCGAAGAACAAGTAAATAAACTTGAGCGACTCCAAAATCTATGTCTAAGTTTCATATTTGGACTGCGTAAATATGACAATGTATCCGAAAATCGCATTAAGCTCAAGTGGTTACCAATTCGTTCTCGCCGGAATACTCATATTCTTTCTGCTCTTTGCTGCGTCCTATTTAAGAACGTTTCCAATTTCTCTGTTCCTCTCATAACCTTCCTCTACGTTCTAATGAAACCCTCTTCCTTAAACATCCTATTCGATCCTCTAATTTTTATCATAAATCTTTTCCTGCTGTTCCTGTTAAGCTTTGGAACTCTTTACCTCTATCTATTAAACTTGCTCAGAACCTAGATTCTTTTAAAAAACAGGTCAAAGAATATTACCTTCTAGCTCCCCTCTATTTCAATTCCCCTTTCCCTCAGATCCTAATGATCACTCACAGAAAGTATGTTTTACTTATATATATTTTTTTATATTTATATATTTTTATTTATTTTTGTTTTAATTTTTCTGTTGATTTATCGTGTACATCCTACCCGTCATTATTTCTTGTTGGTAATTTTTCTTAGGTTGCCTGGAAGAAATTGCTATGTAGCAATGAGGTCGCCTTTTATTGTCCAATATTTGATTTATATATTTTTGTTTTTCTTTTTGTATTGTTCCTACATTGGTGTACAATAAAGTATACTGTTATTATGATTATATTTTTTGATTTTTTGTGGCTAATTTAACCCTTACCTCACAATTGCAGGTACGGTTCGGTACGCGTCCATCAACGCTCACAAAAACAAGGAGATGGGGCGGCACGACGACCTCTGGTCCCTGTTCTACATGCTGGTGGAGTTTGTCAACGGGCAGCTGCCCTGGCGGAAGATCAAGGACAAGGAGCAGGTGAGTCGGCCCGACCGAGGAGGAGACGGTGGCGATGGACGCGATGACGGATACTATCAGTGAGAGGTCGGCGTGCGCAGGTGGGGCTGATGAAGGAGAAGTACGACCACCGGCTGCTGCTGAAGCACCTGCCGTCGGAGCTGCGCCAGTTCCTGGAGCACGTGCAGCAGCTGGAGTACGCGGACGCGCCGGACTACGCCATGCTGGCCGCGCTGCTGGAGCGCTGCTGCAAGCGCCGCGGCATCCGCGACGCGGACCCCTACGACTGGGAGAAGGACGTGCGTACCGCCTCGCACGCACACCTACACACACCTACACACACACACGAACACGCTCGAGTATCGAAGTGAACAAATTATGGTCAGGATGACTCAGGCCACTGCCAATTCCCGTGTAGGGAAGTTGGAAGATATAAAAAAAGTACATTTTGGTGCTGAGAACCATCGGCTTAAGAATAATATCGCTCGCTCTCTCGCGGTGCCCGTCGTTAGAGACAACTGAGGGAAAATCCTTGTAAATAGAATTGATTGACCATAGATAGCGAGATAACCTTCTCGAAAAATACCAAATCGAAATCGAGCCGACCGCTGACGGGAAGCAGCGTCCATGCTGCGAGGTGTCTGGTACTGCGATCGTCAATCCGTTTGCCAAACATTGCAGGTATGACAAACTGCTGCATACCAGAGAGCCGTTTGTCTAGCATTGAATATTACGGGTCGTTATAATAACTATAATGAATAAAGTAAATAGCCATTACATCGTGCACACACGTACACGCACGCACGCGCGCGCCTATTTAATGAAATTGTATTAATTTGACTGTAAATCAATGATGGGGCAGCCACTGCAATCTGCAACACAGTTTTTACTCTCACGGGTTGCAGCGACGCAACTTAAGTGTAATGAGCATGTTCTATGGTACAAATAATTTCAATTGTAAACTCTTCGCCGTACTTTGGCCACGTGAAAGATTGAGAGAGAAGTAAGTAGCGTGTGTCTGAGCGCGTGTGGTGTGAACGCGCGTGGTCTGAACGCGTGTGGTCTGAGCGCGTGAGGTCTGAGCTTCTGTATCTGTGCGGTGTCTGAGCGTGCGCGTGTCGCAGGCGGCGGGCGCGCGCGCTCGCGCGGCGCTGGCGGCGCCCGAGCCGGCCGCCGAGCCAGACCTGCCGCCCGACCGGGTGAGTGCGCACGCCGCTTCATTTATTTGCCACTTGCAATACTAAAAGTATCGAGATTATTTCTTCTTACTTTATTTCCACTTTGATTTCTTTCCACATCGTCACTCGTCTGAGGAAATGTTAAAACTGAATACAAAAACGAACTAAACATGTACATTTTCGAAAGGTTTTTACCGATTTCTTAGATTTTAAAATTGAAACATCAATTTCGTAACTAACAATCCGAGAAAACATGAAAACAACGACACCCATGTTTTTTTGATATTTGCAAAAATCTTTATTGCGCCGTCTTGGATTTGTAAATTTTATATCTTAAAAATGTTGCATTGACATTTCTATACGTTTAAATAATTAAGAGAGTATATTGCCTATGTGCAAATATTCAAAATGAATCTTATCAAAAGATCTTACTAGATCTAGAATCTTATAGATTTATATAATTTTTATTCTAGTAAATGTTTTAATAATGTATACAAGTAATATAATTTGTTACTGTACTGTGTGCAAAATATTATGATTTAGGAAATTTTAAATTCAAGTACTGGCAATCCAAAAAAATGGCGTCACAATTTTATACTCCAAATGATATTTTAATTTATTTATCACTTAAAACTAATATAATAAGATATCAATCAAATCCTGTTGGTAAATAATTATTTAGGTGTTTTTCAAATACCCTTTGCTGTTGTATAATAATTAGTAATTTTTATTTTCTTGGTAAATTCCGCCATCACAAACATGCTACTAATTGCATAGATTTAACTTAACATCCACCCGCTATTTTGTTCGGCGTGTTTTCGCGCTAAAACTCCTATACAGACATATGTCTATACATAACTGTGTACATAACCAAAGAGCTCGTTATGAGACACATTGTAAGAGGTGTTGTGCGGCAGCAAGCGCGGCGGCGGCTGGAGACGGAGGCGACGACGGCGGCGGGCAGCGACGCGCGCGACACGCACACCAACGCGCACAAGGAGCGCGCCTCGCCGCGCCGCGCGCCGCCCGCGCACCACGTCAACGGATACGTGAGTGCTCGCCGACACCCGCCGACACCCGCCGACACCCGCCGACACCCACCGACACCCGCCGACACATGCCGACACCCACCGACACCCGCCGACACCCGCCGATACCCCCGCACTAACCTAATGCACTCACCAGACGAAACGCAGAAGTTTGTTAACGACATAAATCGTACATAACATTAAAAAAACATAAGTACGTGTTAACATAAGTATGTGTCACTTGGGGATTGAACTCGGATCTCTTGACTTGAATCTCGATCACCCAACCACTCGGCTATCGTGACCTCACCTTCAAGGTCAGGGATTATTAAATTCCTATACAGACAATTCAAAAATATTTGACGCCGAACTTTCATACACGACTATACTACAATTTATTTAAATATATTTATTCACTATACAAAAGCTTTGATATGATTCGTTCAATATTAAACAATATAATTAATATGTTTTAACAGTTTTCACACACAATGTTTGATTTACTTATTTGTTGTTTCCAGTCCGCCACAGACAAAGCCACGCCGGAGAAAGAAACTGAAGTCAGAACTACTCCCGTGCCGTCTCCGGACCGGAACGTTAACAAGGTACTTGTATTTCATATTTCTTGGCAAAGTTTAACCGAATTTTTAAACTCTAACCGAATTTTAATACACAAGTTACCTGTGTTTTTATTCAGCAGTTTTAGGAATTGAGCGGCTTTAATTATTTATATAACATTTTAATGTGTGTGACAACATAACCAATGTATACGTGTATATATATATATATATATATATATATATATATATATATATATATATATATATATATATATATATATATATATATATATATATATATATATATATATATATATATATATATATATATATATATATATATATATATATATATATAAATTGTGTATTGGTATTTTGAAAATAACTAACGATTTAGACAATATTTTCACTCTACCCGCCGCGTTGCTCTAACGAGGGTTGGCTAACTTTGCACAATCTCCAAATACTTTTTTACCTTTGATATATTGTTGTATTTTTGCGTCATTCCTATATCTAAACATTATATACTACAGCTATATTTTCGTCGAGCTTATTGTGTATAATATTATGTATACTTCGTTGGCGAGTGGTGCACGTGCTAGTTTTCATGGTGCCGCCTTTTTCTACATTCTCTCGAGGTCTCGGTGTTTGTGTTACCTTTATTGTTTTTGATACCATAACATAAGTGATTATGCTGCTAACTTTGGGATCAGAGATTTGTATGTGTTGTTGTCCCTATTTATATATGTTTATTGTAAAAAATGTATGTGTGCGGTGTGCAGGAGGGCGGCGCGGCTGGCAGCCCGGGCGCGGGCGCCAGCTCGGGCGGCGCGGGGGCCGCGGGGGCGGCGGGGGCGCGCCCCGAGCGCCAGAGCGTGCCGCCCTGCCGCCCGCGCCCGCCGCCGCTCGGTCAGTGCGCACGCGCACGCACACGCACACGCACACACACACACGCACACACACGCACACACACACACACACGCACACACACACACACGCACACACACACACCTCACCTCGCACTCTTTCATTGTTTCCACTGTACTTACATTACATCCATTATACTCGTTGATACATTTGTATCTTTTGCGCTGGACTCAGTCGCACACTAATAATTTACATAAGGGTATGTGACCACTAAATTCACCGGACATCCACGCAACGGCATTATCGCCATTAAAGACTTTGACGGAATCCCGCACGTGCTGCTATTAAAGTGGCATTGTTTTTAACCAATAGCCTAAAGGCTTAGTGCGCGAACTGCGAAACAAGACGTCGCAGGTTCGGACCGGCCGTTCGAACATTGCCATAAACCATTCTAGACACAATCACTGCAACCTAGTCTGTATTTATAGCAGTCTGTAAAACTGTGTGCTCGTGTGGTTGCAGCGGGCGGGCCGACGCTGGCGCGGCTGCGCGTGGTGACGGCGCCGCCCACCTGCGTGCAGGAGCTGCACCCGCGCCCGCGCCCTCGCCCTCGCTGCAAGGTACCGCGCACGCACGCACACACACACGCACACACACACGCACACACGCAGGCACAGGCACGCACGCACGTACGCACACGCACACACGCAGGCACAGGCACGCACGCACACGCACGCACACACGCACACACACACACACACGCACACACACACACACACACACACACACGCACACACACACACACACACACACCTCACATCGCACTCTTTCATTGTTTCCACTGTACTTACATTACATCCATTATACTCGTTGATACATTTGTATCTTTTGCGCTGGACTCAGTCGCACATTAATAATTACATAAGGGTATGTGACCACTAAATTCACCGAACACCCACGCAACGGTATTATCGCCATTAAAGACTTTGACGGAATCCCGCACGTGCTGCTATTAAAGTGGCATTGTTTTTAACCAATAGCCTAAAGGCTTAGTGCGCGAACTGCGAAACAAGACGTCGCAGGTTCGGACCGGCCGTTCGAACATTGCCATAAACCATTCTAGACACAATCACTGCAACCTAGTCTGTATTTATAGCAGTCTGTAAAACTGTGTGGTCGTGTGGTTGCAGCGGGCGGGCCGACGCTGGCGCGGCTGCGCGTGGTGACGGCGCCGCCCACCTGCGTGCAGGAGCTGCACCCCGCGCCCGCGCCCTCGCCCTCGCTGCAAGGTACCGCGCACGCACGCGCACGCACGCACACGCACGCACACGCACGCACACGCACGCACACGCACGCACACGCACGCGCACGCACGCACACGCAGGCACAGGTACGCACGTACGTACGCACACGCAGGCACAGGTACGCACGTACGTACGCACGCGCACGCACGCGCACGCACGCGCACGCACGCGCACGCACGCACACGCACGCGCACGCACGCACACGCACGCACTGACCACACGTTGACACGCAGTGGGCGAGCGCTTCACTTACTGGACATTGAGCTCCGTAAATTCCCAACATTTACTTATAATGCAGGTTCCTTTGAATGTTGTATGAACATGCATGGGTCATCGGTAAACACATACTCGGCTTTTGTTTGCCTTCTTTGTCGTCTCCATAAAAAATCCAGCAAGTCAACCTGTTCGTACATAAAAACATACACACACACGCGCTTACATATTTTTTTCATATAGAAAAGGGAGACAAACGAGCAGGTGACGCACGTGATGGTAAGTGATTTCCGCCGCCCGTCTGCAATATCAGAAGCATAGCCGGCCTTAGAGTGCCTTAGAGAGAGGGGGGTCCTTCGGTTACCTGCACTCACTAGACGAAACGAAGAAGTTTGTTAGGGTTCTACTTCACGCCGGTATTCTGTGAGGCCGTGGTACTTCCCCGGTCGAGCCGGCCCATTCACGCAACAACAAAAGCTGATGCGTGGCTCCACCACTGTTTAATATACACGCATACCCACACGCGCCTAATGTTCATTACATATAATACAATATGGATCACAAGACTACTTAAAATTTTAAAATTTTTCTAAAATATATACTATACGTTTATACTTTAAATACAATGTCTTGTACTCAGCATAAAGTATAAGTTTAATATGATGTTCCTTTAGTTATTTTAACGTTTACGTATGTTCATTGAGTAACTGAAGCAACCGTTGGCCGCAGGAGACGCGGTCAGTCCACGAATCGTGGCGGACGTGGACAGCATGCACTCGGACACGCACTTCAAGAGAGGTCGGTGTCTTTACTTACCTATTATAGAAACGCAACGTCCCCCGTGGGACTCTGGCCGCTCCCGTTTGCCTAGGATGATGATGTTATATTGCAATTTATATGCTGTAATTTATATGATGTTTTTCTGTATGTATGTATGTGTACTGGTCGATCCAAATTTTTAACTTTTCTAACTTGAAAATCTCTACCTCTTTGTCTTCGTCACATACATAAAAATAATAATAGATCATAGTACCATTATACATAAACAGGGAAGAATAGTGAAGTCTTAAATTGTTTGTCTATATATTATGTATATTGTAACTCATAATGGGTATTCACAATTAAATCACGATAATCGAGAGGCTGGTTGATCGGAATTCGAATCAACAGACCCGAGTTTGATCCTCAGGTGACAGGCTCGTACTAATGGGTTTTATTCAAAGCTTATGAACGAATTATATCGTTGTCTTTGGCCATAAGACAGCGACATGCTCACCAGTCACTCGTCACTAATTATCTCGACCTCTGTCTACCTCAGTACTGGGAACGGCGTGAAGATATATTTTTTAACTGCTAATACGGTTCCGTTTTGATGTATCGGCTGGAAACGTCGCATACTGTCTAAGTTAATCCGCCTCCCGGTAGGAAGCGCGTTTCTAATCTGGACGAGCGCCAGTCATTGACTCTGCGATCAGAGCGCGTTCCGCCCAACTCTTCTCACTTTACATACGTACGTGTCACTGTCAGATACGATGTTTTAATTTATAAACTAAAGTTCTTGTCAAGATAGCTTGTCTATCACTATAACTACGCATAGACCATGTCGTCTATATACGTCGTGCATCAAATAAATATATATCTTCACGCAATTCCCAATACTGGGGTAGACAGAGGTCTAGTCTAGACAATTAAGTCCCTTTGACCCACCTTATAGAAGATATTTTCGGGACAACGTGACAGGTGGTGAGCCCGTCGCCGTCTTTATGTCCAAGTCAACGATATAATTCGTACATAAGTTTTTTTTTTTTTGAAAAACCCATTGGTACGAGCCTGCCACTTTCGGGGATCGAACTCGGTTCTCTCCACTCGAAATTCCGACCACCCAACCACTCGGCTATCGTGACTTTTCCGTACATCAGCTACTATAAAAGTAATGACTTTTGTCCTATGTACTTGACGCTGTATGTAATGGCGGGGTTGCAATGTGCGCAGGCGGGCGGCGCGCGGCGCGCGCACGCGCAGACCAGAGCTACACGCAGTTCGCGCTCATGGACGACGAGAACGTGTCCGCGCTGCAGCAGGTGCGATCCCGCGCATCTCATTTACTCACTCACAGCACTCATATTAAAATATCGCCTCAAGTGTCAAACGGTCGATTTGTCCGCGGCAGGTAACCAAGGGCGGCGCGCTCACGCTCGTCTCCCTGTGGAAGTCGCAGTTCGACGACTCGGAGGAGACCACGGACAACGAATGGAAACAGGAGCAGCTGCAGGTATGACTGTACAGAGTTTTGCCGCGTCACAGTTGCAGTGAAAGTATTATCAGTACGGTCGATGTGCCCGCAGTCGCCGGAGCACCGCGGCGCGCGCGCGGCGAGCGCGGTGTCGAGCTGCTCCAACGCGGCGCGCACGCAGCTGCCCGTCACGCACACGCAGCACACGCAGCACACGCAGCACTCGCAGCCCACGCCGCCCACGCAGCCCGCGCAGGCCGCGCAGCAGCCGCAGCCGCGCTCGCAGCCGCAATCGCCTTCCAAGCAGGCGCCGCTCCTCAACGAGGTACCTCTTAGTTGGTATCCAGCTCGAAGGACCAATTTAAAGACTTGTCGTTTAACGTAATTTGTAATCATAAATATATTTGACTATTTCACTAATTTTATCATTTGAACTGTATGCTATGAATAAAAGATACTTGTATTCAGAAGAGCATTATATGTAATTAGGTAGAAACAACGGACAAAGCTGAGAAATCGAAGAAACTGGAGCAGACGAAGAGTTTGAGAGAGAAGACGCGCTGCTGCCTGCACAGCGCCGGCATCGACGCCTTCCCACACCTGCAGCCCGTGCTGCCGCGCAGCTGGTCGCTGCCCGCCATCGGTATGCGCCTTTGCTTAGGATTGTCTCTCTTAACATTGTTTTCTAAATATTTACAGTGTGATAAGTAATAGAATAATGAGGCAAAAATAGTCGTGATCGTAACTTGATGTTAGAATGCAAAAGGAGGCTGACTACGGTATGCGCGCGTTGTCCGCAGGCTGCGTGGTGCGCGCGCTGCGGCCGCCGCTGCTGCAGCAGGCGTCGTTCGACGGCGCGGCGGCGGGGGCGGGGGCGCGGGGGCGCGGGGGCGCGGGGGCGGGCGCGCTGCGGTACCGCCTCGACGTGATGCGCGGCGTGGCGGCGCGCGGCGCGCGCGCGGCGAGCGCGGTGTCGAGCTGCTCCAACGCGGCGCGCACGCAGCTGCCCGTCACGCACACGCAGCACGCAGCACACGCAGCACTCGCAGCCCACGCCGCCCACGCAGCCCGCGCAGGCCGCGCAGCAGCCGCAGCCGCGCTCGCAGCCGCAATCGCCTTCCAAGCAGGCGCCGCTCCTCAACGAGGTACCTCTTAGTTGGTATCCAGCTCGAAGGACCAATTTAAAGACTTGTCGTTTAACGTAATTTGTAATCATAAATATATTTGACTATTTCACTAATTTTATCATTTGAACTGTATGCTATGAATAAAAGATACTTGTATTCAGAAGAGCATTATATGTAATTAGGTAGAAACAACGGACAAAGCTGAGAAATCGAAGAAACTGGAGCAGACGAAGAGTTTGAGAGAGAAGACGCGCTGCTGCCTGCACAGCGCCGGCATCGACGCCTTCCCACACCTGCAGCCCGTGCTGCCGCGCAGCTGGTCGCTGCCCGCCATCGGTATGCGCCTTTGCTTAGGATTGTCTCTCTTAACATTGTTTTCTAAATATTTACAGTGTGATAAGTAATAGAATAATGAGGCAAAAATAGTCGTGATCGTAACTTGATGTTAGAATGCAAAAGGAGGCTGACTACGGTATGCGCGCGTTGTCCGCAGGCTGCGTGGTGCGCGCGCTGCGGCCGCCGCTGCTGCAGCAGGCGTCGTTCGACGGCGCGGCGGGGGCGGCGGGGGCGGCGGGGGCGGCGGGGCGGGGGCGCGGGGGCGGGCGCGCTGCGGTACCGCCTCGACGTGATGCGCGGCGTGGCGGCGCGCGGCCCGCCGCCCGAGCCCGCCGCGCGCGCGCACTCGCTGCCGGTGAGTGCCGCTGAGCGCACGCGCGCCGCGCGCACCGCCGACACTAACGCGCGTGCTCCTCGGCAGGACGTGTCCCGCTCGGGCAGCCCGCCGGCGCGCGCGCCGCCCGCCGAGCGCACGGTGTCCAGCCGCCTCGAGATCCGCGTGCGCGCGCGCGCCGCGCCGCCCGGCGAGCCCGCCGCCGCGCACCGCGGCACGCAAGGTACGCCCCGCCCGCCGGGAACGCTTGCACACATGCGAGAGAGAGAGAGACGGGGAAGAGCGGCACCTCACAACATTTCTTTTTCCCCGCAACCCCACTACTGCCGCATTCGTGATGCGACACCCGCCAAATTCTCTCAATATTCATCGCCTCGACTACACCTCAGCTGTTGAGGGCAAGGAGAGTGGTGCAAAGGCAACGATGCAAACACTCCCTCCACAGCCCACCAACGCGCATCTGAAGTGAGCTGACGAAAGAAGAAACGGAAAGGAATGAATTTAGGCGTGAACAGTATGTGCGATTGCAGAGAGACTGAAGAGGATGTGCACTATGTGTTGTGGGAATGCAATATATATGTGACTTAGGTTCACATACATATCGCGAAAGATGATGGATGGGATTCGTGGTGTTGAGGTAGACGCGGTGTACTACACGGATTTTGTGGATTCGGGGGAGAACTTTCGCTTGCTGCGAGAATTTGCGGACGAATGGCACAAAAGACGCCACAGGTCCCGGCGATCGCAGTAAGGTCTGCCCGACGGTGAAGCCATTTTTGTTATGTCATGCCCAAATGGGGGAAAAACAGACACTAAGAACTAGAGGGAAAAGGATCAGATTAAATAATTTGTAGGGAGTCAAGGAAGGTGGGCGCCGGGAAAGAGCCAAGAGCAAGTGCCGCGCGCCCTCTCCCGCGATTCGGACCGAACGGTCGGTGGGGCCATGGGTGGAGGTGGGTTGACCTAGCTGGATGCTCAGATCGGGGAGAGTGATGACCGACATTAAAGGAATGGAACATTTTTTTTTTTTTTTTTTTTTTTTTAGATTTTTATGTAATTTCCTATACTGGGGTAGGCAAAGGTATAGACATCATTGTCTTCACTGACCACCACTTCATACCACTGACTGTACTACTTCATAGTCCTATCGACTCTTTCCACTGAAGCTTAATTTGGCCAAGGTGACAGGTAAGGAACCTATAGCCATTTTAGGGTATAAGTTAACAGTATAGTATATTTTTACATACATTGATATATTTATCCACTACATCTAACTTGGTATATAAGTGATATTGCCGAAGCTTTGGTTGACGGAAAGAAATCGCATGCTATATATACAGAAAAATTCACAGAAGCCTTCGATTTAATAGATCAATGTTTACTTCTAAAAAGAATATAAAGGCTACGAATTCAAGGTTCTTTATTGCATTGGTACGAGTCTTATTTATCAAATAATTCTCAATTACTCATGATTAGAGATTAAATCTCAAGAAGCAGAACATAACTTAACTGGTGTACCGCAAGGCTTACACCTGGGTCCCTTGTTTTTCATAAAATTTAGAAATGAATTAACATGTCTGATTAGGATCGCCAGGATTAATAACATTTTTATTTTTAGATATTTTGCGTGATAGCGAGACAATTGCCGAGTGGTTGGGTGATCGGGATTCGAATCATGAGACATGAGAGATATTTTTTGTACAATGTCTTTTGCTTCCACAGTGAGAATCCACTCGGTGGTGAGCGGCGGCGAGCCCATACGGTTGAACCACGAGGAGGCGTCGGTCTATTACGACGCCACGGAGCACCAGCGAGACAAAAGGTCCGTTACAAAACTAATTGGATACATGTTCATTAGTTTTGAAGTAAGTTACGAAATGTGTGATCGGGCGAGGCGAACGGAAGTTGATAGGGAGAACTATAACTTAGTGAAGATAGAAAGAGAGAGAGTTACGTTTCGTTACTTTAGCAGGGAGAGAGAGAGGTGCGAGCATTTTCTTTCTCTTTTTCTCTCATAGCCATTTAGGTTACACATGTTTAAAAAAAATTATCAATGTTAAATAATAATAAAATTTAAATATTTCTAAAATTCGAAGTATTATATACATTTTAATTTCACTTACCTGCCATTGATTGGCTTGTGACACTATACAAAAGACAATGAATGTCCAATACCAGACTGTATAATTGTTTTGCAGGTCGTCCACGCGCAGCGCCGAAAAGAGTCAGAGTCCGGCGATAGAGAGAACACGTCTCGATGCAATACCAGACAGGTAGAGCTCAATAGTGGCGTGCAAGTGATAATGAATATGCTTATTTACATTTTGTGAACAGATACATCCGACAGTCACGATAGCCGAGTTGTTGGGTGGTCGGAATTTCGAGTCGAGAGACCCGAGTTCGATCCCCAGGCGGCAGTAGCAATGAGTTTTTTAAAAACTTATGTACGAATTTCATCGTTGGCTTGGACATAATGGCGGCGACGGGCTCACCACCTGTCACGTTGTCCCGAAAATATCTTCGGTGGAAGGTGGGTCAAAGGGACTTAATTGTCTAGATTTGACCTCTGTCTACCCCTGTATTGGGAATTGCGTGAAGATATTTTTTTTAATTTTTTTTATACATCCGACAAAATAAATTTGTGTGAACAGATACATCCGAAGCGTATATATAAGCAAAAATGTATATAAACATCGAAACATTTGGCTATCTGCTCTCTAAGGCTATCGCGTCAATAATGAAACATGAATATAAGTCATTATATAATTTTTTTAATTCATATTTACGACACGATTACCGACAACCGAACGAGGACAGATACAAAATTAATTATACAGGTTGTTTTAATAAGAGGCTTAAAATTTAATATGACGCACTTGACTTTATTTAGTTATAAAATAGAACTTACAAACGAACAGGGTCGATTAAGATCATCTACATTTTTATTTGAAACAGAGTAAACCCACAGACAATAATGTTGTCAGCACATTAATATACTATTTAAATGGTCACGATAGCCGAGTGGTTGGGTAGTCGGAATTTCGAGTCACGAGACCCGAGTTCGATCCTCAAATGTCAACTCGTACCAATGGGTTTTTCTAAAACTTATGCACGAATTATATCTTTGGCTTGGATATAAACTCACCACCTGTCACGTTGTCCTGAAAATATCTTCGGTGGAAGGTGAGTCAAAAGGACTTAATTGTCTAAACTAGACCTCTGTCTACCCCTGTATTGGGAATTGCGTGAAGATATAATTATTATTTATTTAAATGGTAAAATACTTTGCTATGTAACGAAGTGCATGACCGCACTTTTCATCCTAATTTAGGTAGTCTTCTTTCTTCTTCTTTCTTAGTTTTATGGCCTCTTTTTTAGAATTCTGCCAATGTCAAGTCGGTCATGAGAGTGACAAGAGAATTTAGGTAGTATCAAGCCGGCAAGACGGTGTCAATTTTCAATGTCAAATGTCCTGTGATGTTTGTCACCTGTCAAAAGGTTACGCTAGAAGTTGGTAGGAAGGATCCTGCTGTCAGAGTGATTGGTGGTCACACGTGTGTCCAATTTATAATTCTGATTTGTGAATCCCTTATTCACATTTCTTTTAATTATTTGTGCTGAGGATTAAATAAATTTGTGTTGTCGTTGTGGTCGTCAGTTGTGGTTAGTAGTTACATTAATATTACGTCTGCAATGGATGTTGGTGGAGACACCGCAACACGGGATAAACCAGGTGATTCTGGCCCCTCCAAACGCCATACATCGGAGATTTTGTCTGGAATACAAAAGAAAAAGATGGGTGCCGAAGATCGGCGTCCCACAGAAAAGTATTCACGCACCCTGATTTACTAGAAAAAAAGAAGTTTTCCGAGTATCATAAAGGTCTTTTCTGCTCTGCTAACTATGAAGCAACTGATAAGAATTGTCCTGAATTTTCTAGACAGAAGGCCATAAAACTTGTCATGTCAGCAAGAAAATATATCATACCATGAGGCATCTGCAAGCTTCCCCGCTGTTAGATAGACATATTCAGATGTAGCTTCCACCCAGATCATCCTCTACTCCCCTTTAGGGAAAGTTTTGAGTCTAGTGTCTCGTATAAAAATTTGTCCCCATAATGATTAAAGCTAAACAACCTCCATTCTCCAGAGGATATGATAAGACCTTTCAAAGCAACATCATAAGATCTGCTTCGCAATTCCCAATACAGGGGTAGACAGAGGTATAGTCTAGACAATTAAGACCCTTCGACCCACCTTACACCGAAGATATTTTCGGGACAACGTGACAGGTGGTGAGCCCGTCGCCGTCTTTATGTCCAAGCCAACGATGTAATTCGTACATAGGTTTTTAGAAAAACCCATTGGTACGAGCCTGCCACCTGGGGATCGATCTCGGGTGTCTTGACTCGAAATTCCGACCACCCAACCACTCGGCTATCGTGACTTATTAGATAAACTTTTTTTTAAAAAAAAGAAAAAATAATAAATAAATAAATATCTTCACGCAATTCCCAATATAGGGGTAGACTGAGGTCTACTTTAGACAATTAAGTACCTGCGACCCTCCTTCCACCGAAGATATTTTCGGGACAACATGACATGTTGTGAGCCCGTCGCCGCCCTTATGTCCGAGCCAACGATATAATTCGTACATAACTTTTTTTTAAAAAACCCATTGGTACGAGCCTGCGACCTGGGAATCGAACTCCGGTCTCTCGACTCGAAACTCCGACCACCAAACCACTCGGCTATGTTGGCTTTTTAAAAAAGGTGTACAAAATTCCAGCACCTTGCCGTCCTCCAATGGAATTGTCGAAGTGTCAATAAGAAGAAATCTGATCTAATCTACTTAATTAACACATACAAACCATCAGTTATAGCCAGTGCTGAGACCTGGTTGTAGCCAGGTTCAATATTTAGTATCCCTGGGTTCTTCTGTTTCGGCAATGATCGCAGATATGGATATGGTGACTCTTGTTTTATCAAATAAGAAAATTGCCTCATCTCCCTTAACCCTTCCTCCGGTAACTACAAACATAAATGCTGTAGCTATCAAAGTTTTAGGTATTACTATTTCATCATTATATATTCCGTTTTCTGATCCCTCCTGTATCCCTGATCTGACACTTATTTTGTCTAGTATCTCCCCTCCCTATATTGTAAGAGACTTTAATAGCCACCATGTTTTGTGGGACTCCCACAAATGTGACTCTTTCTCTCACTTACTAATTGATATCTTTAACGACCTTAATCTTTGTGTTTTGAACAACGGATCCCCCACAAGATTGATATATCCTTCCCAAAATCCCAATTCTGCTGTGGATCTATCCCTGTGCTCTCCAAATCTAGCCGGCAGTCACTGCCCCATTCTTATTATTTTATTAACAGATCCATCCCCTATAGCAATTCTACTCCCCTATCCAATAACTTTATTTTTTATAGAAAAGGGAGACATAGCAGATGCGTTGCCGGCCTTAGAGTGCCGCCCCCTAGAATTGGGGGAGGGGGGTGTGTGGGCCTCCGGTTACCTGCACTCACCAGACGAAATGCAGAAGTTTGTTAAACTTCTACTTCACGCTTCTGTGAGGTCGTGGTACTTCCCCGGTCGAGCCAGCAACAAAAGCAGATGCGTGGCTCTACCACTGTTAAATAATACAATATATTTTAACCAAAATGGTAGGTTTTTTCTTCTGAATCCGAAACTAAAGTACATAATCTACCTTCTGTTTTTTCAAATAACCTTCATTCTGCCTACTCTCCTTTTATCTCTCTTCTTATTGAGTCTACTTATAATTCTATCCCTTTAAGGTGCTAAAAGTAGCAAATTATCCTACCCTCCATGATGTAGATTGTTTTAAAATAGTGAAAAAACGTAAAGATTTTTTATTTTTCCAAAAAACAGCAGACCAATCCAAAAAACTCCTTTCTCAAAAAAAAGGCGACGGTTATCTTTTTGTGAAATCCTTTCTCCTCGATCCCCATCTTCTCTTGTTTGGAAAAACATAAGACGGTCAGAGTAGCTATTAATGATACCAATTTTGCATACTCTGACCTCTCCTTATGACTAGAAGATTTCTATAACAATTTGAGTCCTCCTTGGTTTCCCACAGAACAGGATTTATTCTCTAATATGTATCTTCTACTTACCCCCGCAATGTCAACGACAAGTTAAATGACCCTTTTTCCTTGGTGAAACTTAACCTTGTGCTCAATCATCTTAAAGATTCGTCTCCTGGCATCAATGGAGTACCATACTCCTTTTTATCTAATATGGGTCCCACATCTAAAAATATTTCCTGGATATACGATATGTGATGCAAAAGTAATGATAATGAAAATAAAAAAAAAAGTCACGATAGCCGAGTGGTTTGGGTGGTCGGAATTTCGTGTCAATAGACCCGAGTTCGATCCCCAGTTGGTAGGCTCGTACCAATGGGTTTTCAAAAACTTATGTACGAATATCGTTGGCTTGGACATAAAGACGGCGACGGGCTCACCACCTGTCACGTTGTCCCGAAAATATCTTCGGTGGAAGGTGGGTCAAAGGGACTTAATTGTCTAGACTAGACCTCTGTCTACCCCTGTATTGGGAATTGCGTGAAGATATTTATTTATTATTTATTTATTTGGTTTCCCACAGAACAGGATTTATTCTCTAATATGTATCTTCTACTTACCCCCGCAATGTCAACGACAAGTTAAATGACCCTTTTTCCTTGGTGGAACTTAACCTTGTGCTCAATCATCTTAAAAATTCGTCTCCTGGCATATATGGAGTACCATACTCCTTTTTATCTAATATGGGTCCCACATCTAAAAATATTTCCTGGATATACGATATGTGATGCAAAAGTAATGATAATGAAAATAAAAAAAAAGTCACGATAGCCGAGTGGTTGGGTGGTCGGAATTTCGAGTCAATAGACCCGAGTTCGATCCCCAGTTGGTAGGCTCGTACCAATGGGTTTTTCAAAAACTTATGTACGAATATCGTTGGCTTGGACATTAAGACGGCGACGGGCTCTCCACCTGTCACGTTGTCCCGAAAATATCTTCGGTGGAAGGTGGGTCAAAGGGACTTAATTGTCTAGACTCGACCTCTGTCTACCCCTGTATTGGGAAGTGCGTGAAGATATTTATTTATTTATTTATTTATTTGGTTTCCCACAGAACAGGATTTATTCTCTAATATGTATCTTCTACTTACCCCCGCAATGTCAACGACAAGTTAAATGACCCTTTTTCCTTGGTGAAACTTAACCTTGTGCTCAATCATCTTAAAGATTCGTCTCCTGGCATCAATGGAGTACCATACTCCTTTTTATCTAATATGGGTCCCACATCTAAAAATATTTCCTGGATATACGATATGTGATGCAAAAGTAATGATAATGAAAATAAAAAAAAAAGTCACGATAGCCGAGTGGTTTGGGTGGTCGGAATTTCGTGTCAATAGACCCGAGTTCGATCCCCAGTTGGTAGGCTCGTACCAATGGGTTTTTCAAAAACTTATGTACGAATATCGTTGGCTTGGACATAAAGACGGCGACGGGCTCACCACCTGTCACGTTGTCCCGAAAATATCTTCGGTGGAAGGTGGGTCGAAGGGAATTAATTGTCTAGACTCGACCTCTGTCTACCCCTGTATTGGGAAGTGCGTGAAGATAATGAAAATAAAACACGGTAATTAAAGTTAAAATAATAATTTTTTTTTTCTAGTCTCCTAACAAATCAATACATTTAGTCCATCTTTTTCTCAACCCAGGATTGAATGAATGAATGAAATATGCTTTATGGTACACCAAAAACATTAAATGAACAAACGACATACAAAAATTAATTAAGGTACAATTGGCGGCCTTATCGCTTTAAAGCGATTTCTTCCAGGATTCCCTTTGAATAAAATTCTTTGTCTTGACCCTCCCAAAACGCTTCAACAGCGGCCATTACTTCGCTATTGTCTTCGAATTTCTTGCCTCGGAGGTGTTTCTTGAGCCGAGGAAAGAGGTAGATATCGCTAGGAGCTAGATCTGGCGAATAGGGTGGGTGTTTGAGCAGTTCGAATCCCGTTTCTTTAATGGCAGCCATCGCAACTGCGACTTTGTGAGCCGGTGCGTTGTCTTGGTGAAACAGCACTCCAGCTCGCAGTTTGCCGCGTCTTTTTTCCTTAATGGCCTCCCGTAATCTTCTTATTTGGTCTGCGTAGTAAAAGCCCGTAATATTGTCTCCCTTTTCCAAACATTCCACCATAATTATGCCTTGAGCGTCCCAAAAAACAGATGCCATAACATTTCCCGTCGAACTTGAAACTTTGAATTTCTTTGGCGTCGGTGATGAGGCTCGCTCTCAAGTCATCGATTGTTGTTTCGTTTCAGGATCAAAATAATGGATCCATGTCTCTTCCATAGTCACAAAACGGAACAATAAATTTTCTTGATCTGCTTGGAACATTTCGAGATTGACCCTCGAAATGTCAACTCGATTTTTCTTTTGCTCGTCGGTTAACATTCTGGGTACCCAACGCGCAGAGACCTTTTTCATATGCAACCCGTACGCAAGGATTCTTTGAACGCTGCCATATGAGATCCGTGTGACCTCAGCTACATGCCTGATGGTCACTCTTCGATCTGCCAACACAACATCTTCGACTTTTTTCACGTGGTCTTCAGAGGGACGGATGGACGTCCTTCGCGACTTTTATCTTCAGTGGATGTTCTGGGCCAAGGAGTTTAAACCCAGTTTAAACTCCTTGGCCCAGCGTGCAATTGTAGAATATGGAGGAGTAGAGGCACCAATGTTTCCACTAAGTCACTGTGTATGTCTTTTGAAGACATTTTGCGAAGGTACTTGATGACAGCTCTAATTTCCTTTTTCTCCATGTTAATGTTATCTCTTTGACAGTTCGTATTCAAATGAATGTATGTCCCAGAAATCGTGATCTATTTATGTGATTTTTTTAGGCTGACGTAGTGAGTATATAAGCAAACAAAATATATATTTTTTTGGATTTTTATGCGGACCTGAAGTAACCGATTATCATTAGACCTCATAATTAATACATAAATATGTTCCCCTGTTTATTGAGGATTCAACAAGTTAATAGACAAGTTACTCCCTAATGCTGTGTCACTATCATAAGGAAATAACAATAATTTAAGATGAAAAAAAAAATTTACTTAGGTGTGCACCGACGAACCTCACTCCGACGAACTTCCTGTGCGAATGAAAAGTGCGGTCACGCACTACGTTACAGCTACACAAAAAAAGATTTTTAAGAGATTTTTATTAACACAGGTTGAAGTGCTCACATTTTATAGATTATTGTGTGTAAAATGCTTGCAGGAGCAGTTCTGTGACGCGGCGCGATCCGAGCGCGGCCGGGGACACACACAGCCTCAGAGATGTAAGTAATGCGAGATGTTATTGTGTTCTCTCCGAACGAAGCTAATAATTATCAGATTCTGTTGCTAATGGTACTAATGGCACCCGACAGCGGTCGACTGGCGGCACGTCGCGCATCCCGGTGGCCACGGCGGGCTGCGGCGCCTGCAGCGAGCCGCGCGCGCCCCGCCTCGCCAAGTGCGCCTCCTGGAGCGGCGACGGGCCGCTGTCGCCCGCGCCCGACCCCGCCGACCTTACGCCCGGTGAGTGCGTCGCCCCGCCCCGCCGCCCCGCCTCGCTAAGTGCGCCTCCTGGAGCGGCGACGGGCCGCTGTCGCCCGCGCCCGACCCCGCCGACCTTACGCCCGGTGAGTGCGTCGCCCCGCCCCGCCGCCCCGCCTCGCTAAGTGCGCCTCCTGGAGCGGCGACGGGCCGCTGTCGCCCGCGCCCGACCCCGCCGACCTCACGCCCGGTGAGTGCGTCGCCCCGCCCCGCCGCCCCGCCTCGCTAAGTGCGCCTCCTGGAGCGGCGACGGGCCGCTGTCGCCCGCGCCCGACCCCGCCGACCTCACGCCCGGTGAGTGCGTCGCCCCGCCCCGCCGCCCCGCCTCGCCAAGTGCGCCTCCTGGGCGGCGACGGGCCGCTGTCGCCCGCGCCCGACCCCGCCGACCTCACGCCCGGTGGTGCGTCGCCCCGCCCGCCGCCCCGCCTCGCTAAGTGCGCCTCCTAGAGCGGCGACGGGCCGCTGTCGCCCGCGCCCGACCCCGCCGACCTCACGCCCGGTGAGTGCGTCGCCCCGCCCCGCCGCCCCGCCTCGCCAAGTGCGCCTCCTGGAGCGGCGACGGGCCACTTTCGCCCGCGCCCGACCCCGCCGACATTGCCGCCGATCCACCTCGCCAACAGATAACAAAAAGATAAGTTTTGTATGTCTGATGTTTATTAAAGTTGCTACAATAATAAAATATTTTTGTTCTAGCATTGCGAAGGAGAAGGCAGAACGCAAATGATAAGTACGCAGTGGATCCGGCCCGAGAATTGAACCTTAGGTTCGCGCGGCCCCGGCACAGGCAGCCGCCGCAGCCGCATTCTAGGTAAGCGGCAAACTTTTTTAATCTAATTTGTATTCATAAGATGATAATATATTACATTTGCCTATATATAATATTTGGTATAAGTTAATTGATACAAAAATCCTTCTTTAACTTGCTCCAATCTGTTACAATTCACTGCATATCCCTGTGACAAAATTGTGGTACATTTTAGAATGCTAACTAAACAATTTGTAGTGGCATTATGGTCTTTAATTATTTTAATTCGCTTGGATATAAATTCAGATAACTGGAGAGTCTTTTTAACTATGGTATTAATATCAGCTCTGACACTTAAAGAACTATATAAAATGATTCCTGATTTTCAGTGACTTCATTTCATAAAGATTCTTGTTTTCTAATAAATTTTATTAACATATGTTAACAAATACTATTACATAAATTTAATTAATTTTATAGCTTAATTTTATTGTGACAGCTCCATTACTTTGTTAATTTCGTTCTGTATAGATTTAAAGTCACGATAGCCGAGAGGTAGAGTGCTCGGAATTTCTAGTCAGGTCTAGTTAAGTCTAGAGACCCGAGTTCAATCTTAAGATGGCAGGCTCGTGCCAATGGGATTTTACAAAAACTTATTATATCACTTGGACATTGAAACGGCGACGACTCACCACCTGTCACGTTGTCCCGAAAATGTCCCGGAAACGACTTAATTGTCTAGACCTCTGTCTAACCCTGTATTGGGAATGGCGTGAAGATATTTATAAAGTTTTGGCACCACAGCCATTCTTTATTTAATGGTATGATATTAAATCATATATTTTGTAACAATTTTTTTTTCGAGTCATTTGTAAAGATTAGGAAAAGCAAAGGACCCAAGTGTGAACCTTGCGGTACACCTGCTGGTATTGCTTTGATTATGGAAGTATAACCTCTAATCATGACTGAGATCTGATTTGTAAATAAGGTGTACGCAATAAATATCTATAAATTCCTAGCTCAGATATTCTATTAATATGCTTAAAAATGATTGGCTTACAATGATCAATTAAATCGAAAGCCTTCTTGAAGCCTATCTATATAGCATGTTATTCCTCCCTGTCATCCAAAACTTCGGCAATATAATTGATTAATTTTAAGAAAAGTATATATGCATGTGCGTGTGGCGTATGACCGGCAGGAGCAGCGCTCGCGGCGTGCCGGCGCTGCTGCTGGCGTCCCCGCCGGCGTCCGGCTCCTCCTCGTCCGGCTCCCCGCCGCCCGCGCCGCCGCCCGCCGCCGCGCCGCCGCACAACGCCGCGCGCGCGCGCCGCTTCCGCCCGCTCTCCATCGCGCCATAGGTACGTGCCGCAGCTGCGTGCCCGCTCTCCGTCGCGCCATAGGTACGTGCCGCAGCTGCGTGCCCGCTCTCCGTCGCGCCATGGGTACGTGCCGCGGCTGCGTGCCCGCTCCGTCGCGCCAGGTACGTGCCGCAGCTGCGCCCGCTCTCCGTCGCGCCATGGGTACGTGCCGCGGCTGCGTGCCGCTCTCCCTCGCGCCATAGGTACGTGCCGCAGCTGCGTGCCCGCTCTCCGTCGCGCCATAGGTACGTGCCGCAGCTGCGTGCCCGCTCTCCGTCGCGCCATAGGTACGTGCCGCAGCTGCGTGCCCGCTCTCCGTCGCGCCATGGGTACGTGCCGCGGCTGCGTGCCCGCTCCGTCGCGCCATAGGTACGCGCCGCAGCTGCGTGCCTGCCTCCGTCGCGCCATAGGTACGTGCCGCAGCTGCGTGCCCGCTCTCCGTCGCGCCATAGGTACGCGCCGCAGCTGCGTGCCGCTCTCCGTCGCGCCAGGTACGTGCCGCAGCTGCGCCCGCTCTCCGTCGCGCCATAGGTACGTGCCGCAGCTGCGTGCCTGCCTCCGTCGCGCCATAGGTACGTGCCGCAGCTGCGCCCGCTCTCCGTCGCGCCATAGGTACGCGCCGCAGCTGCGTGCCCGCTCTCCGTCGCGCCGCCAGGTACGTGCCGCAGCTGCGCCCGCTCTCCGTCGCGCCATAGGTACGCGCCGCAGCTGCGTGCCGCCGCAGCTGCGTGCCCGCTCTCCGTCGCGCCATAGGTACGTGCCGCAGCTGCGTGCCGCTCTCCGTCGCGCCAGGTACGTGCCGCAGCTGCGCCCGCTCTCCGTCGCGCCATAGGTACGTGCTGCAGCTGCGTGCCGCCATAGGTACGTGCCGCAGCTGCGTGCCCGCTCTCCGTCGCGCCATGGGTACGTGCCGCAGCTGCGTGCCCGCTCTCCGTCGCGCCATGGGTACGTGCCGCAGCTGCGTGCCCGCTCTCCGTCGCGCCATAGGTACGTGCCGCAGCTGCGTGCCCGCTCTCCGTCGCGCCATAGGTACGTGCCGCAGCTGCGTGCCCGCTCTCCGTCGCGCCATAGGTACGTGCCGCAGCTGCGTGCCGCCGCAGCTGCGTGCCCGCTCTCCGTCGCGCCATGGGTACGTGCCGCGGCTGCGTGCCCGCTCTCCGTCGCGCCATGGGTACGTGCCGCAGCTGCGTGCCCGCTCTCCGTCGCGCCATAGGTACGTGCCGCAGCTGCGTGCCCGCTCTCCGTCGCGCCATGGGTACGTGCCGCAGCTGCGTGCCCGCTCTCCGTCGCGCCATGGGTACGTGCCGCAGCTGCGTGCCCGCTCTCCGTCGCGCCATGGGTACGTGCCGCAGCTGCGTGCCCGCTCTCCGTCGCGCCATAGGTACGTGCCGCAGCTGCGTGCCCGCTCTCCGTCGCGCCATAGGTACGTGCCGCAGCTGCGTGCCCGCTCTCCGTCGCGCCATGGGTACGTGCCGCAGCTGCGTGCCCGCTCTCCGTCGCGCCATAGGTACGTGCCGCAGCTGCGTGCCCGCTCTCCGTCGCGCCATGGGTACGTGCCGCAGCTGCGTGCCCGCTCTCCGTCGCGCCATGGGTACGTGCCGCAGCTGCGTGCCCGCTCTCCGTCGCGCCATAGGTACGTGCCGCAGCTGCGTGCCCGCTCTCCGTCGCGCCATAGGTACGTGCCGCAGCTGCGTGCCCGCTCTCCGTCGCGCCATAGGTACGTGCCGCAGCTGCGTGCCCGCTCTCCGTCGCGCCATAGGTACGTGCCGCAGCTGCGTGCCCGCTCTCCGTCGCGCCATAGGTACGTGCCGCAGCTGCGTGCCCGCTCTCCGTCGCGCCATAGGTACGTGCCGCAGCTGCGTGCCCGCTCTCCGTCGCGCCATAGGTACGTGCCGCAGCTGCGTGCCCGCTCTCCGTCGCGCCATAGGTACGTGCCGCAGCTGCGTGCCCGCTCTCCGTCGCGCCAGGGGTACGTGCCGCAGCTGCGTGCCCGCTCTCCGTCGCGCCATAGGTACGTGCCGCAGCTGCGTGCCCGCTCTCCGTCGCGCCATAGGTACGTGCCGCAGCTGCGTGCCCGCTCTCCGTCGCGCCATAGGTACGTGCCGCAGCTGCGTGCCCGCTCTCCGTCGCGCCATAGGTACGTGCCGCAGCTGCGTGCCCGCTCTCCGTCGCGCCATAGGTACGTGCCGCAGCTGCGTGCCCGCTCTCCGTCGCGCCATAGGTACGTGCCGCAGCTGCGTGCCCGCTCTCCGTCGCGCCATAGGTACGTGCCGCAGCTGCGTGCCCGCTCTCCGTCGCGCCATAGGTACGTGCCGCAGCTGCGTGCCCGCTCTCCGTCGCGCCATAGGTACGTGCCGCAGCTGCGTGCCCGCTCTCCGTCGCGCCATCGGTACGTGCCGCAGCTGCGTGCCCGCTCTCCGTCGCGCCATAGGTACGTGCCGCAGCTGCGTGCCCGCTCTCCGTCGCGCCATAGGTACGTGCCGCAGCTGCGTGCCCGCTCTCCGTCGCGCCATGGGTACGTGCCGCAGCTGCGTGCCCGCTCTCCGTCGCGCCATAGGTACGTGCCGCAGCTGCGTGCCCGCTCTCCGTCGCGCCATAGGTACGTGCCGCAGCTGCGTGCCCGCTCTCCGTCGCGCCATAGGTACGTGCCGCAGCTGCGTGCCCGCTCTCCGTCGCGCCATAGGTACGTGCCGCAGCTGCGTGCCCGCTCTCCGTCGCGCCATAGGTACGTGCCGCAGCTGCGTGCCCGCTCTCCGTCGCGCCATAGGTACGTGCCGCAGCTGCGTGCCCGCTCTCCGTCGCGCCATATATAGGTAGATTTGAGAGAGTAGATGTATACAAAAAAACGTATAAAAGATCACAATCGTACTCTTGCTTTCTCTATGTTTAAAAATATATTTATATATGTTTCTGTCCTTCTAGAGTTTTATGAGGGTATTGCCTTAAACCATTCTCTATGTCTATGGTATTATCTATTTCTATGGTGAAGTAGATTAATTCTTGCGGACTGGAATGATTTGAATGGCTACTATGATTTCATTTCTCTCTACTAATGAGCTTCGATTTTTTTTTTGTAAATTAAAGAAAGAAACTTTCTTAATATTGACTCTGCCATCGGCTTGTGCAAACGATATGAGTATTCCTCGTTTCCACAGCCTCTATAGAAATCTCCTCGTATGTACAAAATGTAACATTTGCTTCTTTCGTGGTTGTTATATTTACGAATAAGAAAAAAAAATAATCACACTAAAGTACAAATTGTTGTCGTGCGTTACGACGAGACGCTTCAGTGATTTGTTCCACTGCCCACTCAGTACATATCTTCGTTGTAATGAGCCTGGTGCGGATGAGACGCGCGTGGCTGAACTCTCTAGCCGGCGGAATGAATGTTCCGGCTTAAAAATATCTATAGTAGCAACTTTTAAACTTAGGCTGTTGCTTACGTTAAGACAAAAGTACATAGTTATTTTTGTATGCGTCTGAATGGCTGTAACTTCAAAGTTGACCTCTTCATTGTATTATATAACAAAAGAATTATATGATAGTATATTTTTGGCTTAGTATCTTGATGATTGTGATTAAAGTTCAGGAGTGCTAGGCTATTTTAAACCCTATTCGCTATACGGTAAGGATGTTAAATAATGTTGTTTAGGTAATGTCAACATGTGCTTGGATATATGAAGGCACTGAAATTGTCTACAGGTTCTGTTAGTGGTGTTGCAAATGAAACTGTTGTTTGTTACGTTAATTAACCAGTTGAACACTACAACTCATGAGTTGCGGCAATTTGAGTTAATTTTCAGTATTTTCTATACAATTTTATGCATTGTATCTTAACATACGTGACATTTCCAGTGCTTTTTGTATCTGTTGTCGGTGAATAATAATTTGTGCCTTTCGGTGCTTATTGTGGATACAAACTCTAGATATCTCGTAAGAAGTTGCCTTTTTAAATTTAATTTGTGTGTTGAGCGCTGTCGGAGCGCCTGCGTGCTTTGGACAAATTTGTCGTTAAGAATTGTCGCAAATTGAATCCGCGTTGGGAGAATTTGCGACGCTAAGTAACTTAAAGTTGATGAACTTAAAGTTGACATGAAATACAAATGTCACAGATTTGTGCTCTCTGATCATACTCACTGTAAGTCATAAACTATAGACTAGAGGCGTAATTGCAGTTTATGGTTATTTATTACTCAATTATGGCTGTGTACATTTGACACGCGTTCGAAAAGCGGTGTGGAGATCGTTGTTTATAATTATCGACACTTGTATATAATTTAATTACAAGCAATATGAGTGTTGGACGGAAGGTCCCGCAGCAAGGACGCTGCTCCCGCTGTCGGTGCAACCGCACGGCACGTACGCAGTGCAATGGACGTCGAGCGGACTTAGTTTTGTTAGTTTTTACTCACCAAAGACTTACGTAAAGCTCAAGCTCACATTTTTATTTAGGCATTATATAAGATGTGTTTTGTTTAATGTGATTAGCAGCGCGGGAAAACGAATGTTATGTAATGTGAATACTATTGCGTTGTCACGGCGTGTTTAAAATACAATGAAAACTGCTTGTTTAACACAATTTCATACTTAAATGTATATACTTGTTAGCTGGTTTCTCTTTGAACTTGAAGAATATTACTTTGAGGTAACCAACAAACAAATCACAGAGAATCGCCAAAGCAATGTCTAAAACCGATTTCAGGCAATTGTGAAGGATTGCTATTAAAAGCGCTTATTGTATAACGAATGGTTTGTATTAATATTTGTCTCATCCATTAGCTATAACTAAAGGAACGGGACAATTTAGTTGACTTTGTGATACTAGGAAGTGTACGAGCGGCTCGGGGGGCGATGCGTTTTGGTGGTGGAATTGTTGCCGGCATGTCGGTCAAACACTTATATACGTATATTTATGTATGATTACGTGTCTATAATATTTTATTCATGAATGTTATATTACTGTTTATGAATAGAACGGAATACATTTATGGTTTTTATATGTACCTCTATACATTCTTTACTGCTGCACTTGCCATTATTTCTCACTAAATCTTGGTTTGTAAAGTATATTTATTGGAATTGAGTCCGATCTTTGTTACTTTTGCAGGTCACGTAATAAATAAATATCCAAAAAAATGGTCAGAATTCATCACAAATTTAATCAACCATATATTTCTTTACGCATCATTCCCACATTTGGATATCTAGCTTCTGTCAGGTCCATCATCCAGGGTCTCACATATAAGAGAACAATTTCCTGACATGGAGTTTCTCACCTCACTTCACCTCGCCCTACCACTTTTATTTTGTTCTCTTTTACGCAGTATATTTTCTTCGTCATTGGTTCTTCAAATTCGTCCTCATTCCTTCATTCGTTCGACATCGAAACCTTTTTTTAATATTTATTATAAGGTTTTTCAAACCTACATATTGCGAATCTCTTCATTGTATTATATAACAAAAGAATTATATGATAGTATATTTTTGGCTTAGTATCTTGATGATTGTGATTAAAGTTCAGGAGTGCTAGGCTATTTTAAACCCTATTCGCTATGCGGTAAGGATGTTAAATAATGTTGTTTAGGTAATGTCAACATGTGCTTGGATATATGAAGGCACTGAAATTGTCTACAGGTTCTGTTAGTGGTGTTGCAAATGAAACTGTTGTTTGTTACGTTAATTAACCAGTTGAACACTACAACTCATGAGTTGCGGCAATTTGAGTTAATTTTCAGTATTTTCTATACAATTTTATGCATTGTATCTTAACATACGTGACATTTCCAGTGCTTTTTGTATCTGTTGTCGGTGAATAATAATTTGTGCCTTTCGGTGCTTATTGTGGATACAAACTCTAGATATCTCGTAAGAAGTTGCCTTTTTAAATTTAATTTGTGTGTTGAGCGCTGTCGGAGCGCCTGCGTGCTTTGGACAAATTTGTCGTTAAGAATTGTCGCAAATTGAATCCGCGTTGGGAGAATTTGCGACGCTAAGTAACTTAAAGCAAATCGTGACAAGTCTCGACAGAGATTTGCTGCGATATGTCTCTATAACTTAAGCCATAAAAATATATAGTAAATATTTGAAAGCAGTGACATTATGTTTCACTTTGTGATACTTCAATGTGTGTGAAGGTAGTTCTAAATAATAAAATAATACCTTGCTTTGTAATCTTAAATACATTAGTGCTTGATGCATGGCTTTAAGCAGCATTGAAACATTTGTGATCTTTTCGGTTTGAAGTAAAATAATGTTCTCTTATTTAGTGCGAATACCGACAAAAGGCAATTTGTTTTCTTACCCAGTAAGTACTCTAATGTTATAGAGGCACTGAAATTGTCTACAGGTTCTGTTAGTGGTGTTGCAAATGAAACTGTTGTTTGTTACGTTAATTAACCAGTTGAACACTACAACTCATGAGTTGCGGCAATTTGAGTTAATTTTCAGTATTTTCTATACAATTTTATGCATTGTATCTTAACATACGTGACATTTCCAGTGCTTTTTGTATCTGTTGTCGGTGAATAATAATTTGTGCCTTTCGGTGCTTATTGTGGATACAAACTCTAGATATCTCGTAAGAAGTTGCCTTTTAAATTTAATTTGTGTGTTGAGCGCTGTCGGAGCGCCTGCGTGCTGGACAAATTTGTCGTTAAGAATTGTCGCAAATTGAATCCGCGTTGGGAGAATTTGCGACGCTAAGTAACTTAAAGTTGATGAACTTAAAGTTGATGAACTTAAAGTTGATGAACTTAAAGTTGATGAACTTAAAGTTGATGAACTTAAAGTTGATGAACTTAAAGTTGATGAACTTAAAGTTGATGAACTTAAAGTTGACATGAAATACAAATGTCACAGATTTGTGCTCTCTGATCATACTCACTGTAAGTCATAAACTATAGACTAGAGGCGTAATTGCAGTTTATGGTTATTTATTACTCAATTATGGCTGTGTACATTTGACACGCGTTCGAAAAGCGGTGTGGAGATCGTTGTTTATAATTATCGACACTTGTATATAATTTAATTACAAGCAATATGAGTGTTGGACGGAAGGTCCCGCAGCAAGGACGCTGCTCCCGCTGTCGGTGCAACCGCACGGCACGTACGCAGTGCAATGGACGTCGAGCGGACTTAGTTTTTATAGACCGCTATATACCCAAGTGTTGGCAATGGCATGAAGAGATTGTATTGTAGAGACACATATTACCGTTTCAGTACGCCGCGACAATTCTATCGCCAAAACTAACTGTATAAAGTGGTCTGCGGTTGTTGATATTGTAAATTGTTACGCTGTTTAAAATTATGCCTTTTAACGTTAAGGTGCGCGGCGTGCGTTCACTTTGCCTTCATAACGTTACAGTACTTATATTGTTACGGTGGCAGCACTGAAGCAGTGACGTCACTCGCATTGTACCTTTCACTCTATACTTCATAGGAGCATGTAAAATGTGGCTTTTGGTATACTTTGGAAATACTTGAATATTGTAAGCTTTCGCTAGTATTTAGTATCTCTATTTCTCTATTTCAGATTACGTTTTATTCCGATTTGGGACGTCTAGATTTACGTGTTGCCACAATACCTGTACATAATCCGCACCATTTGTACGTTATTTGTTTCTTTATTTTAAAGCAAATCGTGACAAGTCTCGACAGAGATTTGCTGCGATATGTCTCTATAACTTAAGCCATAAAAATATAACGTAAATATTTGAATGCAGTGACATTATGTTTCACTTTGTGATACTTCAATGTGTGTGAAGGTAGTTCTAAATAATAAAATAATACCTTGCTTTGTAATCTTAAATACATTAGTGCTTGATGCATGGCTTTAAGCAGCATTGAAGCATTTATGATCTTTTCGGTTTGAAGTAAAATAATGTTCTCTTATTTAGTGCGAATACCGACAAAAGGCAATTTGTTTTCTTACCCAGTAAGTACTCTAATGTTATAGAGGCACTGGTTTATGCAGATATAGATAAAAAATATTTGATATATACTTTATGTAGTCGCCATTATGAAACTCTAGTCTTTTGCTGCTTAGTGAATAGTGAAGTTGTATGTAATTGAATTAATACTGATTAATTATTATATCTAGTGTTAAGTATTATGATATTAATTATGAGAGAATTTGAACGGCGTAAGCGTGTAACCGGACGTTTCAGTTTTGAGGTTAGCAACGCAGTGTTGACAGATTCAATGTCAAAACTGAAACGCGCGGCAAATGTAAGCTGATTTAATTTGCTTGGGAAATCGCCGTGTATGGTTTTCGAAGAGAATTCAGTTCGCTATTGGACATTAATCCTTCTGTTTTGTAATTACTTTCGACAGCCGTGCACGGGAGTTCCGATACACATTCTAGTCTACGAACGGCTTCCGTCTCATAGATTTATTGATGAAAGAAAAAAAAAGTTGAGGCAGTTATTTTTGTCAGAAGAAATAAAAATTATGTATAAAATTGTTATTAAATATAAGCCCTTTTCGATTTGACTTGGACTACGCTACGCCCCGGACCCGACCGCCGAGTGGTCGGGAGCTGCGTGTTGCGGCGGTGCGCTGACCTTTTTAAGAATGCACGCTCGATTACGTTTTATTCCGATTTGGGACGTCTAGATTTACGTGTTGCCACAATACCTGTACATAATCCGCACCATTTGTACGTTATTTGTTTCTTTATTTTAAAGCAAATCGTGACAAGTCTCGACAGAGATTTGCTGCGATATGTCTCTATAACTTAAGCCATAAAAATATATAGTAAATATTTGAAAGCAGTGACATTATGTTTCACTTTGTGATACTTCAATGTGTGTGAAGGTAGTTCTAAATAATAAAATAATACCTTGCTTTGTAATCTTAAATACATTAGTGCTTGATGCATGGCTTTAAGCAGCATTGAAGCATTTATGATCTTTTCGGTTTGAAGTAAAATAATGTTCTCTTATTTAGTGCGAATACCGACAAAAGGCAATTTGTTTTCTTACCCAGTAAGTACTCTAATGTTATAGAGGCACTGGTTTATGCAGATATAGATAAAAAATATTTGATATATACTTTATGTAGTCGCCATTATGAAACTCTAGTCTTTTGCTGCTTAGTGAATAGTGAAGTTGTATGTAATTGAATTAATACTGATTAATTATTATATCTAGTGTTAAGTATTATGATATTAATTATGAGAGAATTTGAACGGCGTAAGCGTGTAACCGGACGTTTCAGTTTTGAGGTTAGCAACGCAGTGTTGACAGATTCAATGTCAAAACTGAAACGCGCGGCAAATGTAAGCTGATTTAATTTGCTTGGGAAATCGCCGTGTATGGTTTTCGAAGAGAATTCAGTTCGCTATTGGACATTAATCCTTCTGTTTTGTAATTACTTTCGACAGCCGTGCACGGAGTTCCGATACATTCTAGTCTACGAACGGCTTCCGTCTCATAGATTTATTGATGAAAGAAAAAAAAGTTGAGGCAGTTATTTTTGTCAGAAGAAATAAAAATTATGTATAAAATTGTTATTAAATATAAGCCCTTTTCGATTTGACTTGGACTACGCTACGCCCCGGACCCGACCGCCGAGTGGTCGGGAGCTGCGTGTTGCGGCGGTGCGCTGACCTTTTTAAGAATGCACGCTCGATTACGTTTTATTCCGATTTGGGACGTCTAGATTTACGTGTTGCCACAATACCTATACATAATCCGCACCATTTGTACGTTATTTGTTTCTTTATTTTAAAGCAAATCGTGACAAGTCTCGACAGAGATTTGCTGCGATATGTCTCTATAACTTAAGCCATAAAAATATATAGTAAATATTTGAAAGCAGTGACATTATGTTTCACTTTGTGATACTTCAATGTGTGTGAAGGTAGTTCTAAATAATAAAATAATACCTTGCTTTGTAATCTTAAATACATTAGTGCTTGATGCATGGCTTTAAGCAGCATTGAAGCATTTATGATCTTTTCGGTTTGAAGTAAAATAATGTTCTCTTATTTAGTGCGAATACCGACAAAAGGCAATTTGTTTTCTTACCCAGTAAGTACTCTAATGTTATAGAGGCACTGGTTTATGCAGATATAGATAAAAAATATTTGATATATACTTTATGTAGTCGCCATTATGAAACTCTAGTCTTTTGCTGCTTAGTGAATAGTGAAGTTGTATGTAATTGAATTAATACTGATTAATTATTATATCTAATGTTAAGTATTATGATATTAATTATGAGAGAATTTGAACGGCGTAAGCGTGTAACCGGACGTTTCAGTTTTGAGGTTAGCAACGCAGTGTTGACAGATTCAATGTCAAAACTGAAACGCGCGGCAAATGTAAGCTGATTTAATTTGCTTGGGAAATCGCCGTGTATGGTTTTCGAAGAGAATTCAGTTCGCTATTGGACATTAATCCTTCTGTTTTGTAATTACTTTCGACAGCCGTGCACGGGAGTTCCGATACACATTCTAGTCTACGAACGGCTTCCGTCTCATAGATTTATTGATGAAAGAAAAAAAAAGTTGAGGCAGTTATTTTTGTCAGAAGAAATAAAAATTATGTATAAAATTGTTATTAAATATAAGCCCTTTTCGATTTGACTTGGACTACGCTACGCCCCGGACCCGACCGCCGAGTGGTCGGGAGCTGCGTGTTGCGGCGGTGCGCTGACCTTTTTTTAAGAATGCACGCTCGATTACGTTTTATTTTGCCATATTTTTTATATTTACCGAAATATGCACAATGAAATTTAAATAAAGGCTATTTGTCCTTACATTGTGGTTTTGTTTCATTATATCCTCATGTATTCCTTTTTACGGGTTGAATGCGACTTTGTCGTCATAATTAGATCGAGAATAATCGATAAAATTGTGTTCATAAACATGTACGTATGTGCTCCGCTTTATGTACACCTCGTGCAAAATATATCTAGAAGATGTGACCAACTTATAAACTGTGTTGCTGCGACACCCATCGCCTTCCGTCGCAACATGCGGCGAGCAACCAGCGACGAGTGGAAGGAGTGGTCGACGGTCGCACTTGGTTTCGGCGATGTAAAAATTAATGCATTCATTTCTGCTGCTGACACTGTACAAGTTACTTGCAACTGAAAGATAATAAATGTTTGTAGAAATTTGAAATTAAACTAGTCTACAATCAACCACAATATTATCACGTCCAGAATGCTACGTATATTTAGCATTCAGGACTGACAGTTTATTTTTTAATCTTAAGGCAGAGATATTTTTGAATTATCCTACATATAGCTGAAATACGTCTCTTGAAAAAAATCGCAAACAAACGGATCTACTTAATGTTTTAAGATAAGCTATTAGTTCTTACAAATAATTTTTGATATACAAATTTATAAAATACTTGCGTTGCTGTAACGGTCAAGTGGCCGTATGTTAAGCAACGAAAATAATCGTATTCAAATAACGTTTGCAAGTTATCCGTGTGGCATCGGTGTAAGAATAATAGCACCCTCCCTCTTTCCGTGGGGATTGTAAGAGGCGTATCATAAGAGAAATGCAAGTGGCTACTGAGCGGCGGGTTATACAATAATCCGGTCGCTATATATCAGTGAAGTCATGATAGACGTGTGGTTGGGTCATCGGCAGTTCGAGTCGGGGTTTTTTTTTATTGATTCATTATTATTTTTCATTATCATTCACGATTTATGTCGTTGGCTTGGACATAAGGACGGCGACGGACTCACCACCTGTAACGCTGTCCCAAAAATATTTTCAGTGGAAGGTGGGTCGAAAGGACTTGATTGTCTGGACCTCTGTCTACCCCTGTATGGGAATGACGTGAAGATATTTATTTCTATATATATCAGACTTCAGCAGATTGGTGACGGGCAGCAGCGTCTAACGTGTAAAATATCTGGTACTGCGATCGCCAATCTGCTTGCCAAGCGCAGTGATTATGACAATGGCCTAACAGTACTGAGCTCGCAACGCGCGGCTCGACAGGTCGGGGCGCGTGCTGCGTCGGCGATGCTGATGAGCACGGCGATGATAAAATTCAGTTTTACTTATTCCAAATTTATTTGTGAAATAAGTAAAAGTAAATTTTAATGTATTTAAAGATGAAGTTCTACACAGAGACAACAATCGTGAATATTACAAGTTTGATTATAGATTAAGAGTTAGATATAAATAATATTCGGAAATAACCGTAGGCACGATTTGCAATAATCGCCAAGTTTATCAAACGAACTGGCAATCACAGTAGTAGATATCTCGCAGCTTAGTCGCACAGCATCGCTGGTATCTGCTTAATTTTATTTCCATACATGCATTACCAACAGTGTCTAAAACATCTTGTTTACTTGAGCTGTGTTTACTTATTTTTATGTGTTTAAAATAAAATACGACAGTCATTTCTAGTGTTCTTTATTTGGTAATTATATAATGCTGTGGGTATTTACACACACTATGGCACACTTCAATCTGAAGACATTAATCTTTACCTAAATATAAAAGTCAAATTCATGATCCTACGCATAGTTCATTTGTTATTTGGAAAAATGTAAACGTGCATACAAATGTATTGCAACAAATATCGAGTTTGATCTCCAGCTATACGTCCCTCTATAGCCAACTATAACTGAGGCACCAAGCGTGGGCACGAGGTAGCAGTGGGCTTAAATTTTTTCTACATTTCGTAGCATTGCTTTCGTGCAATCGCTCCAGGTAAACCATGGGGTATTTGAATGTTATAGGGTATTTGTACGAAAGAAATGTATTCATCTTAGGAATCAAAATAATAGGTGTTGGCTTCTTTCGCCCGCTTCACTTCCCTCGCTATACAGGTCGTACAAACGACCTGCGCTTGCGCACGCAGCACTACGACTCGAGCCGTCACTTATACCATTGTGAAACTACACTTGTCGAAGCTATGCTCAGCTAAATCAATTCGTGTCAGGGGATGCAACTTTACTCCCATCATCTGCATCCTCTGCGTTATCATTGTCACTGTGATGTTTGTTCACGTGAGTCATGAGGAAGCACTTCCTCACCGTTTTATAATCACAGTGCGCGCACTTGACCGGCTTGTTACCCGTGTGCGTCGCTTCGTGGCACAGCAGGCTGTCCTTCCTCGCAGCCTTGTGGTCGCAGTACTGGCATTTGTAGCAATAGCCCAAGTGCTGAGTGGACACGTGCTTCTGCAGGTCGTACTTGTTCTTACTGGAGTAACTGCAGACATTACATTTGAACCCGTTGTGTATCTTTTGATGCATGACCAGTTGACATTTGAACCAGGTGGTGTAGTTGCAGGCGGTGCAACAGAGGTTCCTGTTGGATCGACTCCGCTTGCTGTGCAGTGTGATCTGGTCCTTTGTCTTTGTGGAGAAACCGCAGAAGCAGCATTTGTAGGGTCGATGATGCTTGTCCGTGTGGTTCCTCTGGTAGTGGCGTTGCACTGACGCTTTAAATTTGGCCGCGTACTCGCACTTGGGGCACCTGAAGGGGAGATCGAGGTCGGGCGAATCGAGAACTGGTATGTTGTTCCAATCCACTAGGCAGTTAGGATCTATTATGTAATGGTTGGTTTTCTGATGATCGTCAGTGTAGTTGAAGTCTTGGAGATCCTTTGAACACTCGGGTTCTACGGGCGGGACGGCATGTTGCATATTTTGGCTGAGCCGATAGCATATTCTCTCTACGTCGTCATCTCTCTCGACCCTGTGGCCCGGCACCTCACCGCGATGGTCTCGCCTGTGTTTCTTGCTTTCACATTTGTACATTGTCTCGAACTCGCAATCGCTGCACTTCAGCAGTTTATTTTGTTTACTCCGTTGCTTATGAATGTTCAACCTCCACCGCACTATGGTCGAGAAGTCACAGAAGTCACACTTGAAGCCCTTGTCCATCACTCCGTCGTGTATCTTGGTCATGTGCCGGTAGATGTGGCCCTCGTACTTCGTCTCGAAAGTGCACTGGTCGCACTTGAACGACACATCGACGTGCAGTTTACTGTGTTTGATGAAATTGTGTTTGTATGCAGTCTCGTAAGTGCAATGGTTACATTTAAATTGTTTCTCCCTGAGGTGTTTACGTTTGTGAGATTTTAGATTTGATTTGAAATATGTGGAGTAGTCGCACTGGTCGCACTTGTGGATGTTGAAGTCTTTTGAGCTATCAATTTGATGCTTTATTAACTTGTGCCGCTGCAGTCCCGTGGGAAACTTTGAAGCATAGTCACATAACTCACATGCAAAAGGCTTGGTTTCACTGTGTCCGAGAATGTGAACCTTCAGGCAGTTCTTGTAAGAGGTGCTGTAGTCACACATATCACATTGTAGAATTTTCTCTTTAGTTTTACTTTTCTTTGGCCTGTCAGACTGATTCCTGAAATAAAAATTGTTGTATTAGTGACCAAAAACGCATTTCATCTCTAAACAGTGCCATTCACAATCAATTGCTGATTCTACTTCTTTATAGCCTATTAAGAGTCCACTGCCTAGGCCTCCCCTAAAGCTTTCCACAACAAATTGTCCCCAGCCACCTGCATCCATAGACTCCCTGGAACATTATGCAGGTTGTTGCTCCATCTTGTAGGGTGTTGTTCTATACTATGTTTGCCTATACAAGGTTGCCACTCGAGAACCTTTTTCCCCAACGATAGTCAGTTCATTGAGCTATGTGGTCGGCCCATTGCCAATTCAGCATGCTCATCCTTACCGCTATATCAGTTACCTTAGTTCTGCTGTGGATATCTCCACTGCAGTTTCTACCATACAGAGAAACAATGAGCATAGCCCTTTCAGAGCACACTTAGCAACTAAAAATATTATGTGCTGTTGTCTTTTTAAAGAAAAGATTTTAAGGAAATAAAAATGGAGTTATTACATTCAGATTTTTTGTGTGAGGAAAAGTTAAAGTTTAAGGTGAAAATTGTCTGACACACAACTTCAGGATTGTGAAAGTAGAAGAAGAAAGCAGATTGATATCTAAATGTGCCTCTTGTCACTACAGTTACTGGATGAATTGCAGATGCACAAAATGCCTTTTCTTCCCTCCAGTATTTTGGATGGCCATGCTCATGACCCAGTGGAGGCAGCCCAATTATACAGCAGCAAAACCTGTTGCTTCACTCTACCACATATAAGCACTACACTACTGTTTGTAAATGTCTTTACTCCATTTCCAATACAGGGGTAGGTAAAGGTCTATACAATACAAGAGTTTATACAAGTCGTTTCAACCGACATTGCACCAAAGACATTTTTGGGACTACATGGCAGGTGATGAGCCCGTCACCGCCTTTATGTCCACGCCTACAATATAAATTTCACATGTTTAAAAAAACCCTTTCCTTCGAGTCAAAATAATAAATAACTGAATACTACTACTTACAGTTGCAAGTCCTGTTGTATTTTGTCCTCATTTTCTTCATCAAATGGCTTTGAGTCATCACTGTCCATTTCCACCTTCACCCACACACTAGCTATCATATTTGTTGGATTCAGCTTTTCATCCTTTTGCTCCTTTTCATCAGTGTCCACACTCTCACGCTCAGACTCCATCCCTGAAGTTATTTTTGAAATGATTAGATGATACAAGTAATTTGCAGACTCAGCAATATTACCAACACTACCAGCTCGTTCATCCTAGTTAAGGCATATAAGGGGTATAATGAATGTGTGCACATTATTAGATGTGTATATGAATTTATCACTATACTGTTAGCAAAACATAGTCTACTTGGGACAGGATTTTATACTTGTTTCAATAATGTACATAGATAATTATACAGTATAAATTTAAAGCAACTGTAATAAAAGATAATTGAACAGAGTTCAGTGTGAGTTTAGTGTAAGACACACAGTTTTAATACAATAAAAATGTGGGTGGCTTGCAACATAAAATAATACTTTTATCAGTGTTACTTTTCTGTACATTCATATGAAATATTAATTTTAGAACTTTTCATGGAACTCGACTGAAGCAATCTGTATCAATTATTAATATGTGTGTGACGACTAAAGAATTGTTTTCAATGCAATCTGAATGTAAAGTGTAATAAGGATTCCACAGAACTCAAGCACATTACAATGAACAATATTTTTAAATGAACAGTGCTAGGTTCACTCACAGTCACATTGTCAAAAAAGCTTTGAGAAAAAGTGAGTTGAAAGGCATTTTCTAGATCTCTGCCTTCACCGGAATGGGAAAATGTGTGAACTACAAAAAGATAATTGAATAAGATTTTAGAGTTTGATTGCTTAAATAATTAGTTTTTCTTATTAAACACCCAAGAACTTGTTAGTCTGAGGAATGTCATGGCAGAACATAGTCAAGACAGGGGAAAGGTTTATACAAAAACACATGGAATATATTATAGCAAATTGATAGTCATTATTAAAAAGGTTTCTATTAGAAAATAAGTAGTCTCTACGAAAAAAATGATGAATTTTTAAAAAGCGAAAAGGTCTGAAAGTATGATGACTCTTGGCACCCTGTTCTCTTTGGCTACACATCTGAGTCAAGGTATGTTGATATAATAATAATATGGCTTTGTGTAATAATAATAATAATTTGATATTGTATTATGATTCTATAGAACATACATATTAAATCATTTGGTTCATGGGAGTACAGATCCTGATCTGCACCCTTTATTTGTTATAGCTGTTTTGAAATTATACATTCTTCGCAGTCCATAGGTAGGCCAACAGCAACACTGTAATGAGCATTTAATAGTATCAGTAATCAAATTCGTAGGCTAACCTGGTGTATACTTTATATACTCGAATCTTTGCTTCCAGTCGGTCGTCATATCCTCTTATCCAAACTAACCGAGTGCACCTCATTCAGACGATGTGATGCAAGTGTGAAAAAACTTATGAATTTCTTGTCTTTGTTCTTTCTTGGTTAATATTCAAGTTCTGTCTTGGTATTGTAAGACTTTTACATCTAATTAGAACGGTATGTTTATCAATTAAAAACAAAGACAATGTTAAAGCAAAAACTGCTAATGAACTAAATTAATTAATTATTACTAAATAATATATGTGTCCTTATTTTATTTTATCCGTGATCTTGTTTTATTTTATCCGTGGAAATATTCTCTTTGATATTATTAATATAACAAAAGTACTGATTATATACTCTTTGTATACAACTTTACTTTCACAAATACAGATAACAAATTAATCTGTTAAATTAAAACTTAGATAAAATATACCCTTCAGTCAATTTTTTATACTGCGATAGGTAGAGGTCTATAAAAGTCCTAGAAGTTCTTTCGACTTGCCTTCCACGGAGGACATGTTTTGGGACATTGTGATAGGTGGTGAGCCCGTCGCCGTCTTTATGTCCAAATCAACGATACAAATTCGTCACAAGTTCTATGACGATTATGATGATATATATTATAAAATATACCAAAAAAACTATTACTGCAGCCGTTCAGCAGTTTCAGAAAAATTATATACCAAGAATAAGTATTAAGTCAATCAGGTCGTTTCCCAATCATGTGGGGAGTCGTTCTCCATTCCACTATAGTATGTACTGAAACTGACACTGACAATTATTATTTCTATGTCAAAACTATCAATAAAGATTTGTAGATATCGGTAGACAAAATAAATATAATAATTGTGTTGGCTACTTTAATTCTATAAATATTTGCAGTATAAATGAAATAAATTTTAATAAAGTGTGCAATTATCTTACTCAACAGTTCTGAAAATGTATACAGAAGTTGATGTGTTTGTCAGTAATTTTACTCTTATAGATCCTGAAATATACCAGTTATGGATTGAGGGTTGCTCATGTTAGTGTTTGTTTATAATGTCATTTAAAGGCTCAAATATTATTAAATGCCAAATCATTTAATCTATCGCGGAGTTGTCGCCACCACGTACAGTTATATTTTTTATATATACACGCATATCAAATCCTGGGGCAGTGTGAGGTCTAGATACCTCGATACACCTGACTCATATTTTAGCGAATCTTATTTGGAATAATAATTTACATAAACATTCATGTTTATTCTATCTATCACTATCTCTTATGTAATTTTTTCTTTCTTTTTGCTATCTGAGCTTCATAACTGATTAAACTTTAGTCAGAAATCATTGGCTAATACAGAAAAACCCCATAACCCCATATGTGATGAGACTGTCACTGTCTTAATATTCAAGCCATTGATATAATACATAAATTAGTTTCAAAAGAACTCAGTGGTACAACCATTCTTCTGAGAATTGAACTTTTCTCTGCTGATTTGAATTCTGACCACTCAACAACATAGTTGTAGAACAAGCCCATAGCATTTTATCTAACTTCTAGTTCAATTACGAATTACAATTTTCCATATTATGTAAAAACTCTTTTTTGAATATGTAATTCAGCTAGTGAAGCTGTGTCTACACTTCACAAGCGTGCAGTGGAAAAGCAAACAGGGGCAACTGTGGAGCTCATTGCTAGTGATGTTTTGGATCATTATAGGTATGTCATTTTATATAAGTGTGATACTAAAACATATTTTCAACTTCTGAAATAAAATAAATTCTAAATTAAAAATAAAATAAAAGTAATTAGTCTTTTATAAAAATATTTTTGTAAATGAAACTATCTATATAAAGGGAGTAGATGGATGGAACTGGCTGAGGACTTCTTTCTGGAAAATTTTGTTGATTCATATGCTGAACAGTGGACTGTTGATAGGCTAGTTAATTGACTCAGGCGTTACTTTGCGGAAATTCATTGTAAAGTTGTTATTGAAAAAGTTACTTCGCAACATTCCGCGTGCAAAAATAAAAAGGTATATGTTACCTGGACCGAAGAGTAGAAGAGCACCACCCTCCCTCCCACAGATGCGTGCACCACTACCACTACACTCAAACCAGGTAACATATACCACCAACGAAAACGCGACATGTGTTTTGCCTCAAAACAAGGCATTATCAAAAGAGTAGACTTTACGATGAGCGACCGCAGAGTCTAACTCTGCGGCTGTTGATAGGCTGTAAAGAAATAAAAACGGAAACTGAATCTATTGACTATGGGTGATTTGTAGTATGTAGTGGTAAAATTTAATTCATATTCATTAGGCTTTACCGAAGACTGTTGTTTCTAATAACCACTAATTCACTGTGATTTCATATCGCAATGCTTTGTTTCACTTCACTGCTTCATCACAGTAACCATGTAGTACTTACTTTACAGGACCTTTGCATTGCTGGAACGACTGTTGACAGTCCCCTCGAAATTGTCGGAGCAGATGATCTTTCAGATTGATGAGCCTACCAAGCAAATGCTAATTGAGAAGTAATGATTTTTTATTCATTTAACACCCTCTAAAAATAAACCGCAGGATATTGGTCTGTAGCACAAGGAGGACTTGTCTAATATGTCAAAGATTATTAGATTAACTTAATAGTAATTGGGTAAAGTAATCAGAATTCTAAGCAATTTAGTTCTTTTGGTGCACATTTCATCAAAGCTTGTTTAGGATAATGTGACAGATAGTGAGCCTGTTGAGTCCATGATTTGATTCTAATCAATAAAGATTTGTTCCTTTTATAAACAAGTAATTATTATAACAGAGAAGAAAAATATTTTCTTTTGTTTTTTAAGGTATTATGACCTAGATGATGCTGTTATCAGAGAGTTGCTAGGTCGGAAGCTGTCCTCTAGGCATAGAAAGGATTTGGATGAGGTAAGTCTTTTAGGAGTTACCATTTAAGCTGGTCCCAGCTACTCATGAGCTTAGTTCAAGTAAATTAATGTAAATATTGGAATCTCGAATGTATGTATCAAAAGTGAACCTAAGTTATGATGAAGGTTCCTTATATGAAAGTTATAATGGGTTACATGTTTGTTTTCCCGTGCTTGTGCATGGGAGTATTCAAGTGTCTTTCCCATCTTTAAGCAATTTCTCTTCTTCTTCTAAGCCTTTAAAAGTCTACTGATGAACTGCTCAGTGAATTGTTCAGTGTCACCTGCATCCATCAATTCCTCACAATATTGTGCAGACCTTCCTCAACATGCAGGTTATAACTCCATCTTAGGGAGGGGACGGCCTAACACTGCATTAGCCAGTGGTTGCCTCTTGAGAATTACTCATATGTTCTTCAAAAGCGAGTTTCTCCGAAAAATATCTCTTTACGACATTCGTGTGAACCGAAAGACAGAGTTCCCGACAATTAAGTCTTTTCGACCCTCCTTTCACCAACGATATTTTTTGGGACCGTGACAGGTGGTGAGGCAGTCGCCGTCTTTATGTCCGAGCCAACGATATAAATCGTACAAAAGTTTTTGAAAAAACCCATTGGCATGTGCCTGGCACTAGGTGATCAAACTCGGTTCTCTTGACTCGAATTCCGTTCACCTAACCATTCGGCTATTGGGACATTAATGTCTCTGTAATATAAGTGGCGTGTGTGCGTGCGTGCGAGGTGGCGGAGCGTTCGGGCGCGCCGCTGCGCTGCTGCCGGCGGCAGTTCGACAACGTGCGGCGCGTCTTCAAAGCCGTGGAGGAGATGCCCGGGAATGTGGTCGCCAACATTCGCGCCACATTCCTCATCTCCGAGCCGCTCGCCAAGTAATGCAGCCTCCGGCTTACCCACCCATCGCACGACATCTCACTACTCACACTCACACACTAGTGAAACGTATTCTTACTTCTAACATTATTAAATATGTATAGTTCACATACAAACAGACTTATACATACATGCGAATGAGAGAATCTAGTAGCTTCTTTACCTTTGCACAGTAACTCTCTGTTGTATTGTAAAGTTTAAAGATGTTTGAATTTTTTGATGATCTCCGAGGAGGAGTGAAGTAAACACCAACTTTCATGGTGTCGCCAGTTCTGAGTCCCGAGTTTAATTCTTGATTGAGACAGTGTAGAAAACACTCTTTCTACATTTTTTTCGGGTTCGTATGTTTGTGATACCTTCGTTGTTTCCAATTCCGTACCACAAGCGCTTTAGCTACTGACTTTGGGTTCAGAGCAATGCATGTGATGTTGTCCCTATGTATTTATTATTAATATTCACTATGTACAAAGGTATTTATTTTTATTATAGCTTACGTAGCAGAACGATTGACTTTGTAATCGATTTACTATAACAGTCGATGAATTGTTTGTTAACTTATGTCGATGAAAAATGATTTAAATAATAATAAATAAATATCTTCACGCAATTCCCAATACAGGGTAGACAGAGGTCTAGTCTAGACAGTTAAGTCCCTTAGACCGACCTTCCACCGAAGATATTTTCAGGACAAAGTGACAGGTGGTGAGCCCGTCGGCGAAAAATGATTTGACTTGATTGGTGAAGCTTAGCGAGATAAGTTGATGCATGCGTGTGTCGCGCGGCAGGAAGTACGGCGCGGTGGTGTTCCTGGCGTGCATGCGCTTCGAGACCACGAAGCGCAAACTGCAGTACCTCACCTTCAACGACTTCTACCACTGCGCGCAGGTTTGCTCGTTTAAATGTTACGAACTTTAGGGCTGGTTATGTTTTAGGAGCATATTTTTGATGAGTGGCGCATACACTGCTTTTCATGGTGTCCTGGCGACACCATGAAAGTCATCTGAGGTTCCAGGTTCGATTCTCGGTCGGGTCAATCTAGAAAACTTTCTTTCCACATTTTCTCGGTACTGGGTGTTTCTGATTCCAATTATACAAGTGCTTAAGCTGCTTTCTTTGGTATCATAGCAATGTATATGATGCTGCCCCTGTCTGTATATAGATAAATACACATTACTTATTATTTTAGTCATTACGAACTAATATGTTTCATATTTTATATCAATTAATGCTTGATGATCTCATGGTGGTATCGGCTTGAGAATATTCCGCCCTCTTTCTTTTCGCGGGTGTCATAAAAGGCGTCTAAAACCAAAATAATCAGCCCAGTGACGGGCAACAGCGTCTAAGGAACAAGAATCAGGATGGTAATGCGATCGTCAATCCGCTTGCCAAGCGTGGCGATAAAATTTTAGATCAGGTAGTAAATGTGAATCATATAATGTATATCTTCATAATTTTGACTAACGCTTTTGATAATTTACATATCGTTATCTAACTTCTTTTTAAACAAACTCATTGGTATGAAATTGGTATACATGGCCTACCTCCTGGGAATAGAACTCAGGTTTCTTGACTCAAATTATTGGAATTTGTGTCAAGGAACCGTTTGTCTATAATTACTGCAACAACTTAGTACTAGAAAACACAATAATCAAAGAAACTCAATATCAAACAAAATCTTCTATTAAGTTGATCGCTGATAAATAATTTTGACTTAAAAAATTATTACTCACAAAGTATAAGCTCTTTGTACTATGTTACTATACTGTAGGTATACATAGTACAAAGAGCTTATATAATACAAATATAAATTAGTATGATATTGATATCTCCAAAACAACGATTTGATCAATATTTTGCAATGCAAGTATAAACTTGCTCTATATAAATAGAGATGTTATCACCCTGTGATATCATCTCTGAGAATATTGATCTACAAAGTAGAGCTACTGGCCTTAAGACAAGGTTGATCACCCTACCTGAGATCAAGCTTGCAATGTAAGTGTGTCTGCGAGACTGACTGAGTAATATCCGCGGGCTTGGCGGCGCGGCAGGCCATCATGGGCAGCTGGACGTACAGCTGCACGGGCCCGGAGTACTACGACACGGAGATGGACCGCGAGTTCCTGCTGGAGCTGCGCGAGCTGCGCGTGCTGCTGGACAAGGAGCGCGAGCACAAGCACCTCGTCTGCATGCGCCTGCGCCACACGCTGCTCGACCGCTCCTACCAGGAGCTGGAGCTCAACTTCAGGCGAGCCTCGCACTCTCTCACTCGCACTCGCACTCTCTCACTCGCACTCGTCTGCATGCGCCTGCGCCACACGCTGCTCGACCGCTCCTACCAGGAGCTGGAGCTCAACTTCAGGCGAGCCTCGCACTCTCTCACTCGCACTCGCACTCGCACTCTCTCACTCGCACTCGTCTGCATGCGCCTGCGCCACACGCTGCTCGACCGCTCCTACCAGGAGCTGGAGCTCAACTTCAGGCGAGCCTCGCACTCTCTCACTCGCACTCGCACTCTCTCACTCGCACTCGTCTGCATGCGCCTGCGCCACACGCTGCTCGACCGCTCCTACCAGGAGCTGGAGCTCAACTTCAGGCGAGCCTCGCACTCTCTCACTCACTCGCACTCTCTCACTCACTCGCACTCGTCTGCATGCCTGCGCCACACGCTGCTCGACCGCTCCTACCAGGGCTGGGCTCAACTTCAGGCGAGCCTCACTCTCTCACTCGCACTCGCACTCTCTCCTCGCACTCGTCTGCATGCCTGCGCCACACGCTGCTCGACCGCTCCTACCGGGAGCTGGAGCTCAACTTCAGGCAGGCCTCGCACTCTCACTCGCACTCGCACTCTCTCCTCGCACTCGTCTGCATGCGCCTGCGCCACACGCTGCTCGACCGCTCCTACCGGGAGCTGGAGCTCAACTCAGGCGAGCCTCGCACTCTCTCACTCACTCGCACTCTCACTCGCACTCGTCTGCATGCGCCTGCGCCGCACGCTGCTCGACCGCTCCTACCAGGGCTGGAGCTCAGCTTCAGGCGAGCCTCGCACTCTCACTCACTCGCACTCTCTCACTCACTCGTCTGCATGCGCCTGCGCCACGCTGCTCGACCGCTCCTACCGGGAGCTGGAGCTCAACTTCAGGCAGGCCTCGCACTCTCTCACTCGCACTCGTCTGCATGCGCCTGCGCCACACGCTGCTCGACCGCTCCTACCAGGAGCTGGAGCTCAACTTCAGGCGAGCCTCGCACTCTCTCACTCGCACTCGCACTCTCACTCGCACTCGTCTGCATGCGCCTGCGCCACACGCTGCTCGACCGCTCCTACCAGGAGCTGGAGCTCAACTTCAGGCAGGCCTCGCACTCTCTCACTCACTCGCACTCGTCTGCATGCCTGCGCCACACGCTGCTCGACCGCTCTACCAGGAGCTGGAGCTCAACTCAGGCGAGCCTCGCACTCTCTCCTCGCACTCGCACTCGTCTGCATGCGCCTGCGCCACACGCTGCTCGACCGCTCTACCAGGAGCTGGGCTCAACTTCAGGCAGGCCTCGCACTCTCTCACTCACTCGCACTCGCACTCGTCTGCATGCGCCTGCGCCACGCTGCTCGACCGCTCCTACCAGGAGCTGGAGCTCAACTTCAGGCGAGCCTCGCACTCTCTCACTCGCACTCGCACTCGCACTATCTCACTCGCACTCGCACTCGTCTATCTGTATAAGTATCTCCGATAAGTTTACACTGAAACAGTGCATAATAACTGAGAAAATATTATATTCATGGACATATTGCGTGTGTATCTGCGGGATATAGTACATGTATTCGATATATTTTATTTGGTACCAGGTGCTCATTTAGTGAAAATAATCTAAATTATTTGCGTGCAAATCTATGATATCGCGTTGATCACCATAATGCAAATCGTGCCTCTATCTGTAGGATTCTACACTAGCACGCCAATCTCCTCCACAGATCATAGAGTTCCTTACTACACGTTATCCAGATAATGTGGCGTTGGTATTTTAAGAATGAGAATTTCACATGTAACATTCACAATGATTTGCATTTGAAAAATATGCAATCCATGGACGTAAACGACGTTGTAAAATAACTGTAAGGGAATATACATACGCAATTCATTGCATCCTACTTGCAATTAACGTAACATAGGTAACGGTTGAGTATGTTTCACGTGTTATGTTGGCGAAAGAGTAACGCCGCAAGGATATTGCCATACTCTTCCCGCGGGTGTCGTAAGAGGCGACTAAGGGATCCAGCCTTGAACTTCGTTATGGCAAGCAATAGATGATGGTATAACCTCTAAAAATATCAAACCAAAATAATCAGACCGAAGATGGGCAGCAGCGTCTGACTTGCAAGTGGTCTTGTACTGCGATCGCCAACGATAATCATCCCTATGGGAGAAGTCTATATCCTGCAGTGGACTTTAACAGGCTGTTGTGTATGTATGTATGTATGTTACACGAGTCGCAAACATCATTATTGGAAATTGTAATACATGATGTATGTAAATGGTAATGTAACTCTTTAATATTTTATCGTTATAGCATTTCGTTTATATGGGAGAGTGAAATAAATACATTTATTATTAATAAATAAAAATTTCAGGCCAAATTATAATAAAAAGTTTAGGCCATGTGTACTACCTCAGAACCGACGTCTGCCTTAAGTAATTACTATGTAGTTGTATGCGTAGTAGTTGTCGCAATGAAAATAAGAACAAAATTGGGTTGGTGTATTTAACTCATGGTGTATCAGCTGAATCATAAAATCGTCGCATAGTGAACGATGTAATTAAAAATACTCGCCTACGGCGTGGACACTGCGACTAACCAAGGCGTGCGCGTGCGCGTGCGCGTGCGCAGGCTGTACTCGCGCGCGCTGGTGGGCGTGGCCTGCAACCTGCACCGCGCGCGGGAGCTGCGCTCGCTCTTCATCGACCTGCTCGAGAGGTGCCCAGCTAAAATTTTTAGTTTTACCAGTCACGATAGCCGAGTGGTTCGGTGGTCGGAATTTCGAGTCGAGAGACCCGAGCTCGATCCCCAAGTGGCAGGCTCGTGCCAATGAGTTTTTCAAAAACCTATGTACGAATTATATCGTTGGCTTGGACGTAAAGGCGGCGACGGGCTCACCACCTGTCACGTTGTCCCGAAAATATCTTCGGTGGAAGATGAAGAGGATTGAGTGAAGAAACAATACGGAGTGTTTTAATTGGTAATTTAAAGGTATCTTCTCGTATTGTATACCTTTTTTTCTTTTTACTTTAAAGATCATATATTCAGGTTATTTATCTGCTAAAACAGTCTCGGCGATTTTTTCAACCATGCAGGGAAGATTGATTGCTACCTATTACTATAGGTTTCAGAAATATGAAAAAATGATTTCAAGTAAAATCCCGCAAATCTTATAATAATAAAGTTTTGGAATTAAAAATTTCATGACCCTCACAATAAAACGCCTTTGAAATGTCACAAAACCCTACCTGCACCTACAGTATCATGGATACTAGTTTAACACTCGTATTTGTTATAGATCGTCTTTTTAGAGAGGCCGAACAGATTTTCATTAAAATTTTTGTTTAAAACCATAATAAAGAAGTATTTGTTATAATATAAATTTTTGGAAAATTTTACTCAGGGCAGCACAGAAAAGGTGCGATAATTTGTTGGATTGCTTCATAACAACGTTCCTGTTTCGTTAAATTGGGAAAAATACCAAGGTCAATACAAATATTAAAAATGGCTGCTAACATTGGAGCTATATCCACGATAATTGAGTCAATTATAAATACTGAAAATCTCTTCTTCAGTTTTCTTTTCCCTCCACACTCCGTGCGGCAACGACTTTCTTTTTATGATCATAAATCATAATCCCCTGTCGTGTTTCGCTCGTGCAGAAGCTGTTGAAATATAAATCCAAAAATAGGAATAAGTTAAAACTGTCATTGAACACTCACGATTGTTTGCTCTTGTTGTAACTTCATCTTTAAACGCCTTTATGGCATTATCAAAGGTTTCTTTAAAAACCTTTGATAATGCCATAAAACCAAAACCGGTCAGGTATTTTAATAGAAATAAATAAATAGTGGAATAAGTAAAAGTGAATTTTAATGTGTTCAAAACTGTTATATTAGAAAAGTAAAAAAAATATGTTTCGTAGCGTGGACAGTAAAACCGAAGTAGAATACCTTGAATAAAAAATAGTAAATTGTTACAGATAATAAAAGCAGCACAAAGTATTATGTTCAAAGTTTTTCAATAGTAACTTAATGAGAGGCAAATGCAGTGTATGTGTGTAGATGCGTGGAGCCACTGCGGCTGGGCGCGTGGCCGCGCACGGACCTGGCGCAGTTCCTGTGCGCGTACGAGCAGTGCGCGCTGCAGATGGACGTGCTCAGGTACTGTGCGACTAAAGCGGTTGTCCGTTCACGCGCACGGTACATTTGTACTCTCATTGCTATTTTAATAACAATCTTTTACTGGGCCTATTTTATTTGAGTTGTCTTTTAACAATCTAATACTGTTTCGCATTTGACCTCATAATAAATAAAGCAGTTAGTGAGCAGTTTTTTGTTCAATATTGGCTACTGGCTAATGAAAATCAAACTAAAAACACGATAGCCGAGTGGTTGGGTGGTCGTCACGAGACCCGATCCCCAGGTGGCCAATGGGTTTTTCAAAAACTTATATACAAATTATATCGTTGGCTCGGACATAAAGACGGCGACGGGCTCACCACCTGTCACGTTGTCCCGAAAATATCTTTAGTGGCAGTGGGTCGAAGGGACTTAATAGTCTAGGCTAGACTATTTTAACAGTGGTAGAGCCACGCATCAGCTTTTGTTGTTGCATGAATGGGCCGGCTCGACCGGGGAAGTACCTCGACCTCACAGAATAGAATAACGGCGTGAAGTAGAAGTCTAACAAACTTCTGCGTTTCGTCTGGTGAGTGCAGGTAACCGGAGGCCCACACACACACCCCCCCCCCAATTCTGGGGGGGGGGCACTCTAAGGCCGGCGACGCATCTGCTATGCCTCTGGTATTTTGGGTGTTCATGGGCGGCGGTAAACACTTACCATCACGTGAGCCGCCTGCTCGTTTGCCTCCCTTTGCTATAAAAAAAAAGACTCCTGTCTACCCCTGCATTGGGAATTGCGTGAAGATATTGATTGATCGATTGAAACTAAAAACGTGTGCCGCAGGGAAGCGGACCTGAAGAGCGTGTGGGAGCGCTACATGCGCGTGGTGAGCCAGTGCCTGCTCACCATGTACCACGCGTAGCGCGCCGCGTAGCGCTCGTAGCCGGCGCGCGCCGACCCGCTACGCGCTTTCGTATCGACTACGGCGTAGCTCGTGTTTGATGTCGCGCTCATTTTGTGGATATTGCAGATGTGTTTTAGAAGTTTTGCTTTAAATTCAGTATTTGTATGTAATTTTCCTTAACCTTACTGTCGCCATTGGGAGAGGCCTAGCTCCTGCAGTGGACTTTACACGCCGATATGTATTTATGTATGTACTGTAACTATTAAAATAAATAAATAGTGGAATAAGTAAAAGTGAATTTTAATGTGTTCAAAACTGTTATATTAGAAAATTAAAAAAAAATATGTTTCTTAGCGTTGACAGTAAAATCAGAAAGTAGCGAATACCTTGAATAAATAATAGTAAATTGTTACAGATAATAAAAGCAGCACAAAGTATTATGTTCAAAGTTTTTCAATAGTAACTTAATGAGAGGCAAATGCAGTGTATGTGTGTAGATGCGTGGAGCCACTGCGGCTGGGCGCGTGGCCGCGCACGGACCTGGCGCAGTTCCTGTGCGCGTACGAGCAGTGCGCGCTGCAGATGGACGTGCTCAGGTACTGTGCGACTAAAGCGGTTGTCCGTTCACGCGCACGGTACATTTGTACTCTCATTGCTATTTTAATAACAATCTTTTACTGGGCCTATTTTATTTGAGTTGTCTTTTAACAATCTAATACTGTTTCGCATTTGACCTCATAATAAATAAAGCAGTTAGTGGGCAGTTTTTGTTCAGTATTGGCTACTGGCTAATGAAAATCAAACTAAAAACACGATAGCCGAGTGGTTGGGTGGTCGTCACGAGACCCTAGTTCGATCCCCAGGTGGCCAATGGGTTTTCAAAACTTATATACAAATTATATCGTTGGCTCGGACATAAAGACGGCGACGGGCTCACCACCTGTCACGTTGTCCCGAAAATATCTTTAGTGGCAGTGGGTCGAAGGGACTTAATTGTTTAGGCTAGACTATTTTAACAGTGGTAGAGCCACGCATCAGCTTTTGTTGTTGCATGAATGGGCCGGCTCGACCGGGGAAGTACCACGACCTCACAGAATACCGGCGTGAAGTAGAAGTCTAACAAACTTCTGCGTTTCGTCTGGTGAGTGCAGGTAACCGGAGGTACACACCCCAATTCTGGGGGCACTAAACCGGCGACGCATCTGCTATGCCTCTGGTATTTTGGGTGTTCATGGGCGGCGGTAAACACTTACCATCACGTGAGCCGCCTGCTCGTTTGCCTCCCTTTGCTATAAAAAAAAAGACTCCTGTCTACCCCTGCATTGGGAATTGCGTGAAGATATTGATTGATCGATTGAAACTAAAAACGTGTGCCGCAGGGAAGCGGACCTGAAGAGCGTGTGGGAGCGCTACATGCGCGTGGTGAGCCAGTGCCTGCTCACCATGTACCACGCGTAGCGCGCCGCGTAGCGCTCGTAGCCGGCGCGCGCCGACCCGCTACGCGCTTTCGTATCGACTACGGCGTAGCTCGTGTTTGATGTCGCGCTCATTTTGTGGATATTGCAGATGTGTTTTAGAAGTTTTGCTTTAAATTCAGTATTTGTATGTAATTTTCCTTAACCTTACTGTCGCCATTGGGAGAGGCCTAGCTCCTGCAGTGGACTTTACACGCCGATATGTATTTATGTATGTACTGTAACTATTAAAATAAATAAATAATCTGATTGATACTGCGGTCGTCAGTCTGTTTGTCGAGGGCGGAAATAGCCGAGGTGGAGCAACTAACTATGGATGGGGAGGATGAGAATCGCAATTAACTACATTTAATACGAATTTTAACACATGTTATGTTTTTTTTTTAGATTAAAGGTAAAGTTATGTAGTTTTTCAAAACAAATGGCTAACTTTTAAACATTAATTATATGTTATTTTCTTTATCTGGATAATAAAATATCCCTTTAATTATTTTTAAATATACACTTTAAAAAATCGCATACATTTTTTTCTGTCTAGTATCGGCGTAATAATATACCGTCCCCGTTCTTTTCATGGGTTTCGTAAGAGGCGACTAAGGGTTAAAGCCTTGAAAATGCAGTTAGCTACCGACAGATGGCGGGATAACCATGTCGAATAAATACCTTCATTTAAGTTTTCGCATTTCCTTACAGTACACATATAGTTATAAATAATGAAGAATGTTGCAGAAATTGTTTAGTGAAAAAAGTAAACCATGTGTGTGATCTTAGGTAACTAGTAAGTCTCCTTTGGCAACAAAACAACAAATTTTATCCAATCCGTGTGTCATTAAAGTAAGATGAATAAAAGATACAATAATTGAAGACAGATATTAAATAAAAACTATCATGTCGCAATTCTATGACGTGAATTTGATTCTCAATTTTACCCTTTACGGAACCTTATTTAATTATTTGTAGATATTGTACATTTCTTCACTATTTTAAAATTAAATCTGTTAACAAGACACGTGTTTCATTTTAATATTTTGTGCCTTATTCTAGTATTTTCTTTGTGATACAAAAACACATGGACCGCCAGAATCGAAATTACGACTTTAGGGCCGAAAGTCGTGTAATGTCAATAACATTGATGATATTGACTCCGGTTTGAGTCAGTTTTGTAATAATGTGATGATTTTGAACCGACTAAGTAAGGGTAAGTAAGTAAGTATCCGTAAGGATCGGCGCGTTGAAGTGGCAATGGGCCGGCCACATAGCTCGACGAACTGACAATCGTTGGGGAGAAAGGTTCTCGAGTATTCGAGTGTTCGAGTGTTCGAGAGAGTATTAGTAAATCTAATACGATATAATAATTTTAAACGATAAAAGCAACTTCGGACACCCTCGAGTACGTGACTTTCAAAGCGCAGGATACTATCAAATATTACTCCTAAATTCCGCGTCTCCGAAACTAGTTCAATGGGTTCATTATTGATTTTGACTACTGGTTGAAGGCGTGATATCATTTTTATATTTTTTTTGGTTCCTAAAATTAAAAATTTAGACTTAAGTGGATTTAGCACTAAGGAATTGTTCACACACCATGTTGAAATACGATTAAGATCTTCATTGATCAATTTCACTGATTGCTCACAATCTTGCGAATAAAAAGATTTATAAATTTGCAAGTCATCTGCATATAAATGAAATTTAAATTCTTTTATACAGTTAATAATATCTGAGGTGTAAAGTATAAACAATATTGGGCCTAGTATTGATCCCTGTGGAACACCACGGGACACAGGAGATGGATCGGATTTGAGTCTTTCTCCATTGTATTTTGTAATACTGACATATTGTGATCTACCAGTTAAGTAACTATGAAACCATTTAACTGTAGGTGCATTGAATCCATAAAAGGATAACTTAGATAATAGAAGATTACAATTTATAGAATCGAAAGCGTGAGAAAAATCAAGTAGTGTAGGTATTGTATCCATCCCTTCATCCTGAGATGTTAATATGTTATCTATTACATCAATAATTACAGTTGTTGTGCTATGATACTCACGAAAGCCTGTCTGTGCCGTAGGTAGTATTTTATGTAATTCTAAGTATTTTGTAACTTGTGCACAAACCACTTTTTCTAGGACTTTCGATAGACATGACAATATACTTATTGGCCTTAAGTCTCTTAAACAGGTAGGGTATTTTGTGTTCGGTATTGGTTTAATCACAGCTATTTTCCAACGATCTGGAAACGTTGAAGTAGTGATCGGTTTATTTACTATAGCTGTAATAACTTTCAATGTGCGAGGTAGAGTCAAAAGTAACATGTCAAGATTTGTCTGATCATCTCCTTCGGAGTTCGATTTTAGCTATGGAATCCTCGTCCGTACTAGTTAGCTCGAAAACACCTGATCCAAATTTGCTAAACTCAAAGTAAGTTAGGTATGAGAGCTCCGTATTTCCGTTGCCGGGTATGGTTAAAAAGTAATTATTAATCATATTAGGATCATTGCAGTGGTTGGGTAAAATCATTTCAGGCTTTTCTTCGGTAACAATGTTACATTTAATATTTTTCCATAGTATTTTAGGATTACTTACATTTTTATTTATATAAGTTTCAAAATATGCTTTTTTTCAGTATGAATAGCAGTATTAACAAGATTTTTTAAATCTTTATTTATATTTTAAGAATTTTTATATTTTTCCAGCTTTGTGGTTTTATATCTCATATAATAATCATTTCGATGCTTCATCATAATCTTAACTGTATCCGTTATCCATGGATGAGATTTATTATTTAAACGCACACACTTACTGGGGGCGTGAAGATCAAAAAGCTTTGTTATATATGAATTAAATATTGTTACCATATCATTAACACTGTTAAGACATGTTATACTGTCCCAATCTATTCTACTTAGATCTGCATTGAAATAATCAACCAAAATTTGCTTAAGTATTTTTGGCGTTTTGGAGGCCTCATCACTTAGGACACCTACGACGGCATTCAAAGTCCACTATCATGGTAAGTATAAATACTTTGGTCGGACAATGCAAATAACGACACTAATTGCATTGTTGTACGGCGGCAAAAGCAGAAGAGTGTGAAACTAATCCAGACAACTCCTAGATAGAGGAAAAATACCTGCTGTTTTCCCTTGTGTATGTATGATTTGTATCTCACAGCTTTCATTGCGAATATGACATTTGCTATAAAATCTTGACAAAGAATCTTTTAAATTCCGCTGGTAATGCCTTAATAGCTTGTGTAGAACGTAACAAAAATAAAAGGTGATTTCGGTCTCATGATCAACTTTTTTTATAATAAATGCGATCAATAAATGAAGTTACAAAAAATAATTAGCGTCTTAATGGTAGACTATAAAATAGTAATTGTGAACACTTATTATAATAACATTAGTGTGTTTTTGAATATAAACGTTTTGTTCTTCGCGTTTCTTGTCTTCTGATGGCTAATTATAAATTCATTACGCGGCAGACTCGCTTATTTTAATCACATTAATTCGCAAACGAGCGCGGGCTATTCCTGATATTAAATAATCACAAAATCGTTATACTGTGAAGTAATTTATTAAATAAAAACGGCAGTAATGTGGCGATTTTTTATGGTAGTTTCTTATTTTTTTTAATATACATGATTGTTGGCTAAACGAAGGTTCTCGAGTGGCAACCTCGCCTAGTCTAAACAGTAATAAACGACTCACCTTGAATGGACGTAATTTTTATTTAAAATATAATAATATCGTCAGCTAAATAAATCAAATTCAGCGTCAAATTTCTACCTGTAGTGTCGATAGATTGACATCAATTTTTCTCCCAAAATGAAAATAAAGTTATGTTTTTGTACACTTTATCTCGAAGTTTTTTTTTATAGAAAAGGGAGGCAAACGAGCAGGTGGCTCACGTGATGGTAAGTGATTACCGCCGCCCATGAAAACTCGCAATACCAGAGACATAGCAAATGCGTTGCCTCCCTAAGAGTCCCCCCCCCCAGAATTGGGGGAGGGGGGTGTGTGGGCCACCGGTTACCTGCATTCACCAGACGAAACGCACAAGTTTGTTAGAGCCCATTCATGCAACAATAAAAGCTGATGCGTGGCTCTACCACTGTACAACAACAAGTTCTCATGGGAGCGGGAAAGGCGATCAAAGTTTGCCATGCCAAGTACAGAGGTACACTCTCAGTGGAATAAAATATCCTGAAGTAAAATGAATGTTTTATTTATAAAAATCCATGATGTTTACCTGGAGACGAGAATAAAATCATTATATTTAGTAGGCCATTTCACACTCTGTGAAGGATAAACATCATTGCCATCTTAATAAGGACATAATTTTTAAACAAAATACGATTGTTATCGGAATCCTTGATTATTTTCCTTACAATAACATGTACATGCCACTTCAATCAAAACATAGTTCTGAGTGCGTTCTGAGGCGGGGAGAAAATAAATTAGTAGACAATGTAACATTAGCTTATATTTTCAATGAGTAAACATCATAACAGTTTAACACTTAAATTACAGAGCAGGAGTAGGAAGCTAAATCTAGGTAGTAGTGTCAGGGGTCCTTAGCGCCGCTAGAGGTCGCGCTGGTAGAGGTTGCGGTAGTGCAGCTGCGACTGCAGCATGTCGTCCTCGTTCACCGTCACCTGCAGCGGCGGGATCAGCGCGCCCGCCACCGACCTGCCACCACCCACACCACACACCACCTTAGTATATTGTCATCGCTTAGCTTAATGTAGTGGGGTAGTTCCGGATTCGTATTCCCATTGCCATTTCTTATTTTTGGTTAAATCTTTTGAGATGTTGGATTTCGCGTCAGTTTACGGCTACCATTGCACCTTTCAAGACTGCCTTAGACCTGGAAATACCGACGTAATGCGGGCGAAGCGTTTTTACCCCGATAACCCGTGGTTTTGTACTGTCTGTATCGCATTACGCAGACACAGCTCACTCGGCACTGATTAGTCTTCCGTATTAAAATCAGTAAACATTGTAAATCTGCCAGCGGCAGCTAACGATTGCGGATACCTTACAAAATTAAGAGTTATACGTCAGCAGACATTTGCAAGATCATAAGAATTTTGACTGGCAACTTCAAATAAACAAAACTTCTTGTATGTATTGGTTAATGAAACTCGTCCCATAAATTTTAGAACTGGGACTGCCGAAGCTTCACATTGTTGTGTAACCAACGCCCAGGGATAAGTAGCCGTCGCACAATTGGTACGATAAGGCATTCAAGGGTGACGATCCGATAGCCAAGTTGCTAGTGACCCTGCCTTCGAAGCTAAGGGTTGCGGGTTCGAGTCCCTCTAGTTGCAAACATATGTGTGATTTATATGAATCTATGTAAATATATGTATATGTACTCGTAAATACATTGTGCGTTGGCTAGGATACTAAGACGGTAATACGTTCATCGCCTGTTACGTTATTCCAAATAGACTATGGTGAGAAGTGGGTCGAAAGGACTTCTGTCTAAACTGTCTAGACCTTCGTCTTCCCTAGTATTGGTAAATTGTCTGAAAATTTTGATTAATAAATCGATGTTTAATTGAAATGTTTTTTTTTTCATAATATAATAATTTATTAAAATTCATAAAATACAAATATCTTCGGTGGAAGGTGGGTCGAGGGGACATAATTGTCTAGACTAGACCTCTGTCTACCCCTGTATAGGGAATTGCGTGAAGATATTTTGTTTTTCATAATAGTAGAAAGTAGAAAACAGACGTCGGTTCACGTCCACGCATGCTCGCGACACGCGCATTTTTAAGAAACGAACGACCGGAAGACTAGAGGCGTCTTCGTCGCTACGTTGTCAAATGGAGTGTGAGTGTGAGGGTTGAGGGGTGGCGGCGCACCTGCCCTCCGCGTTGAGGAAGTTGAAGGTGGCGCTGGCGTGCTCGGTGGGCAGCAGCTCCACATTGAGGCTGAGAGCGCGAGCCGCACGGAACACCTTGTCCAGCGCCGCGCGCTCGTCAGTCTCCAGACCCACTACCTGCGGCACGTAGCCCGGCGCGGGACATGCACTAGTCAGCCTTACAGAGAGTTGCTGGTGACGGTAGCCGGGTGGTTGGGCTACCCGAATTCGTACCAGTGGTTTTTCTCTAAAACTTATGCACGATTTACATCGTAGGCGTGGACATAAAGACTGAGAGGTGAAAGGTGTGAGGCTAACCACCTGTCACGTTATCCAAAAATATGTCACGGTAAAAGGTGGGACGAACGGTATTAATTGTCAAGAAGAACTCTGTCTACCTAAGTTTCAGAGATGGCGGGAAGTTATTTTTTTAGATAAAGTTTGTCACAGCGCTGTTCAATTTTAAATGCGCCCGTCAACTTCGGACATTCAGTTGAGTAGAACACATCAGCAGACTAGCCACGGGCAGCGTATGTGTCTGATACTGCGATCGCCAATCAGCAACGACTATGGCAAACCAGGCATACGGAATGCCTGTGTTAAGGCCTAATATTCTGAAGGCCTATATACAGAATGCCTGTGTTAAGGCCTAATATTCTGAAGGCCTATATACAGAATGCCTGTGTTAAGGCCTAATATTCTGAAGGCCTATATACAGAATGCCTGTGTTAAGGCCTAATATTCTGAAGGCCCATATACAGAATGCCTGTGTTAAGGCTCAATATTCTGAAGGCCTATACAGAATGCCCGTGTTAAGGCCTAATATTCTGAAGGCCTATATACAGAATGCCTGTGTTAAGGCCTAATATTCTGAAGGCCCATATACAGAATGCCTGTGTTAAGGCCTAATATTCTGGAGGCGTATATACAGAATGCCTGTGTTAAGGCCTAATATTCTGAAGGCCTATATACAGAATGCCTGTGTTAAGGCCTAATATTCTGAAGGCCTATATACAGAATGCCTGTGTTAAGGCCTAATATTCTGAAGGCCTATATACAGAATGCCTGTGTTAAGGCCTAATATTCTGAAGGCCTATATACAAAATGCCTGTGTTAAGGCTCAATATTCTGAAGGCCTATATACAGAATGCCTGTGTTAAGGCCTAATATTCTGAAGGCCTATATACAGAATGCCTGTGTTAAGGCCTAATATTCTGAAGGCCTATATACAGAATGCCTGTGTTAAGGCCTAATATTCTGAAGGCCTATATACAGAATGCCTGTGTTAAGGCCTAATATTCTGAAGGCCTATATACAAAATGCCTGTGTTAAGGCCTAATATTCTGAAGGCCTATATACAAAATGCCTGTGTTAAGGCCTAATATTCTGAAGGCCTATATACAGAATGCCTGTGTTAAGGCCTAATATTCTGAAGGCCTATATACAAAATGCCTGTGTTAAGGCCTAATATTCTGAAGGCCTATATACAAAATGCCTGTGTTAAGGCCTAATATTCTGAAGGCCTATATACAAAATGCCTGTGTTAAGGCCTAATATTCTGAAGGCCTATATACAGAATGCCTGTGTTAAGGCCTAATATTCTGAAGGCCTATATACAAAATGCCTGTGTTAAGGCCTAATATTCTGAAGGCCTATATACAGAATGCCTGTGTTAAGGCCTAATATTCTGAAGGCCTATATACAGAATGCCTGTGTTAAGGCCTAATATTCTGAAGGCCTATATACAAAATGCCTGTGTTAAGGCCTAATATTCTGAAGGCCTATATACAGAATGCCTGTGTTAAGGCCTAATATTCTGAAGGCCCATATACAGAATGCCTGTGTTAAGGCCTAATATTCTGAAGGCCTATATACAGAATGCCTGTGTTAAGGCCTAATATTCTGAAGGCCTATATACAGAATGCCTGTGTTAAGGCCTAATATTCTGAAGGCCTATATACAAAATGCCTGTGTTAAGGCCTAATATTCTGAAGGCCTATATACAGAATGCCTGTGTTAAGGCCTAATATTCTGAAGGCCTATATACAGAATGCCTGTGTTAAGGCCTAATATTCTGAAGGCCTATATACAGAATGCCTGTGTTAAGGCCTAATATTCTGAAGGCCTATATACAGAATGCCTGTGTTAAGGCCTAATATTCTGAAGGCCTATATACAGAATGCCTGTGTTAAGGCCTAATATTCTGAAGGCCTATATACAAAATGCCTGTGTTAAGGCCTAATATTCTGAAGGCCTATATACAGAATGCCTGTGTTAAGGCCTAATATTCTGAAGGCCTATATACAAAATGCCTGTGTTAAGGCCTAATATTCTGAAGGCCTATATACAGAATGCCTGTGTTAAGGCCTAATATTCTGAAGGCCTATATACAGAATGCCTGTGTTAAGGCCTAATATTCTGAAGGCCTATATACAGAATGCCTGTGTTAAGGCCTAATATTCTGAAGGCCTATATACAGAATGCCTGTGTTAAGGCCTAATATTCTGAAGGCCTATATACAGAATGCCTGTGTTAAGGCCTAATATTCTGAAGGCCTATATACAAAATGCCTGTGTTAAGGCCTAATATTCTGAAGGCCTATATACAGAATGCCTGTGTTAAGGCCTAATATTCTGAAGGCCTATATACAGAATGCCTGTGTTAAGGCCTAATATTCTGAAGGCCTATATACAGAATGCCTGTGTTAAGGCCTAATATTCTGAAGGCCTATATACAGAATGCCTGTGTTAAGGCCTAATATTCTGAAGGCCTATATACAGAATGCCTGTGTTAAGGCCTAATATTCTGAAGGCCTATATACAGAATGCCTGTGTTAAGGCCTAATATTCTGAAGGCCTATATACAGAATGCCTGTGTTAAGGCCTAATATTCTGAAGGCCTATATACAGAATGCCTGTGTTAAGGCCTAATATTCTGAAGGCCTATATACAGAATGCCTGTGTTAAGGCCTAATATTCTGAAGGCCTATATACAGAATGCCTGTGTTAAGGCCTAATATTCTGAAGGCCTATATACAGAATGCCTGTGTTAAGGCCTAATATTCTGAAGGCCTATATACAGAATGCCTGTGTTAAGGCCTAATATTCTGAAGGCCTATATACAGAATGCCTGTGTTAAGGCCTAATATTCTGAAGGCCTATATACAAAATGCCTGTGTTAAGGCCGAATATTCTGAAGGCCTATATACAGAATGCCTGTGTTAAGGCCTAATATTCTGAAGGCCTATATACAGAATGCCTGTGTTAAGGCCTAATATTCTGAAGGCCTATATACAAAATGCCTGTGTTAAGGCCTAATATTCTGAAGGCCTATATACAAAATGCCTGTGTTAAGGCCTAATATTCTGAAGGCCTATATACAGAATGCCTGTGTTAAGGCCTAATATTCTGAAGGCCTATATACAGAATGCCTGTGTTAAGGCCTAATATTCTGAAGGCCTATATACAGAATGCCTGTGTTAAGGCCTAATATTCTGAAGGCCTATATACAAAATGCCTGTGTTAAGGCCTAATATTCTGAAGGCCTATATACAAAATGCCTGTGTTAAGGCCTAATATTCTGAAGGCCTATATACAGAATGCCTGTGTTAAGGCCTAATATTCTGAAGGCCTATATACAAAATGCCTGTGTTAAGGCCTAATATTCTGAAGGCCTATATACAAAATGCCTGTGTTAAGGCCTAATATTCTGAAGGCCTATATACAGAATGCCTGTGTTAAGGCCTAATATTCTGAAGGCCTATATACAGAATGCCTGTGTTAAGGCCTAATATTCTGAAGGCCTATATACAGAATGCCTGTGTTAAGGCCTAATATTCTGAAGGCCTATATACAGAATGCCTGTGTTAAGGCCTAATATTCTGAAGGCCTATATACAAAATGCCTGTGTTAAGGCCTAATATTCTGAAGGCCTATATACAGAATGCCTGTGTTAAGGCCTAATATTCTGAAGGCCTATATACAGAATGCCTGTGTTAAGGCCTAATATTCTGAAGGCCTATATACATATTGGCCTGTTAAATTCCACTGCAAGACATATGGCCTCTCCCATAGGGAGGATTTACCATAATCGGCACGCTTGGCAAGCGGATTGGCTATCGCAGTATCAGGCCACTCGCACCTCAGCTGCTTAATCTGCTGCCCATCTTTGGTCTCATAATTTTGGTCTGATATTTTTTTTAGAGATGGTTATCCCGCCATCTGTCGGTTTCCATAATGATATTCAAGGCTGTTTCCCTTAGTCGCCTCTGACGACTTCCTCGGGAAGAAAAGGAGTGGTAATATTCTTACGTCGTTACCACACGGAATTGCTGAACATTTTGTTATAAAATTATATTAATATTGCCACGGTACGGCGAAGGTCGCGGATTCGAATTCCGTCCGTGTCAGTTGAAATTTTAAACATTTTTTTCTGGTTAATTTAATAAGGATATGTTACAAAAATCTTGATTTTTGTAGAAACAAAGTGAATGTATAGCATATATTGTACTTAATGAAACACAATAAAAATAGAACATTCCGCAATCAAGTCGTGTTAAGGTTGATATACATTAAGCTCTATCACTAACCAATAAGTCAATCTTGGGCTCCAGCAGTTTGAAGAGGCGTAGAGCATTATCTGTTACTTCATACGAACCCCTCACTTGCCACGACAGCACTGTCCTACAACATGCATTTGGTACATTCGTCTTCGTCAGCATAGATACAGAAAAACAACACATTTAAACACATATAACACCACCTTTTTTTTTTTTAAATTGGTTCATCTATGTACAAAAAAAATATTTTAGTAATGTAAATGTAACAATTTCCGTGTGGTTACGATTGCTGTGTGGTTGCTGTGTATGAATATACCACACCTTTTCTTACCAATAACCATTTCGGAAAATGCCCATTCAAAATTCAGCAGTCTCATAATGAGCAGCAACTGTCTTGTGCTGTAATCTGTAATGTGTCTAATGCGAAGCACGGCGATTATGGGATGCTTTTCCAATGTCGCGATAGCCGAGTGGTTGGGTGATCGGAATTTGAGTTAAGAGACCCGAGTTTGATCCCCTAGGCTTGTACTAATAGCTTTTTTCAAAACTTATGTACTATCTATATTGTTGGTTTAGTATTGTAGTCCCAAAAAATTTCTTCGGTGGAAGGACGTAATTGTCAAGACATCTGCCTTCCCTGTATTGGGAATAGCATGAAGATATATTATTATCTCTCCATAGGGAGGGTTTGTCACCGCAGCAGTGGACTTTTACCGGCAGCTAATATTGATGATAATTGATAAGTGAGACAAAAGAAGTGAGAAAACTTTTGTTATTGCTGAGTAACAGTAACTATAAAATTGATTGGAATTGATCCATGAAGTGTAGTTCAGAGTAAGAAGTCACATATACTCATACATTTAGTCCGGTGAGTGACAAAACTACAGACTCACACCTCTGTAACCCCTTTTCGCTTTCTTAAAGGTATGCAATACACCAGCAACACTTGTGGTATTACAAATATACAGGGATATTGATTATCACTTATCATCAATTGAACTGATTGATTGTTTTGCAACTGTCTCCCATAAAAAAAAACAACTAATTCACCTGGGAAATATAGCCATGGGTCCAAGAACTGTGATACCATTGTTTAGTCTAAATCCATACTGTAACAAAAAATTTAAACATTAAATTGATAGTAAATGTAAGTTTTACACAATTTACATTTTCATAACTATTAATTACAGCTCTTTGCTAATGAAAAATTTATCAATAGCTACCAATTTGCATTATAGTTACTACAAATAATAAATAATACACTTTTAACAGTGGTAGAGCCACATATCAACTTTTGTTGTTGCATGAATAGGCCGGCTCGACCCGGGAAGTAACACGACCTCACAGAATACCGGAGTGAAGTAGAAGTTTAACAACTTCTGCGTTTCGTCTGGTGAGTACAGGTAACCGGAGGCCCACACACCCCCCTCCCCGGCAACACATCTGCTATGCCTCTGGTATTGCGGGTGTTCATGGGTGGCGGTAGTCACTTAACAGTAAAAAAAACAAGATCTCGTCTGGATTTATCCTGATTCAACTGTGTACTCTGGCGGGTTCAACATTGTCTGCATTATGGGCACCTTTGCATCAATGATGAAGGCGAGTGTGCTTTTTTTTTATTAATTATAAATGTAATATGTAAAATGTAAATGTAATTATAAATGTATAAGTAGCAGAAAATATGTTAAAATTACAAAACAACAATTACTGATGTGAATACTATTTCAAAGGCTAATGTATAATTTGCAAGCATTATTTAAGAAAATATTTAACAGGTTTTAAAAAACATACAGTAGCATAAGAGTCAATCATGAGCCCCAGATCTTGCTCCTGGTTAAGAACTCTGACTGTGGTTTTGCCATCGCCCTCATAAGCTGCTTTCCACCTGACAAAACTGATAAAAGAAAAAATGTGGCTGATTTTTAGCTGTAAGCGAAAGTTTAGTTCGAATTTCTGAGCCAAGGTTTCAAGTAACTAAAGATATAAATTATATAACATTTAGTTTTTTTTAATTTAGTTTTTTTCCATAAAATTTTTATAATGCAATTAAAAATGCACGTTTATTTTATATAATGTTAACTGAATATTAAACAGTAAGTTAAAATAAAATAGTTGTTAGAATAAAGTAGTTCTAAGGAAATAGTACAATTCCGATGGCAGAAGTACACAATAAAAAAAATAGTAATTCTATCATCTATTTTAATTTGCTTTTGGATAGGAATTGGAACAGATTGTACCCTAATTTCTGCGCTTCAGTTGAGAGATATAACTTCAATATAGTTTCACTTTAAATTATTTGACAATTATAGTAAATTACAGTTATTTGTTCTGAGTTTTATAAACACATCTGTGGATAATTTAAATGTTTTGATGTCAAGGCATAGGTATAAGGTATAGGTTACAAAAGGAATATGTTAAATAATAAAACCTTAATGATGGAATCCTTTTTATACTACTATTCACTTTCCTAACTGTGTTTAACATTTTTCAAAATATTGTGTGCCTGATAAAACTGTTTTAAACCCTACTGATCAAAAAATAAATTATGTTGAAAAATAATTCAAATTCAAATCTATTGTAAATGTCTAGCTGTCATTTGATACTGACATAGAATATGTCAAAACAGTATATCATAAGTCCCATCGATATTTGTCTATGAGATAAAAGTAGAAAAAAAACCTTACATATTATTATTTTTTGATACTAATTATTATTTGATACTTGCATAATTGTATAATGGATAAGTTGATTCAGTTCTATAAAATTTTTAGCAAGCTATAACATTTTTAGCTAGCTGTATCTCTTTTAATTAATGGCCACTTGTGGTATCATTCTATTGATATCTTAATGACACCCATAAGCGATAGCTTTTGAGTAGACTATCGAATTTTTTCTATTTTATGTTTTGGTTTTCTATTTTCTATGTTTACGCTTTTTGTTGACGTTGACGTTTCGAGTGTGCATGACGTCACTACGATATAGATGACGTCACATGCGGCAATCGGTGATAATGCAGATGCGCGATATTTAAAATCTCTACAAAGTTTACAATAATAAATAATGATCATGCTAGATATTATTTGTGATTAAGTTTAAAATAATATATTTAAAATTTAAAACTCCTCCTTGCTGATACTCTTGTTTCTCTTAGGACAACCTAGTGCAATCATTTATTTGTTCTAGTGTACATAAATAGATTTTGGAGAAATTCCTCATAATTTCTTTAATTCAAATTATTTTGTTTATTTCTTGAAATATGAATAGAAATGAGGGACCAACTATGGTTTTAGAAGACGATTACGATCCATTATTAAAACATCGAAGACAATACAACGTGGATATGTGGCGAGAGTTCAAAAAACGATGGATGGTGTTCGGGGTGCTAGTTTCTGTCGCTCTGGCGGTGCTATGCCCACGTATTGGTGCTCCTGGAGGCAACTACACTGCATGTTTTCTCGTAGATCATCCTAGAACGCATTGCACCCCATTTAAACATGTAATTATTTTTAAAATTCTTTTTCACTAATCTATATTTTACTCTAGTTTTTATATCTTTTTGCTAATCTAAAGATAATACTTATGGTACAAAATAGAGAGTGAATAAAATTTGTTGAACCATTGTAAATCAGTCATGGCTAATCAAACTCACAAAATTTAATTTGAGCGTAAATTTAGTAGGGGTAACGGTAGGAATAAAATACTGTAATGTGTTGGAAGGCAGGTTGTTAGGCAGATTGGTAAATTTTTCATACTCACACACAAGAGTAGTTGCTCTCAGTTATCACTTGTGCTTGGGATTTGCTTGGTTCTTAATAAGATAACAAATAGGAAGTTAAACACAGTTTTTAAAAAGCCACTGAAAAAAAGTAGCCATACAGGAATTGGACCTCCGTTTATATTTCTAGTAATTGTTTGGTTTAGTCACTGCTTACAAACTACAGTTTAATAAGGTAGGTTTATTTATTTATTTATATTCATGCATAAACCCTGGCTGGTTAGCCAAAGTTCACTAAATCAGATTCATGATTTTCTTCCTACATGCACATCAAGGTAGATGTTTTTATATTTTTATCTTTTCATATTTACTTATCTTAAAATTAAAAATTTCTTAGTGTTATTGATTAGTTATTGATATAGACCTAATGTGGCAGTTAAGTTTGTTCTGTAAATGACAACATTATTTCAGGATAAGGACACATGTGAATTAAATTTGGTCAAATTGTTTTTCATTGTACAGTTTTGGGTCAATATTGTAATTATTTCTGATATGTAAAACATTCTATTCACTTTTCATTCTATGTGGTAGAGATCCATGAATATTGAAAGGGATAAATGAGCCATTATCTGAAATAATCTTTTTTTTAAATCTGGAACAAAAAGACTAAATTTTCTAGAACCCAGACCACTTATTTCTTAAAAAAACAAGATTATATTAAACCATTTCCAATAAAAAGATTTAAGAATAATTAATTGATGAAAAAGTATCACCAATCTAAAATAAATTGAAGAGACCTATTTGTGCAGTGGCAGGTTTGAATTATATTCACTTAAAGCCTGCTTCCATTCTCGATTCTGAGATTCTCTTTTTATACAAATACAACCTTATAATGCTCTTGTTTAAGGGGCTTATATACATACATACACAACAGCCTGCAGAAGTCCCCTGCTGGGCTTAGGCTTCTACCATGGCCACCATACATGGATTGGCAATCGCAGTACCAGACACCATCGACACTGCTGCTTGTCATCGGTGTGCTTTCCCGCCATCTTTCGGCCCCTAGTTACCTTTTGCAACACCCACGGGAATTATGGGGTGGTATGTTCTTATATACTTACATATACTTATCATAATGTAGGCCTGATTTCTCGTTTTTAATAATAAAGTCTAGGGATCATACAAACTAAGCTTGAATTTAATTAGAATATGCTAAGCTTTGAGGATAGTTTCTCAACTGGTAGGTGGTAGTGTAGTTTAGTCTAAACTGCTCAACATGCATGTATCTTAAAATTTTTTTTCAAACTCTAACGACATAATTTTTTTCTGCGCATAGTCTATTTGTTTATGAATATTTATTGAAATATTGCGTATTTTCATTACGACGTATGTTTCCGTAATTACAATGTGGCGTTCCGTAATTACATCTATATTATTGAGGATTTAGATTTATGATATAAAGGAAAACCGATAGTGTCAGAGACAAAGCTAGAGCGGGGCGGTGATGGGTGGTGGTGTGCGCGTAGGGCTGCTGCGCGCGGAGGCGGTGCGCGCGGCGGCGCTGTGGTATGTGTACTTCGCGGCGGGGCGCGGCACGCGGCTGGCGGGCGCGCGCGGGCTGCGGGCGGTGCGCGCGCGGCTGGCGGCGCTGGCCGCGCTGCACGCGCACGCCGCCGCGCCCGCGCTGGCCGCCGCCGCCGCGCTCGCGCTGCAGCGCGCCGGCCTCGACCGCCGCCTGCTCGAGGGGTGAGCGCACACGCTGGCTTGCACAACTGTACCTCAAAAGTAACGTTCAGCGACTCATTGTCAGACTTAGAGTCACGATAGCCGGGTGGTTGGATGGTCGGAATTGCGAGTCAAGAGACCAGAGTTCGATCCCCAGGTGGCAAGCTCGTACCAGTGGGTTTTTCAAAAACTTATGTACGAGTTATATCGTTGGCTTGGACATAAAGACGGCGACGGGCTCGCCACCTGTCACGTTGTCCCGAAAATATCTTCGGTGGAAGGTGGGTCAAAGGAACTTATTTTTCTGGATTAGAGCTCTGTCCACCCCCTGTATTGGGAATTGCGATTGCGAGAAAATATTTATTGTGAGACTTCCTTTTGGAGACTTACTCCATAATATTTATCATTTGAGTATCGATACGTCCACATGAGCAGGCAAACCTTCATGTGTTCAAGTTGAAACCCATGACTGTTACGATTGCCAGCAAGGATTTGCATTAGTCGATGTTGGAGTGTGGTGCGGGGCGGGCGTGTTGCAGCGCGCTGGTGCTGCGGTCGCGCGGGCCGTGCGGCTGGCTGGTGCTGGCGCTGCGGCGCGGCCGCGCGCCCGCCGCGCCCGCGCTCGCCGCGCTCAACTACGCGCTCTCCCTGCTGGCCGCGCCGCTCTCGCTGCTCTTTTTCGTAAGCCTCGCAACTTCCTGTTCACTTCGTATTCTATTTAAATCGTTAATATGTATTCATGTACGTAAAACCCATGAAATCTAACCTTTTACGAATCTCGGGTTAACCATATTACAAAATGCCAGAATGAAAATATATACATGAGTAAAAACCTGATGCTAGAGTGAATGACAATGTTTTCTCCTTTTTAGAGGTTTTTTTTAGGATATTTTATCTTTTTAGAGGATATTTTCTTCAGTCCTTTACACACACTGAGTATGTAAAGGACAGAAGAAAAAGATCATCATCATAACGGCATATGGACCTTCCACTGCAGGACATAGATCTCTCCCGTACAGGAAGGGTTCGCAATAACCGCCACGCTTGGTAAGCATATTGGTGATCGCATTACGTTGCACTTTGAACTCTGCTGTCCGCCACCTGTCTGCTGTAACTTATTCTGGTGTTTTTCAAGATGGTTATCCCAGCATCTATCGGGAGCTGATTGCATTTTCAAAGCTTTTCCCTTTGCCGCCCTTCCCATCCACGGGAAGCCAGAAGGTGATATTGTTCTCACACCTGTAATACACGGTGTAAGAAGATATAATCTGTAATTTGAACTGATGCCCCCAGTGCGGGCACCTGTCTCTGCCTCCGCTCAGCATCGTGCTGTGGACGGTGCTGAGCACGCTGCCGCCGTTCGCGCTGGGCTGCTGCCAGCCGCGCCGCCGCGCCGACCCCACCACCGGCAAGCTGTTCGCGCTGCTGCTGCTCTACATCGACTGCTGCGCCCTACTGCACGCTGCCGAGGGCTCTCTATACGTGGGCGACGTGTTGGCAACACTCTTTCTAGGTAAGAAGCTTGGCAAAGTAGTAAGTATTAACATGTGAGGATCTTTAGAAAAGTATGCGTTTGATAAATGAGTAAGCGTCTTGGCTACATGATGATAAACTACCCAAACCTTCTTAAAGTTGTCTTTAAGCAAAGACGAGAACTCACCTTACTCTTGCTGGCGAAATGCGGGAGCACATGATGCCTAGTATTTTTTGAGGTCTAGGTGGTAGACCATCCGGTCGAGGGATTAGCAAAAGCTGCTGTATGCCTCTACCACGTAATGTATGTATTTTCATTGTACATTCTATCTAAAAATAGTATTGTGTGATGTAGGTGTATGAAAATAGTGAGATACCAAACAAAACTAACAGACAAATAGAAGCAGACCGATGAAGATGCGAAGGTATGCTGACTTTGTGGATATAACTAGAGTTGTTTGCGGGAGAGGGGCGTAACTTAACCTTACACTCCACTGGAAACAGCTGGGTATAAGGAAAACTACCTATACCCCAGTGTTTCTGAAGCGGAGTGGCAAGGTAAAGCGCGGGTGCGGGTGCGCAGAGCTGTTGAGCGTGGCGCTGCTGGCGGCGAGCAGCTCGCTGTACGCGCAGTTCGGGCTGCTGCGGCCGCGCGAGGTGCGCGTGCTGGCGCTCGCCTCCGTGCCCAAGGCGCTCGACCTTGGTGCGTACCCACTGCTCAGTTGTCTTCCTAGCTCGTTGCTCCTCACGCACTGGAGCCTAACTTCACATCTGCTTAAGTATGTCGTATCCTGGCCGTGGACACTAAGACGGCGTCAGGGTCAGACTGTCTGGTTTAGACTGGAACAAGCTTCTGTGAAATGGGGGTTGTTTGAATTATTAAGACCTCAAACTGTCATAGTATCGAGAAATCCGTGAAGATACATAAGTAACGACCCTGCCTTCGAAGCTAAAGTTTGCGGGTTCGAACCCCTCTAGGGGCAAACATTAGTGTGATGAATTTGAATGTTTGTACTCGGGTCTTAGATATTTTTATGTAAAGTTGTTATTGAAAAAGTTACTTCGCAACCCTCTGCACGCAAATATAAAAAGGTATATGTTACCTGGTCCGAAGAGAAGAAAGCACCACCCTCCCTCCCACAGATGCGTGCACTAATTCCACTGTATATACCACCACCACCACTACACTCAAACTAGGTAACATGTACCACGACCGAAAACGCGACACGTGTTTCGCCTCAAAACAAGGCATTATCAAGCGAGTAGACTCTACGATGAGCAACCGCAGATTTTTTTATTTATTATTTATTATTTTAGCAACCAAAACATTTTTTTTATGTAAATAAAATTTTTATGTAAATAAAAAAAATGTTTTGGTTGGCTTAGACACTAAGACGGCGATAGGTTCACCACCTGTCACGCTGTCGCAAATAAGCTTCGGTGAAAGATGGGTTGAAAGGACTGTAACTGTCTTAACCTCTGGCTGCCCAGTCTTTGTTTTTATAAGGTTAGGTAGAAACTACACTATACTATAATACCGGCCTTTCCCAAAGGCCGGTATTATAGTATAGTGGTATTCTATTCCTCTGGAATTGTAGGTGTCTATGGGCGGCGGTGATCACTAACCATCACGTGAGCCACCTGTTCGTTTACCCCTTCTTCTATAAAAAAAAAAAGGAATTGCGAAAGTAAAAGTAGAAAAAGGAAAGGAAGAGGGATGTGGGCTTCTAGGTTACCTTACACAAGGGAAAATAATGACAGCAGGTAACACCTGCAAGCCATTTTTAAAGAAAAAAGAGAAATCCTAAGCAGATAAGAAATCTACTACTCCCTTCTTTAACATGCAGACGAGGCACGCTGATCATTGCACCTGGGCACAATTTTTAGTTAATTCGAAGAGCCATAACAGTGTAACTGGAGTTGTCGCAAGATATGTGTATGTGGTAGTTGGATGTAGTCATGGTTTCTGTTCAAAGTTTATTCAGCCAATATAATGTTAAGGCGAACAAGACATCTGTAATCACCCTCGACGAAAGGTGTCCATGGACCTATAGTATATGTGTTTTTGTCTTCCGAACCACTAATTACCTCACTTTTTGGTATTTAAAGCACATCACATAGCGATTTCTCTCAATTTCTACTAAATTTGATTAATAGAAATATTTACATATTCTTAAAATAGAAAAAAAGTCACGATAGCCGAGTGGTTGGGTGGTCGGAATTTCGAGTCGAGAGACCCGAGCTTGATCTCCAGGTGGTAGACTCGTACCAATGGGTTTTTCAAAAACCTATGTACGAATTATATCGTTACCTTGGGCAAAAACGGCGACGGACTCTCCACCTGTCACGTTGTCCCGAAAATATCTTCGGAGGAATGTGGGTCGAAGGGACGTTATTGTCTAGGTTAGACCTGTGTCTACTCCTATATAGGGAATTGCGTGAAGATATTTATTTATATATATATTTTTAAATAGAAAACGCCATATGGTCTTCAAGCAGCACCTTTCATATTTCAACGTTACAGTAACTTAATAGTTCAATACCATTGTCGGATCATTTTAGATACTATAATTATTTATCAAAAAAGTCCTGTGGTTGCGGCCTTAAAAATATTTGTGTCACTTCTAGTGACTAATGTTAATAATTGTATGAATTTTGTAAGCGTTATGAGAATTGTGAGCACTACATGTGAGCAGGATGGGAGATGCAGACAGCATGCATGTCGTCTGGGCTGGCCCGCTTGCCGTCCGTGTTCCTTGCGCCCGCGCAGGCACTGCTCATGGCAGCTTTGTACGCGGACGACGTGGATGACGACGAGGATGACGGGACCCTGGACCCTGACGACTTTGCGGATGAAAGCCTGCCGCTGACAGCAGCCGCGGCAAGTGACGACTGACTACAGCTAAATCGCCAATTTGAGAAATTGCTCGTGTTGTTAAAGACCATATACTATAAGCTAGCTCGTTTTAATTCGTATATACTTGCTCACGCATTATAGAATACATCCACAGCATCTTAAGTGCTGTTCTTCCGACTTTGCTCATTTTTATATTACGCTAAATATTTCTTCTTGTTTAGATGCTGGATTTTTGAGCGATGTATTTCCATATTTGAATGTCATCCACCTTAATGCTATTATATGCCATTATTATATTAGTCACCTATTAACTTTTAAGCACCAGTATTTTTAACAATCAAAAGAGAGAAGATTTAAAGAGAAAGAGAGTCAGAATTTTGGTAAATTCAGAATGAAAGTGGAGAAGAAAATCATGAAAAAAATATGGACTTAATTATTATTGGAAATTATGAAATTGCAATCTTATCCAAGGAGTTACAAAATAGTGATGTATAGATTAGTAATAGTAAATTTTGGAACCAAAGGAGCCTTCGATTTGCCTTACTGTAGCTTCTAGACCGAAGTCCAGCAATTGTAGTTTAGCCTATTAAGTAGTCTTTTAACTATGAATTTGTGTGTACAACATCGCACATAAAGTTTTAAGGTAATGATGAATAAGTGTTAAATTTGTGACGTGGTGCAAAAATATACCACCCCCTTTCCTCGCGTGGGTGTCGTAAAAGACGACGGAAGGCAAATCTTTCAAAGTACCATTGGCTACTGAGAGATCCCAGACCATCATTCAGCAGAGCAGTGACGGGCAGCCGCGTCTAAGCTGCAAGGCGTTTGGTGCTACGATCAGTAATCCGCTTGCTAAGTAGGTAAACTCTTGCGGGAGAGGCCCATGTCCTGCAGTGCCTTACCGGCCGTCATGAATTTATGTTGTCGAATTACATAATAGTCGTAAAGTCTTACTTTACTTTATTTTATTACAGGCTTTGACTATATGTTGTTGGAGGTCGCTTCTTACGACAACCACAAAGAGAAAGGGAATGGCATATTCTTATATGCCACCACGGCCACTCAGTATATGCAATTGCAATGGCTTCCTAGTTGTAATTATAACTTTAACCTTTATTGAATCGTACACTAAGTAATACAACAAAGGCAGATTTCACAGCAAAAGCAAAATCAGACAAATGTAATAGCAAAAGTGACCTTTTGCTGTTACATTTGTCAGTGCTGCGAGCATTGTACAATAACGAATAATTAAGCATAAACGAATGTATGTTCCTACGTCGATGAATATTTGATTGATTTAATTTGATTGTGGCCCATACACGACAATTTGCAGAAACATACTTTATAAATATATTATCTTGACTATAAATATATTGGACTGTCTTGGTTAAATACTGTATTAAGTTTTCATTGCCGTCCGATAATAATGCTCATGTTGCTTCAACACAACCTTGTTTTAATAAAAATAATTTACCTACTTACATAACTATAATTTTTTTTTATAGAAAAGGGAGGCAAACGAGCGGTGGCTCACGTGATGGTAAGTGAAAACCGCCGCCCATGAACACCCGCAATACCAGAGGCATATCAGATGCGTTGCCTCTCTTAAAGTGCCCCCCTTCCCCAGAATTGGGGGAAGGGGGTGTGTGGGCCACCGGTTACTTGCACTCACCAGAAGAAAGGCAGAAGTTTGTTAGACTTCTACTTCACGCCGGTATTCTGTGAGGTCGTGGTACTTCCCCGGTCGAGCCGGCCCATTCATGCAACAATAAAAGCTGATGCGTGGCTCTACCACTGTTAAAATATAAAAGTATTCGTATTGACATCGTTACATGATGTCCAAGGTATAACCATTTTAAAAAAAAAGATATTACAATTTTCTTTACAAATAGACTGAGTCTATTTTAAAAATGCATGTTTAAAAAAAACACTACCTGGATAAATATTGGACTGTCTTGGTTAAATACTGTATTTAGTTTTCATTGCCGTCCGATAATAATGCTCATGTTGCTTCAACACAACCTTGTTTTAATAAAATAATTTACCTACTTACATAACTATAATTTTTTTTTATAGAAAAGGGAGGCAAACGAGCTGTGGCTCACGTGATGGTAAGTGAAAACCGCCGCCCATGAACACCCGCAATACCAGAGGCATATCAGATGCGTTGCCTCTCTTAAAGTGCCCCCCTTCCCCAGAATTGGGGGAAGGGGGTGTGTGGGCCACCGGTTACTTGCACTCACCAGAAGAATTGCAGAAGTTTGTTAGACTTCTACTTCACGCCGGTATTCTGTGAGGTCGTGGTACTTCCCCGGTCGAGCCGGCCCATTCATGCAACAACAAAAGCTGATGCGTGGCTCTACCACTGTTAAAATATAAAAGTATTCGTATTGACATCGTTACATGATGTCCAAGGTATAACCATTTTAAAAAAAAGATATTACAATTTTCTTTACAAATAGACTGAGTCTATTTTAAAAATGCATATATAAAAAAAACACTACCTGGATAAATATTGGACTGTCTTGGTTAAATACTGTATTTAGTTTTCATTGCCGTCCGATAATAATGCTCATGTTGCTTCAACACAACCTTGTTTTATTATGTAAATATCACCTCTATCTATTTTTATTGTAAAATGATACTAATTTTACTTCCTATTCTTTTCAAAGATTTAAAATTATCGAGTTTTCAATAAAAAATTAAAACTGTAAAGTTTGTTTTTGTTTGACAAATAATTACATAGACCAAGATTTGTAATGCATACACAGACATAAAGTATTTTTTAAAACACACATCAATTGTTTAATTATTATGTGTGATGTTCTAAATGTGATGAACTCAAGGCGTTGCCTGGTCCTGAGAATTTCTTATAACAATGCTATTGTGTCGAGGAGGGTGTAGTTCAGTCTGTAAAGATCACGAAAGTCTCAATATAACAATTGTTCATACAATTCTTTGTCATTGTTTGTAAGTTATTGTTATTAGATTTATAGAATAAACAAATGCGTACAACTTCAATGTCGTTTATTAAATACCTTTACAAAAACATCATATAACAATATTAGATTGTACGACGTAGTCGAGACTCCTCTTGAGTGAATATAATAATTACAGTTTCGTATTTCTAAGTTAGATACGTATTATTAACTATTTAACCGAATAAAAAATTGAGAATCTTATATTCTTATTGTTAAAATTAGGTCGAAAATATTTTTTTGTTTTAATTAGAGAGCATATGTTGTTATATTATTTAAAGAGCACACTACGACCAGATCTAAATTGAGTTTCAAATAGGAAAAAAAATACTTTTAAGTTAATGAGTCATTTACAGATAAAAGGCAAACCCTTTATGGTATTACCGTTATAGAATCGTTCTGGACAGACTATGCGACGCAAAGGGTAAGGAGACACGCTAGTAACTCTTTTTGATCTGGGGTGCCAAGCGTGAATTTACCTAGAGTGCCGGTATAGTTATTGGGATTAAGGGATATTTGGGACAGTAAAAATAAAAATAATTTACCTACTTACATAACTATAAAATATAAAAGTATTCGTATTGACACCGTTACATGATGTCCAATGTATAACCATTTAAAAAAAGATATTACAATTTTCTTTACAAATAGACTGAGTCTATTTTAAAAATACTTATGTAGAAAAAACACTACCTGTAGCTCATTGTCGGTCACAGATAACCTTTCAGTTTTGAAAAGTTACAATCTTCCCTACTTATATACTAATTATTGTATATTGATCATCACAGTCGTAAAATTAACTAATAAGTATTGATTACAATCTAAAGCCAAAGGCGTTCTGACGTCTCAAAAACTTACACATTGTAATTTACAACACACATGCTTTAACATCCGCACAGGAGACTTTGATATTTCAAGAAAATCTAACGTTCAACATTCTAGCCACTACACACAATAGCCCGAGATATCTCACACATTCTTACATATTTAAAAGGCACTTTTTCTATCACATTTTTTTTCGTAAAATAACGACAATGGCACAGTCGTCTGTTAAAAGAGTAAATTAAGCAATATTCACTATCCACTTCATTGATGTGGCCCAATAGTTTTATAAACAGTAGTATTCAGATGGCCCATCTTTTTTACACTTTCGCTACGAGTACAGCGGTACTGGTCAGTCATTCGACTGGCGTCAGGGGGATTACATTGGAAGGGTTGGCAAGCTCCAGCTTTGGAGTCCGAAGAGTCAGGAGAGAGTGACAGGATTGCCGCTCAGGCCGCGGTGTCTGCCTCCGCAGGCGCCTGCTGCTGCAGCAGCTCCCAGTAGCGGCCGCGGCGCCGCACCAGCTCCTCGTGGGAACCGCACTCCGCTACCACACCTAAAACAGAGACAAGCATTTTATCGATCCATTTACTTAGAGTGGCCAATGCAATCCATGAGATTTTAAATGAGATACTACTCTTAAGGACTAAGATGAAATCAGATAGGAGTATTTCATTTCATTTAATTTATTCAATAACAATTTTACAATTGCGTCTGAATCATCACATTTATATAGCTACCACAGACATAGTGATAGTAATTTAAAAGCACTAAGCTACATAAAAGTACTTAGCACGCTGCTACCGACCCTGGCCCACGATCTACTTCTCATTACACTATGAAGTTTAATTATTTTTTTAATTAAAATCCCGACAACATCTTCGGTGGAATGTGGGCCAAAGGGATTTAATTGTCTAGACTAGACCTCTGCCTACCCCTGTATTGGGAATTGCGTAAAGATATTTATTGATTTTTTTTAAAGAATACTAGCAATGCCGACTAACATTACTAGTATTCCCGTTAACCACTCCAATTAAGCTGCAATGCTTGTGTCTGGAGTTGGTTTACGTCAATAGTCGAATGGCGGGGCCCGAACCTGCGACGTCATGTATCGCAGTCCGCACCCTAAACCATTAGGCTATTGCCGCTTAAATTTTTCTTTTATTATTTTATTATTCTTTTAATTGGGCAGCATATGTATACTTGACCAAGGCTTTTCTATAATGAAAAAAGTAATAAAGTGGTAAGAATAATTATCATGCGTTGCATTGATGGGATTTTTGCCACATAAATTTTTTGGTACAACATCAGCAATCATTTACGAAATGTTTACTAGAGGTTGGCTATAGCACGTAGGTAATGTGGACTGTATTACGTATTTGTTACGATTAAGAAATATTTCTGTGTAATTTTCTAAGTAATTAACTAAGACTAAGCCACCAACCTTTGTCGATGAGGCAGATAGTGTGTGCGTGCCGCACGGTGGCGAGCCGGTGGGCGATGATTATTGTGGTCCGGTCGCGTGACGCTGCCTCCAGCGCCTTTTGCACCACCTGTAGTGCATAGAATAATATAAATTAATAAAAAAAGGTCAGTGAAATATTTCCTTCTTAATAAAGTCTCTAGAATAAAAGAAATGAGAGGAATTGAAAAGCGAGATGAATGGAAAAGCGAGAGAAAACAACAATCTCAGCGCGCTGCAGTCGGAGGAGCGCTCACCTTCTCGCTGGCCGCGTCCAGCGCGGAGGTGGCCTCGTCCAGCAGCAGCACGCGCGGCCGCCGCAGCAACGCGCGCGCGATGGCCACGCGCTGCTTCTCGCCGCCCGACAGCGCAGCGCTGCCGCCTCAGCACCGTGTCGTAGCCCTGCGGGTGACGCACAGCATTAGTGCCCGTCAGGCATTGTCTCACTGACAAGTGTCACCAATTAGGTCGACTGGAATGAATACTAAATCGATTATAGAAGCGTAAAGCTCTAAACGCAATTATTTCTTTTTATTTATCTGAAATGAAAAAGTTACTAACATAGTGTATTTTCTCTAAAGATATGAATTATGTTGGAGCAGGATCTTTTGGCGAACTGACAACTGACAACACTGATTTATTCGGATAGATATGAAAACTACATTCTATTATAAGAGGCTCTTTTTTAGCCGGCATAGTGTGAGAATATTAGCAGCGAAAATTATGCATCTAGAAACACGAGATAAAAGATTGTACTTATCGACCAAACGAGCATGGGACGCGCATAAACAGAAATGCTTATAATAAGAATACATCGTATATAGAAGTGCGAAAGTATTGTGGACAGTGCTCAGTGATATAGTCTAGACGAGATAACGAGGGCGCTGGTGCGTGTGGCGTGTGCCTACCAGCGGCAGGCTGGCGATGAAGTCGTGCACGTTGGCCTGCTTGGCGGCGTCGATGATCTCGTCGAGCGGCACGGCGCGCGAGTTGTCCCCGTAGGCGATGTTGTCGCGCAGGCTGCGCTCGAACAGCGCCGGCTCCTGCTGCACCAGCCCCAGCTGCGCGCGCAGTCGCCGCAGCGTCAGCTCGCCTTGATGTCGCGCCCGTCCAGCAGCTGTCAATTGCGATCAACGGTTCGTCACTGAAACTCCAGTTACCGCAGCGAACGATGCTCAGGCATATTTTAAAGAACGGACGGATAGTAAGTAGTAGATAAGTATGAAACTAGCTATAAGTACCGCCGTAGCCGTTGTATAAATCGTCAATATATAAGTATATCTTGACGATTTATACTAAGAAACTCGGGGGTCTTTTCAATTTAGTTATTCAATACACATTTCGCCGGAGCTTATTATATTTAAGATATATTATTATTTAAGATAAAGTTTTATGTGAAGAGCATACAGCCGACTTTGTGCGTTAGCAACAGGACAAACATATATACTCCCTTCTTCCTGGGAATTGAACAGGATTCTCCTAATTCAATTAAGATTTCTGTTCCGATATTTCTATTAGAATAAAGTAACCGCGTGTTTAGCTTAGTTCCAGTAACTTTCTGTTTAAGCATTTACAATTTTAGTTTACTTTGTTTGCTTTGCGATTAACATGCGCGGTTACTGGTATCGAATAAATAACTAATTATTTTCCCTTGGCTAACTGTACATTTTTCGGTCATTACTACGCAGACAATCTTTTCATACCATCTTAACACGGGAATATAATATCACTTTTGAAAGTAACCTATTGTTATTGCAAAGATTCGAAATAGAGGTTGCTAGTTTATAGTTATAGCGTTTGATATAGTGCATTTGTGCACAAAGAAAAACGCTACAACTATGTTAAGTTTTCTTTTTACTTTTATACTTAATTTTAATTCTTAGTGCCAAAATAAATGTTTCTTTCTAAATGTGTGAACATAATTTTTATTATGTTGTAGCTGTAACAAACAGGCTTCTCTCTATTAAGTACTTCAACTTTCAACAATATTGCTTATTTTCGATACGATGAGTTCGTATAGTATACTCTGAGGGTCACTGACCACGGAGCCGCTGTCCGGGTCGTAGCTACGCAGCAACAGGTGCATAACCGTGGACTTGCCGCAGCCGCTCGGCCCCACCAGCGCCAGGGTACGTCCGCGCACAGCTCAGGTTCAGTCCACGAAGTACCTCCACCTGCAGCCGCGTCGGGTACCGGAAGCGGATGTTGTCAATTTTATGTGACCCGTTGTAGTCTGTAAATCAACAAAATGTCTTAAATTAACGAGGACTTCGTAAAGTGGCGATGATGTGAATTATCCCCAGTGCTGTTAGAAGAAGTCACGTTTCCTTGTTGCCTGTTAACATAGGCCTGTCTTGTGAAACTTTTATTGTGTGTGTTGGATTTAAAATATATAATATAAAAAAATATATCTTCACGCAATTCCCAATACAGGGGTAGACAGAGGCCGAGTCTGAACAATTAAGTCCTTTCGACACACCTTTCACCGAAGATATTTTCGGGACAACGTGACAGGTGGTGAGCCCGTCGCCGCCTTTATGTCCAAGCCAACGATATTCGTACATAAGTTTTTGAAAAACCCATTGGTACGAGCCTACCAATGCAATCCATGAGATTTTAAATGAGATACTACTCTTAAGGACTAAGATGAAATCAGATAGGAGAATTTCATTTCATTTAATTTATTCAATAACAATTTTACAATTGCGTCTGAATCATCACATTTATATAGCTACCACAGACATAGTGATAGTAATTTAAAGCACTAAGCTACATAAAGTACTTATACGCTGCTGACGCTGGCCCACGAACTACTTCTCATTACACTATGAAGTTTAATTATTTTTTAATTAAAATCCGAAAACATCTTCGGTGGAATGTGGGCCAAAGGATTTATTGTCTAGACTCGACCTCTACCCCTGTATTGGGGTGCGTAAAGATATTTGATTTTTTTAAGAGGCTAGCAATGCCGACTAACATTACTAGTATTCCCGTTAACCACTCCAATTAAGCTGCAATGCTTGTGTCTGGAGTTGGTTTACGTCAATAGTCCAGATAAGCGGGGCTGAACCTGTGACGTCATGTATCGCAGTCCGCACCCTAAACCATTAGGCTATTGCCGCTTAAATTTTGTTTTATTATTTTATTATTCTTTAATTGGGCAGCATATGTATACTTGACCAAGAATTTTCTATAATGAAAAAGTAATAAAGTGGTAAGAATAATTATCATGCGTTGCATTGATGGATTTTTGCCACATAAATTTTTGGTACAACATCAGCAATCATTTACGAAATGTTTACTAGAGGTTGGCTATAGCACGTAGGTAATGTGGACTGTATTACGTATTTGTTACGATTAAGAAATATTTCTGTGTAATTTTCTAAGTTAGTGCATAGAATAACTAAGACTAAGCCACCAACCTTTGTCGATGAGGCAGATAGTGTGTGCGTGCCGCACGGTGGCGAGCCGGTGGGCGATGATTATTGTGGTCCGGTCGCGTGACGCTGCCTCCAGCGCCTTTTGCACCACCTGTAGTGCATAGAATAATATAAATTAATAAAAAAAGGTCAGTGAAATATTTCCTTCTTAATAAAGTCTCTAGAATAAAAGAAATGAGAGGAATTGAAAAGCGAGATGAATGGAAAAGCGAGAGAAAACAACAATCTCAGCGCGCTGCAGTCGGAGGAGCGCTCACCTTCTCGCTGGCCGCGTCCAGCGCGGAGGTGGCCTCGTCCAGCAGCAGCACGCGCGGCCGCCGCAGCAGCGCGCGCGCGATGGCCACGCGCTGCTTCTGCCCGCCCGACAGCGCAGCGCTGCCCGCCTCCAGCACCGTGTCGTAGCCCTGCGGGGTGACGCACAGCATTAGTGCCCGTCAGGCATTGTCTCACTGACAAGTGTCACCAATTAGGTCGACTGGAATGAATACTAAATCGATTATAGAAGCGTAAAGCTCTAAACGCAATTATTTCTTTTTATTTATCTGAAATGAAAAAGTTACTAACATAGTGTATTTTCTCTAAAGATATGAATTATGTTGGAGCAGGATCTTTTGGCGAACTGACAACTGACAACACTGATTTATTCGGATAGATATGAAAACTACATTCTATTATAAGAGGCTCTTTTTTAGCCGGCATAGTGTGAGAATATTAGCAGCGAAATTATGCATCTAGAAACACGAGATAAAGATTGTACTTATCGACCAAACGAGCATGGGACGCGCATAAACAGAAATGCTTATAATAAGAATACATCGTATATAGAAGTGCGAAAGTATTGTGGACAGTGCTCAGTGATATAGTCTAGACGAGATAACGAGGGCGCTGGTGCGTGTGGCGTGTGCCTACCAGCGGCAGGCTGGCGATGAAGTCGTGCACGTTGGCCTGCTTGGCGGCGTCGATGATCTCGTCGAGCGGCACGGCGCGCGAGTTGTCCCCGTAGGCGATGTTGTCGCGCAGGCTGCGCTCGAACAGCGCCGGCTCCTGCTGCACCAGCCCCAGCTGCGCGCGCAGTCGCCGCAGCGTCAGCTCGCGCTTGATGTCGCGCCCGTCCAGCAGCTGTCAATTGCGATCAACGGTTCGTCACTGAAACTCCAGTTACCGCAGCGAACGATGCTCAGGCATATTTTAAAGAACGGACGGATAGTAAGTAGTAGATAAGTATGAAACTAGCTATAAGTACAGCCGTAGCCGTTGTATAAATCGTCAATATATAAGTATATATTGACGATTTATACTAAAGAACTCGGGGGTCTTTTCAATTTGGTTATTTCAATACACATTTCGCCGGAGCTTATTATATTTAAGATATATTATTATTTAAGATAAAGTTTTATGTGAAGAGCATACAGCCGACTTTGTGCGTTAGCAACGAGACAAACATATATACTCCCTTCTTCCTGGGAATTGAACAGGATTCTCCTAATTCGAATTAAGATTTCTGTTCCGATATTTCTATTAGAATAAAGTAACCGCGTGTTTAGCTTAGTTCCAGTAACTTTCTGTTTAAGCATTTACAATTTTAGTTTACTTTGTTTGCTTTGCGATTAACATGCGCGGTTACTGGTATCGAATAAATAACTAATTATTTTCCCTTGGCTAACTGTACATTTTTTCGGTCATTACTACGCAGACAATCTTTTCATACCATCTTAACACGGGAATATAATATCACTTTTGAAAGTAACCTATTGTTATTGCAAAGATTCAAAATAGAGGTTGCTAGTTTATAGGTATAGCGTTTGATATAGTGCATTTGTGCACAAAAGAAAAACGCTACAACTATATTTAAGTTTTCTTTTTACTTTTATACTTAATTTTAATTCTTAGTGCCAAAATAAATGTTTCTTTCTAAATGTGTGAACATAATTTTTATTATGTTGTAGCTGTAACAAACAGGCTTCTCTCTATTAAGTACTTCAACTTTCAACAATATTGCTTATTTTCGATACGATGAGTTCGTATAGTATACTCTGAGGGTCACTGACCACGGAGCCGCTATGCGGGTCGTAGCTACGCAGCAGTAGGTGCATGACCGTGGACTTGCCGCAGCCGCTCGGCCCCACCAGCGCCAGGGTACGTCCGCGCACAGCTCAGGTTCAGTCACGAAGTACCTCCACCTGCGGCCGCGTCGGTACTGGAGTTGGTTTACGTCAATAGTCGAATGGCGGGGCCCGAACCTGTGACGTCATGTATCGCAGTCCGCACCCTAAACCATTAGGCTATTGCCGCTTAAATTTTGTTTTATTATTTTATTATTCTTTTAATTGGGCAGCATATGTATACTTGACCAAGAATTTTCTATAATGAAAAAAGTAATAAAGTGGTAAGAATAATTATCATGCGTTGCATTGATGGGATTTTGCCACATAAATTTTTAGTACAACATCAGCAATCATTTACGAAATGTTTACTAGAGGTTGGCTATAGCACGTAGGTAATGTGGACTGTATTACGTATTTGTTACGATTAAGAAATATTTCTGTGTAATTTTCTAAGTTAGTGCATAGAATTAACTAAGACTAAGCCACCAACCTTTGTCGATGAGGCAGATAGTGTGTGCGTGCCGCACGGTGGCGAGCCGGTGGGCGATGATTATTGTGGTCCGGTCGCGTGACGCTGCCTCCAGCGCCTTTTGCACCACCTGTAGTGCATAGAATAATATAAATTAATAAAAAAAGGTCAGTGAAATATTTCCTTCTTAATAAAGTCTCTAGAATAAAAGAAATGAGAGGAATTGAAAAGCGAGATGAATGGAAAAGCGAGAGAAAACAACAATCTCAGCGCGCTGCAGTCGGAGGAGCGCTCACCTTCTCGCTGGCCGCGTCCAGCGCGGAGGTGGCCTCGTCCAGCAGCAGCACGCGCGGCCGCCGCAGCAGCGCGCGCGCGATGGCCACGCGCTGCTTCTGCCCGCCCGACAGCGCAGCGCTGCCGCCTCAGCACCGTGTCGTAGCCCTGCGGGGTGACGCACAGCATTAGTGCCCGTCTCATTGTCTCACTGACAAGTGTCACCAATTAGGTCGACTGGAATGAATACGAAATCGATTATAGAAGCGTAAAGCTCTAAACGCAATTATTTCTTTTTATTTATCTGAAATGAAAAAGTTACTAACATAGTGTATTTTCTCTAAAGATATGAATTATGTTGGAGCAGGATCTTTTGGCGAACTGACCACTGACAACACTGATTTATTCGGATAGATATGAAAACTACATTCTATTATAAGAGGCTCTTTTTTAGCCGGCATAGTGTGAGAATATTAGCAGCGAGAATTATGCATCTAGAAACACGAGATAAAAGATTGTACTTATCGACCAAACGAGCATGGGACGCGCATAAACAGAAATGCTTATAATAAGAATACATCGTATATAGAAGTGCGAAAGTATTGTGGACAGTGCTCAGTGATATAGTCTAGACGAGATAACGAGGGCGCTGGTGCGTGTGGCGTGTGCCTACCAGCGGCAGGCTGGCGATGAAGTCGTGCACGTTGGCCTGCTTGGCGGCGTCGATGATCTCGTCGAGCGGCACGGCGCGCGAGTTGTCCCCGTAGGCGATGTTGTCGCGCAGGCTGCGCTCGAACAGCGCCGGCTCCTGCTGCACCAGCCCCAGCTGCGCGCGCAGTCGCCGCAGCGTCAGCTCGCGCTTGATGTCGCGCCCGTCCAGCAGCTGTCAATTGCGATCAACGGTTCGTCACTGAAACTCCAGTTACCGCAGCGAACGATGCTCAGGCATATTTTAAAGAACGGACGGATAGTAAGTAGTAGATAAGTATGAAACTAGCTATAAGTACAGCCGTAGCCGTTGTATAAATCGTCAATATATAAGTATATATTGACGATTTATACTAAAGAACTCGGGGTCTTTTCAATTTAGTTATTTCAATACACATTTCGCCGGAGCTTATTATATTTAAGATATATTATTATTTAAGATAAAGTTTTATGTGAAGAGCATACAGCCGGCTTTGTGCGTTAGCAACGAGACAAACATATATACTCCCTTCTTCCTGGGAATTGAACACGATTCTCCTAATTCGAATTAAGATTTCTGTTCCGATATTTCTATTAGAATAAAGTAACCGCGTGTTTAGCTTAGTTCCAGTAACTTTCTGTTCAAGCATTTACAATTTTAGTTTACTTTGTTTGCTTTGCGATCAACATGCGCGGTTACTGGTATCGAATAAATAACTAATTATTTTCCCTTGGCTAACTGTACATTTTTTCGGTCATTACTACGCAGACAATCTTTTCATACCATCTTAACACGGGAATATAATATCACTTTTGAAAGTAACCTATTGTTATTGCAAAGATTCAAAATAGAGGTTGCTAGTTTATAGTTATAGCGTTTGATATAGTGCATTTGTGCACAAAAAAAACGCTACAACTATATTTAAGTTTTCTTTTTACTTTTATACTTAATTTTAATTCTTAGTGCCAAAATAAATGTTTCTTTCTAAATGTGTGAACATAATTTTTATTATGTTGTAGCTGTAACAAACAGGCTTCTCTCTATTAAGTACTTCAACTTTCAACAATATTGCTTATTTTCGATACGATGAGTTCGTATAGTATACTCTGAGGGTCACTGACCACGGAGCCGCTGTCCGGGTCGTAGCTACGCAGCAGCAGGTGCATGACCGTGGACTTGCCGCAGCCGCTCGGCCCCACCAGCGCCAGGGTGCGTCCCGCGCACAGCTCCAGGTTCAGTCCACGAAGTACCTCCACCTGCGGCCGCGTCGGGTACCGGAAGCGGATGTTGTCGAATTTTATGTGACCCGTTGTAGTCTGTAAATCAACAAAATGTCTTAAATTAACGAGGACTTCGTAAAGTGGCGATGATGTGAATTAACCCCAGTGCTGTTAGAAGAAGTCACGTTTCCTTGTTGCCTGTTAACACAGGCCTGTCTTGTGAGGAAACTTTTATTGTGTGTGTTGGATTTAAAATATATAATATAAAAAATATATCTTCACGCAATTCCCAATACAGGGGTAGACAGAGGCCGAGTCTAGACAATTAAGTCCCTTGGACCCACCTTTCACCGAAGATATTTTCGGGACAACGTGACAGGTGGTGAGCCCGTCGCCGCCTTTATGTCCAAGCCAACGATATTCGTACATAAGTTTTTGAAAAACCCATTGGTACGAGCCTACCAACTGGGGATCGAACTCGGGTCTATTGACTCGAAATTCCGACCACCAACCACTCGGCTATCGTGAGTTATTGCTATTGGATTTAAATTTCCAATTATCACTGCACATTTTTTACAAATTTTCCTAGAGTTTTTTAATGTCTCGGAGTAAAACGTAGCCTTTGTCTCTCTTCGGAATACCATACAATAAATAATTTATTTTATCGCGTGATTCTGGGATAACGTTTTTATTTTAGTTTTTGAATAATCTTGGTATGTGCAAATACGCAAATGTTGTAACTGCCTATAATTGGCATTCACACAGGAAACTATTCTAATTATAAGCGATTTAGAAATTTAGTTTGAAATAATGATGGTGTTTTAATAAGTTAATAAGTAAAGGATCTTAACAAACATTACATCCAAACATGTAAGCTTTCACATTTACAGCTAGGATACTCATTATTATTAAGCCATATCCGTCCTTGCTGTAGAGTATATGGGTGTGTGGAAGTGGTAAGAAATGAGGGCACGCACCCAGGCGGGGTCGTCGTGCGCGGTGGGCTCGTCGGCGACGCGCGGCGAGCGGCGCAGCGCGCTCAGCACGCGGGCCGCCGCGCGCCGCGCCGCTGCGAAGTTAGGCGCGAAGGACAGCGCCTCCGCCAGCATCCACGCGCCGTAGATCAGCGCCTCCGACACGCTGCAACGTCACGCGAGCTCGTTAAATGTGCGCGCTAGCCGTAAACACTATTTCTAGCGGTGGAAGAAATCCGCCATCGAGTCACGCTATGTGAGTTGCGAAATAGATTTAGAGAAAACATAAATATAGCATATCCTATTTTCTCCCCATTCCTACTAAAATTATGTTAGCACAATCCTTACTCCTTTCCATTCTCGATTGTGCTGACGCAATTATTGTAATAATATTATATATAGGTTTAGTTTATTTAGATATTAGTATGTATGTCTATTGTTTGGACCATCTACCTATGTACAATAATACAATTTTCCTTAGCTTTAAGGTTGTCTGGAAGAGGTCGCTCTTTAGCGGTAAGACCGCCTTTTTGTATTTACCCATAAGACTTTCTTCTCTACTGTAACTTTTTTCTTTGTTTTCTTTGTGGTATACAATAAAGCATATATAAATAAATAAAAAAAATATTTAAAATAGTCGAACAATTTATATTCTAAACCAAAACTGTACCAAAAAAAAAACGAAATATTGTATGTCATAATTTTAAAAATATTGTGCTCTTAAGACACCCGTGAATGTATCAACTTACAGAATAGCGTATTCGTAGGGCAGGTCCTCGCGCGCGATGAGGTAGCCGCCGTAGGCGAGTGACACGGCGTAGCCCAGCGTGGGCGCGCACAGGCACAGCCCGTACACCGGGCCGCGCACCCAGCGCGCGCCGCGCGCCTGCGCCTCCGCCGCGCGCAGCGCGCCGCCGTAGCGCTCCAGTATCGTCAGCTCCACGCCTACGACACGGTCGCGCGAGCGTGCTCACATACAAACATGTTAACTGTTCCCTCACTGCCTAACAGGACTCTAAGTGGACTGCGTTATTGGTTCGATAGATTCATTAAAGATATGTTATTACAAACTATGAGGCATTCCATCCGTCCATGGACATGACAACAAGTTTGTGACCTTAAATTATTTAAATTTGCGTATTTCAACGGATATTCTCGTCTTCAGGTGGCCTGTTACCTCGTTTTTCACTACAATATCGACGACTTGATGATAGTTTTGTTTATTTTGTTCAGTATATGATTAGATTTGTTGCAATGGGGGCATAGTTACCGAGGCTCTGCACGGTGCGCACGTTGAGCACGGCCTCGGTGGCGAGCCGCGCGGCGCCCTGCAGCGCGCGCAGCTCGCGCTCCTCCGCGCGCCGCGTCACGATTCCCTCCAGCCAGATGCCGCCGATCACCTGCCAATGTGATCCAACGTGTTATGTAACAGTAGCGGGAATAGTCTGCTCCCACACTTCACTTCGCGAGTCACCAGCTCCAACCTTCAAGTACTAGACACAGACGATTGTTTAAAGACGTACATGGAAGATTTTTTTCGTGATGAATATAAATCACAGCACCCGAAGACATATATTGGTCACGGCGAGGAAAGAAAAAGATGCTTTTAATATAAAGATATCTTAGCAAAAATTACACTAAAACCTAACCCGTGCAAACGTGTGTGACACTGCACCATATTGTGTTTGTAATAAAACAAGCTAGTGCTTAAGTCAACATTTATGTAAATAAATATATACTTATATAGTGACATCATCACATACATTGCGCTGATCCCAAAGTATGTAAAGCACTTGTGCAGGTGTTATGGAATCATAAACAACGAAGGTACCACAAACACCTAGATCTGATACAATGTAGTAAAAGTAGATTTCTTTCATTGAACCGTCCGGCGTATCTGACCTTGAACTTCGTTTTGTTGTATTCATTTAATTCTAACCATCTCTAAAAATATCAAACCAAAGTAATCAGACCAAAGAGGGGCAGCAGTGACTCAGTGCGAGTGGTCTGCTACTGCAATCGCCAATCCGCTTGCCAAGCGTGGCGAATATGGCAAATCCTCCCATGATGGAGAGGCCTGCAGTGTATGTATGTATGTATGTATTTATTTATTTATTATTTATTGCCAACACCCTATACTAAGGGCTACAATAGGCGGACGTAACGCCTGGTGGCATTTTCTACCAGTCAACCTTTGTAATGGTGAAAAGTAGACCGCAGGCTCGAAAGTGAATACTCCTGTATTAAATAAATATATACTATCATATTTCATTGTAATTTCTATTTTTCAACACGAATTCATAGTTTCATCATCATCAACAGTCACGATAGCCGAGTAGGAATTCGAGTCACGAGGCCCGAGTGCGATGCCCAGGTAGCAGGCAGACACCAATGAGTTCTTACGAAAAACTTATGTACGATTTATATCATACATAAGTTACATAAGTGGCATGGACATAAAGACACTGTCTAACCATACGAATCGAAAAGATTCATTGATAAGAGCCTTTGTCCAGGGTATCGAAGTGGGGTTCTTCGAGTCGAATTGCTATCGCGTAACCATCGCTTCTTTAGGGATTGTTATACTAAAAAACTCTTGAAAGCACTGTCTTAGTTATCGTTTAATTAGTTATATTATTAGTTAATAAAATACTATAACATATCACAAATCACACCAACATAAGACTTATAAGCGTCAAACGTAAAAATTGAAAACTAAACTCACCAGATGATAAGTAATAACAGGTGCAACTTTAAGGAATGATTGAGAAATAAGTGCATAGTCAGGTTATTATTTTTAAAAATTCTGTAAAAGTGTTAGTTGTGAAATAGATTTAGAGAAAAATATTGACGAATAGTTTCACTTACGAATGGTACGCTCAAAAGGCTAACGAGTGTCATCTTCCAGGAGTACACCATGGCGAGACCCACGCCGAGCACCATGGTGGCGATGCCCTGGAGCATCGTGCCCAAGCGAGTTCCTACGTAATAAATTATTATTGTTGCATCTTCTTTGAAGTTTGTAAGTCACGATAGCCGAGTTGTTGGGTGGTCGGGATTTCGAGTCGAGAGACCCGAGTTCGATCCCCAGGTGGCAGTACCAATGAGTTTTTCAAAAACTTATGTACGAATTTCGTCGTTGGCTTGGACATAAAGGCGGCGACGGGCTCACCATCTGTCACGTTGTCCCGAAAATATATTCGGTGGAAGGTGGGTCAAAGGGACTTAATTGTCTAGACTTGACCTCTGTCTACCCCTGTATTGGGAATTGCGTGAAGATATTTATTTATTTATTTATCTTCTTTGAAATGTTCTGCTAAGATTTTTGCCGTCATTGAAGAGGATAGAGGAGGATGATGCTTTCAAATATTTATTTGAAGTTCGATAGTGTACATAAATATACTCGTGGTTAAGTTTTGATGAAGTTAATGGTAGTTTCTTTATTGTGAGGTTTGTTGGCGATGTCTACGTACCTGTGGCGCCCTGCACGGCCGCGCAGTCCGAAGCGAGTCTTGCACAAAGAGCCCCCACTGAGTTTGCGGGCAAGTCAAACCATCCTTGCTCCTGTGGCCAAAGTTTTTAATATGATTTCACTTATTTACTGAATAGTAGTGATAATAATAGTGACGTTGATATGAGATAAGAGAGTGTTCACAATAAAGAGAACGTTCAGAAGTTAAGATTATAGTTTGTTGCTGTTGTTTTACCATTGTTTTAATTTTTATGATAATGTTCATTTACAAAGAACGTGTGAGAAAAGCCTGGGAAGAGTGAGTACGTGCTAAGTATTACGTTCAATAGTGACCTGCACGAGAAAGTTGCGGAAGGTGAGCACGCGCAGGCGGTCGGTGAGCTTGACGCCGGCGCGACCGAGCAGCCAGGCCTGCAGGAAGGTGACCAGACCGCTGAGCGCCGCCACGCACGCGAACAGCGCCGCGTACACCTGCGACTGCGCCACTATCTCCGCGGGCTCCGACAGCGAGAACATCTGCAACCGCATGTCCGTGACACATATCGCGCTATCCTCCTTACACGCTTCCACTTACTGCACCATCCTTGCTGCGAGTGCCACAGTAAGTGGCGCATGGAAAGCTAAAGGTTATTAGCAAATAACGAGTTACGTAATAGACCAGCAGCAGTGTCTAAGCTGCATGTGAAACATTTTTGTCAAAAGTGATGGTTGGCAAACGGCAAACCTTATCTCTAGCAAGAGCCTGCGGAAATCCATCACTCTACTAACGATGGTAAGGTAAGGCGAAATAGATAATCCAAGAAATAAACACAAAAGGTTACAAAATTTTAAAAATAAGAAAAGCTAACCCCGTATAGCTTGGAAAACAGGTAAGCGAACGTGGGCATTGTGGCTCCGACGACGAGCGAGGCGATGCCGCCACCCACTAGCAGTGGCCATTCAGGCCCGTTAAGCCGCAGCAGCTGCCAGCTGTTAACCGATGGCGGCCGTTCGCTACCATCCTCGCCTTCGTCACCCGCTCCCTCCTCTCCGTCACCGTCACCCTCCTGGACACACATAAATTCTGCCATGTAGGAATTCAAATTTTGAAATAATACTGCACTGTTCATACACTACAGTTGTAGGTTAGAAGTAATTAAAGGTGTGCAACTCACAGTGGCGATATGACCGGGCGCGGGCGGGGGCGTGGCTAGCCGCATGCTGCTGCGCACGAAACCTTCGCGTGCAATTGATCCTAAAATTATTGTGCTCTTGTTAATTGAGAAAGTCAGAATATAGTACAAGAAGACGCTTAAAGAATAAGGTCGTAGCAAGTCATTAAGAATATTTTAATGATTTTACTCAGAGCCTTTAATCAGACATTAATATCTATTTATTCAGTCACGATAGCGGAGTGATTGGAATTTGGATCTGGAGAACCGAGTTTGATCCCCAGAAAGAAGAGTCGGAAGTAAAGTACAATAGCAGTCTAAAAATGCCCACAATTTTGCAATGGCACTCCTCTTAAAGCAGAGGAACATCCGCCACGCTGCTGTTAGGCCGATTGGCTTATTTCACACATTTTCTAAATATTTTTTTTTGGTGACGACCCAAGATCGTAGCTGGGTCGATCGCTTTCTAAAGCAAGCATCCTTTACCTTCGGCTTTCTTGAGTCGATGGCTTGGACTCTAACAGGCTTACCATTGTTACGCTTTCACAAGTAATAAGTTCTGGTGAAGTGGGGCCCGAAATGATTAAATCCTTTCGATTGTATTGGAACATGAGTAAGGATAAAAAAAACCTGTTTCTTTACCTTTTCGACTCCGCGTGGAACAAATACTGCTGGTGCGTCGCACTGGCTTCGGTTTATTCTCAACGATAATGTCATCGTCCTCGTTCTGGATGGATTCAGCCAACGCTTTCTCTATACTCCTGTTAAAGTATATTTATGTTCAGTAGAGTAAGCAACCGAAATAACGTTCGAATTACTTAAAAATTTTTATGATTCGATACTTTTATTTTATAGATAGTTAAATATTTTAAGTTACGATAGCTGCGTGGTTATGTGATCGGAATAGGAGTTATGAGATCCATGTTCGATTCACAAAAGGTAGGCTCGTACTTATGGTTATTTTTAATTGGCTTGGACATAAAGACGGTGACAGTCTTACCATCTGTCACGTTGTCCCGAAATATGCTCTGGTGAAATGTGGGTTGAAGGGATTAAATTGACCAGACCTCTGGCTACCCCTAAATTGGGAAATACGCGAAGACATGTGTTATATTTTTAAAAGGATATCCCAGGCAGCATAAGGTTGTTAGACCTTCAATATATATTATTATATATATTATTGGGTCAATACAATGGCAGGGGGGCGGGCGCACCTGTGCGTGAGGTCGTCGTTGACGAGGCGCCAGTAGGCGGCGCGGCGCGCCAACAGCTCCTCGTGCGTGCCCTGCTCCAGCACCGCGCCCTGCTCCATGTACACGATGCGCGACGCGTTCACGATCGTCGACAGTCTGCAGGCGTTCGCACTCATTACCTTTTTTTTAATCATATTTAACAAATACACAGGAAACCCTGGTTTGAACTGGGTATCTCAGGATTAGGTTTGGAGCATGTAGAACATGCGACTGGCTAATGTCAGCGGATTTGTTAGTCACTTATATATTAACTCAACATCAACATCGGAATACACCTTTCATAAACTTTCTTAATATTGACACAGGAATTTTGTGTTTTATATCATAACAACATACTTTGTTCTGTAACTTACCTATGAGAAACCACTAAAGTAGTCCTTCCAACGCTCGCAGCGTCCAAAGCAGCTTGTACCTGAATGAAGAAAGCAACTTAGTTTTAGTGTTCTAGGAAAGAGAATGTTTATTTATATCCAAAAGCTTCGGAGTAAGAAATTGTGGTCATTAATTAAGAGACGTACCTGTCGCTCGGCAGCGGGGTCCAGCGCGGAGGTGGGCTCGTCCAGCAGCAGCAGCGCCGGCCGCCGCAGCAGCGCGCGCGCGATGGCCACGCGCTGCTTCTGCCCGCCTGACAGCTGCGCGCCGCGCTCGCCCAGCTCCGTGTCGTAGCCCTGCCGGGAACAACCTCAGCTGTCTCATACAATCCACATCATATAAACGCCTATCATCCAGCATCCAGACAGGCAAGGCTATGGCAAATGATACACAATTAAAATCAATAAACTTTTTAAAGTGTTAAAATTGCCTTCATCAAACTGATCTCCATATGAAACGGTATCAGCAAAAATAAAAAGTAAATCTGATCTGGAAATATTTTCTATTTAAGTAAGTTTAATCTTTATGCATTTCATTAATTGTTTAGGAATAAAAGAAGTTAAAGTGAGAAGACTTGAAGTACTTACGTTGGCTAATTTCATTATGAACTTATGAGCATGCGCGGTCTTTGCGGCGGCTATGATCTCGTCCTCCGACACGTTCTGCATGCCCAGCGTTATGTTTTCGCGGATGGTGCCGCTGAATAGCACCGGCTCCTGTCCCACCACGCCTGCACACACCAGAACGTTATGACTCACTGATCTGCTATACTATTGTGGAAAATTATCATTACGATTTCTTGTATTTATGCGAATACTACACATTTTAAATAAAACGATTTTCGGATTTTTAATTATTTTTTACAAACTATTTTTATTTCCCGACGTTTCGGATGCTTTACAGCATCCGTGTTCACGGGGCCCTACTTCAACGTCGGGAAATAAAAATAGTTAGTAAAAACTAATTAAAAAATGGCTAAAAAATTTGGCTGACATATTGTTTGATAAATCCATGATTGCTCTTGTTCGAAATCTATATATAAATCTAAAAAAAAATCATCACGGAATTCCCAATACAGGGGTAGACAGAGGTCTAGTCTAGACAATTAAGTCCCTTTAACCCACCTTCCACCGAAGATATTTTCGGGACAACGTGACAGGTGGTGAGCCCGTCGTCGTCTTTATGTCCAAGCCAACGATGTATTTCGTACATATGGTTTTGAAAAAACTCATTAGTACTGCCACCTGGGGATCGCACTCGGGTCTCTTGACTCGAAATTCCGACCACCCAACCACTCGGTTATCGTGACTTAAATCTGAAAGCTAAATGAGTGTGAGCAGCTCACCGATGCTGCGGCGGTAGTGGTGCAGGTGCAGATTGGCGAGGCTGTGCCCGTCGACGCTGACGGCGCCGCTGTCGGGCTCGTAGGCGCGCTGCAGCAGCTGCAGCAGCGTAGACTTGCCGCAGCCCGACCCGCCCACCAGCGCCACTGTCTCCCCGGCGTTCACGCGCAGGCTCAGCCCGCGCAACACCTAATTTACATTATTTCAAAGAATATTTTCACTCTATTTCTAATATTGGGGTAGATAGTGTGATTGACCTAGGGATCGAACTCGGGTCTCTTGACTCGAATTCAGATCACCCAGCCACTCGGCAAGTGAGTATGTTTCTTTATTGTATTAAAATAACTAAAACCTTAACGTGTTAGCTCTTCTACCTATCTCATTTTCCTACATATTTATTATTATTATCTTATATTCAACACTTGAGATCATTTTTAACAATCATTCATTTTTAATAGTGGTACTGATACTACGGATTACTAGTGCAGGTACTTAAATACCTCGTTATTTAAAGCTACGCCCCATAGGTCTCATAATTATTTAATTCATTTTATCGATTGTGATGATGTGACCATGGTGATTATCATCATCGTGATGACAGTCTGTGAAAGTCCACTGTAGGATATAGAGCTCTCCCGTAGGGAAGGGTGTGCCAAAAAGCCACAATTGACAAGCGGATTGCTATAGCAGTACCAAACGTTTTGCATATTAGACGCTACTATCCGTCACCGGTTTGCTTAATTTTCAATTGGGTATTTTTCAAGATGGTTATCCTCTATCTGTTGCTAGCCGATTGTATATTCAAGTTTCTTTTCATAGTTTCTCTGAGCTCTCCTCTTATGATACCCACAGGAAGATAGGGGGTGGTATTATTACATCGAGATCACACGGATAATTGTACATGCAACAACTAAAAAGCAGTAGTATTGTATAAATAAAGTCGGAATAATTTGGTATTGAGACTTACCTTCACATCGGGCCTCGACGGGTAGTTGAAGTAAAGATTGTCGAAGACGATGTCCCCGCGGAAGCCGTCGGGCTTGAGGCCGACGTCGCGCAGCGCGTCGATGCGCGAGCGCCGCTCCAGCAACTTGAACAGCGACTTGGCCGCGCCGCGCGCCGCAGAGAACATCTCCAGGTGCGGCTGGCACATCGCGATGTTCTGCGCCGCCATGAACGTGCAGAACAGCACCTGCACACCGAGCGCGCCCGTGGCGTTACCGTAGCAGTTTCATTATGTAGCACGTATAAGTATACTAAACGTTCTTTATTTGTGTGAGGTTTATTTCGATAAGTATACTACTATAACATTATTTTAATAGGACTCTCTTTCACAAACAAGCTATTTACTGGCATACGAGAATGAAAATGAACGACCTCCTAGGATTGTGATGGAATTTAATGTTCCAGATTCATACTGGAGCTAATATATCACTATTGTTGTTAATTAATAATTGTGTTGGTTTTCAGTAGAAGTGTATAAAAGTGTCCTAGTGTGACATCTCGTTACCAGCTCTCCGTGTGTCGAGTGCGTAGTATTTGCTGTGTGTACTCACGGTGACCATGACGCCGGGGTGGTACTCGCGCTGCGGCGGCGGCAGCGGCACGTCGCGCGCGACCAGCGCCGCGCCGTACGCAAACACTATGGCGTTTAGGCTGTAGGTGAGCAGCCAGCCCAGCCCGGCGCCCGCGCCCGCCCACGCCACGCGCCTTCGCGACGCTGCCGACGCCTCCTGCAGCGCCTCCGCGTATCTGCGCACCACAACCACTCCCACTTATATTTTATCTCTTTTGTTAAACAGTCACCTGGGCCTGGGCTTCCCGCTGGTATTTAGGAATATAACATTTTACAGATTTAAAAACTTTAATAAAGAGACAACTTTATGAAAAGAGTATTATTTGTGTTCGACGGAAACAGAAACCGAAGTTTCGGCCTTGGTCTCAATGTCAGCTGAAATCTGACACCGTAACTGAAACTTACTTCAACGTACTGAAAAATTAGTTCTGTACACTGGAATCTAGGGCACTGTTTCCACATCAATTTGCTTATACATAGAGTGATCACGTTTAAATAGAGAATCGCTTGGGATTAAACTTTTCACTATATTCAGTTAGAATTAATTATAAACTACATATTATCAATTGAATATTTTAATTATTGTCTTCACTATATTAATAACAATATTTTAATATTAATTTTTGATATCTCTTAACCAGCACTTAGGTTTAACGTTGCTATCACAATAATGATACAATCAGCAGAGGTCAGAATCATAGACCATTAAACACTCAGTGTCAACAAAAATAGTTTACCATAATTTTTACAACAAATATGTATTTATTTACTAGTTTGTAAGTTACTGCATAAGTAAATAAATAACTATAAAAAAAAACAAGCGCATTGAAAAAGTTTTACGCACATAGTTTCGGTGCGACCGATTTTTTGCCCGAAACCGAACCTAAGGCCGAAACTGGCTATAAATTATATTACTATGAATGTATACATTAATGATAGTAACTCCTGGAAATGAGTTGTTTGCCCCCATAATTTTAATTATTTTCAATATTGTATATCCCTTGTTAAAAATTACTAAAACGAGAATACCTACGGAGTGTCCTTGTTTCTTCTCCGTTAGAGTTCTTTATCTTTTATGTGAACGGATACACTGCATGCCTTATTTTTATGAGACAACCTCGCTCCTTTCACTTAAATTACTTTTCCAGATTAAATATTAATTACCTTATGGCCATCAAAAAGAAAAATGTTAATGAGTGGTGGCAGCATGTCGCTCCGACGCTCGCCGAGCGAACGGAAAACTTTGGACACGTGAATTCATAACGAAGTACGTATTGTATTTTAACAAAACCTACTAATTGTCTTTAGGTTCTTGACGAAGCTCTTATTTATAATTCAATTATCAGTATTATCTAATATCTGAGACAATATAGAAAAAATATAACCGAAAACTGGTGATAACGCCACTCGTTGTATATATTATTACTATTTTAAGACTATGATTTAATATATTATTATAATTATGACTACAGACCCGGCGTAAATGAAATATTTTTTGGTTTTTAAACTAACTTTTACTTCAAACTATTTATTTTCTAACTAGCTTCAGACTATAACAGTGAAATTAGCACATGGATTTTGATTGGTTTCCAAATAATACATTTGTCATGTATTTACAGGAAGACAAGTGAGCGTTCTGTTTGTTTGTGTCCGACACACACCATGTTATATATATAATATATAGTAAGGGTAAAGCGACGTGTGTGCAGGGTGTTGGGTTCTAGGTTCTGTGTGATGAGTGCTAGGTGATGGGCTACCTGTCGACCTCGAGCTGCTCGCCAGCGTATGCGCGCACGGTGCGCAGCGCTGAGAGCGCCTGCTGCACCAGCCGTCCCGCCGCGCCGTACCGCGACACCTCCTCGCCGGACCACCGCGTCTGGTTCTGTGCCACACACACCACATCTTGTTACTGACCACTAGGGGCTGGCAAAGATAAGTTTTGATACTGAGCGGCTTGTGCCGATAGCTGTGGCGTACCTTGGCGACGAGCGTCGCAACGAGGATGGCCACGGGTACGACTGCCAGCCCCGCCAGCGTGAGCTGCCAGCCGTACAGCAGCGCCAGCGAGATGCACAGCGCCACGGTGCCCATCAGGTACGCCGTCATCGCCACCTGCTCCCCCACGCCCTGCCGCAGTTTCTCCGTCTCCCTGCCGCACAATGTAACCATATTAACAAGCTCAAAAACACGCTAACGGTCGTACTAATTTTGTTGGGGCGGTCAAAGGCATTTAAAAAAAGTGACTGGTGGTTAGCCTGTCGCCGTGTAAATATCCAAGTCAACTATTGTATCGTTCGTACATTTCGAAAAAAACTCATTGGTACCGCCATTCCTCCAACTAATCATTCTTGAGTCTTCTGCTTAGCCCATTCACACAATATCATAAATATATGACGTGTACACCTAACAACAACAAATATATGTTTTTGGCTAATGTACATGACAAGATATCAACAGTTCACTGTAGTAAAATACTTAAAGTGACATAATATAAGTAAAGTCCGTACTCAGTGAGGGAGGCGGCGAAGTTCATGGTGGTGTTGGTGTCGAAGAAGGCGATCTCCTGGCTTAGCACCGCTCGCAGCAACCGCCACCGCAGCCGCCCGATCTGACAACCACACGGAAACCTCATTGACACTGTTGCACAACTACTTATTATTAAGACGACCTCCATGGAAAAGTGGCCGGTTCGTACCGGTTTTCGTGGTGCCGCCATCCGCCGCGTCTCCGAAGTCCCGGTTTCGATTCCCGGTCGGGTCAATGTAGAAAAGACTTTTTCTACTTTTTCTCTATTCTTGGTGTTTGTGGTACCTATATTGTTTATGATTCCATTTTACAAGTACTTAAGCGCTTACTTTGAGTTAATTTCAGATTAATGTATTTGATGTTGTTCTTATCTTATCTATGTATGTATGTATTAATTTTTGAGTTGGTGACATAAAGATGGAGTGTGGTCGTTATGTACATAATTAATCAGATCACATTAAATAATTTATTCATCGACATACGTCGTTTATCGGTGGCATTTTTTTTTATTTACCGACGCTTCGTAATGAGGTTATATTAACGGAGAAGAAACAGGCGGAAATATTATCATTAAGCTAAACAATTTATAATTACGTTTGCCTGGCCACCAATGATTTTCAGCTTAATTTATTTCTCATTTTAATTTATTTACTTAATTAAAAATTCTTAATTAGTAATAATTTTTCTGCTGTGTGATATTATTATAAGTATTTATTTCTCCTACTGGGTGGCACAAGAGACGAAAGGGAAAAACATAGAAAACTGCTAATATGTCAGCATAAACAAACTGACAATTAAATTTTGTCCAACGTATAGACATGACTTGACAAATGTTTGTAATTATAGTATCGGCAGTGCGTACACTAATGAATATTTTCCTGATGGAATAACGACGCAGTAGGTAAAAACGTCAGTAATATTTTATTATAATGTTATATTTTAATGTAACAATTATAATGTATCTTGTATGTAGATATTAGTGCAGTTATAAATGTCTTTACATGTTACTTATCTTTCCAAAATAAAAGTAGCCTAAGTTACTCCTTACAACATTACCAGTGAAGTCCCCTAAAATCGGTCCAGCCGCTTCAGAGATTAGCCGGAGTAAACAAAAAGACAGATAAAGATGTAAGATATACTATATTATATGTTTTTAGTAACAAGCTGTTAATTTGGAATAAAAAGGCAGACACTTCAATTTTATTTATATATATATATATATATATATATATATATATATATATATATATATATATATATATATATATATATATATATATATATATATATATATATATATATATATATATATATATATATATATATATATATATATATATATATATATATATATATATATATATATATATATATATATATATATATATATATATATATATATATATATATATATATATATATATATATATATAGATGTCAAAAAGTCAACATCGCGTTTTTGCAAATGAATCGACTGTATAAAAACTTATCTCTAAACAAATCACATAAATGGTCGCTCGAGGATCTTTAAACTTTAATCAACGTCAATGTTATTAATTAACTGTATAACGTTAATGCTAAAACAGGCGAATGACATTGTACACTAGGAGAGCGTTTTTAGCCTGGATGGAAGATGTGATTTAGGTGTGGACAGGCGTGTCGCTGCCGGGAACAAAGTCAACGGCTACCCCGTCAGAAACAATGCGTGAATACATTTATTTTTATTAATGATTCACGTAACATTAGGCGGAATTTAGCGGTTATGTGGCGGAGCAGAGTGGTGATTTACCATGGAGGCGGCCGCGTGGTTGCAGAGAGTGACGGCGATACTAGCGGCAGCCAGCTGCGCCACCATGATGGCCGCGCTGGCCCAAGCGAAGGCCGCCGAGTCCTCCACCAGCGCGTCCATGTGCAACGCGCGCTCGCCATCCGCCCTGAAAAACTCATCATGTTACAATTGCGCCGGACAAGTCGGGGCAGGTGTGGTAGTGTAGTCTTGCGCTACAGTGACGACTGTAACAGTTACTTTCTTTCTCCATCGAACCTGACTTTCACATACAATCACTGCCGAACACAAACCCGTGAGGAGGATTTTAACCAGTTATCTTGTTTTGCATGAGATAGTTATTAAGGCTTGGTTGGTGGTTGATGCTTTTCCATGTTCAATAAACGCCGCGTTATGTTCATAAAATGTAACTTCTCTTGTATGAAGAGAAAAAGGATGACAGAGACTTACGCTCGGTACTAAATGCTAGTCCGAACTATCATGATGTTTACGTGGGTTGATTGAGATGTGAAGCGACTCACAGCGTGCGACCACCGCCGAAGATTTGCATGAGGTAGGAGTTGGCGGCGGGCTCCTGCGCGCGGTGGCGCTGCACGAAGAGCGCGGTGAACTCGCCGTAAGCCAGCAGTGCCAGCACCAGCCCGCCCGCGCACAGCCAGCCCAGCGCCGCGCCCACCAGTGTGGCGCACCGCTCGCCCCACGTCGCGTACCGCCACTGCGCAACCACAACTTAATTATAAGCTACATTATATAATCACTTAATCTTATGCTTATATGCTACGCTGCTATAAAGAAGGAGCACTGCTATAAAGAAGGAGCACTGCTATAAAGAAGAGGAAAGACATGTTTGTACTGAAACTACAAAGTATGACTAGCTACATTTATTCGTTAAAGGTACGGAAACACTAAAAGCAATAGTTTGAGAATATTAGTCTGAAATATAGCGAAAGTAGAAAACTATAAACTACACACAAAAGATCGTAAGATTATAGATCTGCATTTGGTTACAGTTTTCATGATATTTTGCGACCATCTATATAATTTTTACGTTTATTATAAGCCGTTATGTATGTGTTCTATTCCGTTTACACTAGCTGAAAGATTCGATACCCTTATTCCTTTGATGCAAAATAGTTCTAAAAGTTTATTTGACGGATTTTGGACCCGATGCTATTTCAGATCATTACTTCAATTACCAAAACCATACTGATACAGGCAGCAATTTTTATGATAATGAATGTTTTTCATTACAATCTTGTGTTACTTCATACCTGTTGCACAACAAGTCCCGCATTTGGGCCTTGTCATGTTTATTTCTTTCCTTATATGTACGCAATAATGCAATGTATAAGTCTCGATAGCAGAGTGGTTGGATTATCGGAATTCGAGTCAACAGACCCCGAGTTTATCCCAAGTCTCGTATCAAGGGATTTTTTTTCAAAAACTTATATACGATTTATATCGTTGGCATGGACATAAAGGCGGCGACGGGCTCACCACCTGTCACGTTGTCCCGAAAATATCTTCGGTGGAAGGTGGGTCAAAGGGACTTAAGTGTCTAGACTTGACCTCTGTCTACCCCTGTATTGGGAATTGCGTGAAGATATTTATATATTTATATTTATGAGGCAGACAAAATACATACAAGAGTAATACTACAACAATAATAAAACATATTTATTGATAACAAAATAACGTATGGGATGCCGAGTTCACTCCTTTATTCTTTTAGTCTCCTCTTAAGACACCTCAGGGAAGAAAGGGGTACATTCTATTGCCTATACCACGCGACATACTTTGTAATGAATTAATTATCGCCGTAGTAGTTCTTAGTACCGTGTGGTAACGGTGTGATTGTATAGCGACTCCCTTTCTTCCCTTGGGTATCGAAACAGGAGGCTAAAGTGAAGTCCTGAATATCGTTATGGATACCGATAGATGGCGCGATAACCATCTCTAAAAATATCAGACCAAAACAATCAGACCGAAGACGGGCAGCAGCGTCTGAAGTGCGAGTGGTCAGCTTCTGGGTTTTCCAAACCGCTAGCCAAGCGGGGAGATTATGGCAAATCCTCCATATGGGAGAGGCCTTCGTCCTGCAGTGGACTTTGATAGGCCATATGTATGTATGTTTATGGATATAGTACATGTTTTACCCACCCAGAAGATTCAGGTAACACACCTGAATCTTCTGGGTGGGATGGAATCGCGGGAAGTGAGAAACAAAGAGTTTTAAAAAAAATTACGTATGATTCGTATAGTTGCTTTGAAAATTAAAATAAATAAATATTATAAGGTAATAAATAAAAAAAAGATAGGGACAACGGAGCAATGTATATGATATACATTACTCTGATCCCAAAGTAAGCAGATTAAGCACTTGTGTTATAGAACCAGAAGTAACGAAGGTACCACAAACCCCCAGACTCGAGATAAAACGCTTTTTCTACATTGACCCGTCTGGGAACTCGAGAACGGTATTTAGAGTCGAGAGACTTGAGTTCGATCCCCAGGTGGCAGGCTCGTACCAATGAGTTTTTTTAAACTTATGTACGAATTATATCGTTGGCTTGGACATAAAGACGGTGACGGGCTTACCACCAGTAACGTTGTCCCGAAAATATCTTCGGTGGAAGGTGGGTCGAAGGGACTTAATTGTCTAGACTAGACCTCTGTCTACCTCTGTATTGTGAATTGCGTGAAGATATTTAATACTTACATTTAATTTTATTTTGACCCGACCGGGAATCGAACCCGGGACATCAGAGCTGGCGACACTATGAAAATCGGTGTGCACGCCACTCGTAATCGGATGACTATTAAAGGCTCAGAACTAGTCACGTCTTCCTTAATATGCTCCGGTGTAACTTGTTATAAAACGCGTAATACATATTAAGTTAGGTTGTATCGCGATGGGAGATTATTGAACTTAAATGAATTAATGAAATAAATTCTGATAACAATACGTATGAAGCAATTTAAACAAAAAACATGCGATCATTATCCTCCGACTCATCTCAAACTCAACGTAATCGCATCGCGTAACGTAATAAACGCGACAGCGTCCACCGAGGCATATTAAAATATATTATTTATACCCAAAAAAAGTGGAAACGATTTGCGGAAGCTCATTGCTCGCTAGTTATTACGTATTCGCAAATTACCTTATAGGTAACGGTCGAGCTCGGGCTTGCGTTCTTGGAAGCGTCCGCCCCGGGGCTGCGAGCGCGGCCCACGGTCCCACGTCCTCCACCCGCGCAAAGGAAGCGCAGGCACAAGTCAAAGACTTTCTTTTTTCAGATGATGTAAAGTAAAGGTTTCATGAATTTCAATTACTTTGTGAAGTGTTCGCAATTTCACATTTCTATAGTAATGACTTTTGATGCGATACAAAAGGTAAAAAATAAATGTCCAAAGTGAATTGTTAACTGGGAACTCACCAAATGCACTATTAGATCGTGGCAGGGGAGTGGGACATGGAACGGGGACACCGGCAGTGCGAGACTTACGAGTATTTTATTAATAAATAGTTGTGAAGTTCACAGCTAATACGTTGTCCTAGAATGCCCACGTCTTATACCTCAATATATGAACATAACAGTTGAACTTAGTCGAATGGTTTGGAAGCGAAGCGAAAAGAGAAATACGTGCAGATGGCCGGCCGAAAAACAGCTAGGGTCGGCTCCTAGTGGGTGCTACGAGTCTGTTATCTTGGAGAGATGATCTCTACATCTAGTGCGAGTCGGAGCGTTGATAGTTAGTATCGTTGTTTTGCCCCTCTTTCAGTTATAGCCAAAAGCTACACATTATAATACCGAAATTAAGAATCGTGCATATATAGACGTCACGATAGTTACCAGACCAAGAAAAAGCAGACCGATGATGAGCAGCATCGTGATGGGAGGTGTCTACTGCGGTTGTCTATCCGCTTGCCGAATGTGGTGATTGTGGTAAGTTCTCCTTAAAGTCCATGTCCATGGCCAGCAGTGTACTAGTAGTATCTTAAATTATTTACTCGTTACTCAAGAAAGCCACGATAGCCGAGTGGTTGGGTGGTCGGAATTTCGGACCCAAGAGACCCGAGTACGATCCCCAGGTGACAGGCTCGTGCCAATGGGTTTTTCAAAAACTTATGTACGAAATATATCGATGGTTTGGACATAAAGACGGCAACGGGCTTACCATCTGTTAAGTTGTCCCGAAAATATATTAGGTGGAAGGTGGGACAAAGGGACTTAATTGTCTAGACTCTGTCAACCCCTGTATTGGCAATTGCATGAATATTATTATTTATTTTGTTACACGAGAAAAGGTTATTAAGGGCACGTAAGAAAATAAATGAGACGAGTAGTGTTTATTTTTATTTTGAAAAGTGTTAATGCCCATTTCTATTACAAAAATGTTTTATATGTCACAGTGACGTTTTTATAACTAAGGTCAAGTGGCAGTGGCAACAATGACGGGAACCGCGCGGCGCGGACTGCGCTACACGAATTATAAAAATTTAATTATTTCCCGCTGCAGATTAATAAAAATATCCATTTGTCTGTAATTCCTAGAATCATCCGCGGTTTCTTCATTGCCTTCATTTTAAGTATACATTAAATTGGTTATTAAAACAATAAGTGAAGAAGGCGCGTCGCTTCACGGTCGCCCTTCTACTTAATTCAGATTTAATCATCAATCCGATACAATATAATAAAAGCCATTGTTTTATAACATCAAATTCTAGCTTAGACATAGGACGCAAAATAACCTCGGCACATTATAATAGTTTGCTTAGTCTCGAACTGTCAGCACTCGTTTACATGATGATACGTAAACACACGGGCAGTAAAAGTTCACTGCGGGCAATAGGCATATCTTATACGGGAGTAAATAAATAAATATCTTCACGCAATTCCCAATACAGGGGTAGACAGAGACTTCTGACTATGAGATGACTGATGAGACTAGACCTAGTCTAGATTATTAAGACCTCAAAGGGTCTTAATAATCTAGACTAGGTCTAGTCTCATCCCACCTTCCACCAAAGATCTTTTCGGAACAATTTGACAAGTGGTGAGCCCGTCGCCGTCTTTATGTCCAAGCCAACGATCTAATTCGTACATAATACAGTGGTAGAGCCACGCATCAACTTTTGTGGTTGCATGAATGTGCCGGCTCGACCGGAGAAGTACCACGACCTCACAGAATACCGGCGTAAAATAGAAGTCTAACAAACTTCTGCGTTTCGTCTGGTGAGTGCAGGTAACCGGAGGCCCACACACCCTCCTCCCCCAATTATGGGGGAGGGGGGCACTCTAAGGGAGGCAACGCATCTACTAAGCGTCTGGTATTGCGGGTGTTCATGGGCGGCGGTAATCACTTACCATCACGTGAGCCACCTGCTCGTTTGCCTCCCTTTTCTTATAAAAAAAAAGTTTTTGAAAAACCCATTGGTACGAGCCTGCCATCTGGGGATCAAACACGGGTTTCTTGACTCGAAATTCTGACCACCCAGCCACTCGGCTATCGTGACTTTACACGAGAGGGTTTGCCATAATCACCATGCTTAAATGACAAGCACATTAGATGCTGCTACCCATCACCGGTCTACTCTGCTCTGCTATTTTTAAGAGATAGTAATCTCGCCGTCTGGTGGTTGCCATTACGATGTTCTAGGCTTTTTTTGTTCTTAGTTGCCTCTTACGACTTCCACGAGAAGAAAGGAAGTGAGAATATTCTTACTTCGTTACCAGACTGCCGTGTGCCATGGGGACACGACATATGTTTATATTCTGTCCATCTATCTTGGTGAATATAATAGAAATTACTTCAGAATATCATGATACCGAGTGGTAGGGTGGGAATTCGAGTCAAGAGACTCTATTCAGATCCCCAGGGGGCAGGCTCGTAACGATGATATTTTTAAAATAACTTATGTACGATTTATAGCGTTGGCTCTGCCATGAGACGCCGACGGGCTCACCGAATGGTATAATATCACAAAATTTTTTCGGTTTGAGGTGTTGTGGTGGAAGGTGGGTCGAAAGGATTTAATTGTCTAGGCCTCTGTCCATTGGAATAGCGTGAACATATTTTTTTACTACTTCAGAATGTCATGGAGTGATAAGTAGCAACATCTCTGTTCTTTTCCCTCCGTTATTAGACGATATAACCAAAAGAAGAGTGTTGCAGCTGCTACTACTATGAGAAACAGTTATAATTACAACAAACACATATAGCAGATTGCAAAATAAAAAAGAATATTAATAAAGTATTAATCATAAAAGAAATCGGTGTGAAGTGTGAAACCTGAAGCTTTTATTGCTCGGGTCATCGTTACTGGCATTTTGTAGAGCTGAACGTGTAGCGCAGGGCAGCCGGCGCGGAACGCCACCCACAGCGACAACGGCTACGCACATTGTACCGGGCATCAGCTTTTTCCTTTGGAAAGTTTCCGTAAGGAGGTAAACATGTTAGTGACTAATAAAATAAGTGACGAATAAATTTTAAAAACCGTCATGAAATTTATGCAGTTGTTCCTCATGCGTAATGATTGTAATACAGTGGCATGACATCAGTGCGCAGTTTAAGTCGAAGAAGGAAATTTGTGCTATATTCCACAAATGCCAGTTCTTTTATTCTATTATGTATTCAGTTATTCATAAAGTAGCGTAATTGATGAAGCATATTGTTGTATAGTGTTGATAATGTACATCAGTGTTGTACCGAAAAGTGCTGAAAATTTAATTGTTATTAAAGATATTTAATAGGCTGGTCTGCAAATTGCGTTAGTTCGACTCTACTACGTAAAAAAAATTATCAAAAGAATATATCGTATGTCTATCGGCGAGAAGAAGTACTGTAATATATCTTATAATGATTATTCATTTACTGGAAAACCATATACAACAGTATAAAACAACAGAATTCACTTAAATATTCATAATGTAAAATCAAAAACAGCGAATGGAATGGTACGCAGGACTCAAATGCGAGCGGGATTCCTGGGGTGGGAGTGGGGAAGGTGGGGACCTGTCTTGAACCTGTTACTTTAGCTGTATTTACGTCGACTTTCATCGCCAGGTTTTTTTTTGGTAGCACCGTCCCATCATTATGTTTTTGTGATTTAGAGCTCGGTTGGCTTTGTAATTGAACCGTTATGACCAAGCTTTTTTTGATAAATAATATCGACCGCTTTGTTCCTATTCTATTTCTAAGAATTCTAGTATTTCCTTTTTTTTTCATTTTATTACTAGAATACTTTAAAAAAATCACGATAGCCGAGTGGTAGGAATTTCGAGTCGAGAGACCCGACTTCGATCCCCAGGTAGCAGCCTCGTACCAATGGGTTTTTTCTACTTATGTACGAATTAAATCGTTGGCTTTGACATTGAGACGGCGACGGGCTCACCACCTGTGACGTTGTCCCAAAATATCTTCGTTGGAAAGTGTGTGTCGAAACGACTTAATTGTCTAAACCTCTGTCTACCCCTGTATTGGGTATGGCGTGAAGATATATTTTTAAGTATTCTAATAATAAAAGAAAAAGAAGTACTTCGACTTTGAGTCAATCTAGTCATCATAGCATTGACGACCTTCGTGGACGAGTGTTACCTCTGTGGTCCCGGGTTCGATTCCCGGTCACGTCAATGATGAAAAAACTTTTTCTATATTTTCTCGGGTCTGGGTGTTTGTTGTACCTTCGTTGTTTCTGATTCTATAAAACAATTGCTAAAGCTGCTCACTTTGGAATCAGAGAAATGTATGTGAAGTTTTCTTTATCTATGTATGTATGTATAGCAAAGACGGCGACGGGCTCACCACCTGTCTCGTTGTCACAAAAAATGTCTTCGGTGGAAAGAGGGTCGAAACGACTTAATTTTACTTATATTTATGTATAGCACATAAAACACTATCCTCGCCATAATGACAAGGTTTTTAAATTGTCACGTAAATCCTTTGTGCCTTTTGTTTATTAGAAGCTTTTATAATAGTACGCGGACAGTTATTCTTAAGAACCCGCAGGGAAAATCGAGAGTTACGTGATCGTTTAATCACACATAACAAGGAAATGAAGGAAGGCGGGCGATGTGACGGTGTGAATGAGGTCTTACCATTTTCAGCGCGAGCGGCGCCGGCCCGGCCTGAACTTTAACATTTCAACATTGAAGTGTTTACTTTGTCGACAAACAAGATGGCACAGGTAAAAGTTGGCAGTAAGCTCTGAAAGCTGTAACCTACTCACCTGTGGCCTTGAGGTAAAGTATACGACCGTTGCTAAAGGAACATCAATTGAACATTTTACTGTGCCATGTTAATCATAAATCAATTCATTATTACTTATTTATATTTAGTTTTAGTTTTAAGTCACTATAGCCGAGTTGTTGGGTGGTCGGAATTTCGAGTCGAGATATCCGAGTTCGATTCCCAGGTGGCAGTAGCAATGAGTTTTTCAAAAACTTAAGTACGAATTTCATCGTTGGCTTGGACATAAAGGCGGCGACGGGCTCACCACCTGTCACGTTGTCCCGAAAATATCTTCGGTGGAAGGTGGGTCAAAGGGCCTTAATTATCTAGGCTTGACCTCTGTCTACCCTGTATTGGGAATTGCGTGAAGATATATATATATATATATATATATATATATATATATATATATATATATATATATATATATATATATATATATATATATATATATATATATATATATATATATATATATATATATATATATATATATATATATATATATATATATATATATATTTATATATATATATATATATATATCGAGATATCCGAGTTCGATTCCCAGGTGGCAGTAGCAATGAGTTTTCAAAAACTTAAGTACAATTTCATCGTTGGCTTGGACATAAAGGCGGCGACGGGCTCACCACCTGTCACGTTGTCCGAAAATATCTTCGGTGGAAGGTGGGTCAAAGGGCCTTAATTATCTAGGCTCGACCTCTGTCTACACCTGTATTGGGAATTGCGTGAAGATATATATATATATATATATATATATATATACATATATATATATATATATATATATATATATATATACATATATATATATATATATATATATATATATATATATATATATATATATACATATATATATATATTTATATATATATATATATATATATATATATATATATTTATATATATATATATATATATATATCGAGATATCCGAGTTCGATTCCCAGGTGGCAGTAGCAATGAGTTTTTCAAAAACTTAAGTACGAATTTCATCGTTGGCTTGGACATAAAGGCGGCGACGGGCTCACCACCTGTCACGTTGTCCCGAAAATATCTTAGGCGGAGTGTGGCTCGACGGGACTTAATTGTCTAGACTAGACCTCTGTCTACACCTGTATTGGGAATTGCGTGAAGGTATTTATTTATTTATTTATTTTAGATTATGTTAAGAGCTTTTTACGAATTATATCGTTGGCTTGGACATAAAGACGGCGACAGGCTCACCACCGAAAAAGCCTTCGGTGGAAGGTGAGTCAAAGGGACTTAATTGTCTAGATTAGACATAAGATAACATAAGCTAAATTCTACTTTTCAAAAACTCACGTGTCATTATTTTTCTCTGAATTTAATTAAAGTTATTTATGTACTGTATATGATTTCCATCAGTATCTTCCCAGGTGAGAGGGAATCCCCAGCGGCACTGCCAGCCGCTCGCCCGTCGCTCGCTGCAAGTAATGTGTGTTTACGGAGCGCGAGGGGATTTCCGGCCGTTCAGAGCGGAGCCGACCTTTTCCCTATAAGGGCGCTGAACTGATTCACTGCGGCCTAAGGCAGCTCGCACACGGCGCGTTGTTTAACAAACCCTCTACAGTTTTTTTTTCATTGCTTAGTTTATTTATTTCTAAAGTCAGATATAGCATCTTATTCCTCTTATTTTCTTTATTTAGCTAACAGCAGTAGCCTGTGAATGCATACTGCGGGGCTAGCGCCCTCTCTCATATATCTTTGCGAGAGTTTAGAACAGGGAAACATACGCCACGCTACTCCGGTGCGAATCGGCCGACTTCAAATATTCTTGAAATAATGTATACTCTTTTACAATTATTTCTCAGACATACCAATTTTCTCTAGAACTTTCCTTGACCGTGCCGACTTGGCCGTGTTCGAGGTAAATTTCGAAACTGTTGTTAACAATTTTAGCAGTGACGACCTGAGAATTGAACCTGCATCATTCGCAAACGCCGTGAATACAAAGACTACCACGGCTCTAGCTTACACCGCAATAATTCTAATATAAAAGATAAACGAATAAATTTCTGCGTAAACATGTTTTGTTTTGAAACATGTTTTTTTAAACATCTCATTTATTTTTTATCATATTTCTTACGTTATAGTTTGTTATTCAATGTAATATAAGTAGATAACTAGCGCGTATGTATAGTTTTCCCCACACTGCGTTACACAACACTTAGTCATCAGCACTTAGCCATCAGATCGTCGCGTGTGGGTCCGTATGGACGGAGCCTTACAGCCTACAGCCGCGGTCCTGCGCTGCACTTGCACGGCTGCCGCGCCATTACAATATTATACCCTCGTCACTGCTGCAGTTGAATGCGCGCGCGGACGCTGCACTCGCAGCACCAGGCATTAACGCACATCGCAGCATCGCCAACCATCGTCCACACCTGCCAGTATGAGTCCCATCAAGTTGCTCTTGAGCATGAATCTGCCGCGGCGAGCTCCGGAGCGTTTACAAATATTATTTATCTAGGATGTTGTTTATACAAACCGACGAGTAATTAACTATTATTTTATTGTAATCAACTACGACCAATGCTTATATTAATTATATTGCAGGACTTAATTGGTATAGCTACTTTATATTACGGAGAAAAATCATTGAAGAATGTATTAATCAAAATTACTGACATACTTCTTATTATTATTATATTTAAACGATTCTTTCGTGACGTTGTAGCCAGACAGAACAGATCACCGAGTGTCACGGTCTATAGAATAGATAGTAATGCATGGACTGATCTGGTCTATCGACAATTGGCGACCTGTTCTATCATATTTAGGTTCTATTATCATTTCTACAAACATACTAAACGAAGTATCCAAGTATACTATTACTTCTTCAAACAATTTGTTAACGTGTTCTCCGAAAGTTAGACACCAAGTCGATTCATTTTATTGTCCACTTTGGCCATTAAATATTACTTCGTTCATTTAAGCAGTATAATACTTTTTCAACAATTCAAACAAGCTTATGAACTGTCAATTTATTCATTTTATTAGAACAACCAGTGTCTTGTTGATAATATTGATAGAACGTTGACACTAATCTGTAACAAACTTTGTTTTAAACAACGTGACAATTAAATGACGTCACTAATTATTTCATTAAGTAATTGGTTCGCGACTTAGAAAATACGATAAAGTCGATCACGGTTGTAAGTCGTAAAACAGTTTTATGTACACAGAAAACGAGCAGAGACCGGGAGCGGGAGGCTGGGAGGCTGGGGGCGATCGTTTGGCACATCTCGCACTCCCTCACGTGCGGGGCACTCCAGCCGGCGGCGTGACGCCTCCGCGGACCGGTTCCGTCTAGTCACCGTTTACCTGAATGAAATATCGCACGCCGATCACTCGTTTGGTTATTTTCCTCAACACGCGTGTGACGCTGCCTGCCGGTCGGCTCTCTGCGCCGCTCCTCCAGCGAATAAGTCTAATGACGGATTATAACTCTGATTATCCTCGTACCGTCTGCCGATGTCTGAATGCGGAAACTTTTAAATTCTAAATCAGTGCCCGTCATGTAGATAAATGTATGTAATATGTATTATATGATGTATATACACACATAAACATTGAAATATAAAATAGCTCGAAGTTTGCGCATACACTGTTTTACATTAAAATTCGATATGATGTATAAAAAAAGGTTACATACATGTTTACAACTTTTTTCATCGTGGAAAATTTTTTTTTAAACTGACTTAGTAACTAACTTACTTAATTATTGAGTAATTGTAACTAACAAAATGTTTCTAATCCGGTCACTGATTCATTGAAATTGTTAGTGATCCTTACAAAATCGCATATTCCCTGCGCACTAGACGTGGACTCAATTTGTACCAAACACTTTGCTGTGCTTATAGATGATTTTTGAAAGCGTTTCATAATTCATATTGATTGTATTGTTTAAATGAATTTATTTTATAAATTTTTCTAAAACCAATTCCGGACGTGGCAACTAGGGTTACTGTTAAAAATATTATGGCCAGACACTATATTTCACACATATTGGCACAGATTCTGCTTTGAGTAATGTCTCGAAGTACTCGTGGATCCTTTAATTCTAAGTCAAAGTTATAATTTCCCAAGTTAAAAGCATTTAGAGCTCTAGTTAGGTGTCGACTACATAAAAAGCGTCTTATATCTTGGGTAAAACAACATCAGACTTAGTTAAGCAAGACCGTAGTTTTAAATCTCTTCCACAAGAAGTCATTGTAATTTTTGGATGATACTCGATCACCCAAAAATTACAATGAAATACTACTACTGAAAACATAAATTCCTCATTTACAATATCAATAGGATGGACGATAAGCTGTTTATGCAACGGTTTTATTATTAAATCATCAACATTTCCAGACAATTTAAAAAATATAATATTTGATTGTATATTTTATTGTTTTATGTGTATACATTTGCGAAGGCATTTGTTATCTTTCCATTAACATAAAACGACATTACGTACAATTAAACCCAATTTACGGGCCGCGTATCTCGTGTGACATTGATCACACTAATTTCTAATTTACAATCTAGAATCCGGAATTTTTATTTTAATTTTGTTCTAAAAATGTGTACTTGACTTTATTGCAGTATCAATTTCTGACACTACGTTAATTGGTATTTGTTTGGAACTGGGCTGCTATTCTTATAATCACCTTATTTTTTTGTAAAATGTAAATTGTGCGTCTGGGTACTTTACTTGAGCACATGTTTATACACACATTAATATGAATTTATTTGAATTATATGGAATGGCATGACTAATTATTTATTTGGGTTTTAATTTTATCCATGCCCTTCTCTTAGTCCTTTTCCTTAGTCTTTTTCTCTGTAAGTCTCTAAACTACTAAGTAACAGAAAATCGATCATCTATCTCAGGATCATGGAAACAGTTATTGGTTATTTTTCCTACAAATAGTGTAGGGTGGAGTGAACTTTGTATGAAACTTTATCTCACTTCCGAAGAGTTTTTGGTTCTCATCACGCCACCACCATCACGATATTCTTTCAAAGATTTTACAAATGATGTTGTAAAATCTTTGAAAGAATATCTTCAGGCTATTCCCAATGCTAGGGTAAACAGAGGTGCAGGCAATTAAGTACCTCTGACCATCCATATCAACCGAAGATAATTTTGGGACAACGTGACAGGTGGTGAGCCCGTCGCCGTCTTTGTGTCCAAGTCAACGACATGAATCGTATATAGGTTTTGAAAAAACACATTGGTACGAGCCTGCCACTTGGGGATCGAACTCGGGTCTCTCGACTCGAATTCCGATCACCCAACCACTCTGCTATCTTGACTTTTTACGCCATCTGTGGGTAGCAAATTATATTACAAGGTCTTTTCCTTGGTTGGTTGTAACACTCACAGGAAGAAAGGTTGTCGAAGTCATACGCCGTAACCACACCAACCAAGTAATTCGATAAATTAAAAAAAAAACAACAAAAATCTTATTTGTTGATTCGATTTTCACTCGGGATGTTGCAAGCATCCAACTCACTCCATACATTCAAATCTGTCCCGTCGTTTACAACCTTTGGCGGAATAAAGAAAGTATTTATGGCGCTCGTGTGAACACATGTGTTAGGTGAGAAGTTGATAACGTAACAATAATAGAAAAACGTGGCCGATGCTATCTATATATCTACTTATTTGTTAACGAAACAAAAAAGAAACAAATTATATAGCCTTGTAGTTATTTTAAAGAATTATTACGTTGCAATAGTTCAAATGTTTGATCAACGGAATGCGGTGCATGCATACGAGTACATAAGGATGATAAGAATATTATGAAGCTGGTAAAAAAGAGATGACGCACGACGCCGAGCGCCCGAGAGCGCAACTTCTGAGCACCGCATGTATTATTACTGCACTTCTACAACACTTAATACTTTTCGAATATATAAGTGTTTGTAAACAAGCTAAACAATTCTTTTTTAGTTGGTACACTTAGCTACCACTTCGATATAAGAATATATTCTAAAAAAATACTAATTAATCAAAGTTTATAACTTCAGAATCAGGCATATCAAGTTCGATAAAAACATCAAGGAAATCTTAACAAACAGGTTGGAATGTAGGAGTGTACTAGATAAAAACTCTGTAAAACTTGTCTAAGATGATATTAAGTATGAGTAGTTATATCAGTATTAGAGAGCCTAACCTAACCTAACCTAACCGTTCCAACTTGGACCAGTGTCGTCGAAGAAAGGCTATAATCCAGGACAGACATATTCGCAAAACCACGTGCCAATTCCAAAAAATTAAAAAAAAAGAGTTTCAAATAGCGGTAAAAAAATTACAACAAAAATTTTATCTTTCATAAATCTGTAAACTGTTATAACCTTTCATTGAAACTCGAAATCTTTGTTCCACGTTCTTCGTATATTTCAAACCGATTTTGATAAATATGGTTTGCATATATTTTTTTTTAATTTTATTAATTTTTCACGTATATAGTACGCAGTTGCATGAATGTGCCTACAAGAGCGAGGCAGGTGGCAGGGTGCAGAAGGCAGCAGGCACAGTTTTGTAAGGCCATCTATAGGGTTGGATAGGATAGGATTTTGGAAGGATTGAAGTTAGTCAAAAAAATAAACATCATCACGCTTGATAGCCGAGTGGTTGGGTGGTCGGAATTTCGAGTCAAGAGCCCCAAGTTTGAGGATGCAGGCTTGTACCAATGGGTTTTGAACCTGGAAGAACTTATCTAATTCAGAAAGCGAACACCGACAGTAACGTATTTTAAGCACGTATACTACCTTTATGTGTACTTAAAGTAATAATAAATAAAATTAATAAATATCTTCCCGCAATTCCCAATACAGGGTTAGTTAGAGGTCTAGTCTAGACTATAAATTCCCTTCGAATCACCTTCCACCAAAGATATTTTCGGGATAACGTGACAGGTGGTGAGCCCGTCACCGTCTTTGTGCCCAAGTCAACGATATAATTCGTACATAAGTTTTTGAAAAACCCATTGGTACGAGCCTGCCACCTCGGTTCGAACTCGGATCTCTTGACTCGAAATTCCATGTCTCTAAGGTTTAGATAGTCGCTTCTCAAGTTTTCGGTCCCAAAGAATTTAAAAAATAGTAGCAGTTAAATAATGGCAGAGCTCTATCGATTTGTAAGTCACTTTCCAATGTACAGTTTTTCCGTTAATTTAGGAAATCATATATCAACATGATAATCAACGCATTTTGTTTTGATAACAACAAACATATTTTTAATAAGAGAAACAACAGAACAAGTCTACTTTTTCTCATAACATGAGAAAAATTATTTTAGGCAAATGTGGATATATGGCTATATAGCGAATGTCTTAATCATTGCACACTCACAGAAGCAGAACATCGACTTTGAAAATGTTTGAACACCTGTATAGTGCAAACAGTTTTTGAATAAAATTTTTGTATTTCTATTTCTACTTATATTGAACCTGATGCCTTTAACATTATATCATGATTAAATGAAGTAATAAACATAACGAAACTATCGCGAACATCCTTTCGTTCTGTAAATTACACTCGCACATGTTTGGAGAACGCAAAAAAAGGGACTAATTAGCATAAAAACCGATATAATCACCTCTATTTGGTACTGATTCAAATTAATTTATAAAATTTACATAAGTTAATTAAGCAAAATTAGAACACTGATTAAAATAAAATGTAGATGGTTTTGAACTTTTTAAAATATTTTGAATTAAAGTTGAAAAAATTGGAAAGTGTACAAGAAATGATAGTATGAAAGAACTATGCCGCATCGCTATCCATAAATACAAAAGAAAAATACTGATAGCCAATGTTTGTTTGAAGTTGAAGTCCCACGACTAACCTACCACCCATAGTTTTATTACTCAGAAATGGAGCCTAATTGTTTTTATACGTGTTCGTTGTGTCTGTTCCTTTAATGAATTTGACTGCGCTGAGTAGATGCAATGAAATGTAAGACGAGTCCGTGATAAGATACAATTAAAATTAATTATCTAATGACATCAGATGTGTCCAGAGTCCCGCGAAAACATATCGAGTAATTGATTTGTCCCCGGGTAGGATTGAGCCGCACGGCCCGCCTGGCGCCACTTCTTCAAGTCATCCAACTTTGACTGACGTTATATAAATTTGCAAAATAACTAACTAAATATTTAGCGACTACTTCAGTGGATATCTTTATTCATGTTTGCAATGTAGAGTTATCCTCTACAGTTTTGTTGTAACACAATATTACGAATCTCCCTTTTCCACATTGGCCTAAAATAATTTTTCTCATCTTATTCTACTTATCAAAAAAATATGTTTGTTGTTATCAAAACAAAATCCGTTGATTATCATGTTGATATATGATTTCCTAAATTAACGGAAAAACTGTACATTGGAAAGTGGCTTACAAATCGATCGACACGATCTGTTTTACTATAATTTATGAACTCCAGCCGTCGTCCTGTCAAAAAGTACAATTGGTCAGGTTTCTGTTAGGCAGTCATGATAGGTGTAAAGTTTGTGATGTCGTTATTCAAAATAAAATAAATGCGATAACGTTGTTTAATTTTAACTCTATGTGTGCTACGAACGTAACGATAGTATAGTTTTCGTGTCTAGAATTAATGAAGGAAATATATATGTACTGTAGCAGTAAATTTTGTATACAGAACTTCTATATTTGACTTGACTCTATACATTTTGGGTTTAAAATAGTAATTTTGCTATTTTAAACCTATGTGGTTTTATGATACAAAAAATAAAGTACTTAAAGAATCATAACATTAGGTTTTAACGCAGACGCAGTTCCGGTAGATCCTATCAGTTCGTAACTCCCAATTTTTGTGGATATATGACTCTTATGATTTCTTATATTTACGCGAATACTACACATTTAAAATAAAACGATTTTCAGATTTTATCGCGTTTTTTAATTTGACTCTGTGACCACGGATGCTGTAAAGCATCCGAAACGTCGGGAAATAAAAACAGTTTGTAAAAACTAATTAAAAAACGCGATAAAATCCGAAAATCGTTTTATTTTAAAGATATATGATTCTATTTGATTCTATAACTGAACGCAGTTTCAAAAGTGCGTTACGATTTTCAAACTCTTCGTCCCGTCTTTTCATCAGTTTATTAGTAGTCCGTCCGCTGCTGAACAGTGGGAAGAATTGTCCCAACAGCCAACTTGCAAGCACATCGGCAATTATCATGTAATAATCCGATAATTTAATTAATATTTAAATTGAATTCGTTGATTTCTTCACATATATGTGTGTGTAAGAGAGTTTACTAATTAAATGTTGTGTATGAAAAACAAAACATTGAAAAACTACTAAATATCATAATAATACACTCAGCTTCCTCTGTATATATATATACACAATTATTCTTGAGGCTGTGTGCATTTCTTTTGCTTGAATGAAAATTGAATGATTATGGGTATGGTTGAGATTTTAACCAGGAAATACTATCTGCTGATTCACACAGAGTATTGATAATTGACATAATGTGTTGGTAACATGACTACAACCAGGAAATGTTGTAATGAGTTCTGTCTGTCGCAACCCGGTGCCGCTGCTCTAGCGTAACACTCAATGTCATTTACTTTGTTTGCATTGTATACAATCGGTTCTTGGGATATCGGCCAATCGATCGCAATTAATTTTTCACTGGAATAATCTAGTGCCGTGTGATGACGGCGTAAGAATATACCACCCGCTTTCTTATTATAAACATATAAGCGGCAACGTGTCTGGTATTGTGAAGCACATCCAGGGAAGACCTATTTCTAAATTTTATAAAATGTCATACTAAATGCTATGTTCTGTGAGAGTTGGTTCAAAAGATTACGCACTCTCGTGACTTGTAAAATTAGTTATAAATAAAGTTTAAATAACTAAAAAATATTAACATGACATTAAATTCTCGACTTAAAATCAATACGTATTACGTTTATCCGAAACAAAAACAACATGTTGATAACCTCTGTCGATTTCTTCAATTTGCGTCTAAAATATTATCATAGTTCGCCCTCGATCCCGAATGTTAAAACAACTAGCCAACGTTTAAACAGTTATCATTTGCCATCAACAGACTTCGGCTCATAGCTATTCATGTTCTGTTAAATGGTGAAATTGTATACTATTGTATTGGTAAGTGTATTGATATATATATTAGAATATTAAAAATTAAATACAGGGATACACAGAGGTGTAGTCTAGACCATTAAGTCCCTTCGACCTACCTTCCACCGAAGATATTTTCGGGACAACGTGACAGGTGGTTAGCCCGTCGCCGTCTTTATTTCCAAGTCAACGATATAATTCATACATAAGTTTTTGAAAAACCAGCCACCTGGGGATCGAGCTCGGGTCTCTCGACTCAAAATCCCGACCACCCAACCACTAGGGTTTTAAACTATTGAATTACTGTTTGCTTTTCTATCGTATTTGGGCAACATTTATCTATATTTTTCCGCAAAGTAACGCATCAATGGGCGATGGTGAGTGGTCAATGAATGTTTTATGTTTATCCTGCTGCTGTGAGAAATGTGTGTCACGCGCCGCCGATGTCGTGCGCCGGGGATTCCCACGGCGTAGACTAAAACTTTCAGCTCCTACTTTACAATCAACGAATCCATATAGTTAATAAATTCAATACATAACTAAAACTCTTCCGCGTCGTCGGTGACGCACGTGTCGCCGCGCTGACTTTCTGCGGAATTTGAGTGAGCGCAAGCTCCGTTATCTAACTTTTTAACACTAATTATGTTCTATCGCGCGTTGAACCTTGACCGTTGTCTGTATCACTGACTATGTAATATTTTGTGTGTTATAGCAGATGCGTTGCCTCCCTTAGAGTGCCCCCCCCCAGAATTAGGGGAGGGGGATGTGTGGGTCACCGGTTACCTGCACTCACCAGACGAAACGCAGAAGTTTGTTAGAATTCTAATTCACGCCGGTATTCTGTAAGGTTGTGGTACTTCCCCGGTCGAGCCGGCCCATTCATGCAACAAAAAAAACTGATGCGTGGCTCTACCACTGTTAAATGCATGTAAGAAATGTAATAATATCAACTAGAAAATTTTCTCGTCAGTCACGATAGCCGAGTGGTTGGATGAAGGGTTATTTCAAAACTTATGTACGACTTATATCGTTGGCTTGGACATAAAGGCGGCGACGGGCTCACCATCTGTCATGTTGTTCCAATAATGTCTTCGGTGGAAGGTGGGTCGAAACGACTTAATTGTCTAGATCTCTGTCTACCTCTGTATTGGGAATGGCGTGAACATATATATTTTTTTAATACTTCAGACGCCGCAACACGTCCCCGGGCTGCTGAATTTCGTACCAACTATAATTGTATAAAATTATTATGGAGATGAAGATAAACAAGTTCGTACAATTTTTTGCAGTGGTCGCTCATATCACAGTGTATTATAATTATATTAGCGAGCGATTTCCGCCGGACAATTTTCGGAATTGGACAATACGCGTAGATAGGTTGCGGAGCAGTCGCGCCTCATCGCGTCACGAGAACTTGTTTCGCTAATGGGACACGAGAATTTAGAAAAAAAATCCCAAAATGATATTGAAACCAGTCCAACGTGTTTTAGGCCAACTGCCGTCTCAGTGTGCTTCTAGAGCTCCAATTAACCCATTGTTTCATCTAATGCGATATGATTTGCTTGTCGTTATTTGTGCACAGCTTGAATTAATCGCATTTCACATCATAGACGTAGATAATTTTTGTATAGGCATATTATTTTTATGATATTGATTTATGAATACTTGCCTAAGCAACCAGAAATACCTGCTTTACAATTTCAACAATGTGTATTTAGCTGTTAACTAACTAAAGTAACATTGAAATGTATAAAATTAATAAAATGAAAATTATATACACATATTTACATTTCGCCGTCATTCACTATCTATTTACGACACAGAATCGTAAATTTTTTGCTTTTTCCTTTTCTTATAATTGTTAGAGTTGGCAAACACACCGTCTTTAGCAGCTTTAACTTTGTTTTAAGTAAGAGAGCTGTGTATGTCAGGCAAAGCATAAAAAAATTGAATGCTGTCAAAACTTAATATTTTTTGTAAAATTTTTGTAAAATCCTCCGCTCTGGAATGATGCTTGAATGTTGTAGCTTTTCAACATAATAAACTAGTGTCTTAAGGTAATACTTATAAAGACGTTCTTAAATAAACAAGTTCTTTGTCTAACGTCTTTTTAAAACAAACGTCACAGCGAATGAGCGGCGGCTCCACGTGCGACCGGTTTGCGAACTGTTGCAGGCGTCTATAAAGATTTACTAACAAAAGTATAAACATCAGTAAAGGAATTTTAACTTAAGTTAATTACTATCAAAGCGAACATAATATCTAGTTATTATTATATTTGATAACAGACATGTTATGTTGTTATTCATGGTTATAAATTTATAGTGTAGTTAGGTGGTTATTTTTATTAAGAAAGGTTTTGATTTTAACAAGTCTTTTAGTTTTTTGTCACATCTTTCCGCTAGAAAAATTAATACTGATATGTTTTATTTTGTTTGTTCCTGGTTGAAAACATCTCGTACTCTGTATTGGTAATTCAAAAATCCTAACAGTTGAACTTGTTTCCGTCTCTTAGCGATCATTTTCCAGAGCAGCATGGCGCAGAGCGTGATGTTCGCCTGGAGTGTCAAGAGTGTCGGGTTCTAATTGAATTAAGTTCTCAACTTATTCTATACTTTACGACAGCGCTGACGCCAGTTTATGACGAGATAGTGTACGGTGTATAAAACTTATTAAATATGAATAAAATATGGGATGGACATTTGTATTTACTATACTTTCTCTACTCTACTCGCTTAAGCCACTGTCGCCGTTGCTAATGCAAAACATCAATCTTGATGTTTGTGATCGGAATGGATTCAGTCATCAAACACTATCTCGCTGCGCGACAACTCCGATAACAGCACTTGCCACTGGAGCTACGTTTGGTGACTGCACGTTATGTGATTGTGAAACTTAATACTGTTTCGCCTATCGGGAACAATGTTATAGGATACCAACATCATAATAGTCCCGAAAATATCTTCGGTGGAAGGTGGGTCGAAGGGACTTAAATGTCTACCCCTGTATTGGGAATTACGTGAAGATATTTAAATTTAAATTTTAACATCATAATAGTATGTATACACGAGTGAGAAGTCTGTGTATCAATTATGTTTTTGAATCTTTTGATTCTAAGCGCAGCTACTTTTGTCTCGTTGACCCAATGACGGAAAAATAGTATTTCCGTCATTTTACATGCTATTGGAATATTATTATATATTCCTTACGCCTTCATAGATAATTGCAAGGAAAAAAATAAACATTCAGAGTTACTAGCATTTATTGTATATATTTATATATTATTAGGGACCACTGAAAATCAGGGCTGGCATGTACCTGTCAGTGCAGGTTTCATCCCAGCAATATACCTGAGTGGCTCACCTATTTTGGCACATTGCACTTCTGCAAAATGGCGATCGTATTTAATTTATTGTAAATGTCTCAGTTTTTTTTTTTCATTTCTATTTAATTTTAAGTGCTAAAATAAATGTTTCTTTCTTTCTTTCTTTCTTTCTTTATTGTATTTTATGTTCCAACTTTCTTTATGTTCCAACTGGTTGTAACGTCACGCGATCGGGTGGCCACAGGGCACGAACTCGCACAATGACATTCACCTTTTACAAATCTTGAATTTTGGCAACAGAAATTCTTATTCTAATTCTGACAGTGTGACATTTGCACAGATTTATGTCACTACTCGGTAGTGCTCGGTGTACTCGGCACCTGATACTCGCCGCCTTTGAAAACAAGAAAGAATAATCCATTAATTAATTGTAAATGGGAGGGAACGAATGAATACAAATATAATGCCGAAACAATAACAAAAATAATGTCAAAAACGAACATGATTTTTTTTTGTGTAAAATAAATTTGCAATGTGTAGGCAAAATCTTTTAGCCGGTGTCTAGGAATCTTTAAAATATATCTTTTATTTTGTAATTTTTAAATCTCCAATTCGTAGTTGTCCTACGCGTGTCAGCGCGCGATAGCCGCGTGCGGACTCTGCGCCGGACAAGTTCAAGGCACTGTGCGGTGTGCGGGAACAGCCCACTGCTGATGAAACCATCTCACCCGCGTTGTGCCCTTGTTTGCTCGCTTCGTACGATTTTTATAATTTTAATATTTTGATTATTTTATTGTAAAACTTAACTATAAAACATTAGTTTTGCTAAGGGAAACAGTTAAAAATGCAACAGGCTACAGATAAACGACTTTCTTAAAAATTACCAGAACAAAATTCAATAGGCCAGTGATGGGCAGCCACGTTTCAGGTGCAAGGCGTCTGATAACATACTATTTATGTCTATACTCTTAATGACATTGAACGTCATGACAATGTCTTATTTTAAGACGACCTGGAAGACTCTAAGAAAAGGCAATGGAATGAATTCGACAAATACACAAACGACTGCAAGATATCGTAGAGATAAATGAAACATGTTGTGGTACATCTTCATCTTTGGATATGTAAAATTGTTAAATACTAGTGCTGTTAGTGACGTAGGCGCAAGGAACGCGCGATATCTATTTTTGCTGAACAATTTTTAAACGTTTCCCGTGTCTGGCGAGCGGTGGCGTGCGTCACCGCCATGGTGAGGAGTTTTTGTTAGATATTCGAAAAGAGAACGCCGGCGTGAAGGACACGTTACGTTTACTCCTCTCTAAGAGCAGTGAGAGCTGTTCGTAGAGTCTGTGACTCACACTGCTTGGCACAATGATTTAATGAAGTACGCTACCGAATTCCATTTTCATAACAAAATAAAGATTATTGTAAAAAAAAGTTAATCTTTCTCAAAGTGTCAATATTTAAAACACTGTACAAAATAGTCATTCATTAATATTTACAGAACACTATGTGCTTAAAATTATGCACTGTTTATTTTTTAATTTGGCATGCCGATATAGACACAACATTTTGTCAAACAGTCGAATGGAGTAGACATAATTAACAAAACTGGCAACGTTTTGACATAATTAAATTTTAGTTGCATTTCGAGCAGTGAATTGGCCGCTAGCAGAGTTCCTGCGGCTTCTGTTGACGCGAGTACTATATATTGGTTTTAATACATAACGTACATACATAAGGGTCAGTAAAACTTTACTGGAAGACATAGGCCTCTTCCGTGCGGGGGGATTGGCTATAATCGCTACGCTTGGCGAGCGGATTGACGATCCCAGTACTTGACAGCTTACTCTTGTTGGATTTAAATTTAAAAACAACCGAACCAAACTAAATCTAGAATAATTGTGACAAGAGGTCGCTGACGAAGAAGAAACTGACGAAACAAACTACGTAAATGCATTTAGTTTTAATTTGTATCATTCTATTTTCTATCGCCTCATTATGGCAAGTACAATACTTCACGTTGGTGGTTCAATAATAACACAAATGTTTTACACTCGACCGCTTACATGAGTATAGTGTGTAAATAAGTTATCGCGAAACGATTAAAATGACTGTATTGGACAGTTATTTTTAAAATTATATGCAAAAGTACTGCCAACTGCTCAAGATATCATTGCTTTGGTCCCACTTGTAAGAATCTTGCATTTTCTATTTAATGGGATTTTGATTGATATTAAATTATGTTTTGAATTATAGACTGGCGCTACGTTGTTATGTTTTTTTTTTATTTATTTATTCGAGTACATTATCCCGCAGCACTTAACAAAAAAGAGGTAAATTAAAGTAGAATACAACTTGTTTTTGCTATCACAGCTTGTATCACATGTGGTATAGCTTAGACTTCATTATTTAAACTATTTGGGTGAACAAGCTTCACTTGGAGCATCCATGGGGGTTTGGAAGTTCGCATTTAATTTTCTCAGAGATAACTCTCATCTAGATAAAATAGCGATGCATTCATTTATGTATTTATGCACACTAGATTAGCACATTTAAAGTAATCAAGTAAAATGCCGATTAAATGACGGACTGTTAATAAAATAAAACGGGAAAAACTATATCACAATAACATAAAAATATCAAGAATAGGGAAGGTATAATTCCAATATGAATGGTTTACATTTTTAGTTTCAGATTCAGATCAAAATTGTCATGGCGAGTTAGTATTTTAGTAACCTATCTCTTTTGTAACAATTTAATTAGTTTCGAAGTTAACTTAACGATCATAAATGAACAGTGACGCGTGCCGGTGCGTCGCCGTGGGTTTCCCTGGCGGTAGAGCGTCCGTCGCCACTCAGCGGTTTTCGTCGTAATTACAAATTAAATACAGAGCTGATAGTGTTCTAGATAGATAGTGTATTTTCGTCAACCGCGGAATTGATCTCTCACACGACACTATTTTGGTTCTGATATGTTCTAAAATTCCTCCGGTGAATAGAACAGGAGGTCTCCTAACTCGAATGAGATTCACCTAACTAATCAGCTAACATGTAAGCTACATTGAGTTATAAAATACTTTGGCGGTTTATTCCCGAAACACGGTATGATATAAGGAATTACATCAAACTGAACCCCTTAAAGCACAATGGTCCACGACGTGCGCGAGAGGAGCATGTTACGTTATAAATCAAGCAGAGCCAGTATTTCCGCATCTGTTTTTCCGAGCCGGCGTGCCGCGAGCTGCCCGGTGAAATTAACCGCCGACCACAAATTGTTAGCTTTAATATCTAAGTATAGTCTAGTCGCTCCGCTAATTCCTGATCTTTCTGATCTCGCACTGTGTGATCCTTGGCAGCTCAATTTGTCTAGGGGTAATAAATAGCCAACCGGATTATTTAGGTTGCATTTCAAACATATGGTATTTTAAAAGAATCTCACTACGAAACTGTGGTTTTAAAGTAAAAAAAAATCAATTGAGAAATTGAATGGAATTTCTGTATGGATTAATAAATAATAATTTTCTTCACATAAAGATTTTATTATGAAATTATAATACACGATTCCGCATGCGAGACTATGGTATATGTTACCTGGTCCTAAGAGAAGAACAGAGCTAGCAGCACTACACCGACCACGCGACACGTGTTTCGCCTCAAAACAAGGTGTTATCAAGCGTGCGTGTTGACAACGCCATGTTTTGACTACGTGAACGTAGTGCGTGTACATGATGTAAATAGATATTCATTCATATATGACGACCTCCGTGGACTAGTGGCGTAAACACCGGGTTTCAAGGTGTCGCCATCTCGAGGTCCCGGGTTCGATTCCCATACCTCAATGTTGTTCCTATCTATATACATGTATTTATTATATATATGACTCGAGTACAAACATTCATATACATTATACAAATGTATAACTCTAGCAGGAATCAAACTTGCAAACGTTAACTTCAGATACAGTGTTACTACCAACGAGACTGTCCTTAAATATAATTTTACAATAACATCTTTATTATAATTAATTTCCGCGAACTAACGCCAAAGTGTTTTAAGTATCTTTGTTTATTCACATTAATTGTAATTATATATATTTTTGTCTTGTTAGGTACAAAGCAGTTTTGAAAATACAATTAAATACTGAAAATTTTGAAACTGTTAGTAAAAAAAACATTCCAAAATATATTAACCAACACATTTACCCAAATATTTAACAATATGAACAACGCTTATGATAATTAAAATTAAATAAAGTTCTTTTATTCTATAATTAACATCCAGACACTTGTAAATCTATTTTAGGTTTTGATGAAATAATCTCGTTCCAGATTTATTTTACGATGATGCGATGAAGTGAGTTTCTATGTGAAATATAGCCATTTGAAGGAAGAATAGAAAATATTCGGGGATTCCAAAAAATATAAGTTCACAACGGTATATAAATAAAAAAATAGTTTAAAAAGCGGGAGGTGCTATAGGACAGTTGATGCTAATATTTTTTTCTTCTTACATTTTGTAGCTGAACACAAGCCTCTCCCAAACCTCCCAAGGAAAGGAGGTATAAAAAATTAGTTTTTGGCTGATAATGGTAAAAGGTAAATTCATTGTATTAAATTTTTTTCTTAATGTTATTGTTTCCTTTATACTTTTTTGCTGTAGACTTTTACAGCCCTTTATATTTGTATGTATTTAAATGAAAAAGCAATTCTTCGATCATTATCCTTTGCAACTTTATGGAGTATAAAAAGATGTTATACATTTAAAATACTTTTTAAGTCAAGTTTAATGCACAAATGTCTTAAGAATCGCACTAGTATGGTTTCTGTCTTATTTATATCCGTTTTATACATACGATGTTTATATACAGTTTTATATGATGATTGGACAGTATCAAACTGCGAAGTTGTTTAACAGTATTAAACAGCTTTGCAGTTGTCATTAAGATCACAACAATCTATTGGCCTAGTGACACTGTTGTAGCAAAGTTTTAATATAAATAAATTATCAATTCGCACAACCGAATATTACATTAACTTGATTTAAATCACTTCCATCAACACTATAATTAAAATTTATATGTTATGTTTTTTTAAATGTCAGGTCCTGTGTTTCACGATATTTTTTATTTTTTTTGTTTTCTAACGTCTCTTTGATAGTAATTCGATGCCTTTTTTTGGAATTCATCAATCAGCAACAAAACTTAATGACCTGTGTGTTGAGACAAGGAATGAGATTCAAATGAGAGTTGAAATCAATAGTCGGAAAACCGGCAGATTGTTGATTAGACTGAAATTCTATTTGATCGAATATAGATTGGTGTCCTTGACTTCGCACCATAACCTTTTCCTTGATCTTACCTACAGACATGTCTTTCGCACAAATATTTAATTGCTCTTTGTCATGACAATATTACGGAGATCAAAATGGAATTTAATTTAGTACGGGAAATTGGTTACAGTAGCATGTGCAAAGAGGTCCTGATTTCAGATACTCACGATAGTATCGTGCAAATCTTCTAACGTGTTTGTGTTGCCAAGTTGATCATAAACTCCAGTGGGCGCGCCATGGGTCTGAAGCGGCGCACTGCCATGTCCAATAATAGAGTTTGAATAACTCTTTTAAAAGTTTTATACTCAGCATGAATTAGGTAAAAATATTTAAATCATTCTAAAGAGTGAAAATCACGTTAGCCGAGTTGTTGGGTGGTCGGAATTTCGAGTCGAGAGACCCGAGTTCGATCCGCAGGTGGCAGTACCAATGAGTTTTTCAAAAACTTATGTAAGATGGAGACGGGCTCACCACCTGTCACGTTGTCCCGAAAATATCTTCGGTGGAAGGTGGGTCAAAGGGACTTAATTGTCTAGACTTGACCTCTGTCTACCCCTGTATTGGGAATTGCGTGAAGATGTTTTTTTATTCTAAAGAGTGTTACGAACACTGGCGAGGGCCTTGCGACACTAGCGCCTTGCAGGTAGCTCTCGCGGACCACCATTTTTTGAATATTTTAAACACGAGTAGAATAGTCACTAAGTTTAAGACGTATCGCTTTTTTGTTATGTGAGCGTATAACTTTAGTTTACAAGGAAATATTTCAACGTGAACAAACTTGAATTATTGATAATACAATCTAATACTTTTTATTTTGCTGTAGGAAAATAAAAATGTAATATTATCCTCAAACATGTAACGTATCAATAATACAAGAGTAGGATATTTAGCGTTTAAATCAATTAGGGACCGTATGTGTTGTGACCAAACGAAGCTGTTTATATCGTCTTGTTGCTGTGTAGTCGGAATTACTCGCTTGATTAAATTTTATAAAGTAGTTCCACACCGTGCTTTTTGTAACTGTTCATAGAATTTTCTGATTGAAGAGAACTAGAACTAGATTTAGAATTGAAGGCTGATTTTGTGCCATAAGGCGTACGACTTAAGTGGTTTGAAATTGGGCTGGCAGAAAAGAGAAGTTGATCACGTACTGTAGAATTATCCTGTATATATATTAAATGTAGTTTCCGCAACGAGCGTGCAGTGTCGATCGCTGACCAAACAATTAACCCGTGTGAAAAGGTAAGGATGTTGACTGCAAGCAATAACTCGATTTTTTACCGTTAACTTTGGGCGCTTGGGAGAGCGTCTCCAAACCAAACCAGCAGCTATTTATGTTGCCCTAAACCGAACCGGCCGCTTGTTGTAAAAAATTGATACAATTTAATTACAGAACTTTCTAGAGAATTTGCCGTTGACAGGAACGAAACATAACTTTATCGCGGTCGAAAGCTGTTGACCGAGCGAGGTGCGCGCGTTTTTGCGGTTAGTTCTGATGTTCGCGGGTCCTTATCATCCGGAGCATTGCTGTGACGCTTCCAGATTCTGCTATTTACAGGCAAACACATCTTCTTGCAATTTGCCTTCTTGCAATTTAATTCCAATATAAAGTATAATTTGTTGTAAATTTTATATAATATAATGCTCTTAAATAATAAGGAATTATAAAATAAAATTCTCAAACGTTGTTTTTTGAGCTCTCGAAATAGAAAATTAGAGTTTAAAAAAAATAATTCGTGCGCGCAAAACTTATCAAAGCCCCTCTCAGAAAGATTTTTTTTTTTGCAACGGAATTAATGATGCTGACTTACCAGTCCGAGGAATCCGACGGTATCATCTCTTTCCTTCTTTTTGTTTGATTCGCCCATGTCGTAGGCCTCTCCACGATGGCTCACGAATCTCTTGCTCTGGCCCTTCATCACTGATCAATGAATCGTCGTGTAGAGTGCGTGCAGTGCGGCGTCGCGCGCGCTTTTCACCCCCGAGTCGGGCAGACAACGCATGGACGCATGCGATCTCTCCGCAAGTCGGCGAGCCACTGGCGCGGGCGTCGCGACGCGCCCCGTAGTCGACGCCGCGCACTGTCGCATGGGAAACCCCTCTGAGCTTTGATTAGTTTACCTGCAGCGAAACTTTCTAGCATACTACAATACTTAGAATAGCCAAGCAATTGACAATGCCTATTGGCAGATGGCAGGATAATAATATAATATACTGAGGTAGACAGAGGTACAGACAAAGTCTTTTTCACCTTTCACATAATAAATTTTATGCACTACAAGACCATTGCTGACCCTGTCGCCATATCTATGTCCAAGCCAACATTATAACTTATGTATAACTCGTACATAAGTTTTTGAAAAAGAAACTGTAAAACGGTAAAATTTACATAATACACAATTACATAGAAAAATACCTATATAGGAAACTTACACATGAGTACAAACATCATATACCTATCTTATACATTATATATCTATCTCTAGACTACCTTGTTATTATCGTTAACTTGTTCATATACCATTCATGGGCATGCAATTGTCTTCAGGGTGGGAAGTCATTACCAGTACGTTAACAAATTAACAACGTCGGGGTAGAGCGGTGAGCGAAGCGTCAGCTCTCGCTGAGCCAGAACATGTAAAAAAGCTATGATTGCAGTTCTTCCAGTGTAACTACATTGATGCTTTGGTCGTCCTGCGCTCCTGACCTTACAATCATTCCTCGAAAAGGCATTGGATATTAAAAACGGAAAGGCCAGCAAGTGATTGTGCGGTGGTGGCCACAGCTGCTGCAATCTTATATTTTCCTCGTGGAAACGTTGCAACGAGCGACCAACCCGCTCGTCTAACAGAACCTCAACTGAAAGCTCTGTGCAGCTGCGCTGCGAGGAACGCCTCATCAAGTTTTGCTTCGAATGTGCTGCTTATCGACATCAGCAGTCGAAGATTTTCAGGAATCCATGAAAATCCAAATATTTATAAATAATGTATCAAATTTCTAGAAATTCGACGAATCTTACATATAAATAATTTCACTATTTTATCATACCTATTTGGTACTTTTAAATTTATCGAAGAGAGAATTCAGCTGATTAAAAATCCACGCACTGCCTAGTACACACAACATATTCTCACCGATTGTAACTAAAAGTAGTGATAAATAAATAAATGAATCAAAGCGATAAATAAATAATACAAAGAGTAAATAAATAAATCATACGTTCCACACAAAGATAGATAGGGATATCATATATACATATATAGATAGGGCCAACATCACATACATTGCTCCGATCCCAATATAAGATGCTAAAGCACTTGAGATATGGGAATCGGAAACAACGAAGGCACCACAAACGCCCAGACCTGAGGAAATGTAGAAAAAGTGGTTTTTCAATATTGTCCTGACCGGGCATCGAACAAGGTTTTATTTTTTTTATAGAAAAGGAAGGCAAACGAGCAGGTGGCTCACGTAATAGTAAGTGATTACCGCCGCCCATAAACACCCGCAATACCAGAGGGATAGCAGATGCGTTGCCGGCCTTAGAGTGCCCCGCCCCAGAATTGGGGGAGGGGGGTATGAGGGCCTCCGGTTACCTGCATTCACCAGACGCAACGCAGAAGTATGTTGGACTTCTACTTCACGCCGGTATTCTGTGAGGTCGTGGTACTTCCCCGGTCGAGCCGGCTCATTCATGCAACAACAAAAGCTGATGCGTGGCTCTACCACTGTTTAAAGGTCTGAGGGTCGTGAAAAATATTTTAGCAAAGTTAAAATTAACCGTCGGAATACTGCAGATTTTATCCTTCCTATGTTTAGTTAATTTAATGTATAAAGTATTACGGTGTTGAAACATTACTGAGTATGAGATGAAAAATTGGCATACATTAAGTACATTATTAAGGATCAGCGCACTGAAGTTGCAATAGGTCTGCCACATAGCTCGAGCTCGAGATAACCGTTGGGGAAAAAAGATTCTGGAGTGTAAACCTCGTACAGGCAAACACAGTGTGGGACGACCCACCACGAGATGGAGTGACGTCTTGCAAAATGTTACATAGTTTAATTTAAAAAAATATTCTACGTTTCATTTTAGCAGTATTTTTTAGAAAAAATTATTCTTCTAGTTACAATTAACAAGTGGAAATGTTATCTGAACATATTGTTACGTTAATCTGTGAAACCCAGTAAATCAGTGAAACTCAGTTAAAACCATACATAAGTTTATTCAAAATAAGTTATAAATTAATTGTTTTGTGTTCAAAATACAATAATTTAGATAAAACAGTGTGACAGTACAAAACATTAACGTAAAAAGTGTAATAATATTTTTAGAAATTGTTTAAATCTGTGTTTATAAAACTTTTGTGAATGGATTACAATATACCCTACGTTATCAGCTGTTAATATTATGAATAACGAACATTGAAGCGACTAGTCACCTATTTTAACACTTCATTCATCAATTAAGCTGGTCTAACGATATAACACTTCAGCGTTGAAACTTGGCGGACCGCGATAGAATCCCACCGTATCGAAATATTTTTGTTCATTATAATATCACCACAATACTTCGCAGAAAATTTATTATTACGCCATCTAGCAATCAATAAGATTATGAGTTTCTACAGTAATATAACAATTAGACGACCACGAACTCGATCAGAATCAAATTCTGATAAAAATGAAGTTGACATACTACCAGAAGCACTACCAGAAGCCTACCGGAGTTGTCAACTGATGACATAGATGAAATACAAGGGTTATTACAAAAAATTCAAGATTTAGAAACACAACTATGTAGTGCACATGAAGAAATTTCTCAGTTATCGCTTGAGAATAACAGTCAAAAAGAATGAATGAAACGTTGTTAAAGAAAAATGAATTATTTCAGAAGATTACTTTTAGCCCAACAAAGTACAGAAGGTGTACTTGTTCACCTCAAAAGTCAGTTCCTGACTTTTGAGGTGAACAAGTACACCTCAAAAGTCAGGAACTCTTACATCTACATATCGAAAAAGTATGCCTCTAACACGACAATTAAATAAGCAAACTCAGACATATGCAGAAGTAACATCCACGGGTAATCTCTGTAAAAACTCTACAAATTCTTTACGTAATAAAACTAAACAATCCCATATTGAATACAAATTGACCAAAGAAAAACCCAAACTATGTATATTATTAGCAACAATAATAAAAATAAGGTGCTAACTATCATACAAGGTACCGTTCAGAAGCAATACAGCTTTTGTCACTATTTAACCTCAAATGGTGACATAAAAAATACTCTGAAAGGTTTAAATAGCAAACTTTCCGGTTACACTATGGGTGACTATTGTATTATATTAATTGGGGATCAAGAATTTTATGATAGAAATATTTATAACAGGGCACTAGTTACTTACATCAGAAAAGAATTAAAAAACATTGCATACACAAATGTCATATTATGTACTCCAACCTACCAATACGGCAATTTTAAGAATATATTAAATAACTCTATTCAAGATTTCAATCAGTTATTGTATAGATGTTTGTTTACATAGATATGCGCATATTCTAGATGCAAATCGTAACTTGAGATATGACTACAGCATGTTTCAAAAAACCTTTGGGCAAAGTAAATAATAATGGACTTAGAATAATATTTCAAGACATCCTAAATTTAATAAATAAATTGAAAAATTCGAGTAATGGACTTATTCAAAAGGACAATTCAAATAATATACAATTGACAAATATAGAGCATGTGATTGATAAACGACCCAATAATTTTCTTTTTCGAATGTAAAATGTTTAACAACTACATCAAAATATAGCGGGACTTTTAAACAAATCGGACCTAATATGCATTTGTTTAGAAAAATTATATATAAAAAATAAAACAATAGATGTAGTATGTATTACAGAGCAATTTATTATGGAGGGTTATCAAAAATATTTAGTAGTACCAAACTATAGACTAGCAGCTTGTTACTGTAGGAAGGAAAGTAAGCGTGGCGGCGCCTGCATCTTAATACGAAATAAATACAAGTTTAGAGAACTAAAAAGTATTTCCGAATTTTCAATATCTGGTGTATTTGAATGTTATGAAATAGAGTTCACACAATACAACATCGCAATTATGTGTGTGTATAGAGTGCCAAAATTAAATAATTTACCTAGATTTCTGTATAAATTTGAGAAAGCATTGAATGAATTATCAAAAAAGAATTACGAGTTTATCATAGTAGCTGGAGGCTTTAATATGGATTTCCTAATTTCCATTTCGAATGTTTGCTCTTAAATTATAATTTAAAGCTTGTGTTGAGACAACCCACTAGACTTAAAAGTCAAACCTGTATTGACAATTTCGCACATAGCTATAAACAGACATGTGCTACTGATGTTATAGAGTTTGCGTTATCACACCACACAGCCCAAATTATTTCATATCCAATAAAAACAATTTCTACGTTGAAATACTGGGGATTTAAGCGCCGTGACTATTCGCAGGATAACTTAAATAAATTCTTAAAAAATTAAAAAAATATCTTTCAGTGATTTATATGACCTTTGTTTTTCATATAAAATTATAACCTTAAAAACTAACAATAAAGTACAATGGCTGTCACGTGGTATAAAATTGTGTAGTAAAATAAAAAGAAAATTACTCTGGGAAATGAGGTTAAAACCGTCAGAAAAAAATAAAAAAAATTCCATAAATATTCTAAAACATTTAGAAAAATTACAAATTTAACTAAAAAAGCTCAAAATAATCATAAAATACAAACGGCATCAAACAAGTCTAAAGCAACCTGGAGTATTATTAATAGCGTAAAACAAAAACTTCCAAAAGACCCCATTAAAAAAATAGTATTAAATAAAAATAACAGACCCGAAAGAGATAGCGAACGCGTTTAATGATTTTTTTATGAACAAAATTGTACCAAACAAAAATTCAGATAGCAATGTAAAGACTTTCATAACGACTAAAAAATAATCATTTTTCTCAAACCTTGCATACCAAATGATGTTTTACAAATCATAAAATCTCTAAAAAATTCAAACAGCGTAGGATATGACGCAGTATGTACTAAAATAATAAAATGTGCTGCTAATATTATCAGTGACCCATTATCTCACATTATTAACCTAAGTAATAGTACCGGTGTATTTCCAGATGCATTAAAAATATCTATTATTAAACCCGTACATAAAAAACTAGATAAAGAAAACATGGAGAATTATAGACCCATATACTTAATACCTATAAGATATTTGAAAAGTACATTTATAAAGCACTCTATAAATACTTTGAATCGAGCAACATGTTTAGCAAAGAACAAAAGGGATTTAGAGAAAATAAAACTATAAATAGTAACAATTAAATGTGAAAATACTGACAAATATAAAAATGACATCTTTATAACTTTAAATTTAATTATTAATTGGTTAAAAAACAATAATTTAAAAATTAACTTAAGTTAAACTAAAATCATTCATTTTCGACAACGCAATTCAGCTGCTTCCAATTATCCTGACGTTACCTATGACAATAATAAAATCGAAGACGTTGACATGACTAAATTCCTAGGACTTAACATAGATAGTAAATTAAATTGGAAATATCATATTGAAGATTTGTGTAAAAAAATAAATAGTGCTGCTTATGCTTTGTTTAAAATAGCTCCCCAGATAAGTATTGAGACACTACTTTTAACATACCATGGTCTCATAGTCTCTAATATTAGATATGGAATTATCTTTTGGGGGAATTCAACGGACGCAAATATTATATTTAAGTCACAAAAAAGGTGCATTCGAGTAATGTTTCAGGTCAATGTACAAGAATCTTGTTTGCCATATTTTAAAAAGTATAAATTGCTGACGTTCCCATCGCTGTATATATATATAAAAATGTAATGTTTGTAAAAAATAATACTACATTATTTCCAAAAGTATCAGGTATAATTATTCGCAATAGACGAGATAAACATAAAGTCTACGTACAAAAGCCAAAAACAACACTAATGTCCAAAAGTGTATGTTGTATGGCTCCAAACATATGTAATAAATTACCACAAAGTTGGAGACTGTTGTTTGGCGGGTTATTTCAAAATAAGCTGAAAAAACTCTTAACTGAGAAATGTTATTATTCTATTGACGATTTCCTTAGAGATAATATACCTTTCTAGTATAAATGTATAAATTGTAATTGATATTTCTTGATATTTGTTATTTAATTATTAGTATTATTCACAATTATTATAATTTACTTTAATTATGTTCAACTAAATATTATGTTTATATAAATTCAAAATTTTCTATTAAATTTATTATATTTTTTTATATTGTAATTAAACTTTTGCATGCCTCTATAAGGCAGAATGTATAGGGCTATATTTTATAAAATGTTAAGAACTAATGTTACCTACATTCTGGCAAATTAATGATTGATTGCTTTGGTGGAGGCCTATGTTCAGCAGTGGAGTAAAGAAGAGAAGAAGACGAAGGTTAAGAGTGCTATTGTCGGATTTAAATTGATTAAAAAGTAATAAGTAGTATTCCTAATGTGCAATTTCTAAAGATTTAAAAATAGTTTTGATAGCGAGTTGTAATGTCAAAGCCTATGAGAAAAACCCATAAAGACAGTAAGTGGCTTTTAATGAAAACCATTACTGGAGTTCACCAATAATAATATTTTACAAAACGTTTATTCACTCTCACCAAAGACTCTTTGCATTCAAAATTACTAAACTCTCCTGCGACAGTCTTGTGCCTAATCTAAGTTAAAGAAAGCTTGAAACTGAATCCTGTCACCAGGGCTTCCTTGACAGACAGGTTCTTGAATGACGTAGCATTTTTCATGCACTTACATTTTAAATTTAAGGTTATCAATCAAAAAGTGGTTTGGTGATCGTAGTTCGAGTCAATAGATCCGAGTTCGACCCCAAGACCAATAGGCTTTTTCAAAAACTTACGTACAATTTATATCGTTGGCTTAGACGTAAAGATGGTGGTCGTTCAAGTTGTCCCAAAAAATTTCTGCTGTGGAAGATTGGTCAAAAGGACTTAATTACCAAGACCCATTTCTACCTCTGTATTTGGAATGACGTGAAAACTCTTTTTTTTTATATAGAAAAGGGAGGCAAACGAGCAGGTGGCTCACGTGATGGTAAGTGATTACCGCCGCCCAAGAACACCCGCAATACCAGAGGCATAGCAGATGCGTTGCCGACCTTAGAGTGCCCCCCCCCCCGGAATTGGGGGAGGGGGGGTGTGTGGGCCTCTGGTTACCTGCCATCACCAGACGAAACGCAGAAGTTTGTTACATCACATAAATACTTTATAGAAAAACCCAACCAGACCCGAGAAAATGTAGAAAAAGTGTTCTTTATATTGTCCCGACCGGGAATTGAACCAGAGAAATCAGAGCTGACGACATCCTGAAAAGTGGCGTGGGCGCCACTCGTCCACGGAGGTCGTCAACAGCTTAAAGACTTCTTCCAACCCAGCAGTGAAGAGTTTCAGGCAAATGACCCTGTTTGATACCTTCCTGCAATTTGATTCCTGCAATGTGCTCTGGTCCTGGGTCCTGTATTTGGATACACATTGTAGTGTGTACTCGTAAGTATCTCAACACTTTAATAAACCTATAATGTATCTGGCATCACTGAAGAGCCTTTAGCGCCGCCCAAATTTCGATTGAATCGAAGGCTTATGGATGTACATTCTGATTAATAAATCCAAATTAAAATGTTGCTAGGTGTTATAGACAGGTACCCTTATAAACAGACGTAGTAGTGGATAGTATACTATAAACACACAAAAAAAATATATAGTATAAATAAATAAATACATATATAGATAGGAACAACATCACATATATTGCTCCGATCTCAAAGTAAGATACTAAAGTACTTGTGGTATGAGAATCGGAAACAACGAAGGCACCAGAAACACCCGAGAAAATGTAGAAAAAGTGGTTTTTCTACATTAACCCGTCCGTGAATCGAACCCGGGAACCGACACCTTGAAAACCGGTGTTTACGCCATTCGTCCGTGGAGGTCGTCATTTATAATATACAGATACTAGAAATATAAAAAAAAATATGATACATAATACATACATACATAACGGCCTGTTAAAGTCCACTGCAGGATACAGGCCACTCCCATAGGGAAGTTTTGCCATAATCGCCACGCTTGGCAAGCCGATTGGCGATCGCAATAGCAGACCACTCGCACCTCAGACGCTGCTGTCCTTCTTTGGTCTGATTATTTTGGTCTGATGTTTTCAGGGATGGTCAACCCGCCATCTATCGGTTATATCGTAACGATATTCAAGGCTGTTTCCCTTAGTCGCCTTTTACGACACCCACGGGAATAAAGTGAGTGCGGCGGATCTGCCTTTGATGTTGAGGAGCCTCACGAAGTGTTCAGATGTTCGGAGCGGTTAACAGGGTTTATTAAATGATTATTATTATTAAAAAATAACAAGTTCTAAATCAATTTCCCCTAAATCAATTTATAACAAGTCACAGGGCACAGTTTGTACCTAACACGTGTGAGTAAGTTTCTTGGCGGGTTGGTGCGTCACACGCATTGTGTTAAAATCATAATGGAATAAACCCAAATATGTAGCAAGGTAAGGTAAATTAATCATGAGCAGTGAACACTGCGTGACGTTTCACTAATTATGCACATTATTATTACTTTATTGGCTGACTCCCGTATTGTACACTAAACATATTGTTTTGTTCGCTTATTCATTATTTATTATAACAGGTATTCTAATGATCTTGTTGAGGAGACGATGGCTGCAAGCTGCATGTTGCTTATGAGAAATTGCCGGTAGGGCAGCGCGAGTGCAATCCGATATAGCAAAATGGAAGAACCCTGGCACCAAGCTCCCTGAAGCAATGTTTGAGACTAGGATTTGACCAAATATTGTTAAATTTTGGTTGCTGCTTTAATAGTACAATATCACTGATTAATAAAAGGTCTTAGTTGTTGAGCAGAAGCGGGACATCTTTCAACCTTAGTAAGCAATATTGCCAATAGTTATGGTGGCAGCGACTGAGGTGCGTTTTGCTGGGTGTGGCTTAGCTTTTGCGCTAACCCTTCGCAGTGGCACAAGCATCGATTGGGCTGCTGAAATCCACAATAGGACACAATTAGTCGTTCGTGCAATCCTGCAATCTGCAATCTGCAAGCGTGGCGATTATAGCAATTCCAGGTTACTGCTGAAATTACACACCTTACTATTTGCTTCCCGTTAGCACAGTTGCATATTTTGATTTAATTTTTTTAATGAAATAAATTTAGTGATCTCATTTTTTTTGCTATTATTTAGGACGCCGCTATTTGTCGGGAACCATTGCCATTGTTATTTTTTCAGAGAATAATTAAGAAAACGAGCAGGTGGTTCACGTGATGGTCAGTGATTACCACCGCCCATGAACATCTGCTATACCGAAGGAATAGCAGATGCGTTGCCGGCCTTTGGGAAAGGTATAGGCTCTTTTCTTGAACGTCCCTAAGTCGTATCGGTCCGGAAAAACCGTTATGTTAATATTTTCCACTTAGTTGCTTTAGACAACACACTAACATGCATATTATACAGTTAACCATGAAATTATTTAAAAAAACGTTATTGGAGTATTAATTATTATAATTAAGCATTTATTACGCCATGTACTGAGAACGGGAGCCGGAGTGGCCGCTTCCGTCGTCTCGTTCGCGACAATAGTATCGTGCCGATGTCATCCTTTCCCGATGCAAATCACTAGTTAGCTATATATAAATTACCATTTGTTGCAGCGCATTCTCATTGCCGCGTTTACACCAATGTCATACCGCCAGCCGACGTGATTTATGTCATTAACGAAAAAAATTACAACGCGAACGTCTATACTAAGTAATGCTTTTTCTTTAGGAGATTTCTTCCAGCGATCCTGCGCATAGGAAAGGTAGGTTACGTTATTTTTACGCTGTGGAAAGTCACTTTGTGATGTCGGAAATAGTTTCGGTGTATTATTCAATAGACATAACCGAAAAATAACTAGGCTGTAAGTTAATGGATTTATGTGGGACATCAACCAAACTTAGTTTAGTGACTACCGGCATAACAAAAGTCCTAAGTTATAGGCTTTATGACGTATCGATACGAGACGGTAACTAGCCATGAGGCCCACATGCACACCGCGTCACCGATCTCCTAGATGACGTGTCAGATAATAGCTACACGCTACATACAGACACGGTAACGACGTCATCGTTACAGTGTCGTTTCATGTCAGTGACGCGGAACTAATTTTATTCTACCGAAAGTCATGAAAAATTCCCAAAGCGTTCTAGAATGGAAAAAGTTACGTCGGATATTTTTATGACATTTTAATTATTTATTTAGTTAATATAATCGGCCTCTCCAGTACGTCATATTTCAGTGTTTTTTATATTAAACATTGCTATTTTGGTGTGGAATATGTAAATATTAATTCTTAAAATGAAAAAAAAAAAACTTGTAATTAGTCACGAACGTGACGATGAAAAATTAAATAGGGTCCACTGTTTAATTTTTTGACTCACTTTGTCACAAGTGGTCACGTTTGGCAGGACCGGAGTCTTGCAGTAGACTACATTTTCTGCGAACGATCGTTATTACATCTTTGTCCTCTGGGTTCACATCTGTAATCTTCTTTTGAAATGGTTTGCCGATGTTGTACACTTCAAGTTTACATTTAGCTCCGTTGCGACCCGACATTTATAAGGTCTTGAGTAGCTTGCCATTGTCCAGTCGTGGTCATCTCCTCCTAATGGGTACAGAGTTGATGTCAACTTCCCTGGCAACAATTGTATTGTGTACAAAAATTCTCTTATAAGCGCTAAACGCGTGAAGTCGAGGCCTCAATACACTACACTAGGCTTTGCCAGTGACAGCTCCTCGATCATAAGTGGAATTTACAAAGCGTAGAGGCCATAATACGCTGTGAAGAGCTCCTAAAATTGGACCTGTGGGAGTCCGTCCCATTGTAGTATAACGGAGATACAATTGTAGATTTATTGGTAAGTTAAATGCTGGTATCTATCTGAGATTGGTTGGTGTAATTATAATTTTGTGTTTTATATTCCGTAGGCAATTCCAGACATAAGTCATGATTCGCTTTTGGATGCTAAAACCAACGGGGCAACGCAGACGTTGAACTACGCCTTGTGTCGTAGTCATATTTTTTGAGATTAATTGCGCAGTTGTGGCAATTCATTTTAGTTAGTTAGTTTTTATGTGTATTGAACGAGTCTTTACGAGTGAAAGAAGTCTGAGATCAGTACAGTGTCTTTTCGTATACCCGAATTATACACATTTTTTATGGAGAAGGGAGGCAAACGAGCAGGTGGCTACATGATGGTAAGTCATTACCGCCGCCCATGAACATCCGCAATACCAGAGGCATAGTAGATGCGTTGCCGGCCTTTGAGAAAGGTATAGGCCTTTTTCTTGAAGGTTCCTAAGTCGTATCGGTTCGCAAAAACTACTGACGGTAGCACATTCCACAAAGTGCAAGTGAGTGGCAGACAATTCCGCGAAAAACGTACTGTGGTGGAATGCCAAGCATCAAGATGGTGTTGATGGAATTTTTATGGAGTACCTAAAAAATTATTGGAGATAGTTTTAACTTATGCAACAATCCGTGCGCTAACTGCATCTGGTAAAAATAATTTTGTGCCAGCTGCCGTATTGCCATTTTTCCACCGTATCTAGCCAGATCTGTTTCTTTATATAAGAGATAGGATATTTGTCATAGTCCGGCGCCGTTTTCTTATACAGAGCCGCTTAGTTAGGTTAGGTTAGATTAGGTTCCCGTGTGGAGTTGCCAGTCCTCCCATCGGGCGCGTCCCCAGGTGGCGGATAGGGGAATGTCGTGTCACTGTGGTGTGTGGCATCGGGAAACCGGCGCGGACCAAAACTGGTTGGTTTTAGGGCGTACCCTCGGTTCCATTCGGAACTGTGAAACGGCTAAGGGCAAGATGCTCTGCGAGGCGGCCCTGCGAGGCGGGCTTAGGTCGCTCCAGTATCCCTCTGCTTTGAGAGGGGCCAGGGGATGTGACAGGTGCGGTGGATGGTTAATGTTCGTTGACTTTGGCTGGCACCGGACAACCCGTAATCCCTTTTGGGACCGGGGGCCCCTGGGAGGGAGGGTTCAAAAGGGGTCACGAGGAAGAAAACCTCTATAAAAAATAACCCTAATCACAAGGTTTCGCGTGCCGATGGGGCCGCGTGCTGAATGGCTGAGGGGGAGCTCAGTCACTAGCGCGTTGGGGGGAGGGGTATCACTCATGGACCACACCCTGTTAAAAGAAAAAGGAAAACCATGAAAGCAGTTTCAAATATTTGTAATTCCCAGGGTGGTGATTATTATTAATATTAATATTTTAATAATATTAGTCATAATAATCTATACACAGTCTTATTTTAATCAATAATAATACATTTGTAATAATCGTAATTGTATTTAGTAATAATAATTGTATTTTGTATCTTCTCTCTTTGTATACCCGTATCACACAAGGAAGCTACAATTGATGATCTATTTACGATTGAATAATAATATTGGTTTTAATTTTTACTACGCACCCCTACCTTCCTTACTATTTCCTCGCAAAACTCGATAAATTCATTTATTAATTTACTATTTCCCATAATTATATCTTGAACACTGCCTTTTTCTAATTTTAAACTGGAGGCATTCTCAAAGTCAAATCTTTCTTTTGCACAGATTTGGCACATGAAGGCGTGGTCGCTAGCAACTAAGCTACGGGGTCAGTTTGTGACCTGCTCCTTCACGCTGCAGCTGCGCCCGTCCCGGGAGTGGGCGTTGCCCCCTCCCGCCGCGCGCCCCGCGGCCGCCCGATCGCGCGCACCGCGCCGGGGGGGCAGCAGCCCGCCGCGCACCAGCCCCCGAAACTCCGACAGCTGTCCAAATGCATCAACGTACATAGAGTATTTAGAGATGCCTTCACAAGCCAATCCAAGAAAGTCACGATAGCCAATCTTAAATCTTAAAACTACTTGAAGTTGTTATAATTTTAAATCCTTCTAACTCTGCTCTCACTGTACGTATTATAAGTAGCTACTTATCTCGGTTTAAATAGTGTTAATGTTGAAATATACACGAAAACGCATAATAAGTATGACATTGCGATATCTATATGTACACTGGTGTGCATGATATAATGTTAGTAAAAATGAGTGTAATTTGCGTGTATGACAGGTCATATTCAATAATAAAATACTAAAAAGTATAAAACATCAAAATCTCAATATATTTAAACAGAAACTTACATCTCTACCAATCGATAAATGTTCATGATAAATTCAATAAATGACCTTTCAACTAACAAAGTGTAATTGTAATATCTCATGTGACATGTACTTCTTTCTTATCATGATCATCGTCGTCATAATAGCCTAACAGAAGTCTACTGCTGAACATACGCCTCTCCCAAGGATAGCCACATAGAAAGGTCCTGTGTCATTTGCACCCATCGACTTCCCTCAATGTTCTGCAGGTCGTCGCAGCACCTTGCGTGAGACAGTCCTACACTGCGATTGCCTGCACTAGGCTGCCACTCGAGAACCTTTCTTCTACAACGGTTGTCAGTTCTACGAGCTTTGTCCCCATACGATACGAGTTTGGGCCCATTGCCACTTCAGCGCGCTGATCCTTGTGGCTATGTCGGTTACCTTAGTTCTACGGCCCGCAGTGAAGGATCATGTCTCAGATCCATATGTAGTAACTGGCAACACTTTAATCTCGAGTAGTAAACTTTCATCTCGAGGCTTTGAGGTATACTCGACGAGAAGATGTGGCGTAGTTTCCCGAACGCTGCCCAGCCGAGTTGGATTCGTCGACTGACCTCTGAGTATAAATTGGACTTCTTAATCGTTCTGATTTACCGTAGTACTTGACCAAGTATTTCTTAATTTTCTTCATTAACTTTATCTACTTTTGCTTTTACTTGAAGCTTTCAATATTCTACACTTTAGTATAGTAAATTTAGGCTTTGTAGAGCTATATTATTGTGAATCTAACGAAACCTTATTGAACAATCAATTGTATATCTCTTCTTCTTATTTAATTTAAGGGCTAAGCTTTTGTCGGTGCAGCATCTAAGTAAGTAAGCTTAGTTGTGTAACAGCTTTCGACTAAATGCTGCGGCTCTTCTCGCGGTTTCGTAGTTAACGCGGAACCCTAATTATTGTTTCTAAAATAATATTAACCTTAGTTACATCTTACAACATCAGCTATCGCCAGTGAAAATCCTGTCAAAATCGGTCCAGACGTTTCAGATGTCTGTCAGTTTGTTCCGGCTAATCTCTGAGCCAGCTAGACCGATTTTAACGGGACTTACACTGGCAGAAAGCTGATGTTTTGTGGCGTAACGTGGGATCGTGGGCTACTTTTTATTTTAGAAAATAATCACATATATTTCGCCAATACAGAGGTAGACAGAAGTCTAGACAATTAAATCCTTCCGACCCACCTTTCACCGAAGATTTTGGGACAACGTGACAGGTAGCGGCGAGCCTATCGTTGTTTTTGCGTAGATTGTTAAAGAAACAAAACACTTGAAGCATGTCAGTTTCCACTTATTATAAAAATATAACACAATACAACAAATTATTAGAAAATTACTCAGTTCAGAAAGGTCATAGTTTTAATTCGAGTTTCAGCTCAATTTCAATATGAAAGCATCGTTCATGACTAAATCCAGGGCTCCCAATTGGACCTGGTGACGCCGCAGACGTGGGGGTCCGTGCAGTGGCGCAGAAGGTCGGATACCTGGCGAGGAACATGCAAATATCTTAACGTTTTAAATGTTTATATATCAATTAGAATATTAATTATATCATGGTCAGGAACTAGATATCAGTTACGTAATAAAGTGCTCTGATGTATCCTGTTATCTATCATTCACATCTTTACGAGTATATCATCATAACCGGTGTTAGGAGCTAGCCCAAACAAAATGAGCTAATTCTGCAAGTGATACTGATATCTTAAAAGTGGTAGAGCCACGCATCAGCTTTTGTTGTTGCATGAATGGGCCGGCTCGACCGGGGAAGTACCACGACCTCAGAGGATACCGGCGTGAAGTAAACGTCTAATAAACTTCTGCGTTTGGTCTGGTGAGTGCAGGTAACCGGAGGCGCATACACCCCCTCCACCAATATCTACACTGTAAGGCCGACAATGCATCTGCTATGCCTCTAGTATTGCAGGTGTTCATGGGCGGCGGTAATCACCAACCATCACGTGAGAGCCGCTCGTTTGCCTTCCTTTCCTATAAAAAAACAGAACGGGCTCTAGCGATTTCTATAATACTTTTCATTTTGTTTTAGTGCCACGAACGCGGTAAGTTTGAGTATATACATAAAAAACAGCCTGTGAAAGTCCATTTCAGGATTGATTCTACAGGCTTCTCGAGACTGCGGATTAGCGATCGCTTTGTCACCCGTTTGCTTATTTTAATCTGCTATTTTTCGGGATAGATAGGTAGAGCTCGCCCTCTGTCGTCTCTCGAGACACTCAGGGACAGAGAGGATTCGTATGCACATGTAAATAATCAACCCCTAGCTTCGAAGGCGGGGTCGCTAGCAACTAAGCTACGGTGTCAGTTTGTGACCTGTTGCTCCACGCTACAGCTGCGCCCGAAGACATTAGTTCGTATGAGACCAAAACACAATTAATAATTTTTAAGAAAACTATTTAGATTATTCTTAAAATAATTTAGATGTCAAATAAATATAAAAAAAAATCATATGATGGTCATATTAGAAGAAGAAGTGAGGTACCCTTACTTAGGCCAGAGCAATATGGGAGAAAATATAAAAATGAAACTGTAGTTTGAACATTATCTATACCTGCATAAATATAAAATAAAAATAAAATAAAATGCATACAAATGCATTTTCGCTAAACTAACAATAGGATTATGGAATCCTATTGTTAGTTAGCACCATTTCAAAGGTGTCTTTATTTTTAAAATACCGATATATCTTCGTTAATTATTCGTTTCAATTCAAATAATAAAAAGAATAGTTTAAAAATTAAGTAAAGTAAATAAGGATACATTTATTTCTCGATACACAATTTCTCGATACACAGAATTGGGAAGAAGCTTCGTCACACCTATCGCCCTCTTAGCGTCCTAGCCAACGGTGCAATACACAGGCTTAGATAAATATTTATATACGTACATAACGGCCTGTTAAAGTCCACTGTAGGATTTAGGTCTCTCCGATATGGAGAATTTGCCATAATCGTCGAGCTTGGCAAGCGGATTGGCGATCGCAGTATCATACCAAACGCACCTCAGACCCTGCTTCCCGTCTTCGGTCTGATTATTTTGGTCTCCTATTTTTAGAGATGGTTATTCCGCCATCTATCGGTAGCACTAACGACATTGAAGTTTGTTTTCCTTAGTCGTCTCTTACGACATCCACGGGAAAATAGAGTGTGGAAACATTCGACATTGAAGTTTGTTTTCCTTAGTCGTCTCTTACGACATCCACGGGAAAATAGAGTGTGTAGAAGCAGCTTGTTCCAGATGCTTGCCAGGTGGTGCAGGAGGTTAGGTGTCATTTAATCATCGCCGTTTAGATCCTCTGTGTGAAAAGGACTACGACATCTTTAAGGGATTTCTTCTAGTGATCCCTAGGCTTACTTACCGGCTAGTAAAGTGACTTCTGGAGCGATAGAATTTACAACTGAAAGTAGTTCTCTTTGGTTTTGTTGCAGGCGAATAAGAGAAAGGCCTTGAAAATAACAACAGGTTCACCATCTCGAAAAACACCAAACAAAATTTAAGCAGATAGGTGACGGGCATCAGCGTCTTTGGTACGATGTGATGGTACTGCGATCACCAATCCGATGGTACAGAGATTTTGTTAATATAATCTCAGCGATACCATAAAGCTGTAATTTCAGACAGATGTCGACTTTGTGTTGAAAGGATTGTAAAAGTCGGTGAATGGATTTTATTTGTCCAATGGTCTTTTAATGAGTAACGGAAACGTGTGGTTGTACAAAACAATTACGAACGTTTGAAAATACTGACATAGTAGATAAGTGAAGTCCGTCCACTCGCATTAGGACAACGTGACTGATGGTCCCCTGTTATAATCTCAAAGAATATTTTAATCGATAAAGATTCAGTGATCAAATGAACAGGCTACTACTTCACTTTATTCATGTTATTTCCGGACGAATCAATGTGCGAATACACTTTACATTGTCTCGGGTCTGGGTGTTTGTGGTTTCCGATACCGTAACACCCGTGTGTTGCTCACTTTGGGATCTGGGATGTTCCTAAGGCGAGGAGGCAGGCGAATGAAAGCCGCGTTGGTTCGAGGCGTGTTTATTGCGGCGGCCAGCACAGGTGCACTTGCGTGACGTCGAGCGCCAGCAGGTCGGTGCGCGCGGCCAGCAGCTGCGGCAGCGCGGGGCGCGTGCGGCGCAGCTCGCCGTGCGCCCACTCCTTCACGTACGTGCCGGCCGACGTGCGCAGCGACACCGCAAACAGCGCGCCGTGCGCTGCGCACGCACGCGTTAGCCTCGCGCTGCTCTTTGTATTGCGATCCGAACGCGGGCATCCGGTGGAAGTGGTCGCTTTGTGAGCTTAATGACAGACAGTACACGGCGTCGGTGGCCGAGTGGCGCACCCTTAACCACTTGATAACTAGATGATCAAATAATACATTATCTACATATAGGCGGGATATGCATCCGTCACGAAGTATATCCATTCATCAGTCATTAATTTCGTGGCAGAAACAAAACCTTAATCAAACAAAGGGTAATAATTTTATAAAATCTTTAAAGGTGTCTGTATTTTTAGATGATTCTTTATTTTTCAATGCTAATTATAAACAAATATTTTCACGCCTTTCCCAATACAGGTGTAGACCGAGGTCTAGACAATTAAATCCTTTCGATACACCGTGCAGTGAGTCCGTCTCCGTCTTTATGTCCAAGCCAACGACATAAATCGTACATAACTTTTTAAAAATACCCATTGGTACGAGCGTGCCATCTGGGGATCGAACTCGGGTCTCTTGACCAGAATTCCGATCACTCTACTCAACAGAACTACTCGCCTATCGTAACTACAACAAATACTAATAATCGAATTTCAATTGTTTCCAAGTTAGCTCACTAGAAGCGTCTGCCTGTCTGTTGTTTGGAAATCACGTAGATACGTTCCTAGTAACATAGTAGATTAATTCGTACATTAGAATAATAATTTGGTAATATCTTCTCGCCATTCCCAATACAGGGGCAGACAGAGGTAAAATAAATAAATATCTTCAGGCAATTCCCAATACAGGGGTAGACAGAGGTCCAGTCTAGACCATTAAGTACCTTCGACCCACCTTTCACCGAAGATATTTTCGGGAAAACGTGACAGGTGGTGAGCCCGCCTTTATGTCCAAGCCAACGCTGTATTTCGGACATAAGTTTTTGAAAAACCCATTGTACCAATGCCTGCCACCTGGGGATCGAACTCGTTTCTCTTGACTCGAAATTCCGACCACCCAACCACTCGGCTATCGTGACTTTTAACCTTTTACAGAGGTCTAGACTACACAAGTCCTTTCGACCCACGTTCCACCGAAGACATTTTACAATAATTTGTAATTTATCAAATTTGTAATGCGATATACACTGCGTGAGTATAGTGAGCGATATACAGTTTTAGTTTTTTATTTAAATGCCGTTGTATGTAATGGTGTTCTGCCGTGGTCGTATCGGCTTGAGAATATACCACTCCCTTTCGTTTCGTGGGTGTCGTCAGAGGCGATTAAGAGCCTCTCACGACACTCCTAATGCCTCGAAAATATCAATGGTTACCGTCAGGTGGCGGGATAACCATCTCGAAAGAATACCATACCAAAATATGGAAACCGGTGACGGATTATGGCAAACCTTCCTACGGCAGAGGCCTATGTCTAGCAGTGGACTATTATATTATGTACGTATGTACTGGTATTCAAAAGAAGAAAAACATTTAATTATCTATGTTAACAATAAACCTGAGTTATCGTCGTCTTCAAATAGTATAATAATAATATGAATAATATGTCTCTACAATAATAATAATAATAATATGGAATTGATCAATTGAGAAATATTAAACCTTAAATATTTCTGTGCTATTAACTATTATTATTATATTTCGTTACTATTCAAATTTAATAATAATAGAAATAAAAAAAAACACAATTAATAATTTTTAAGAAAACTAATTAGATTAACCTTAAAACAATTTCGATGTCAAATAAATATAAAAAAATCATCTTCTAATATTACCATCATGATGGTAATATAAGAAGAAGAAGTGAGGAACCCTTACTTAGGCCAGAGCCATATGGATGAAAACATAATAATGAAACTGTAGTTTGAACATTATCTATACCTGCATAAATATAAAATAAAGATAAAATAAAATGCATACAAATGCATTTTCGCTAAACTAACAATAGAATTCCATCCATTTCAAAGGTGTCTTTATTTTTAAAATACCGATATATCTTCGTTAATTATTCGTTTTAATTCAAATAATAAAAAGAATAGTTTAAAAATTAAGTAAAGTAAATAAGGATACATTTAAGGTCTGAACATTAGAGTTAAATAACTATCAGTATTATACATACCAATTCGCTCAATTGAGTAATATTTATAAATAGTTTTAAGAATAAGTAAGAATAAGTAAGTAAGAATGAATAGTTTTATTTGTCAGTGAATGTATATAAAAATTAAATTTGCTTGCATTGTTCACCAGATGTTTGTCTAGTCAAGGCAGGTGTGTAAATAAATGAAAGGTACACATAAACTGGTTGTTTAATTATTATTTGTTTCTTTTTTATCCTCGCACAATTTCTCGATACACAGAATTGGGAAGAAGCTTCGTCACACCTATCGCCCTCTTAGCGTCCTAGCCAACGGTGCAATACACAGGCTTAGATAAATATTTATATACGTACATAACGGCCTGTTAAAGTCCACTGTAGGATTTAGGTCTCTCCGATATGGAGAATTTGCCATAATCTTCGAGCTTGGCAAGCGGATTGGTGATCGCAGTATCATACCAAACGCACCTCAGACCCTGCTTCCCATCTTCGGTCTGATTATTTTGGTCTCCTATTTTTAGAGACGGTTATTCCGCCATCTATCGGTAGCACTAACGACATTGAAGTTTGTTTTCCTTAGTCGTCTCTTACGACATCCACGGGAAAATAGAGTGTGGAAACATTCTAGTGCCGTTACCGCCCGGTTTATATTTATATATACATATAGATTTATGTGACTCGAATCTCGTCGAGTCAAATTGAAATTTTAGAGCTAAAAAAATTCAACTGATTACTGAACCCCGCTTCACAAATGGTTCCACCAGTGCAGAAGCGCGGTTTCGCACGATACCCAAGTGAACTTTTCGTTCGTCGAGCACCTCTTTACCCTTCTCTCTCACAATTCCTGCCTTAGAGAAGGACATCGCATTCAGCTCGTCTAGTGTTGCTGATGCACATGAACCTCGGTAATCACTTGCCATCAAGTAAAATACTTAAACGTTTACTTCTCTTTTCTACTCGTATGCCTTACTTATTGTCCAGAAGATCTGAGTTTAATACCCAAGCGGTAGAAAATTCACTTAACTATCCTATCAGAATCTGCTAGAAGGATATTCTAAAGTGTACCCCTGCAGGTATCGGGTGATAAGGCTAATCACATGATGCGGGAGTATTCTCGGAAGGCTCCTGTTCTATTGGTCTTGGAGCCCTTCTCTGCAGTTTGATGTAAGTCCATTCCCATCCCCATTCCCTCTATGATCGGATGATGAGGATATCAGCATTCCTAGTGAGCAGTCGCCACTCTGATGGATAAGTGTGTAGAAGCAGCTTGTTCCAGATGCTTGCCAGGTGGTGCAGGAGGTTAGGTGTCATTTAATCATCGCCGTTTAGATCCTCTGTGTGAAAAGGACTACGACATCTTTAAGGGATTTCTTCTAGTGATCCCTAGGCTTACTTACCGGCTAGTAAAGTGACTTCTGGAGCGATAGAATTTACAACTGAAAGTAGTTCTCTTTGGTTTTGTTGCAGGCGAATAAGAGAAAGGCCTTGAAAATAACAACAGGTTCACCATCTCGAAAAACACCAAACAAAATTTAAGCAGATAGGTGACGGGCATCAGCGTCTTTGGTACGATGTGATGGTACTGCGATCACCAATCCGATGGTACAGAGATTTTGTTAATATAATCTCAGCGATACCATAAAGCTGTAATTTCAGACAGATGTCGACTTTGTGTTGAAAGCATTTTAAAAGTCGGGAAATGGATTTTATTTGTCCAATAGTCTTTTGATGAGTAACAGAAACGTGTTGTTGTATAAAACAATTACGAGCGTTTGAAAATACTGACATAGTAGATAAGTGAAGTCCGTCGACTCGCATTAGGACAACGTGACTGATGGTTCCCTGTTATAATCTCAAAGAATATTTTAATCGATAAAGTTTCAGTGATCAAATGAACAGGCTACTATTTCACTTTATTCATGTTATTTCCGGACGAATCAATGTGCGAATACACTTTACATTGTCTCGGGTCTGGGTGTTTGTGGTTTCCGATACCGTAACACCCGTGTGTTGCTCACTTTGGGATCTGGGATGTTCCTAAGGCGAGGAGGCAGGCGAATGAAAGCCGCGTTGGTTCGAGGCGTGTTTATTGCGGCGGCCAGCACAGGTGCACTTGCGTGACGTCGAGCGCCAGCAGGTCGGTGCGCGCGGCCAGCAGCTGCGGCAGCGCGGGGCGCGTGCGGCGCAGCTCGCCGTGCGCCCACTCCTTCACGTACGTGCCGGCCGACGTGCGCAGCGACACCGCGAACAGCGCGCCGTGCGCTGCGCACGCACGCGGTAGCCTCGCATTAATTCCATGGTTTTTTTTTAACAATTTTCCTTAACCAAATTTCAATATATTAAAGTTAAATGGTTGGGTGATCGAAAATCTAGTTAGGAGACCCGAATTCGATCACCATATGTTAAGCTCGTATTAAGATACTTCAAAACTTATGTACGATTTATATAATTGGCTTAGATATAAAGACGGCGACTGGTTCACCATCTGTCACCTGTGCCGTCCCAAAAAATGGCTTAATTGTCTGAACCTCTGTCTACCCTGATAGACTACTACTAACTACTAAGTAGACGGTGGAACCTCAACGAAGCTCCCTCCACCGACCTGGCACGCGCCTCGCGCTCAGCTGCAGCACGTGGCGCGCGCGCGCCAGCAGCGGGCGGCGGTGCAGCACGCGGATGGGAGTCTTCTGCACGATCTCGATCCTCGCCTCGTCCTCCGGACCTGTGTTCCGGTATGTGTTGATGCGCTCCAGGTCAGCGTCAGTCACCGTCACCGGGGATTCGGGGTCCACCTTACAAATTTCATATACTGTATCTCTCACTATTGTGCTGAGAAAACGCTTTCAAACTTTAAAGTTTACTTATATGTCACTGAAAAAATTTTGCTAATATCTAATAGCTAAGTCATTTTACTTTATTAGAAGAATTTTTAATATATATATATATATATATATATATATATATATATATATATATATATATATATATATATATATATATATATATATATATATATATATATATATATATATATATATATATATATATATATATATATATATATATATATATATATATATATATATATATATATATATATATATATATATATATATATATATATATATATATATATATATATATATATATATAATATATATATATATATATATATATATATATATATATATATATATATATATATATATATATGTATATATATATTACTACACTGTATATCTCGTGGATGAAGAGAAATTCCCTTTTAAGAATTGTGTAAAAATGTAATCAAAATTATTTGCTAAATGTCTTAAGTGTTCTTACACTCAAGTCACTATATTTAATTAAATTAAAAATTCTTCTAATAAAGTAAAAATTACTTCAGATGTTATTAATCATAGTGGATCGGGAAAGAACAAATCACGTAGTTTTGATTATCAACTAAATATTAACATGACTGATCAGGAGGCAGCTAAAGAGTTTAAGGAGTTCTTTAGTGACATTCCTATCAAAACAACATTGTAGCCGAATTCTTCTTCTGTTGTTGCTGATGCGTAACTAAATGAAAATGTAACTGCGTGCACCAGAATATTTAAGTTTAAAACAATATATTCAAAACAGATTGTAAAAATGGTCAAAACTATTGAATCTAAGAAAACGGCAGATTTGTGGGGAGTTTCAATAAGAGATAATTGTGCCTTATTTGACCATAATCTTCAACAGTAGTGTAAAATCTGGTATACTTACTGATATTATGAAACATATAACAAATATACATAAAATATATAACATATATAATAATAAATAAGTTATAACACCAAAATCAATTTGGTTTTACAAGAGGTCGCTCTAATACTGATGCTGGTGTAGAGATGATTAAGCATATATTTGAGGCTAGGGATTGTTCAGGCAAATCTGGGTATAATACACTTCAGAAAATTAAACCACTATGGCACGAAGAAGCACCGTGCTAAACCCTATTAATTCTTAACTATCTAATAGAATTCAAAAAGCTGTAATGCATGGTGAAAGTTTTTCTAGGTCGACGATGCCAATGGGCGTTCGGTAGGGTTTGATTATTGGCAGTACTTTTTCTTATTTTAATGATTTACCCTCACCACTTTGTAGGGAATAAATATGATGTAGTATTGTTCTTCTTGCAACAACAACAGTGCGTTTTTCGCGGAATTTTCTGCCACGCACTTGCACTTTATGGAATGTGCTGCCGTCAGCGGTTGTCCCGGACCGATACGACTTAGGCACCTTCAAAAAAAGAGCCTATACCTTTCTCAATTGTCGTCAACGAATCTGTTATTCTTCGGGTATTGAGGGTGTTCATACGCGATGGTAATCACTGACCATCACGTAAGATACCTGCTCGTTTGCCCCTTATGCTATAAAAAAAGTATGAGATGATCGCTCCCATGCTATTTCTAATTAAATTAATGATAATTTTTTTATTTCCTATTGAAAAAAATTATCTAACAAAGAGGATACTAACGGAGTTTCTTTCGCCCGTTTCTTCTCCGTTAGAGAAACTTCATTAAGTAATAGTGGTAGTTGTATGTCACTTATCGATAAATAAATTATTTGCTTGGATTTGATGTCTGAGTAATGTCTGAATTTCACACTCAAATGCGAGATGTCTGGCAGTGCGATTGTCATTCCGTTTGTTTAGCTTGACGTTTATGATAAATCCTCGTCACAAGAGTTGCCTCTATCCACTGTAGTGTGAGCTTGTTCCGAGCTAGGGTAGGTATGCAATCACTCCATTTATCCACGAACCGACACTAACAAGGCTGACCTGATTTAAGCCCCTATAATATATTTAGCAAGATAACCAGCCACGAAATGAATTATAATAGAAATAAAAATGACACTTAAACTTTGTTCATTTCTGCCTAATCCCTCCTAACTTTACTTTAATTTGAATACAGTTTTCTATTGACTGTTATATGTGATTGAAAAACGTTTCAGTTGATGATTGTAAAAGAATTTTACACTTTAAACGGCGAGGCTGAAATTTACCAAAATGTCCCTAACCATAACATTCCGTTACCGAAAAGAATATTAACACTTTGGCAACTGATACGTCTGTTAGCGACAAAAATTTATGTAATTCTTGTGAAAAACTTAAATTTGGATTACTTTGAAGACGCAACATTTAATGCGCAATGATTTATACTTCCCGTATCAACAATGTATAATATGAAGTTCTCGAAAGTTTTCAAAAACAAAGAAATACATCCATACAGTCCATTGTAAACACAAGGATGGTACTGTACATATTTTGAATCAATTTTTGACTCAGTTTTTTTTTTCCAATTACAAAACAAATTATTCTTTTCTTCTAAATTAAGTTAATAAATAATTTAAGTTAACAAATAACAAAAAACAAATTAAGTTAACAAATAACAACTAATTAGTAAAAAAAACATGGCCGCAAGATCTGTACTTGTCTTACGTAAATAATTCAGCTCATACTATTGACAGAGTTGAACATGTAGACTCTATTAACATGACCGTTTCCAGTGCTTATGACAAAGTTCTTCTTCTTCTTTCTTTGTTATATGGCGTCTCTTAGAAGAATTCTGCCAAAGTCATGTCAGTCATGGGAGTGACACTAATATGACAAAGTTAATCACGAAATTTTAAATTATATTAAGAACCTTCATTTGAAATTACAGGTAGCTTTTTATCAAGGCTGAGATTATATTTACAAAACAGAACAAACAACCAATTCTATCAAAATCTGGTGTCCCACAAGGTTCTCTCTTGGGCCCCATATTGTACGTTCTTTTTAGTAAGGATATAGAGTTAAATATTAACTCCATACATAGTCTATAGATGTAATAATAAGTATGTTAAATAAGTGAGTTAAAATATAAGTTGTATCTCTATAAAATATAATTGAAGTTTACATAGGAAGTTATTAACTTTTAAAGGAAGAAACATGAAGTGATTTCTCACAAATAACTTACGATACATTATTACATAAAAATTTAGTGTATGCTCTGCTACCCGTATTACCCCGTGCTAAATATATTTTTATCATGCCATTTACTATGTGTGTTTGATTAGGATAAGTACTATTTGCAAATTTTAGATTACTGTTTTTACAACATGTATGTATTTTGTTGATGTGCCCAATAAATAAAAATTAAACTTTACTAATTCCACGATTTATTTATGTACTTTTAATTACCACACCGGGCCTTCCACTTGGAAAACAAACTCGGGTCTCTTGAGAGAGAGAGAGAGAGAGAGAGAAAGAGAGTACACTTTATTGCACACCATAAAAAAAGAAATATAATATGACAAACAGTCTAAACATAAATGGTAGCACAATGGGCGGCCTCATCGCTCAAAGCGATTTCTTCCAGACAACCTTTGCTCGAAAAATCTTTGCTCTTGGCTCGAATTCCGATCATCCAACCACTCGGCCACCGTGACTATAAAATGCATGAAACCTTAAAGAGCCAAAATTTTAAAGACTTACCTCGTCAAACTCTGAATGAGAGAGTTTGATGCATAGCGCTTCATACGTTTTGGTTTTGGTTTCCTCGCCTTTCTTCAGCTGAGCCAAGTCCTCCCTGCAGACAAAAGTATCAATTTGATAACATGGCACTCCCCCGCATAACACAACACGCACTAGAAGAGGACATATATTCCACGAAGAACGGTCTTCAGCCACCTGCATACATCTATTTTACGTCTAACTTTAACTTTTGACGTCGTCACTCCATCTCGTGGGGGGTTTATCTTACACCGCGTTTGCCTGTACGAGGTTGCCACTGAGAACCTTACTTGCCCAACGGTTGCCAGTTCTACGAGCTATGTGGCCGGCCCATTGCCACTTCAACGTGCTGATCCCTACGTGTCGGTTACCCTGATTCTGCTTCGGATGTCTGATTCTATGACGCAGAGGAACAACTAGCATAGCCCTTTCCATAGCCCGTTGAGCATCTTTGAGCTTCCTCATATAGCCTACAGTGAAGGACCACATCTCTTAAACGTCTTTACTTACTTACTTACTTATCTTCACGCACAATCCCTGACGGAACAGCCAGAGAGAACAGATCGCCAAGTGTCACGATCTCTACATACCTCTTTTGCTTCTTTCAGATTCATCATCTCTTTCATACATGCACGTCTAGGCATCCGAGTACTCTTGACCCGTCCCTTTTCGAGCAATTTACTCACATGCTCTTCGAAAGTTAGTTTCGGTCTACCTCAACACCTTTTAATATTACCTTTCGCGCTATATATTTTCTTCACCATTCGGTCTTCACTCATTCGCTCAACGTGCCCAAACCATAGAAGCACGCCTCTTTCAATTTTTGTGACAAGGTCATCTTTCAAATCTGCCATATTGCGAACCTCTTCGTTTCGCTTTCGGTCGGCCATGGTAAGGCCGCACATTTTACGAAGAGATCGCATCTCCACTGCATTCAACCTGCTTTTATGCTTCTTCTGGCATACCCAGGTTTCGCTGCCATATAACAAAGTCGGTACCAACACTGCGTTATTTATAGCAAAGCGTGTATTTTTCACTACACCTTGCCTTTTGACTAACGCAGTCAGGGCAACTTTGACTTTTTTCCCGGCAGCGACACGCCTGTCCACATCTAAATCACATCTTCCATTCCGGATAAACGCACTCCCCAAGTATACAATTTCATTCGCCTGTTCTAGACATTCCTGATTTACCCAAATTTCACATTTCGTTCTCTCTTCGTTCCTTTCAAATGTATATGTATCTGATAATGAATCGACCAGCCACAATAGCTGCCCAGTATTTACTGGCTGTCAAGTCCTGCATTGGAATCCACAACACCCGTATGGAGGATTCGCCAAAACCGCCACGCCTGGCGGACCTATCAATCGCAAGCGGATTGGCGATTGAAAAAGCAGATACCTCACACTTTTAGGTACTTACTACCAGTCACCGGTCTGCTCGATTTTGTTCTGGTATTTTTGGGATTATTTGGGTTTATTTGGGGGTTATGGTTATATACCGGTAGTCAATGTTACTTTCAAGGTTTTTCTCTAAGTCGCCTCTTACTGCAACCACGGGAAGAAAGGCGGTGGTATATTCTTACGCCGTAACAATGAACATATACAATTTATTGTTTGTATGAATTTTATTTTATGTATATTATCTGTTTGTTTAACGACATTACAGACATTAATATTTTTCTTTCTTAGTTTAAGTTTCCTTAGATTGCCCGGAAGAGATTGCTGTATAGCAATAAAATTTTAAGCAAATAAACTTTTCATTCATTCATTCAATAAGGCCGCCTTTTATTATCCACTTGTAATTTGTTTGTCTCTATGTAGCTTAGTGTCAATAAAAAGTATTGCATTGTATTGTATTGTAATGTACACATACATGTACATACTCTATTTGTACACTCACCTGACAATCGGTACCAGAGCTTTAACGATGACTTCCCCTCCACTCGAGATCTGTTTACAGGCCTTCGCCAACTCTTCCGACGTCAGCTGACGCTGGGGGTCCGTTATCTGGTATTGATTCGAATATTATCATATATATTATTCTAAACAAATTATCTTTTAATCTATTAATCTCTGCCCTAGGGTTGCCTGGAAGAAATCGCTGTTTTAGAGATAAGGCCACATGTTGTACCCAAGTCTCTTTAGTTGTAATAATGTTTCTTACTTACTAACTTACTTATTTTCACGCACAATACCTGACGGGGTAGCCAGAGATAACAGATCGCCAAGTGTCACGATCCCTACATACCTCTTTCGCTTCATTCAGATTCATCATTTTCTTCATACATGCACGTCTAGGTATCCGAGTACTCTTGACCCTCCCCTCTTCGAGCAATTTGCTCACATGGTCTTCGAAAGTTAGTCTCGGGCTACAACGACCCCTTTTATAGAACCAGTTAGATAGTTATTCCCAAAGAAAGTGCTGGGTAGGGGAAAGAGTATGAGAGATTTGTGAGTAGTGCTTAATTTTTGTTGAGACTTAATTTATGTTGAGTGTTAAGAGAAAGAGAGTGAGTTTGAGACCTCAATGGCGAAGGGGCGGCCGTTGCCCAAGCAGCGCACGTCCACATCCTCGCGGCCTGCCGCCACCAGCTTCAGCCGTCTTTCAGCCTCCGCACCAGACATCCTACACACAGATGAAAATCAAAATAATATATCTCCTCCGTTACCGATACTGGGGTGGACAGAGGCTAAACAAGAGGACAATTAAGTCCTTTCGACCCACCTTTCACTGGACACTAGCCTGGTGCTAGACACCATCTCTAACCCAGGGTGTTGGGAAACACGTGAATAAAAAAAAAGATATACTGTTGTTCAAGATCTTTGTCCTAGATGCGGCTGAAGCTCATGGATCTCAGGCTGTTTTGCTTATGTTTTGTTCTTCTTCGTTATTAAAAATTATCGAATAACTATGATGATACAATTATCGAAAAAAATGGGAACTGGTTATAGGATAAGACGAGATGAATTCACGAAAACGAAATCACAATAGTCCAGAGGTTAGGTGATCGGAATTCGTGGCGAGAAACCCGTCTACCATTCTCAGGTGGTAAGCTCATCAGTTTTTTTCAACTCAACAATCAGTTTTTTTTTTTTTCAAAACATGTATACGATTTATATCGGGTTATAAAGACGGCGACAGGAACACCACATGACAATGCCCCAAATAGTTTCTTCGGAAATCTGACCCACATTAATTGAAAGGACTTAATTTTCTGGACCTCTGTCTACCCCAGTATTGGATAAAGCGTCAAGATATTTTTTACGAAAAGAATTGTGCGAAAGTTAGACAATAACAAATTAACGGTAAGCGAGTTCATTGTCCTTGTTCTCCGGGTTTGAAATTTAAAGGGAAGCTACACCAGCGCCACCTATGGAACATGGATCTCAACTCACCCGTACATCTCGGCGAGGGGTTGGAAGATGATCTCTTGCACGGAAGACGGCATCACCCGCCTCCCACCCACTATCCACGGCGTCTGCGGCAGTTCCCGGCTGAGCTTTATGTATCTGTTGATAATGGGCATAGTTGTACTGTCGCGTGAATATTATTCAAACATATCATGGGGCTTTCGAAAATTCTTTATTTACTACATCTCTATGTTACCAAAATACTCGAAGATGGGAGGGTTACACGGATACCTAGACGTACATGTATGAAGAGAATAATGAATTTAAAAGAAGCGAAAGAGTTGTTAGGATCGTGACACTTGGCTATCTGTTCTCTCTGGCTACCAATTCAGAGATTGTGCGTAAGTAACAATAACAACATTTGCAAAGTAACGCCTTAATCGACGAACTATCCTATCACTTGAAGGTTGTCTGATTTAATTTTCTTTCACCAGCACTGAGTGTGACGCCAGATTTGGATCCGATCCCTGGATTGGTCAATGTAGAAAACACATTTTCCGGTACACATAGTTTCATGTCCGGGTTGGTACCTTCCTAATTTCAGATTCAATAACAGAAATGCTTAAACTGATTAATTTGGGATCAGAGCAATGTATGTGATGTTGTCTATATCTGTGTATGTTTGTATTATTATGTATAGAAACTGGAGTGAACCTATAGTTATGTCATGCGCAAAAGCGGTAACGGCGTAAGAATTTACCAATCCTTTTCTTCCCGTGGCCGACTATGTAAAATCCATTAGTTTTTTTTTATATAGAATAGGAAAGCAAACGAACAAAGTGATTACTACCGCCCATGAACATCTTCAAATACCAGAGGAATAGCAGATGTGTTGCCGGCCTTTGAGAAAGGTATAGGCTCTTTTCTTGAAGGTCCCTAAATCGTATCGGTCCTGAAAAACCGCTGACGGCAGCACATTCCATAAAGTGCACGTGCGTGGCAGAAAATTACACGAAAAACGCACTCTGGTGGAATGCCAAGCATCAAGGTGATGTTGATGGAATTTTTCAATTGAAAGTTCAATTGGCTGCCGACAGATAGCGGAATCACCATCTCGATAAATACTCTATGGACTTTAGGCTCACCAAATGTCACGTTTCTCCAAATAGCTTTTGGTAAAAGATGGGTTGAAAGGACTTAATCGTCTAGACCTATATCTACCACAGTATTGGTAACATACTTGGAGATATCAAATTTCAATATATATAAACAGTGTAGCACAAGGGCCTCCGCTGGGACCATTACTATTCCAAGTACACACGGGCGTCGCGGAACTCACCTGCCGCCCAAATACATCGGTGCGTGTGTGCACACAGCACTGACGCATTTCGCCGGTGCGGATATTTGCGGCAAACAGCCACTGTCGCTTGCATCTTGAATCGCTTGCAGCGTCACCCCTCTAACGCTTGCTCGACCGAACGTCTTGTAAACTCAGTTGTGAAGCGCCTTCTTTGCTGACTGCGCGATTCAAAAAGCGATGACGCTATTGTTTTGAGAACCTCTAATTCCTAGAATTCGACAAACATAATAGCATTGAAAATTATAGATCCATAATATGTTTTATCTTTACAACGTTTACGCCATTGGGGTAGACCCAAGTATTGGGAATGACACAGACTCGAGTTCGATCCTAAAAGCAGAAGTCTCACACCAATGAGTTTTTTTTTAGACTATTATGAACAATTTGTGTCGTTGGCTTGGACACTAAGCGACAAACTCAACACCTGTGATGGTAGCCCTAAATAAGTTCCAGTAAAACACACACATAGTTGACACAACAAAATTGTCTAGAACTCTGAGTATTAAAGTATTAGGAATGCATAAAGAAATGAATAGATCCATAAATATTAAATGACATTTAGAAAGAAATAAATTGTCTAGACTTCTGTCTACCTTAGTTCTGGGAAAATAGGCAAAACTTCAAAAATATGATTGCCTTCTAGAAACTAGACAGTATTTCATTTACCTGCAAGTCATCCATATAGTCAATATTCAATGTTATTAACAACGGAGAAACGGCACCTGAGTCAAGTGTTTTGTCAATATGTGTTGCCAGCTTCGTTCCAAATGTCCATTTCCAAGCTTCTTTTAATGGCGTTAGAACATCTGAGGAATATTAAAGGTAAGGTAATTTAATGTTTATTAAATTAGGTATTAAAACTTTGTTTGATAATCTCTGTGGACAAGTTGTATACACCGGTTATCACGGTGTTATAACCGGTGTATACAACTACAACAAATAATTTTTTCTACATTTTCTCGTGTTAACAGAACTCTGTCTACTGCTGCATTGGAGAATGCATGAAGATAAAAAAATCTCTGATAAAATAATGTTGACATGTCATTATATATGAAAGAAATATATCTTGAAATAAAATTATACAAACTAGCATCAAATTGTGGAATTTCTTGTGCAATTTGCAGGGACACTGCCCTCTCGCGAAGTATGGTGGAAATTGGGGCTGACAAAGCGCATGCGAATGTGCTGCAAGCATACCTGTGAAATACATAATTACTTAAAAATTACTTACTAAAGAAAGTACAGAAAGTTTACTAAGGCCACAAAAAAAAGTTACATGAATGCTATGTAAAGTTACGATAGCTGAGTGGTTGGGTGGTCGGAATTTCGAGTCAAGAGATCCGATTTCGATCCCCAGGTGGCAGACTCGTACCTATTGGGTTTTTCAAAAACTAATGTACGAATTATATCGTTGGCTTGGACATAAAGACGGCGACGGGCTAACCACCTGTCACGTTGTCCCGAAAATATCTTCGGAGGGAGGTCAAAGGGACTTAATTGTCTAGACTAGACCTCAGTCTACCCCTGTATTGAGAATTGCGTGAAGATATTTATTATTATTTATTTAATGTAGTGGAGTAACCTCCGTAGAGGAATGGCATATACACCAGTTCCCGGGCTCAATTCCCAAAGGGGTTAATGTAGAAAACTTTTTTTCCCACATTGTCTCATATCCGGGTGTTTGTGATACCTTCGTCATTTCTGATTCAATAAAATGCTTGCTTAAGCTGGTTACTTTGGGATCAAAGCAGTGTATATCTGTGTATTTATTTTTTACTATTATTTATTAATACACTCTGGCAACAAATATGCAACACATTCACAAAAATGCAGGTTCTTATTGTATTTATAAATATCATGTGTGTTAGTGGATGACAATCCCATATTAGCCTTTAACACATAATATAATTTATAAATGCAGGCAAGTTTGGATGTCATCACTGTTACAATGCCAATGAGTGAAAGAAAAGAAAAGTTTTGAATATAAATTATTTTTTTAATTATTATTATTTATATTTATTTAAATTATTTTTTATTTTTTTAGTGTTCTAACAGTGTGATTAGAAAGTGATTAGAAAATTACCCTGCATATCAAAAATTTTGTTCTTCTTTCCTTTATCAATTATTGCTACTATAATTAATAATAAGTCACAATAGCTCAATGGTTGGAAGACTGGAACCAGAGTCAAGAGACCCAAGGTTTGAAACCTGGTGGTAGGCTAGTACCAATGAGTTCGTTCAAAACTTATTAAAAAAAATCTACTAAGTCTAGTACCCGGTTTGTCAGGCAGAAATCGCTTAAAGCGATATGACCACCGTTTGTAGTTTTAAGGTTTGCGAAATTGTAATAATTAATTCTATAAGACTATGTACAATAAAGAATTATCTAACTATCTTATCTATCTAAAAAAAATATCTTCACGACATTCTCAGTACTGGGGTAGACAGAGGTCTAGACAAGACGCTTCGACCCACCTTATGATATTTATGGGAAGTCAAAATAGCTGAGTGATTAGGTGGTCGGAATTCAAGTCAAAAGACCAGAGTTTGCTGGTGGCAGGTAAACTTATGTACGAGTTATATCGTTGGCTTTGACATTAAGACGGCGATGGACTCGCAAACTGTCACGTTGTCCCAAAAAAATCTTCAGTGGAAGGTGGGTTTCAAAACTTATGTAGTATTTGTATTTTCATTGGTTTGGACATAAAGGCGACGACAGGTTCAACACCTATCACATTGTCCCGAGCTGTCTTTGGTGAAAAGTGAACCCAGTATTTAGAACAGAGTGAAGATTTTTTTTTGTAAATTATTGTATATTAAACAAAAGCAATTCCTTAATAATCTGTAATCAATAATTATTGTGTAATTTTGTATCTGTGAAAAAATTATTTAAAAAAGTATACCAATATTACCTTTTCTTCTCCAAAACTTCTTTTACCATCTCATAACTATCAGCCCAGGTTTCTTCCTGGAGAATGCCTAAGCATGTCACACAAGTGTCCAGTTTACGTTTCTTAGGTGGGGGTATGCAATCACCATTTACATCATTTCCTTTGTTATTTTCTCCTAAAACATTATTGAGATTGTTTTCTTTCGAATAATTTTCAGGATTTTCTGATTCAACTGCGGTGTCATCAATCTGGGATTGTATAAGAAGAATAATTGTTAAGATTTATTTTATTTATTTATTCATGGCTCCAACAGAATAACAGTGATATAATTATAGTAGCATGGCTATAGCATAATGCTGAGTCTGAGGTTGTTTTGTTGTTGCAACCCAATAATTAATCTCAAAATTATAATTCCTTTTTTCTTTTAGTAATAGTTTAGTTGTAAATGAACAAAAAAAATTTTCTCCTTTTAAAAACTAGAATGTGATAGTTATATATTACATTCTTTAGATTAGATAGATTAAATTATATTCTTAATGAGGTGAACAAATGTTTAGTAAAGTGGTTTTTAAAATGATTTTTTTTTATATTTTTGCCATTTATATTTTTTATAGTCCATAAGTTTAAAAAGTGTTGTCAATGATTTATCAGTGTTAATGTCATCTGATTTGTCCAATTCATGAGTGAAGAAAGTTTTTATGTTTATTTTCATAATTATTACGAGAATTATTTTTATGAGAAAAATGAGTAAAAAAGCCACCATGTCTTGATCCCCAGTAGGAAGGCTTATACCAATGGGTTTTTAGAAACTCATATATGATTAGTATCTTTTGCTTGGACGCTAAGACGGCGCCGGGTTAACCACTAATATCGTTATACTACATAAGCTCCAGTGTAATTTGTTGATACTACAATATTTGCTAGACCTCTGTCTACCTCAGTATTGGGAATGCTTGATAAGCAATTCATAAATATTAAAAAAATCTTGTAGAAATGCGACTGCGACAATACGACAGTTAAACACAAAAACTTCTGCATAATTTTAAGCAAGCGCTAAACAAATTATTCGCCCATACACAAAAAAACAAACACATTGCCTCTAGCTATTCACTGTTACTACGTCGTGCCCTTTAAGTCTATCTTCTCTATTGCGGTTACAAGTATATTAATTTGAGTAGAATAATACAAAAAGAATCCTCTACCTTAGCCAAAAACTTTTTGGTATTCTCGTATGCATTGGGGCTTTTGAGACCTAAATATCGTACACAGCACGTATCACAACATCCCAATTTCTTACACAACTTCAAAATATTCTTTTGCTCCATCGTAAAAATAAATGTTTTATTGTTTATTTACTATAACCAATTTTCATCCATGTGATTATGTTTATATGTTACATCAAATGTCAATGTCAAGTCTAGTCTGCCAATCGAAGCACAGTCGAATGATTTGCAAGTGACGTAGTTTGGTAAGTAGCTCATAATTTAGTGAAGTATGTCCCGGTTCTATCGTGACTAGAGATAATGTAATGGAGACCAATAAATGGTGTGATAACCATCTCGAAGAGTATCAGACCAAACTGAAGCAGAACTGTGACGGAGGTGCGATGTATCTGATACCGTGGTTAAACTTTCCAATATGGACCATCGATATTTGAGGTTTTAAGGGGAGGAGGGGGAGAGGGGGTAGAAACCCACCCTGCCATTCGCAACTTGCGGAATCCCATGGTTATGGAGATATTCATGGTTAAAGTTTTGAGTCCAATATGGACCATCAATATATCAAGTTTTAGGGGCGAAGGGTGGGAAGGGGGGAAGGCTACCCCCCATTGCAATTCCCACCCTGCGGAACCCCATGGTTATGGAGATATTTATGGTTAAAGTTTTGCGTCCAATATGGAACATCAATATATCAAGTTTTAGGGGCGAAGGGTGGGAAGGGGGGAAGGCTACCCCCCAGTGCAATTCCCATGGTTATGGAGATATTCATGGTTAAAGTTTTGAGGTTACAATAGCGATATTTAGTCAATAGAATGATTGTAATCTGATATTTTCTTTCGTTACCATTCATTTTACTTTATTATATTTCCATACCATCGTTTTATAAATAAATAAATAAATATCTTCACGCAATTTCCAATACAGGGGTAGACAGAGGTCTAGTCTAGACAATTAAGTCTCTTCGACCCATCTTCCACCGAAGATATTTTCGGGACAACGTGACAGGTGGTGAGCCCGTCGCCGCCTTTATGTCCAAGCCAACGATGAAATTCGTACATAAGTTTTTGAAAAACTCATTGGTACTGCCACCTGGGGATCGAAGTCGGGTCTCTCGACTCGAAATTCCGACCACCCAACAACTCGGCTATCGTGTTACTTTATTGTATGAACAAAAACATATACTAAATTGCATTTTGACACTAGATTAAATGTTATTTATGTTTGGGGGGTGTTAGAGGCGGGGAAGTCGTGCTCTGGCACTCCGTGGCAGCTCTGGCGTTGCGGGATGAGCAGTCCCTTCGGAAGCGTATGGAAGCATAGGCACCTGAGCTCGTCTTAGAGCACCCACCACGCCTGCGAGCTCTTTTATACACTCTAGAGGTAGGGCAAACAAGACCACGTGGATAGTGGGAAGCGCTGATTCGGTTTTGTTTTGTTTGATTAACTTAGTACGTTTTAAACGATTTCAACTGTAAGGGCAAAGTGAAGTAATTGACGTTTAACAATCAGTTGTCAAATTTATTTGACACGTCAATTGACTTGTTATTTTCAAATTTGTATGGAAAAGTTAAAAGTTAAAATAAATATACCTCGTGAACCGTAAGTTTCCGCAATCTAAAACTTTACAAAACGCATTATTTTAGTGAGTAAATACGAGCATTTAAATCGACGGTCCATATTGGAAAGTTTAGCCGATACCGAAATCGCCAATCCACTTGCCTAGCTAGTATCTCAAATTATAATGAAGCCATTATGACTTATGAAATCACATTAGCCGAGTGGTTGTGTGATCGGAATTCGATTCAAGACTCCTGAGTTCGGTCCCCAGGTGGTAGGCACGAACCAATGATGGTTTTCAAAACCCTTGTACGAATTAAATGATTGGGTTGGAAATGGAAAAAAAAACAGTGGTAACAATGGTAGAGCCACGCATCAGCTTTTGTTGTTGCATGAATGGGTTGGCTCGACCGGGGAAGTACCACGACCTCACAGCATACCGGCGTGAAGTAGAAGTCTAACAAACTTCTGCGTTTCGTCTGGTGAGTGCAGGTAACCGGAGGTCCACACCCCCCGGGTGTTCATGGGAGGCGGTAATCACTTACCATCACGTGAGCCACCTGCTCGTTTTCCTCCCTCTTCTATATAAAAAAAAAAACGATGGCTCACCACCTGCCACGTTGTCTCAAAATTCCTTAAGAGGGTAGAAAGGACCGAATTGTCTAGAATACCGTCGGCAAGTAGTTTTAGTTGGGGTCCGGATGCCGTATAAAAGTTTAAATACGTATCAGTCATTGTAGTGACAACAGTATGATTGTTAACAACGAGATTTTTTGTTTTTAATGAAAGGAAAAACAGAAGGTATGTCGTTAGGTGAGAAGTGTAAAAATAACCAAAATAGGGTAGACAGACTATAGAGTTGCAAAGAGTATATAATCACTATAGTGTCTTTGGATATCATTGTATGGTGAAAGACATTGACATTGACAGACAGATGTTCTCTGCTCTGTTCTGAATCTGACAGTCAATACAATATTTTTATGTAATTTAGCACCCTTTCTAAATTTTCAATAAAATTTAGTAGTTAATAAAGCTACTTAAATAAAAAATGGGAACTGTTCATGCTAAGGTATTTATTGTAAGGTTCTTAGTGAATTTTCACAGTAAAACGAGAAGTATTACTTCAGTAACATTACTCCATCGCTGTAATCATTTTTACTCTTTAGATGGTTTAAATTCGAAAATTTCTTGATAAATATAAATTAAAATATATTTTAAGATTGTTCAGCTTTATTTCCTGCTAAATGTCTTAATGTAAACTGCACCAGGCGTTTGTAGTATAAATTTTAAAGTTAATATTTAAACTGCACAGAACCTAACCATGAATTTAGTTTTTTTTTAAACAATTCCTTCCTTTTATCTTTCATTAACATAAACTAAAACATCGTTTTATTTTTGTCAGTTAACAATTACCACCTTTCATTGTAGATATAAGGGTAGTAGAGAAAACTGGAATTTAATATATTATATTTTGTGATAAAAAAAGTACTGTATACTTAAAGAAATCATGTAATTAGGGAATAAAAATATACTACCTCTATTCTTCCTACTTTTTTTAAATACTTTATTTACAGAAACAAAATTATGTTAATATTTATAATACTTATTAACTAAATTACTATAATAGTAGAGCCTACTCCTTATTGCATGTTACAATAATAACTCCTTCTATTGTAATGGTAGCCAATAGATGGCAGGATTTTGAAAGATACCAGATAGTAAGATCCATGATAGACAGTTGCTGTCTTAATCTGTTTGCCAAACGTGGAAATTATGGCAAATCCTCCTAACATGAGAGGTCTATTTAAAATTTAAATTCCAATGCAGGATTGGAATTGCAACTTGATATTATGGATCATGTTTATGCATATTAAGTATAATATGTATATATACTAAAGAAAATCTAAAAAAAAAACATAAATAGTTTAACAACAAGATATGAACCTTTTTTTTTACTCCTTCAATTATATTGAAATAGTAGTGAAGTTTCAATGGCTTTTATTATGCATAACATAAATCAAATTATTTCAGGCTAAACAAAATGAAGGCCTTGGCGATGTTGGAAGTGGATTTTTAGGGTTGGATAGTTCTGTGGAGTTTGAGGAAGAACCTATGGCCAAGCCCAGTATCAAGTTAAATGGTGTTCGTGTAAGTAATACTATATTTTTGATTATGACAATCTTTGTGAAACATCTATGTTTAAAAACTAGGGTCAATTAGTTAGCTGTGATTTCAAATAGTAGATTGATGGCTAAGGATGTTTCAAATTATATTTGCTTTCTTGCAAAAACATTGAGATAAAATTTATTATAACTATAGCAATTATTTTCTAGACTACGATTTTGATCTCTTCAACAATTCTTCACTACTATTGGCAATTATCATTGAGTAAAAATATCTTCACATCATTCCCAAAACAGAGGTAGAGATCAGAGATTGGTAGAGAGAGATTTTACATTTCCAATTCTGATAAGGTTTGTACAATATGGTATTTAAAAATACAGGCATGATTTGAACCTGCAACCTCTTTCGTACCATGGCAACAGTCCTAACTATTGCCATGGTATGCCATGGTATGCCACTGTGACAGTTGACTTTTTAAATTACTCATTAGTTTAATAACAAAACCCCTAACAAGAATTACATGCTTTAATAATCAATAAAAGTGCATCATAAAAAAAATATGGTTTTCAAAGTAATATGATCTTAAAAGGTTAAAAAAGGGTGTCCCTCAAGGTTTAGTGTTGGGCCCATTATTCTTTATTTTGTATACTGCTAATATGACAAAAATTTACAAAATTGTTAATCTGTTGTTTATATTTTACATTTTACAGTTTAGATGATTTATTCTTTGTTGCCTTGAAAACTACTACAGCCATTTGTATAGAATTTATTTTTTGGATTTATTTTAGATATTTTTTGGATTTATTTTATTGGAACAGTTAAATAGGTACAGGATTTAGGTAAATTGAAACATATGACAACTTTGAAAAAAACAATTTAAATGGTTTTTGTATATCTAGCACCATCTGCGTATTTGTTAAAATCACTAAAGAACTTTTTATTAATAAGTTTATTAACATTTGAGAGTCATGTTTGGAGTCTTTTTCAACATTCTAAATGGTAACTGATATCTTGCTTCTGCTCAACAATAAACAATCAACAGGCGCGTGTTGATCGTGTACATGTAGATGGGCTGAGTCGAACTAAAGACGACATTGTGCGCAGCGCCGTGGATGATCTCTTCCATGCAACAGACTTTGAAGATGTTATTCTCCGGGCACATAAGGTGGGTTATTTTGTAATAGTTACCGAAAAATGTTATTAAAAAAATATTAAGATCTGATAAAGAATATGATAATGAAGTAAAATTGTATCCAGCAGATTTTAAAGCTAAAAGGTCAAAATTTTAACATAATCTGCAATGTATAAAGTTATGTCTCCATACAACATTAAGTATCCTTCATAATAGTTTGCTTGTATTTCTTATAGTCGATTCAACTTTGGACTTGAACAACAGATAAAAATACTTGTACTTGTGTTTTATTGTGTTTTGTTTTATCCTCACGATTTTTTCAGAACTGAGCTATAAAGTGGTCTATATTGTATATCTAGACACCATTATCATATCCTTTTTCATTGGGCACCTCATGACAGGTGGTAAGCCCTTCGCCATCAGAGTGTCTTCAGTAGTAGCGTCTTCTAGTACTTATATAGATAAATTTTTATATATACAAATAAACATCCACGATTCGAGTACAAACATTAACATTCACTACACAAATGTTTGCCCCTAGCGGAACTCGAACCCGCAACCCTTAGCTTCGACGGCAGGGTCACTGCCAAATAGACTATCGGGTTGTCGGCGTGTTTTGTTTTAATGTTTTAATTGTGCTTATACGCGGGGCGTAATTCTAAATAACTATAGGTACGCCGTGCACTTGATGCAACGGGATGCTTCCGTGAGATCGGAGTCTACATTGATGTCTCTTCAGGTCCCGGAGCGACGCCGGAGGGACTCGAGGTATGAGATTCAGATGCTTTTCCTATTTTTTTACCTTCTCATTTTTTATCTTCACTTTTTCCAATACTAGTCACAGGTCCAGAAATCTAAGCTTTCGGACACTTGGGAAAATGTGACAAGTTGTGAGCCTGTCTCCGTCTTGGTGTCCATGCGATCGATACAAATTGTACATGACCTTCGAAAAACTTGTTGGTACGAGCCTTTTCTAATGAGCGGGGGAGATAAAAAAATTGACAAAGATTTTTGGAATAATCATTATAGAAAATATTTAAATATTTTCATGACAGAATAACATTTGAATTACCACAAAATTACTTACTTATCACGAAAGAAAAGTAAATACACGAATGATCATATCAGTCACGATATAAGTCACGATAGACGAGTTGTTGGGTGGTCGGAATTTCGAGTCGGGAGACCCGATTTCGATCCCCAGGTGGCAGTACCAATGAGTTTTTCAAAAACTTATGTACTAATTTCATCGTTGATTTGGACATAAAGGCGGCGACGAGCTCACCACCTGTCACGCTTTCCCGAAAATATCTTCGGTGGAAGGTGGGTCGAAGGGACTTAATTGTCTAGACTAGACCTCTGTCTACCCCTGTATTGGGAATTGCGTGAAGATATTTATTTATTTATTATCATATCAGCAAAATTTATTGGTCATTTAAATATTGCTCAAAAAACTAGAGCCTTTAATACTATTCTACATACTATACTATTTTCCTCTAATATTAGTCTAATATAGCTTAAAGTAAAACACAAATAAAGTGTGGAACAAGTATACGTACATATTTTAACTAATTAATATGGGAATAGTTTTGCACCCTTAATGGTTCTTCCATATATCTTCTATTTCCTTTCACTCCCTCGAAAATGCTCCTATAAAAGTTATTTTCTTCCAGGTGACATTCCAAGTAAAGGAATTATCACGTATAGTGGGCGGAATAAATACCACCGTCAGCGAGAATGAAGGCAATTTGGTGATTGGTGAGCATACTTTGATGAATTTCAAGTGTAAACTTTGCTTTGTGATCATTAACAATGAATTCGAAATTAATCTCGGTATAGTTTAGAGGTTGTAACTGCTTAATGACTAGAGGATAATCTATTTCTACAATTGTTATAAACCCATGATCTAACAGATGGGGATTTTACCCACTTATCTAAAATCAGTTTTCTAATATGTACGATGAAAGAATCCGTTGTTAACAAGTCACCATAGCCGGCGGTGGTTGGATAGTCGCAATGGGTTGTGTCAAAAAGTTTGTGTACGATTTGTATCGTTGGCTTGTATAAAGAGACGGCGACGGGCTCACCACCTGTGACGTTGTCTCAAAAAATGTTTTCGGTGGAAGGAGGGTTGAAAGCACTTATTTTTCTAGACTGTTGTCTACTACAATGGCGTGAAAATATTTTATGGCTTAATTTTCAACCAGAATTCAACAATAAACATACACACACAGTCACATGGGTATTAAGTAATACCGTGCTAAATAAATAAATGATATTCTGTCTACGGAAATGGCGAAGCGAAAAAATAAATAATCAAAAAGCAAATACGCAGGTGTAAAGATGCCAAACGTGGCGGGACGCGGCGAGCGTTTACAGGCGGAATACAGCGTGGGACATCGCAGCTCTTCCAACTTCAGTGCGACCGCTTCCAAGCCCTTCCCCCGCAGCCCACTTACTCCAGTGTAAGTCATCAAAACACACTGCTTTTTATCTCCATAGCTTTTAAATTCCATTGTTGCCCGATGTCTCTTATTTAGATTATTTTTCAAATTGTCAAAATCGGTGGACGTTGAAACTTAGACATTAGCTTTGTTTGCTACCTTACTTATGACATTACAAACAGTAATATCCGCCAAGTCTGATTTGATGTAGATGTAAAAGAAATCTGTGTATATGCATGAATAGAAGAAATAATAATTGTTGTAAATAGTTTATACTGTTATAGATGTGATTTAAAAAGTCATATTTTTCATGTTTCACTCTTAATTTGTTTGCTTGAGTGTTGCAATTAATTAATTTTCACAGACTGTCCACAACGGTATACCAGCAAAACCACGAGTATCCCTGGTCTGGGTATCGACTGTTGGACAGGGGGCTGCTATTCGACTTGGCCTTCAACACTTCCCCTGCGGTATGTGAATAATGAATTGTAAAGTTTTAACACTACCATCACCCTAAATTCATTGATATAATTTTAAGGCATCTCTATACGTTTTAAAACCCATGAAATATAACGGACCTAAGTTTGAGCCTTGTGGAGCACCGCTGGGTATTGTTCTGCTGAATAACCTCTAATAATGACTAATCAAGCTCGATTTTGTAAATATGATAAGTACCAACGCAATAAAGATTCATGAATCCCTAGCTCTGAGTTTGTTTCCAGTAGAACACAATAATATATCAAATCGAAAGCATTTGTGAACCAAAGTCATCCAAAGCTTACTTAACATCACTAACGAATCCTTCCAAGTTGGATGTATTTTAGTTATTTGGCAACAATTTGTGCTATTATGCATGGATGTGTTCCTTTGTGTACGAGTAAATATTTTGCTGCACGACAGCCATAAATTTAATTATAGTATCATAGATTCTTAGATAAATGTAACAAAATAATAATCCGTCAGTTTACGATGTTGTTATTGCAATGACTACATGGTTTACAGACTAAACACAACCTGCAGTGGGAGGGTCTGGTGCGCGAGACGTCTGTTCTCAGTAAAACAACCAGCTTCAAAGTGCGCGAGAGCAGCGGTAAGTGACAAATACAATGTGACAAATACGTTGTGAGTGAATACATGAAATTAATAATAACAAGTTAATAGACAAAGACAACATGACATGTATGCTCTGATCCCAAAGTAAGTACTTGTGTAACACGCGAGCACGCGTGTTATGGATACAACGAAACCGTTGGGTAAGCCAGTCTTCCACGGAGGTCAATGTAAAAGATTTTCCATGGTTAAAATTATTCTTTTATATTTGATTTTATGAAGTCACGATAGCCGAGTTGCTGGGTGGTCGGAATTTCGAGTCGAGAGATCCGAGTTCGATCCCCAGGTGGCAGTACCAATGAGGTTTTCAAAAACTTACGTACGAATTTCATCGTTGGCTTGGACATAAAGGCGGCGACGGGCTCACCACCTGTCACGTTGTCCCGAAAACATCTTCGGTGGAAGGTGGGTCGAAGGGACTTGATTGTCTAGACTTCACCACTGCCTACCCCTGTATTGGGAATTGCGTGAAGATATATTTTTATTTCAAATTATTTTTGGAGACTTTTTTACAAGACGGCATTTGATCAGCCCATGCCCCGGCCAGGTCCGCAGATGAAGTCGGTGGTGCGGCACGTGGTGACGGTGGACCACCGCGACGAGCCGGTGTTCCCGACGCGCGGCAGCTGGCTGCAGTTCAGCAGCGCGCTGGCCGGGCTGGGCGGCGGCGTGGCGCACGTGCGCACCGAGCTGCAGCTGCAGGCCAACGGCAGCGTGCCGCGGGCCGACGGCGTGGTGGGTACACGGCACGGCACGGCACGGCACGGCACTTTGCCTTGGTTCATCACCTGTCACTTGATGGTCCTAAAATAAGCTCCGGTGAAATGTGGGTCGAAAGGACTGAATTGTCTGGACTTCTGGCTACCCCTTTATTGGGAAATGCGTCAACATTCCGACAAACACTAGTAAACAACTTTTAATTTGTTTTTGGCTGTTTTACTTTTACCTACAGTACTTTGTACAAATGTAGTCATATCATTCTCAAATCTTAACAGAAACCTTTGATCTGTATTTGTCCACTTTAAAACTCGACTGAAAAAATTGTGCGTTTCATTTCGAAAATAATTTGAGACCAGGAGGGCCTCCACTCCTTTGTCGCCCTGAAGCCTCCAGACCCCTTCCCAGGTGTATAGGCAGTAGGTCAGCGGTCGCGCGAGCTCGGGATTATGTATGATTGTGCAGGTGTTCCAAGCGAGCGGCGCGGTGGGCGTGCTGCACGACGTGTTCGGCACGGAGCTGGCCGACCGCTTCTTCCTGGGCGGGCCGGCCACGCTGCGGGGCTTCGCCCAGCGCGGCGTGGGCCCCAGGGCTGATGGACTGGCGCTCGGTGGCACTGTGAGTTCTCATACATTCTGACTTCTTCTCTTCCTTTACTTTACAACCTATCAAGAGTCTACTGCTTAATATAGACCACCCCTAGAATTCACCACAAGGAACGGTCCTCAGCCACCTGCATCCTTCGATTCCTTGTGGGGGGCCATTCTATTCTGACTCCATTCTGTAATCTCTTTTTTGTGTTACTACTATTGTACTTTTACTTTTATTCATAAATAAGATTGAGGAGTGACTAAGCAATTTCTAAGTTATGTATGACACCATATTTCTTCTTCTTCTCTTTTGGTTTATGAATTTTACCTACTTTATTTAAAAGTATAGTCGTCGAGTGGTGGGGTGATCGGAATTCGAGTCACGTGATCTGTGTTCGATTCCCAATGGGTTTTTTCAAAACTTATGTATCATTTCTATTGTTGGCTTGCATCGTGAAAGAAAAATTTATGCTATTTATGTATAGAGTAAGTAGCAACGGACCTAATATAGACCCTTGAGGGATACCCAATAATATTTTATTAAAGCTAGAATAGAATCTCTAGACCACATCTGTTTCATTTCTTTAAATAATATAAGATCTGACCTATCATTGAAAAAAATTCGCTTATTACGTTTTAAGCAATTTTTTTAGTAGGATTAATTGATCCACATTATTAAAAGTACGACCAAAGTCTATTTGGTTTGTTGGAATGTGGTAATTCTAAACCTTTTGATTAATAATATTCTAGGTTTGTTGTTGCTAACTAAAATTTGTCGGCAGATATACTGGGCAACGGGTTTACACATTTACACACCTCTGCCGTTCGTCGCGGCGCGCGGCGGACTGTCGGAGCTGTTCCGATCGCATCTGTTCCTTAACGCCGGCTGTCTTGCTCACCCTGGTTAGTATTTCTTGGTGGCTATGTATAGGTTTTGAGACTATTGATTACTAATGGAGGGTTATTTCTTTAATGAACGTAGAAGTTAGGCGTTTAGCGAATGTTTGTGCATTGCAGAGGAGGGCGAGTCGCTCGCGGCGGCGCTGTCGGAGGTGCGGCTGGCGGGCGGCTGCGGCGTCGCGCTGCGCCTCGGCCGCGTCGCGCGCGTCGAGCTCAACTACTGCGTGCCGCTGCGCGCCGCGCCGCGCGACGTCGCCGCGCCCGGCCTGCAGCTCGGCGTCGCCGCGCACTTCCTGTAGCGCGCCAGGTGCGCCCAACTGCTGCGTGCGCTGCGGCCGCAGCTCGCCGCGCACTTCCTGTAGCGCGCCAGGTGCGCCCAACTGCTGCGTGCGCTGCGGCCGCAGCTCGCCGCGCACTTCCCAGCGCGCCAGGTGCCCAACTGCTGCGTGCTGCGGCCGCAGCTCGGCGTCGCCGCGCGCACTTCCTGTGGCGCGCCGGGTGCGCCCAACTGCTGCGTGCGCTGCGGCCGCAGCTCGGCGTCGCCGCGCACTTCCCAGCGCGCCAGGTGCCCAACTGCTGCGTGCTGCGGCCGCAGCTCGCCGCGCACTTCCTGTAACGCGCCAGGTGCGCCCAGCTGCTGCGTGCGCTGCAGCCGCAGCTCGGCGTCGCCGCGCACCTCCTGTAGCGCGCGCCAGGTGCGCCCAACTGCTGCGTGCGCGCTGCGGCCGCGGCTCGGCGTCGCCGCGCGCACTTCCTGTAGCGCGCCAGGTGCGCCTAACTGCTGCGTGCGCTGCGGCTGCAGCTCGGCGTCGCCGCGCCCGGCCTGCAGCTCGGCGTCGCCGCGCACTTCCTGTAGCGCCAGGTGCGCCCAACTGCTGCGTGCGCTGCGGCCGCAGCTCGGCGTCGCCGCGCACTTCCCAGCGCGCCAGGTGCGCCCAACTGCTGCGTGCGCGCTGCGGCCGCAGCTCGGCGTCGCCGCACTTCCTGTAGCGCGCCAGGTGCGCCTAACTGCTGCGTGCGCCGCGGCCGCAGCTCGGCGTCGCCGCGCACTTCCTGTAGCGCGCGCCAGGTGCGCCTAACTGCTGCGTGCGCGCTGCGGCCGCAGCTCGGCGTCGCCGCGCACTTCCCAGCGCGCCAGGTGCGCCTAACTGCTGCGTGCGCTGCGGCTGCAGCTCGGCGTCGCCGCGCACTTCCTGTAACGCGCCAGGTGCGCCAACTGCTGCGTGCGCTGCGGCGCAGCTCGGCGTCGCCGCACTTCCTGTAACGCGCCAGGTGCGCCTAACTGCTGCGTGCGCTGCAGCCGCAGCTCGGCGTCGCCGCGCACTTCCTGTAGCGCGCCAGGTGCGCCCAACTGCTGCGTGCGCTGCGGCCGCAGCTCGGCGTCGCCGCGCCCGGCCTGCAGCTCGGCGTCGCCGCGCACTTCCTGTAGCGCCAGGTGCGCCCAACTGCTGCGTGCGCTGCGGCCGCAGCTCGGCGTCGCCGCGCACTTCCCAGCGCGCCAGGTGCGCCCAACTGCTGCGTGCGCGCTGCGGCCGCAGCTCGGCGTCGCCGCGCGCACTTCCTGTAGCGCGCCAGGTGCGCCTAACTGCTGCGTGCGCCGCGGCCGCAGCTCGGCGTCGCCGCGCACTTCCTGTAGCGCGCGCCAGGTGCGCCTAACTGCTGCGTGCGCGCTGCGGCCGCAGCTCGGCGTCGCCGCGCACTTCCCAGCGCGCCAGGTGCGCCTAACTGCTGCGTGCGCTGCGGCTGCAGCTCGGCGTCGCCGCGCACTTCCTGTAGCGCGCGCCAGGTGCGCCAACTGCTGCGTGCGCTGCGGCGCAGCTCGGCGTCGCCGCACTTCCTGTAACGCGCCAGGTGCGCCTAACTGCTGCGTGCGCTGCAGCCGCAGCTCGGCGTCGCCGCGCACTTCCTGTAGCGCGCCAGGTGCGCCCAACTGCTGCGTGCGCTGCGGCCGCAGCTCGGCGTCGCCGCGCACTTCCTGTAGCGCGCCAGGTGCGCCCAACTGCTGCGTGCGCTGCGGCCGCAGCTCGGCGTCGCCGCGCACTTCCTGTAGCGCGCCAGGTGCGCCCAACTGCTGCGTGCGCTGCGGCCGCAGCTCGCCGCGCACTTCCTGTAGCGCGCCAGGTGCGCCCAACTGCTGCGTGCGCTGCGGCCGCAGCTCGGCGTCGCCGCACTTCCTGTAGCGCGCCAGGTGCCCAACTGCTGCGTGCTGCGGCCGCAGCTCGCCGCGCACTTCCTGTAGCGCGCCAGGTGCGCCCAACTGCTGCGTGCGCTGCGGCCGCAGCTCGCCGTCGCCGCACTTCCTGTAGCGCGCGCCAGGTGCGCCCAGCTGCTGCGTGCGCTGCGGCCGCAGCTCGGCGTCTCGCGCACTTCCTGTAGCGCGCCAGGTGCGCCCAACTGCTGCGTGCGCTGCGGCCGCAGCTCGGCGTCGCCGCGCACTTCCTGTAGCGCGCCAGGTGCGCCCAACTGCTGCGTGCGCTGCGGCCGCAGCTCGGCGTCGCCGCGCACTTCCTGTAGCGCGCCAGGTGCGCCCAACTGCTGCGTGCGCTGCGGCCGCAGCTCGGCGTCGCCGCGCGCACTTCCTGTAGCGCGCCAGGTGCGCCCAGCTGCTGCGTGCGCTGCGGCCGCAGCTCGGCGTCGCCGCACTTCCTGTAGCGCGCCAGGTGCCCAACTGCTGCGTGCGCTGCGGCCGCAGCTCGGCGTCGCCGCGCACTTCCTGTAGCGCGCCAGGTGCGCCCAACTGCTGCGTGCGATGCGGCCGCAGCTCGGCGTCGCCGCGCACTTCCTGTAGCGCGCCAGGTGCGCCCAACTACTGCGTGCGCTGAAAGAAAAATTTTTTTTGGACTATACTTATTTTGTATAACGCTATTTACTATACTTTATGCCAATTTTTTGTCCCAACTTACCTTTACCTTTCACATTTCAGATGATTACCACAATCAAGACTTGGAACGCTTACAAGTTGGTCTTCACATAGAACTGTGCATCTAGTTAGTGACGTGTAAATTATTAGTGTAAAATTATAATTATTCGCCGATTGTTTTAGTACTGTTATATTGTAATAAATTGTTTAGTTTTCCCGATTTCTTTTATTTTTCAATTTTGATTTATTTTCTGTGAGCTTATAAATGTATTATAAATTACCAGATATAAAAACATTAAATTCTAACAATCCTTACCCCGCATTCTTTGCAATTTTCATAATTTTAAATAATATTTTAACCTTATCGATATAGTATCAATTGTATGCGTTACTAAACTCGGGCGTTACTTTGCGAAAATTCACTATTATAAAGTTGTTATTTAACAATTACTTCGCACCTTACTGCATGGAAATATAAAAGTCATATCAAGCGAGTTGACTCTACGATGAGCGACCGCGGAGTGAGAAATTACTTCATGAATGAGGGAGAAAGGTCTTCATCACCAACACTATCGGGGAAACTGTTCCGAGGTATAGCCAGTCAGTGGTTGCAGTCCGTCACCAATGAATATGTGTGCCTCATCGGGGTTGGACATGAAGTCGGATGGCTTTTATTGACCACTTACGGGCGGTCGAGCACAGTCAAGATCCACCCTCCGGGCTCGTGCGGGGCTCTCCCTAGTAGAGCGGTGGTCTCCGGATTTCCTTCCGGTGGTTAGTGTTGGCCGTTTTGGTGGACGCTGGGCGTGAATTGGGTCCTTTGTATAGTGCATAGACAATATTTTTACAGATGTCAAACCATTGCACAGATTAAAAATTCATAAGTTAAGTTCAGACCACTCTGGTCAATTTGTTAGTCTATCTCACGACCGACAAACCACACGTATTAGGAAAGCTGTGTTTGTTCCGATAAATCGCGAAGAGAAATTTAGAAGTAATTTAATAAAAAATACTTCCAGTGTTTAGTAATTATTTAATTTCTTAAAAATTTAATTTAATGCCGCTTTTACTTCTAAAACATTCTATTTGAATAGAAAGACTTTTAATGATTGGGCAACAGTGGGAATTCACCGAAGTAGGTGAAGATTGTATGAACTTTAGCGAAAGGTGATACAATCATTGCGAGACTTTTAAGGATTATGTTAGAAACTATTCAAACATTTTTAAAAAAAGTCTGTTTTGCAGCCAAGTCATTACACTTAAGCAATAAAATTAAAAATGCTTCTAATAAAGTAAAAATGACTTGGAATATTATTAATAGTGAAACGGGGAAGAATATGTCACGAAGTTCTGACTACCAACTTAATATTGACAATAAAGTTATAAATACTAATCATGAGGTAGCTAAAGTTTTTGAGACTTTTTTTTAGCGAAATTCCAACTTCTGACTACACAGTCGTTGAATTCTTCTTCTGTTGTTGCCGAGACGTTACTGAAGGAAAATGTAAGAGCTTGCACCATAACAAGTTTGAGGCTGTTAGTTTTAAAGATATTGCGAGAATGTTTAACATTATTGAATGTAAGAAAATGGCGGATCTATGGGGCATGTCCGTTGAAGTAATTGCTTCTATAATAGATTTGATTGCACCTCATTTGTCCATAATATTAAATAGTAGTATAGTCTGGTGTATTTCCTGATCTCATGAAGCAAAGTAAAGTAATACCTTTATTTAAATCTGGTAGTACTTCGGACCCCACTAACTTTAGACCTATTTCGGTACTACCAACACTTAGTAAAATTTTGAAAAATTATTGTTGCTCAACTGTAAAGATATTTTAATATAAACAAACTGTTACATTGCAATCAGTTTTTACAAGGGGTCGCTCAACAACCGATGCTAGTGTTGAGCTAATTAAGCATATATGTGAGGCTTGGGGGAGATCACAGGATGCTTCGGGTGTCTTTTGTGATCTCTCTAAGGCTTTTGATGGCGTTCATCATGAAACACTTGTCAGGAAATTACACCATTACGGTATCAGAGATACGGTTCTTGACCTAATTAAGTCTTATTTATCTAATAGAATTCAGAGAGTGACAATCAACGGTACGTATTCCTCTGGATCGACGGTAGCTATGGGCGTACCGCAGGGCTCGATTCTCGGTCCATTTCTTTTTCTCATTTATATTAATGATTTACCTTCCTTACTAGGGAATAAACACGATATAGTATTATTTGGTGATGATAAAATCAAACGACATATTGTTACACTTGACGAGGTAAATGATGCTACGTCAAAAATAGTCCATTGGTTCAATGCTAATAATTTACATTTAAATAGCAATAAAACTAAATGTATAAAATTTTCAACACCTAATGTTAAATAGTTGGGTTATACCAATGTACTAATAAATGGGAGAGAGTTGAGCTTTGTGGATACAGCTGTTTTTCTCGGAATAACACTTGATGCGAGGCTTCAATGGGGCCCCCATGCTGTAAGAAAAATAAGGCTTCTAACTGATGTACAAACGGCTAGACTTGTTTATTTTAGTTACTTCCATAGCATAACGTCATATGGTATTCTGCTATGGGGTCATGCAGCTGACGTAGAAACAGTATTTGTTTTACAAAAGAGGGCCATACGGGCTGTATATTGTCTGGATTCCCGAGCAACTCTTAGAGAGTAATTTAAAGAAATTAATATTTTAACACTGGCCTCTCAATACATATATGAAAATTTAATGTATGTGCATAAAAACATTAATACATTTAGCAAGACTTCTGATGTTCATAATGTAAATACTAGGAACAAACACAAGCTTGTAACACCGGTTACTAGACTCCATAGAGTAAGTAACTCGTTCATAGGGCAGAAATTTATTAAAGAAAAGCTTTATAGGAAGAGTTATTATAATATAAATGAATATATTAAGGACAGTAACCCCTGGGAATCAGGTGATCGCTCCCAAGCTATTTCTAGAAAATATCACATTATATTTGTATAATGCATTATATTGTTAAAAATATTGACCAAAAAGGAGAATACCTACGGAGTTTCCTTCGCCTGTTTCTTCTCCGTTAGAGGAACCTCATAACGAAACGGTGGTAGATTAAAAATGATGATCGATAGACGAATGTATGTTCTTATGTCGATGAATAAATGATTTGATTTGATTTGGCTGTTCTACACAGAGCTCAGGTTGTCCTCCACTTCTGCCGCTAGCTCTCTGGGGAACGCGCAACCCCCAAAGGCATTGGGGGTTGAGCGTGCAGTGGGGCCTTGTCCTTTAGGTGTTCTAGGCTTGAAGCGTCTGCACGCTCGAACATAGTCGAAGGAAAGTGCCTTTTTTCGGTAAAAACTCCAGCGTTTCCGGTCTCAGGTCCCGTCTGATGGAGGAGTTTCGTACGCTCCAGAGCGCGCGAACGATGGCACGCAGGGTGAAATCTTCTTATTTTTGCAGTAGGATTATTGATGATGCGCTGGCCAGTACGTACCATTTTCGCGTGGCGTAGGTCTCCATACTAGGCCGGTAGTGCTTCAGTTCAAGTAGTACGACAGTTTGCCTTTAACAGAAGGTAGACAGGGCCTAAGAGAGCTCTGGCTGATCTCGCTTAGACGATGGTGTCCTTGACATGATGGAAAAGGCTGAGACTACTGTCGATGGTCCAATACCTGAGTATTGAACCATCCACCGTACTCGACCACACTATTTCCTGTTTTTGGAATTTCAGTCCAGGTGGCAGTTTTCGTGTGTATCCGATAAGCATGGACAGTCTCCATTCGGTGAGCAATTTGAGTAGCAGGTTTTATGAAGCTTGGTCATGTACGCCGCCTTATCGGCGTACAGAGCAAGCAGGGAGTAGTCTAGATTGGGTACATCGTCGGTGAAGACGGCGTATCATTTATTAGGCTAATTGGATTTTAACATTTCCCTTAGAAACACACGGGAAAAAAGTGGGAATTATTAGGTTTAATTGCTATGCCGACTCCACAGGGCACGAAAACCAGACAAACGCTAGTAATTTTATTTTATAAATTATCCATAGATGTGTCTGTTCCATATCATAGATTAGATAATTGAAAGAAAGAAAGAAAGTTTATTCATTGCCACAATTGTGTACATATAAACAATTAAAAAGAACAATTTAGATAAATGGTTAGATAGCAGCAACGAAAAGGCATCCGACTCAGCAATATGCGGCAGCATTGCTACTGCAGCGCTGATATTCTGTCGGTGCCGCTTGAATAATCCATGCGCGGTCTCCGACATAATACTTATTAACTAGTACAAAAGAAATTTAAAATAATATATATGTAGGTAAACAAATGGTAGTTGAGTTTTACTTAAAATATAATTTTATTTAACAAGAGAGAAATGACGTAATTAAAAAGAAAATAAACATGAATAAAATTAACATAAAATTGAAAAATAATGAAATGAACATGAGAAACTGATGTTGTACAATAGGTAATTAGGGATAATCAATACCAGTACAAATGGAACCACCTATCACTGAATGAAGGAAGACAGAAGTTAAAAAAAAATCAGTTATAGTTTAATAATGTATACATACTTTCGACTGTTGTAATAGTACAATTTTAACTACATTCTTAGCAATTCATTTACAGTAAAAAAATAGTTTTAAATTGTCCGCAATGGTCAAACAATGCCAGATCCAAAAACGCGGACAAAGTCCGATTCTTTTTAATGCGTTCAATATTATCATTCTTATCTTTACGTACAAATATTTTGCCAGCTTTTGTCCATACGAATATCCATTTCAGGCGCGGCATATATCCCGTGACTTTGCGAAGAGTTGCCGATTTAGTCGAGTTAGGCGCTCGTTTATATAAAAACGGCAGGTCTGACCCGGTAAGTCAAAGCCTTCAGTAGTAGCACGCCGGTGTACTCGTGCCGCGCGCAGCAGCTCATCACGCACAGAGCGGCGCGCGAACCGGACGACGATACACCTCGGGGGTATGCCCTCATCATTCATTCGGTCTCTTCGAACCGCTCCAACTCTTTCCGCAGACATAATGTCCCGCTCGTCCAAGGAGACTGACAGTTTCTTTGCGGCAACTGTAACGAGTTCATTAACGTTTTCGCCCTTGACCTTGGGAACGCCCGATATCTCGATATCATTCAATAGCAAATCCTGGTCTCGCTCATTAATTTGGGATCTGTGCTCGCTGATGATAGCCTCACAGGAATGGCTTGGGTTACCTCATCAAATTTTTTCTCTAAAGAAGTGACACGCTCGTCGATGGTATCAACACGTGAAGTGAGGCTCTCCATAGAATTACGGAAACTGGCGATCTCCGCCCTGCACTCCCCAAGCTCGACCCTTAATGCCGTCATTTCACGTCGTAGACCACGTCTCTTTTAAGAGATGGCTCAGGTCCGACTTATTAGTGGGCGTAACATTTATGTCTTCTGCTTCAGCGGATGTGGTGGTACCAACATAGGACCTTGTTTTTATAGTTTTTGCAGGTAAACACTGAGTATGATTTGAGCGTGACACTTTAACCTTACATGGGCTGCATATCCAGTTAATCGGTGCACCATTCCCCTCAGGAATTGCGACACAGCTACGATGATTATTGACTTTGCAATTACTACACGCTGCGGCATTTGCTGAGCTGAAGATGCGGCCACAGGTCGCGCACTTTGCCATGTTTATATAAATTGAAGATACTGAATCTTAGTTTTTATTAGAATTTTTTTTTATTTATTATTTGTAGTGTAGATGGAGCAATGTTTGTTAACAGATTGCTACAACTTTGTAAAATTAGAAGTAAAACACACTAATATCAATAAAATGGACAAAATAAATAAAGTTTTTATCTATCACAGTGATTGTACTATTTTTGACACTGAAAATTAATACAGTTACAAACATTTTATTTACTATTTTTAGTAAAAACGAAGGTGTAGATGTTATGCCTTAGACCGCGCGCGGAATTGGTGGCCCAATAGCCTAGTAGCTATTGCCAGAATACTCGATTCCAGTTAGAAGCAAGTATAATGTTTGTAAGACTATGGATGGATATGGTAAATAGATTGGCGATAGATAGCTCGCGTCTTTGTAGCCACTGCCCGCCACCGGTTTATTAAATTCTGGACTAGTATTTGCCTGATAATTATTCCGCCAATGCCATAGCTATTGCCATTGTAACGTTTTTTCTAATTAGCTTCTTATAATTTCAATAAATTGTCAATAGAAGATAACTGTACAACGACAGTTATCTTCAAGGTGCAAGCAGCGTTTGCGATGCTTGTCTGGTGCCATACGAGGAGCATCTTTTGGGTCGCCAATACACTTGGCAAGTTTGGCAAATCCTGGAGTGATTTTTGCCATGCCGTGGACTCTTTGGATTTAAGACAAATTATTAACTCATTCGTGTACAGATTCACTGTTCAAATTTACTAATAAAACAAAATATAATATTAAAACAATATTTATTAAATTTAACCATTCGAATCACTAGCTACGTACACAAACGAATCTTAATTTACATAATAAAAAAACTTTATCACAACACAATAGGAAATAAGAACTTATTTTCAAACGTCCAATTTACATGTCTGAAAAATGCAAAATAAAAATACATATTTAAATACTTTATTTTATGTGGTAACACCGGATCGTAAAAAAATATTCAATAAATAACTTGTACAAGTAAATACTTGTATTTACGTTATAGATATAGTATAATAGAATATTAATATTATTTAATAAATATAAAAAGAAAGTCAATGAATTTAAGTACGAGTTTTACAGACGTTTATATTAATAAGCTCCTGAATTCTCACATGTAAACCGACCGCCATATTATAACTAAAAAAAAATCACGTATATTAAGCACATAATATATTACATTAAATTTTAAATATCAAGAAGTCCAAATGGCATCACATAATTGAGTTTCACTATCAACTAATTTGTTTATTGTTTTGCTTTTAAAATTTGAATAGGGAATGTTACCTTTTTTATTATAGCACACACAGTAACTGCTTTGGATATTGCAAAATTGCCTGCGGTAATACTGGCACATTTAGAAAACTGCAAAACTTAAGTAACGCTCACTTCATGTTGACCTTGAAATAGTTATATATTTATTCTACCCACCAATAGCCAAGGCACGATACCACACAATCCAGTTTTAAGACTAAATTTAAGTTAATTTTGTGCCGAATCTAGTAAAAGATATGCGTGCGGAGTCTTATTTTTGAATAGCTGATGTTTTAGTACTGTTTATTATTACTATTATACAACTGTCACGGGCAGATATCTCACGACTTCCGCTGCAATATGACGATGCTGTTACATCCTACCAAATAAGCCTAGATGGGTTATTTGAAAAGTGATGTTTGAATAATTAACAAAAAAGCGTACCACAAAAAACAATTAATTTAGGAATGCTCTGGTTAATTAATTGAAAACTAAGTTGATTTGATTCTATTTGATATTAACATTTTTAATTTATAATAACTCTGTAGTCAATGTATATGCAAAATACGGTATAAGTAATCGGTCAATACATATCGATGAAATTTTAAATGCAGCGGTTGGTTTCAGCTTGACAGATAGATGTTGTATAGGTATATTTTTATTTAAGTGACTGGTGAAAAACGGGCTCTGCACTCCACCTGATGGTATGTGAGTGGTCACAGCATGGGCAGGTGCAGCAACTTCTAAAGAACTGTTACAGAGGAATAAGATGGAATGTCACATAGCCCGTGATTACACTGATTACACCCAACGTTATCACACTACTATTTGGCGAACGAAAGTTTTCGGAAAGATGTAAGAATGAAGTAAAGACACACATCTTCTAGATAGAACGCCTTACCATTACATAAAATACATCCACGGAATCGAATTTAACAGACACGGCATTTGAAGTCACTAGTAACTTAAAAGAAATACTGCAATAAAGAAACACCCTGTATACACTGTGAATGGAAGAAACAAAAATGCGGAATCAGTTTGTGCGTTTGATACAAAATAAAAAAAATAATTAATGTCCTAAATCTAATCTACAAAATGTATTTACATCACTAATACATAGCAGAGATTCGAACGTACGATAAGCGACTAAAATGCTTTGGTCACCATAATATTTGGTAATGAAAAACAATAAAGAAGATTTATCAGACTTCTTTATAATGTATATTTATATGAGAATTGATTATAGTTTGTACATTTATTTTACATTACATACAGTCGAAATGTTAAAAAATAATTAAACCTATTAAGGAATAACACATACCTATTCCGGTATCGATAACATATAAGAACGAAAGAGTATATCTTTTAGTAATTGCAAAAAGTAGTTCGAAATCACTTATATACAAAATAATTTCAACTTAAACTGATCATGATTAGTACATAATAAAGTTTTTTTACGTAAAAATATTATAATACAATAATCTTCTTTATAAAGAAGTGATAACTTGAAGCATTCTGTATCAAAGAGTATTTTATAATATTCGTCAATTTGACAAAACCAGTCCCTCTGTAGATCTTCGTCATATTATACTACTCTATACAGGTGTTTTCTATAATCATATGTCACAGAAAACTTTACATAGATAATTTTCTGCAAACCAATACCTCTATATACAGGCTGTACACATTAAAAACATGATAGCACTTTTAATAACTAAGTTTTTCGTCGACTCACGAAAAGTTCCTTCAACGACACACGACGTCGTCCGTCTCTTTCTATCCGACAGTCCGTTAGAGCAGGACAGGTGCACTAACCTATGGTGAGGGCGGAACAGCCCTCTCATATATCGACCTCGCATATTTTCCTCTTCTGCGGAAAACCGAATTTGTCCTTTTTTATGACCTCCTGTTTTAGTCGCATGTAGGTTTCTAGTCTCGAAAGCGCGTATTCCTGTACCAATGAAATATTATAGGTGCGTGAGCGTCAAAAGTGTGAATCTGTTATATTTACTATCTGTTATATTCTACTGCAGAATGATGGATTGATGGATTCTCTTGTAAGGGAGAGTTTGCCATAATCGCCACGCCATGCAGATTGGCCACAACTTGTATCCTAGAAACTGCTGGCCGTTAACGGTCTTCTAAACTCTGTGTGGTATTTTTGAGAGAGTTATTTCGACCGTCTGTTGATAGCCAATTACATTTTACACACTTTTTTTCTTTTTTCCCTTATTCACGATTCCTAAGTCTCGATAGCCGAGTGGTTGGGTGATCGGAATTTCGAGTCGAGAGACCCGAGTTCGATCTCCAGCTGGCAGGCTCGTACCAATGGGTTTTTCAAAAACTTATGTACGAATTGTATCGTTGGCTTGGGCATAAAGACGGCGACGGGCTCACCACCTTTCAAGTTGTCCCGAAAATATCTTAAGGTCAAAGGGACTTAATTGTCTAGACTAGACATCTGTCTACCCCTGTATTGGGAATTGCGTGAAGATATTTATTTATTTATTTCCCTTAGTCGCCTCTAACGACACCCAACGGAAGACAAGAAGTGGTGTATTCTTACAGCCACACAGCTACTCATCATTTCGAATCTGCACACACGAAAACATATATCAAAACGTGACTTATTACAAATGTATGTACAGCGCCATCATTTTCTCACCAAGCGAAGCTTTCTCACACAACATAATTAGTACTCATTAGGTGATTATTATAAAACACTCTCACCCACTAGTCACGATAGCCCAGTGGTTGGGTGATCGGAATTCGAGTCAAGAGACCCAAGTTCGATCTCCAGCTGGCAGGCTCGTACCAATGGGTTTTTCAAAACTTATGTACGAATTGTATCGTTGGCTTGGGCATAAAGACGGCGACGGGCTCACCACCTTTCAAGTTGTCCCGAAAATATCTTAAGGTCAAAGGGACTTAATTGTCTAGGTTAGACCTCTGTCTACTCCTGTATTGGGAATTGCGTGAAGATATTTATTTATTTATTTCCCTTAGTCGCCTCTAACGACACCCAACGGAAGACAAGAAGTGGTGTATTCTTACAGCCACACAGCTACTCATCATTTCGAATCTGCACACACGAAAACATATATCAAAACGTGACTTATTACAAATGTATGTACAGCGCCATCATTTTCTCACCAAGCGAAGCTTTCTCACACAACATAATTAGTACTCAGGTGATTATTATAAAACACTCTCACCCACTAGTCACGATAGCCCAGTGGTTGGGTGATCGGAATTCGAGTCACGAGACCCAAGTTCGATCCTCAAAGCACGTACCAATGGATTTTTTCAAATCTTATGTACGATTTACATCGTTGGCTTGGACAAAAAGAGGGCGACGGACTCACCACCTGGCAGGTGTCCCGAAAACTGTCTTCGGCGGAATGTGGGTCGAAGGGACTTAATTGTCTAGGTTAGACCTCTGTCTACTCCTGTATTGGGAATTGCGTGAAGATATTTATTTGTATATATTTTTTTAAATAGAGAGGACGAGTCCCGAAAATTGTCTTCAGTGGAAGGGGTGGATCGAAAAGACTTAATAGTCGAGGCCTTAATCCACCCCTGCATATTGGGAACGGCGTGACGATGATCTCTTTCTCCTCACCCAATATCCGAAAGGTATCTGGCTCTTGGAGGCGTTGACGATGGACCAGAGACACCAGAACAGGTGGCTGGCGAGCGCGAACGCGTCCACCTCGCACAGCAGCCGGTTCACGTCGTCTATGGACGGCCCCGCCTGCTCCCTGCCCTCGGAGAGGTTCGCGAAGTAGTGCTTCAGGTACTCCCGGATGAATATCTCCTGGGGACGGAAGGGCTGGGGTCGGTGGGCGGTCGGTAACGACCTATCTCCATATACGGTCGAAGTAGGTTAGCCGCTCTTGACAGCCGAGCGGCTGGGTTAATCGCGAGTTCGATTCCCAGATGGTAGTATCGTGCAAATGAGATTTTTTTTTAACACGACATGAATCGTTGACATCGACAGGAGACGGCGAAAGGATCACCACATGTCACGTTGTCCAAAAACGGTGAAAGGTGGGTCCCAAAGAATCAATTATCTAGACCTCTGTCTACGCCAGTATTGGGAACCGCGAGATGGTATTTTTTCTATATAGTACCGCGCTAAAAAACGATGTACGTGAGTTAGAAGTTATACTTCGTCGGCGTAACAAAACAATTATTACTTATGCGTGTCTATATATATTACAGACTATAATTTAAATAGAAAAGAAGTTAAACAGATAATTTCACAAGGGTGTAAAACCTAACAGATTAAAGTATAAAGGTCAGTCAATTAACATGTCGCAATGTCGTGACAGGTCGATTACAGCTTCGACAAAATGCACCAATGGAGGTATAACCTCGAAAATAAATAAAACTAAGTATTTATGTAAATAAATGCAGTGCTTTTTAAAAATTATTGTTAAGTAACAGACACTATTTTCATTAGACATATTATAATAATCTTTTTCTATTAATGAATATGGAAATCGATTTCATTTTTCAAAAAAGTTTTTAATAAAAATATGAAACAAAGGTTGTCAGTTTTATCGGTATTAATTAAAATCTGAGATGGTGCTGTATTGTGTCCAACGCTATAAAGTTAATCAAATATTATACGTTTAGGGCACACAATTTCGTCAAACATTGTTTAGTAATTCAATACAGATGCTTTTTAGAGACAGCTTACATTGAATTTTGACGATATTTGTTTGAGAAAAATGCACAAAATTCATTTAACCATTGTGTTAAATATAAAATACGTAATAAAATCAATTTAAATGAGGGAGGGGGAAGTGCAATGTCTATCTATCGAATGTATTACTTTGGTTGAGATTCGAACCCAACCTTTATAAGTTGAGCATCACTTAAACTATGAAAAATTTTACTGGAAAAAGACATCCTACTATTCATTGTACAATGCTTGACGAAAATCTTAATAAACATTTATACACAAATGCCTATGATTCATCAGCCTTTAAAAATGTGTGTATACAGTATATATATTATCATCTGCATTATAGCAGACCACAATAAAATTTATAGAAATATATCGAAGTTATTAATTTCTACAGCAATTTATATAGACTTTAAATAAAGCAAGACCTAACTATAGAAAAATAATGTATTTTTTCGTATATTTATTGAAGAGGCTGAAAAATCAACAGCATGGCTATTCTAAAACAAAAAGTTTAGGATAAAAGTTGACTCTCTTTACAAAAGTACTTTTACTCTTCGAGAGCGGGAAGCGGCCATTTTGACATTCCTATTTTACCGCCGTCGGAATGGCATAGGCAAAGGCGCGCGTCCGTTCAGCCAAGCGTACGGCCCGGTGGGGACAACCGCTGGTTCGGCTAAAAATTAAGCATAAACAACACAAGCTGCGTAATGGCGGACACCTTCATCATAATACCCCCTAAATCCATTTAGTTTTTTGATGTTTCGTTTCATAAAAATTATTTATTCCGGTGACATCTTTTTGTAGTGACATTTGTAATAAAATGACGGATTACTTTGAATAATTTATCTGTTTTTGTTGACACATTTAAAATATATATTAGAAAAACACATTTTTCAGATTCTTTTTTTTTATAGTCTGTATAGAAATTTATATATTATATATAGCTTTGTAAACAATTTCATATATAGTTCATATATAGTTTCTTATTTATTGTTCATAAATACGATACATAATAACAAACCTCGTGGACTCTTTCTGTAATTAAATTAAAGAGATTTTAGAGTTTTTTTTTATTAATATGATCATCAAAGCTATAGGGCCTACTAGTGATTTCGTTAAACTTAAGTGTCGTTAAATTCGAAGTCTACTGAATATAAATAAATAACTGCTAAGTCATATTAAAATTTAATACCCACAATCTATTTTCGACGACCTCCATGGATGATTGGTTTACACCCCGGTTTAAAATGTGCTCTAACGTTTCGGGTTCGATTTCTGGTCGGGTCAACGTAGAAAACATTTTTTCTAAATTTTCTCTGGTGTGGGTGATTGTGGTACCTTTATTGTTTCTAATTCCTTTACATGCGTGCTTAAGCTACTTACTTTGTGATCAGAGCAATGTATGTGATGTTGTCCATATCTATGTATCCATTTATTTGATAAGCTTAATAAGAGACTAGGTGTATATGAGGTGTGTAAGTAATACTCTTTAAAATAATTTTCGTTGTGTCTGTACATATTTCTAATAAGATCCCACTCAACTTGAAATCGCAGCATTTGATCAAATAATTTGTTATTTGATCAAATGCTGCGATTTCAAGTTAGAATAAAAATAACCGTAAAATCTATCTATCTATCGCATATTAAAATAATCTATATATCGCAGTGTTACCAATTTCTTAAATCAGCGGTGAACTCAAAGGCTGAAATCAAATTTGACCATTAACAGCTGTCTACTAATGGACTTTGTAAATAGTCCATGACAAATCATAGACAACCTGTAAACACGTGAAATTGTCTATGATATACCATAACTAATCTGTTACCGGTCATAGATTATTTATGACATAGACAAATTCCATTTTCAAATTACCAAACATCACATCGAATACCAAAACCAGTTCCACACGCGGCCATCACACAAGCACCCAAATACAACCAGTAAGAGTAAGAGCTAGAGTAGACTCACCTTCTGCTCCAACGTGGGACAGTCCTCCTGGCTCTCGTGGTAGAACGGGTGGCGCGGGTTGGTGTAGTCGTAGCCCCACTCCTGGAAGTGGTTGGCGATATCGAAACCGCGATGGTTGTACGCGCAGTATTCGAAGTCAATGAGCACGAGCCGCGGCTCGCCGCAGTCCGACAAGCGGCTCGTCGCGCTCGCGACGCTGTCCGAAGTGTTCGCGTCCTCAAGCTGCGCGACGGGATCGAACCCGGACGGCCGCGGCGCGACGCCCTCGTACGAGTGCACGTAGCCCGATACTTCGTCGTCGGCCGTGTTCTGTGCGTCCTCTAGGAGTAGGATGTTGCCTGGTTGGGTAGAGAGAGTTGGTGTTGTTTATCTCTATTTGTTTTTATTGTCTTATTGACGTTTTGTGGGGACGAATGGCGTATGTAATGGTTTTCCATGGTGTCGCCAGGTTTTTCTACGGTTCGATAGAAAAAACTTTTTCTAAACATTTTTTCGGGTCTGTGTATTTGTGGTGCCTTTAGTGTTTCTGATTCCAGAATAAAAGTGCTTTAACTGTTTACTTTGGAATCAGAGTAATGTATTGACATTGTCCCTGTCTCTGTATGTATTTATTATTATTTACATAAATAGGGATCACGTCTCAACATTGCATTGATCCTAAATAATTTGGTAAAGCACGCGTGTTAGAAAATCGAAAACAACGAGGTAGATGTTATTATTTTAAGATATATTAATTACGGACAACATGACACGCCTTCTCTATGTCCAAGCTAACTGCACGACATTTTCTTGCATAGATACAAACTTAAATAAATATTCATATACAAATAAACATCCACGACTCGAATACACCCCATACATAGTCATCACACTAATATATTTTTTTTTATAGAATAGAGACACAAGCGAGCAGGAGGCCCACGTGATGGTAAGTGATTACCGCCGCCCATGAACATCCGTAATACCAGAGGCAAAGCAGATACGTTGCCGGCCTTTGAGAAAGGTATAGGCTCTTTTCTTGAACGTCCCTAAGTCGTATCGGTCCGGAAAAACCGCTGACGGCAGCACATTCCATAAAGTGCAAGTGCGTGGCAGAAAATTACGCGAGAAGCGCACTGTGGTGGAATGCCAAGCATCAAGATGGTGTTGATGGAATTTTTGACTATGCCGTAAGGTTCGATGGTGAAATTCAGTGGCTGGGATTAATTCGAACAATTCCTCGGAGCGCTCCCCGTGGACACTCTTGTAAAAAATTGCAAAGAGATGCAACATCTCTTCGCAAAGCCAGGGGATCAAGCCGATCAGTAAGACATGGTCATCGACGATTGGACCGAACATAATATTTGCTCCAATCGGGATTTGAATCCGCAAAACCCTAGCTTCGAGATCATAGTACCGACTAGTAATAGCAATAGAAATTAATTATTCTATATATGTATTTCTATTACTTTCGCATAGTTATGTTTCTCGTGGCTTTTGTCTTTACGCAGAATTTTTTATACAAGATCTGGTTGAATTGTTCCTATCTACAAAAATAACCATTGTGTCTTCCGCCATGCAGATTCTCATAACAATCATTATTACTATCGATTCAACGCCATTCATTTATTTATGTTATAAAATAAAAAATCAATATCTTCACGCAAAAGAGGTCCAGTCTAGACAATTAAGTCCCTTTGACCCACTTACCACCGAAGATATTTTCGGGACAACGGGACCGGTGGTGAGCCCGTCGCTTTCTTTACGTCCAAGTCAACGAAGTCCAACCAAATTGGTACGAGCCTGCCACCGAATCAAATCGGGGATCGAACTCGGGTCTCTCGACTCGAAATTACGACCACCCAACCACTTGGCTATCGTGACTTATCGTGAATTTATTTATGTTAGTTCGTTTGTTTAACGGTAGATGGCGCTTTATATAAGTCGATGGATGCAGGTGGCTGAGGACCGTTCAATGTAGAAAGGTATTGGGGGAAGGCAATTGTTCAACAGTGGACTCTTGATACGCTTCATAGAAGAAATAAGATGACGCTCTAATAAATAGTGATGTCTTTTTCCCGCATATTTTTTATTTTATCATCTCGGACAGCAGCGCCTGAGCCGCGAAGTGACTGGTACTGCGATCGCCAATCCTAGCCTGGCGATTATGGCAAACCTTCTTTACGGAAGGGGTCTGCGGCCTTGCAATGGTATCTCACAGGTTGTTTAGGTTAAATGACGGGAGATCCAACTCACCTTCCTGCATGTCGTTGTGACAGAAGACGACCGGGGACTCGACGGTGGCGATGAACTTCTTCAGCCACTCTATCTCCTTCTCAAAGTCCACGGCTTTCAGTCGCTTGATTATCTCTTCCTCCTCATCGTTCTGTGATGGAGATTCTTGGTTATACAGTTTTACACAGAAAATTTATACACATTTGTTTAAAATACAAAGCGTAAGACTGGAAGAGAGAAGAAAGAAGAGGCTCCTTTAAAATTAAAGAGATACATAGACAGAGATAGGGACAACATCACATACATCGCTCCGATTCCAAAGTAGGTAGCTTAAGCACTCGTGTTGTGGAATCAGAAACAAAGAAGCTACCACCAAACTCCAGACCCTAGAAAATGTAAAAAAAAATGGTTTTTTGCGATGACCAATCCGGCCGGGAACAGAACCCGAGACCTGGCGACCATGAAACCCAACTCGTCTACGGGTAAAGAAAAGAAAATATCTTCACGCAATTCCCAACACAGGGGTAGACAGAGGTCAAGTCTAGACAATTAAGTCCCTTTGACCCACCTTCCACCGAAGATATTTTCGGGACAACGTGACAGGTGGTGAGCCCGTCGCCGTCTTTATGTCCAAGCCAACGATGAAATTCGTAAATAAGTTTTTGAAAAACTCATTGGTACTGCCACCTGGGGTTCGAACTCGGGTCACTCGACTCGAAATTCCGACCACCCAACAACTCGGCTATATCGTCTACGGGTGGTTATTGTAATTGAAGCCAAATACCTTTCCCACAGCGGTCTGCGACAGCCTCTCGTCTCTGACAGTCCTCAGCCACTTGCCCATAGTCTTCCACAGCCAGTTGGGCTCCTTGGACAGTGGAACGTCCATGGAATGAATGGCGGCCATTTTCTCAGCGATCTTCATGGACAACGCCGGCTCCGCTAACTCCTTCGTGAGCAGGGCGCGCGCCTGAAACAAACAGATTACATATATAAATACACCTTCACGCCATTCCCAATACAGGGGTAGACAGCGGTCTGGACATTAAAATGCTTCCACCAACGTGACAGGTTGTGAGACTGTTGCCGTCTTTATGTCCAAGTAAACGATATGAATCGAACTCGAGCTTCTTAATCCCGAACGCCGATCACCCTACCACTCGGCTATCGTGACTACATCGTTTATAATATACTCCGACATAACTCCAATATGGTTATACTTAACATTTCAATGATAATGACTCAAGGATTGATAAGAACCTGAATATTTGCAAGGAGGTTACATAGATAGCACTAATGAGTATTATTTAGTTTAACAGCAAGTGATGAGTCGTTACTAACAACTACAGGTCGAGAAGAAATTAATAAAGCTTCAATAGTCTAATGGTTTAGGGTGCGGACTGCGAAACATAACGTCACAGGTTCGTGCCCGCCATTCGACTATTGTCGTGAACCACAAACACCCAGACCCGTGAAAATGTAGAAAGTTTTTTTCTATATTGATCCTACCCTAGGTTCTTTAGGGAGGAAAAATTATAAAATAAATATCTTAACGGCATTTCTAATAATGGTGTAGATAGAGGTCTAGACAATTAAGACTTTTCGACCCACCTTCCACCAAACACAATACTGGTGGTGCCCGTCACCGTGACCGTCTTTACGTCCAAGACAACGATATAATTCGTGCATAAGTTTTTAAAAAACCCTTACGGGATTGAGCCCGGGCCTCTTGACTCGAATTCCGATCACCCAACCACTCGGCTGTTATGACTTATCCCCTAAAGGAGCATATAAGTCGGAGGTGTCTCCTTTTAGAAATGGTCTATGTTCTGTTGAAGTCCTTTTTGGGCCTTTTGGAAGATTACTCAAGATACAAGGCTTCCACATGACTCACCGGAATGTACTCCTCGATTCTGCCTCCGGAGAACACGCCATGAAGCTTCGGGCCCAGCCGCCTCTCGGAGAGAAGTGTGAAAATAACTGACTCCGTGACTATCGCGTCCATTGCACGCTCGCCGTGCACCTGGCCGTATATTCTGAGGAGAACCTGGAAGAAATAGTGCAATATTCTCCAGTGTATGATAATAATATTTTATTTTTTTATTTATATGGTTTCACTAGCAGAAAATGCCAATAGGCATTAAGTCCGCCCTTTGTTGCCTTATTTTAAGGTACGTAGGTAGATAATAGGATAACAATGTAAGGTCATCAAATTACCTTCTTCGGCTCTTCAATGGAAAAGGAGTTCGACCTGACGATAGATCTCGCTGTGAATCTGGACACCGGCGTCTCGGGTTCGGTCTCCGGCGAGCTCTCGCGTTGCGTGTAGCCCCCCAGTTTGCTCGTGTCCTCTGGTAGCGCCACGTAGTACAGGAAATTGGAAAGACCTCCGCTGTTGAGAATCAAAAAGACTCAGAGTATTCACAAGAATTACTTGAAGACGTAGCGCGTGTCATGCACACCGGTTTTAAGCTGTCGCCGGCTCTGATGGTTCGATTCCGGGACGAGACAATGTAGAAAATCACATTTTATACATTGTCTCGGTGCAAGTGTTTATGGTACGTTTGTTGTTTCGGATTCCAAAACACAAGTAAGGTAAGCTACATATGGTCGCCCAAACGCCTCCCTCCCCCAATTCTGATGGGGGGGGGGGGGCACTCTAAGGGAGTCAACGCATCTGCTATGCCTCTGGTATTGCGGGTTTTCATGGGCGGCGGTAATTACTTACCATCACGTGAGCCGCCTGCTAGTTTGCCTTCCTTTTCCATAAAAAAAAAATATTTCGGAAGAGAAATGTATATGATGCTGTACTTATCTATTTATTTATGTAGTCTGTATGTAACATCTTCCACTCAAGTAGGTTAAGTTATAGCTTACAAAAAATTGGGTCAGTTTTTACACTTAAATAAATAAATATCTTCACGCAATTCCCAATACAGGGGTAGACAGAGGTCCAGTCTAGACAATTAAGTCCCTTTGACTCACCTTCCATCGAAGTTATTTTCGGGACAACGTGACAGGTGGTGAGCCCGTCGCCGTCTTTATATCCAAGCCAACGACATTATTCGTACATAAGTTTTGAAAAACCCAATGGTACGAGCCTGCCACCTAGGGAAAATTTCGGCCACCCAACCAGTCGGCTATCGTGACTCTAGTTTTTAAATTTAATTCTGAATATTTAGTAAAAAAAAAAAACAATCAACTTTACGTTTTTAGTTTACGTGATCACCAAGTGCTTTACTTCTTCATCAACACATTAACGGCCTGTGAACGTCCACTGGAGGACATAGGTATCGCCCGTAATTGTGACTTTGGCATAGTCGTCACGCTTGGCAAGCAGTTCGTTTTGGCATTGACGAGATTCGAATCCCGCTAGGCGCAAACATTTGTGCGATGAATATGAATGGTTTGTACTTCAGCCACGAAAGTATGTAGGTATATAAAAATATGTAGGTTAATTGCTTAAGCTGCTTACTTCGGAATACGTGCAATCTATATGATGTTGTCCCAATCTATGTATCAATGTATGTATGTATGTATACTGTATCGTTACCTTCGACGCTTAGACTGCGATGTGCTGTCTTGTACTGTCACGTTGTCCCAAATAAACTTCAGTGAAAAGTCGGCCCAACACACTTCATTATCCAGACTTCTGTCTACCCTTATATGGGAAATACCGTGAAGAGTAATCTAATTCAATTACATACCGAGGCAAGATAAACGTGGGATATGAAGTGTTTAGACAAGGGCCATATAGTTAAATATATTAACTAACACACAATATAATAATTTTACGGCATAACTGTCCTTATCGATGGTAGTTTTCCAATGTCCCACATTCGATATTGCTGCGTAGCGTAATAACCGGATTTATCCGGTTATAGGTGTGTAAACGAGATATCGAGATAGTTTATCGATAACATAATATTGATGTTACGGAATTGTCGAATTGTTTAGTTTGTAATGAAGAAAATAATTGTCTCCGTGTGTGTTATTTATAAGATGACTAGCTGACCCCGCAAACGTTGTTTTGCCATACCTAAAAATGCATTGATTGTAGAGGGGTGAAAATGTAGGGTTCTATGTATTTTTGCATGCTGTATCATAAACATTAAAAAAAATTAGAGGTGGACTACCCATAACATTTAGGGGGATAAAAAATAGATGTTGTCCGATTCTCAGACCTACCCAATATGCACACAAAATTTCATGAGAATCGGTTATGTCGTTTCGGAGGAGTTTAAATACAAACAGCGCGACACGAGAATTTTACAAAAAATATCTTCATGCTATTCCCAATAGAGGTGTAGTCAGAGGCCATCTGGGGATTGAACTCGGGTGTCATGACTCGAAATTGCAACCACTGAACCACTCGGCTATCGGGGCTTTGATAAACTTAAATGTAAGCGAACCAGCGGAAAAAGGCAAGTAAACATTAAATAATTATTAAAACTTGAAACGGAAAAAAGGCGCATTTGGTGCCGCATTATCCGGAAACAAGGTGAGCCGCTCGGCATATCGCTATGCCGGAAATCGAACCCGACACAGCGGTATTTTTCAGTGCCAGCCGCCAAAATACTTCAATGCCATTATAATATAAATAAAATAAAAAAAATTAGTTCATAGAAATGCATAAAATATAAATTGCTCTGAAACAAAGTAAGTAGCCAAAGCATGCGTTTACTATGCTAACAACGAATTTACGAAAAACAGAAAAGTGGTTTTCTGCATTGACTCGTTCGTGAATTGAATCTGGGATCTCAGAGCTGCCACCATGACACCATGAAGGTCGACATAGCACCTCTATGTCACTTCGATGCTATTATAATATGCTTTCCGCGTCACATTCCGGGGGTCATTGTAGAAGAGTGCTCGTCGCGACCCCTGTCAGCCCTTTTCAGGGCTGCAATTCTACACAGCTGCGCACCCATGCCAACGAGGGTTAGGGCGTCCCCCCAAGGCGACGCACACCAGTTCGTCCCCGTTGGTGTGAAATGCAGCGCGCAAAGCGGCGATGGGGACCGCCACCCGTCACGCACAGCCCGACACGGCGGAAGGTGGAGAACGGAGTGCAGAGTTGGCACGTGGAATGTTAGAGGAGGCATGAGAGATAAGACGAATGAGTTGATTGAAATAATGAAAGAAAGAGAATTAGATGTCGTGTGTTTGTCGGAGACCAAGCGGAAGGGCAGCGGTACTGAAGAGCTCCCTGGCGGGGCGTTAGCTCTATGGTCCGGAGTCCCGGAGAGCGAGAGCGCCTGCCAGGGAGTGGGGGTGCTGCTGTCGTCTCGGTTGGTCGATGTTATGACTGAATATAAGGTTGTGAACTCGAGACTTCTCTGGGTTCGCTTTAAATTGGGACTGACGAAGTTATTCCTTTTGGCTGTTTATGCGCCGGTGGCTTCGTCGTCCAGAGCTGAGCTGGAGGATTTTTGGGAGAATGTAAGAGAAGTTCTAGACTTGGTTAGAGGAAACGAAAGAATTGTTGTATGTGGTGATTTGAATGGATGGGTTGGTACCGCTCGGCCAGGGTACGAGTCGGTGCTTGGAATGTTGGCGATAAAAGGGTTAACGATGCTGGCAAGCTTATACTGGCTGTATGCAAGGAAAAGGGTCTTCTTGTGACAAACACTATGTTTAGTCACAAGAAAATCCATATGTATACTAGAACAAGAGAATGAGAGAAGTATGATCGATTTGTTCCTGGTGGATGACCGACTGCGAAAACAGGTGATGGATACGCGAGTGTTCCGAGGTGCTGACCTGGGAACGGATCACTATCTAGTGATTACTAGATTCAGGGGTCTGTTCGCGGGTTGGCTCCACCGGACGGCGATACCAGAACCACAGTCGGTCGGTAGCATCCGAAGCTGGAAGCTTCAGGAAGCGGACACTAGGAATAAATATCAAGCAAGGGTAGCCGAAAAGCTGGACAGCATTGGTCAGGAAAGAATGTGTGGAAGAAATATGGCAGAGCCTTAGAGATGGAATGGTTAGTGCAGCGGAAGACGTGTGGAACTGTGAAAAGAGGTAGTAGTAAAAAGGGTGATGCATGGTGGAATGACGAAGTGAAAGAAGCTGTAAATAAGAAGAAAAAAGCATGGTTAGACTACTTGGCCTCTATTAATGATAAGGATATGAGAGAGAAGAGGAAAGAAAGATATAAGCTCCAGAAAGTTCACACGAAAGCATTGATTGAGGAAGTGCGTGAAAGGAGTAGAATGGAAGCGGACGAAAGGTTGTCGCACAACTTCAAGGAGAACTCCAAACTCTTCTGGAAAGAGGTTGGAAGGACCCGGAGTGGTGCGACAGCCTTAAGAATGAATAAAGTGCTTTCGGGAACCAATGACGTCCTCTCAGAAAAATCGGACGTCATGCAGCGATGGAGCGAATTTTACAGAGAGATGTATGCCTGTGATGATCTTAGTGAGGGATCCGGGGTGACGCCGTGATTGGTACGCCAGACTCGGACCTCGATGACACTGAGGTCATCAGTATGAAAGAGATTGAATGTGCGATTAGAAGTTTGAAATGTGGTAAGGCTGCAGGACTAGACAGAGTTACTGCTGAAATGGTCAAGTATGGTGGGCCACGCGTCTGGGACAGCTTTCATCTGCTGTGCAATTTGTGCTGGCAAACGGGGCTGTTCCGGATGATTGGCGATCTGCGGTCATTGTGCCTTTATATAAAGGTAAAGGTTCACATTATGACTGCGGGTGCTATCGGGCGATCAGCTTGACCAGTTTAGCAAGTAAAGTTTACTCGAAGGTTTTGACAAGTAGGATGCAAGATAAATCGGAAAGATTTCTATGGGAGGCACAATGCGGATTTATACCTGGAAGAGGATGCACGGATCAAATGTTTTCTCTCCGCATGATCACGGAGAAGCTTCTGGCTGCTAACCAGAAGATTTTCTGTGCTTTTGTGGATCTTGAGAAAGCATTTGATAAGGTTGTAAGGAAGAAAATGTGGGAACTGTTGCCGGGGTATGGTGTGGATGGTCGATTGCTAAGGGCTGTGCAGTCACTTTACTGTGATTGTAAAGCCTGTGTGCGGGTAGGGCATGACCTGTCACCCATGTTTAGCGTCCAAACGCGCGTAAAACAGGGTTGTGTCATGTCTTCCTGGCTATTCATACTGTATCTCGACAGCTGTTTACAGAAGCTGAAAGATAGCTATTTGGGTGTGAAATTGGGTGACATAAAAGTAAATTGTCGGCTTTATGCTGATGATGCAGTGCTTATAGCACCATCAGAGGCAGAACTGCAGGCATTAGTCACGTGTATGAAACAAGAATGTGAAATTAATGGTCTCCGTTTGAATGCTAATAAAACTAAAATATAATAAATAAATATCTTCACGCAATTCCCAATACAGGGGTAGACAGAGGTCAAGTCGAGACAATTAAGTCCCTTTGACCCACCTTCCACCGAAGATATTTTCGGGACAACGTGACAGGTGGTGAGCCCGTCGCCGCCTTTATGTCCAAGCCAACGACGAAATTCGTACATAAGTTTTTGAGAAACTCATTGGTACTGCCACCTGGGGATCGAACTCGGGTCTCTCGACTCGAAATTCCGACCACCCAACAACTCGGCTATCGTGTCTTATACTACTTATACTAATAAAACTGACTTATACTAATAAAACTAAGGTTCTGATATTTGAAAGGGACGAAGAAAGAACGAAGTGCGAAATTTGGGTAAATCAGAAATGTCTAGAACAGGTGAATGAAATTGTATACTTGGGGAGTGCGTTTAGCCGGGATGGAAGATGTGATTTAGATGTGGACAGTGGTGTCGAGGCAGACCGAGATTAACTTTCGAAGACCATATGAGCAAATTGCTCGAAGAGAGGAGGGTCGAGAGTACTCGGATACCTAGACGTGCATGTATGAAGAAGATGATGAATCTGAAAGAAGCGAAAGAAGTATGTAGGGATCGTGACACTTGGCGATCTGTTCTCTCTGGCTACCCCGTCAGGGATTGTGCGTGAAGATAAATAAAATAATATATAAGCTTTCCGCGTCTCCATCCGACTGACCAGCAAATATTTGTTTGAATTCTACAAACGAAAGAATAAATTAAAGGTAATCCAATAAAAAAAAATATTCACGATGTGTTATTGATATCATTCGGCCAGTTTTTTGCAAAAAACTGAAATACAGCCTTTTAACACAAAAACGAAAATAAAGAAACGATAGTAAATACTGTACAAAAACACCGTTCAATACATTTCTTACGCGAAACGTCAAATACAATAGAATAAGCGATAAAAAGCAATACAATTTCCAGGTAAGGGAAGTTTTTGCGAGGGCCTTGAGCAAAAACTCAACGAATTCTAAGGTCTGCTAAATTAACACAATAAGTAGATCGGGATATTGCTTAGTCTTGAGGCATTGCTACATAAGTATAGGAATTAACATTAAACTTGATTCCATACGAACATCTTAATTTAAAGGTTCATGTATATTATTCACATAGCCACGTACAATTTCGCGACAATGAAATCGTTGTGATTCCGTTCTCCAATAATATCCCAATCATAATCAAATAATTTATTCATAAAGAAATATCTTCACGCCATTCCCAATACAGGGGTACGCAGAGGTCTAGACAATTAAGTGGTTACGATTCCAATTTCACCGAAGACATTTTTGGAATATATTCATCGACATAAGTAATATACAATTACATCCATCGATTGTAATTTTGTTAATCTACCACCGTTTTATAATGAGGTTCCTCTAACAGAGAAGAAACAAGCTAAAGAAAGTCTGCGAGAATTCTGTTTTTTGCCATGTGCAGATTAGGCAGAGTTCTAGATAACTTAGTTCTTTCACATTACACCGAGGCTGATTTGAGACAAAATGACAGCTGGTGAAAACTGTCGCCGTCTTACTTATCAAGCCCATGATACATATCAATCAATATTTATATCTACATCAAGTCAACTTTAAAGTAAAGTCAACTAAAGGCTCCATTATAAAATCAGCGCTGCAGCACAATAATACTGCAGCAGTTTGCAATGGACTCCTAATTAGAAGTCACAATTTTTGTTATTTTTTTCTTAGTATTTTGTTCCATGTTATTTTTTAAGTGATGTAAATAAAAAGTTTCTTTTTACATCCACGATTACAAATAACCACGTGTGCCATCAACCATGTTTGCGTTATGAACCCCTAGCGGGATTCCAACGCAATACCCGAAAGTACCAGAAAAACCCAGACTCGAGACAATTCAGAAAAAGAGTTTTCCCTCATTGAACCGTCCGGAAACTTCAAAACCGGTGAGAGATGCACTCAAAAAATAAAATTATTGTATTAAAACAAGTGCTTAAGCTGCTTACTTTAGGATCAGAGCAATGTATGTGTTATTGTCTCTACCTATATATGTATTTATTTATTATTAAAACGCAGTTTGTATTCACATTTCGCATAAGGAAAAGGTCTGGAAATATTTATAAGGTTCGAACGAAGAACTCGTTTATAAGTATTCGTACAAAATCATCTTACGCACAACTTGTTATAACCTGATTTGTCACTTAAATAACTGCACCTGCATAAATCAGCAGAAAGTAAAAAAATGCCATAATATAAAAAATATCTTCATGCCATTCCCAATACAGGGGTAGACAGAGGTCTAGTCTAGACAATTAAGTCTCCTCGACCTACCTTCCACAGAAGATATTTTCGGGACAACCTGACAGGTAGTGAGCCCGTCGCCGTCTTTCTGTCCACGCCAACGATTTGATTCGTACATAAGTTTTAAGTACATAAGTCGTACATAAGTCATAACAAATACATACATATATAGATAGGGACAACATCACAATCACAATTGTTGTGATCCCAAAGTAAGTAAGCAGCTGAAGCACGGAATTGAAGTATGGAATTGGAAACAACTAAAGTACCACAATCACACAGATCCGAGAAAATGTAGAAAAAGTGTTTTCTACATTGAATCGACCGGGCATCGAACCCGGGAGAGGTGGCGCAACAGTCATCTGTTGCTGTCCCGTCCATGGAGGTCGTCATTATATTATTATATACATACATACAAACGTCTTTGAATGGAGTAAAAATATTAACATTAACACACAAATATTTCGTTGACCCGATAGTCGAGTAGTTAGTGACCCCGACTTCGAAGCCAAGGATGGCGGGTTCGAGTCCCGCTCGGGGCAAACATTTGTGTGATGCATATGAATGTTTGAACTTCAATCATGGATAGATTATATATGTATATATGAATATTTATATGTTTAAAATATGTATCTATGAAAGAAAAGTCTTCTTCTTCCTGCCCTTATCCCATGCAATGTGGGGTCGGCACAACATGTCTTCTTCTTCCACTCTCCTCTATTTCCCGTCATCTCAATACTCATTCCTTTCTTTCTCATGTCTTCTTTCACACAAATATCACACAAATACACAAATTCACACAAGTATCTACGAAAGTAAAGCGCAGCAAATCAAATCATTTATTTATCGATGAAAGTAACATACATTACATTCATCAACCGTCATTTTTAAAGTAAATGCATATAAAACAATTCGATGAAGGGTAGGTCTAAAGGATTTAATTCTCCAGACCTCCGTCCTCCCCAGTATTGGGAAAGACGTGAAGAAATTTTTTTTATCCGTCTTCCCTAGTATTTGGAATAAGCTTGAAAATAAAAAAAAAAACAATATTTCCGGTTTATTTACTGTATTTAAACACTGCAAACTCATGTAAATGTTCCGCGGAACGAATCCACGAACCACGGCCATACCGAGAGTGTATACTCGGAGTGAGAGTGCTCCAAACGCTCACGAAATGGAGTTTCTTAGTCAAGATGGAAGTACGCGAGATGCGTTTATTTTTAACTTACGTTAACGCAGTGTTTGGACGTGGAATATTCGAATGGCGTCGTAACTAAGAGAGACACATTCGAAACCATATAGAATATTTATAAATAAATTTAAGTAATATCTTTAATACTGGTGTAGAAAGAGGCCACAATACAGTCGACGTGACATGTGGTGAGTCTAACGCCTTCTTAGTGTCCAAGCCAACGGCATAACTGTATTTACAAAAATAAATATACATGTAATAACAAACATCTATGACGCGAGTACAAACATTCATATTCTTTGTTTGCCCCTATTGGGATTCGAACCAGAAACCCTTAGCTTCGAATGCAGAGTCATTACACACGAGGCCATCAGGTCGTTAGTGTATATAAGGATAAAGAAAATTTCCCGCCAAATCTTTACCATTTATACTCTATTCAAAATTTTTGAAGACAATTTTTTTATGTGTCTCATATTTAGTTGATACCAGTTGCAATTTTATGATTTAAAAAAGTTAATTGCGTAGTTACATCGCTCCCGCCTAAACTGTTTACCACAGACTATAAATATAAACAGGTTGGCCACTCCGAAGGTCACCCGGCAGTTTATTTACGTTTTTTACCCTACGCTATAGCAAAGACTTTTTACGACCGAAGTGCATTGTTAAGAAACAATGTGTAATAAACACGTGAAACACAGAAAAAAACATTTCATAGAATTTTACTTTGGTAATAATCTTTTACACTTTCAAGGTCTTAGAAGTTTATATCATCATGAAAGGTATTTAAATATATCTATAATAATAATAATATCTTCTCGTCATTCCAAATAATGGAGTAGACAGAAGTCTATATAATTAAGTCCTTTCGACCCACCTTCCACCGAAGTAATTTTTTTTGGGACAGGTGAGAATGCCGCTGTCTTTACGTCCTAACCAACGACATAAATCGTGCATAAGTTTTGAAAAATCCGTTGGTACCTGCCTACCGCATCGAACTCGGGTCTCTAGACTCGAATTTCGATCACGCAACAACTCCGATATCGTGGCTATCAACATTTCAGAAAAAGTGCTTTCCTACACATATCCGACTGGGAATCGAACTAGGAATCTCAGAACTCGCAACACTGTAAACCGGCGTGTATACCACTCGTGTACCGAGATAAGTAACAAACATCCAAACATTCAAAACAAAAATACAAACGTACACACTTCATATTAGTAAATGATAGGCTTAATATTAGTAAAATTAGCTAAAGAATACTACATAAAACTACTTTTTAAGCCGAAAACAATGTCTGTCCTTTTCACATACTCGTGAAACCACGTGACGCCGCTAGTGTTGTACACAGTTCTCAGCGTAATGCACTCATTGCATACCGATAACACAGCACAAATGTCCACTGTACCACGAACCGCACGAAACCAGTTCTCCCGATGTGGTGATAATCAAAACATTAGCACGGCAGAACAAAACAACGTCGATTTATCATTTATATTTACGCGCGAACTCCACATTACGTGAGAAATAACTAAAAGTCAGAATTCTAGACGGTATTAATCATTAACTAATTGTGTAAAGACTGCCTACTAACAGTTTTAAAAAAAATATTAAAGAAACTCTTTTACTGACGGTCTCACCACCATGTCACGTTATCCCAAAAATGTACATTGGAAGGTGGGTCGAAAAGACTTAATTGTGGAGACCTCTGCCTTTCCCATACGCCGCCATTCCCAATACAGGATGTATTGGGAATGGCGTAACGATATTTTTATTTTTTTAAAACATTATGGGAAGCGTCATTATAATATAAATGGATAGATTTATATTAGTATCCCTTGGAATGAGTCGATCGAGAAGCTTATTTTAGATTGATTATAACATCTGATTATAAAACGCGTGCTTATGCTACTTACTTTGCGATGTTGTCCCTATCTTTATATGTATTTATTTATTTAAATATAAATTAGTACCGATAGGTGGCGGGATAACCATCACGAAGACTGCGAGACCAAAGTTTAGCACACAGGGGACGGGAATCAGCGCTTGGCAAGCGCGACAAGCGTTAAAAGCAACGTTTTTGACATAACGAGCGAGATATCCGCGCTGATCTAGTTTCTTTGTAGCTTTGTGTCATGTCGACATGACATACATACACACGTATGTGTCCCACAGAGTGCACTACGTTGATTAACGTCTCTTTAATACGGAAATTACTTTGTGGTAACATTAATTCATCGACCCTGTGAACGAGTGGCGTACACACCGGTTTTCAACGCCAGCTCTGTGGTCAAGGGTTCGTTTTCCCGACGGGTCAATTTAGAAAAACCGCTTTCTTTATATTATCTCGGGTCTGTGTGTTTCTGGTACAGTCGTTGTATCGGATAATATAATACGTGTGCACTTTGGGATCAGAGCAATGTACGTAATGTTGTCCCTATGTAGGTATGTATTTCTTCATTATATGTATATTTATTGAAGTCAATATAGTATTTATATTTATGTTAGTTTATTGTACCGTTGTCGATAGGCTCACCACCTGTCATGTTGTCTAAAAAAAACTTCGGTGAAAAGGTGGGCGAAAGGACTTAATTGTCTAGACCACTGATAACCCCGTTCCGAGAAAATTCGTGAAGAATTCGACAGATTAGTATAAGAGAACTATATAATGTGACAAAATTCAATGAGCTCTGTGGACGAATAGCGCATACACCTGTTTTCATGGCCGAGGCCGCGGGTTCGATTCCCGGTCGGGTCAAAGTAGTAAACACTTTTACTACATTTGCTTGGATCTGGGTGTGTGTGTGGAGCCTTCGTTGTTTCTGATTCTATAATACAAATGCTAGAGCTGCTTATGATGTTGTCCCTATCTATATATTTATTATTTATTAAATAAGCTGCATAAAACGCTGTGGCAAATTCGTGCAAGAATCATCGTAGACCTGGTTTCTCTTCTATTCAAATATGAAGTGCGTAACACTTTTTAACATTTATACATAATTGTTTTCTTTCCGATCTACATCTGTAGCTGCATTGTGAAGGTGCTCAACTTACCTGATTCTTCGGAACTCCAACTCAGAGGGTTTCACACTCTTCCACGCGCCGTGGAGATAGTTCCTGCAGATCCTGCCCGCCACCTCGCGCATCTCCTCTTCTGTTCCGCACATTTGTAGTTTCTAAGGAAGAAAGAAAGAAACGTCAACTTACAAAATATATTTCAATACCAATTGTTCACATCCAAAACTATTTTTTTCCATCAACCAGAGTTGACTTGTAGGAAATACCACAAGGCATTAAGTCGGTAGGTGTCGAGGTAGACCGAGACTAACTTTCGAAGACCATTTGAGCAAATTGCTCGAAGAGGGGAGGGTCAAGAGTACTCGGATACCTAGACGTGCATGTATGAAGAAGATGATGAATCTGAGAGAAGCGAAAGAAGTATGTAGGCATCGTGACACTTGGCGATCTGTTCTCTCTGGCTACCCCGTCAGGGATTGTGCGTGAAGATAAATAATAAATAATAATAATATAATTAAGTCGGTAAGTAAGTTAGTTTAAAGGTTGTCGATAAGAAAGTATAAATAAATAAGATCATGATTATAATAATATTTAACACTAGCTAACCCCCGCGGCTTTGGCCGCCGTTAAACCCTTAATCGGGACCATAATTATTTTTATATAATAAAAGTAGCCTAAGTTACTCCTTATGACATCAGCTATCTGCCTGTGAAAGTCCCGTTAAAATCGGTGCCCGAGATTAACCGGAACAAACAAACAGATAGACGGACAAAAATTGTAAAAAAATGTTATTTTGGTGTATGTACCGTATATATTCATATACATGTAGTAAAAACGGTTATTTCAATATTACAAACAGACACTCCAATTTTATTTATATGTATAGATAATATAATAATAGATTTGAAATCATGTCAGTCATGCTGTTAATAAATTGATGACAATTTTGGACATTATGTTGGAAGTTGGAATAATTTGTGGCAGAAGTCATTAATGCCTCTGAGGGGCGTATCAAAGAGATATTTAAAATTTCAACTGACGCATGTGGTACAAGGTGGCTCGGAGATAAGAGCGTTGCCACGGTCGCAGATTCGAATCCTACCCGTGTCAGGTGATTTTTCATCTCATTAATTTAAAAGTTGAATGAAGAAAAATTCACTAATAGCGACATGGTGAAAAAATTAAATATTGTTTATTGGTACACCAAAAACGGCGTTCACTCAAAGAGTTACTTAAAGAGTACATAAAAAAAAAACAAAAGATCACATGAACACATAACAGGCGTTTGCAAGCAATTGCATTAGGTGACAAATTCCTTCTTTTGTAAATGTAAACAGTTTTATGCTTAAATGATAATTTTTGAAATATTTTCGCCGTAAGTAGTGGAACAAAGAAAATATCATTTCGATAGAAGAGTCCAAAAAGTAGGGATGGTCGAACGGTTGGCCCTCTGATTCCTCTGACTCCCGTATTGTATTAGGTAACCGGCGTGCGAGTTTATTTATTATTTCGAAAGCTAATGGCTTCAGGAATACTTTGAGGTATCCATTACGGCTTTTTACAAACATTATTTAATAGACCTCTCTTTAAAAGTAAAAAAAAAAAACAATATTTTCTTTCACAACATAGCCGAGACTCATTCGAAGACCATGTAAGTAAACTACTGGGAGATGGAATAAAGATGATAAATTGGTAAGAAACGAAAAGAGAAGGAGATGTATGGATCGTGGCACTTGGTTGGATATGTCCTCTCTGACTACCCCGTCGGGGACTGCGCGACGATATTTATTACTTACACCTAAAATACTTAAAAAAAAAAAATTTCTTGAAGCGCTTATTAACAGCCTTAAATCTAAAGAATCCGTTATTTAGCAATGTCGGGATTGAAATCAGTAATTTGCATAATGAAATTAAAGGGAACGCAGAATAATTGTTGCATGCATCTGTGATGTACTTACTTCTCTTCGGACCATACGCCTTGTATTTTTTCTTAATTACATATTTACATATCGGCCAGATAAAGTTCACTGCAGGACAAGCGGATTGGCGATCGCAGTACCAGACCACTCGCACCTCAGACGCTGCATATGGGTCTAATGTCTAATATTTTTGGTCTGATATTTTTAGAGAGGGTTATCCCGCCATCTATCGGTTGCAATAACGATATTCAAGGTTGTTTCTCTTAGTCGCCTCTTACGACATCCTCGAGAAGAAAAGGAGAGGTAATAGTCTTACGCCGTTACCAGACGGTTGTACATCTTTATAATAATGATTTTCCGCAGACGCCCGAGTCTATCAACTAACCTAAGGCATTCTACATTTACCTAGGACATGTGCGTGAATGTACGCCGTGACGTCACTCAAAGGCTTCGTGAGTATTGATTTAGCTCGCTCCTTGTACATGATACGTGGCACAGTAGATAAATATTTGGTAATCATTGTATGTTAAAATAGATCGTTACATAAAGATAAATAAAAATTTTAAAGTAAAGTCAATTTCATTTTCCCACAGTTTCAATTTTGAAAATAAAGTTCTTTTTTCAACGAAGCGCATTTGGAACAACTTGACAGACAGACCTATCGCCATCTTAGTCACATTTCATATTTAAAGAGAACATCCATGACACAAGTACAAAAATTCACATTCATCAGACATTGGGGTGAGAAGACTTAATTGTCTATACCTCTGTCTACGCTATTATTGAGAATGGCGTGAATTAATTAACTGAATCATCATCATAACAGTCTATCAAAAATACTCTTTATATAATTATAACATAGGGCACAGATTGCCACATAGAACGGTCCCGTGCCATCGCATTGCATCGACGCCCCGTAATATTGTACAGGACGTCGCTTCAAGGGGGTCGTCCTACACAGCGTTTGCCTGTACGAGGCTGCCACTCAAGAACCCTTATCAATAGCTGCCAGTCCTACGAGCTATGTAGCCGGCCCATTGCCACTTCTGCGTGCTGTTCCTCACGGCTTCGGTTACCCTGGTTCTGCTACGGATGTCTGGTTTACGTTAGCATCAGACCAAAGCAGAGTCGTGTAGCGAAGCATAAGCAGAGTAAATATGGAAATTATTTTTCTGTCTGATTTGATGTCTCACGATTTCTGGCTGACTGACGGGTTTCGTCTTTCATCATCCTTAATTTAAGAGAAATCCTCTTGTCGGTAAAGTATTGTCCATTTATTTCTGTCAATTTAGCCTTTTGATCTCTCGATATTCCCAATACTGGGGTAGAGAGAATTCTGGACAATTAAGTCCTTTCGGCCCGCCAACGATAGGACAGGTGACGACGTTATGTCTGAGCCAACGATATAAATTGTACGTAAGGTTTTGAAAAAAAAAAGCAATTGGTACGAGCCATACCACCTGGAGATGTCTCCTCGGGGCGTCTTCGGGTCTCTTGACTCAAATTCCGGTCACCTTGACCTTTTGATCACTCGATACGATACTACGCTTTTCATTTACTTGGTCCATAAAACTGTGGCCTGTCGCCACCTTCCACCACCTGTGACACCTATCTTTCTCTCTTTACGCATATCCAAATACTGGAGTAGACAGAGGCCTAGACAAATAAGTTCTTTCGACCATTGCTTAGATTACTGCCTAAAGCAATATGGGAGACTGAGTAAATTTAGTCAAGGAAAAGACTAAAGTACATCTGAGTAGAGACTATCAAAACATTAACTTATCAGTTTATCAACAATACGCATAGCTACCAGTCGATATGAAGCTTAACGCGCCATCGAAACATAATACCAACAAATCGTGATAAGAAAATATTTTTGTTGCTGTGCCTACACGCTTTACTAACAGAGAGACAATACAATTTATCGTATCAATAATCTAACAAGGCCAGGTTGTTGTCAGATAACAAAATTGTTTTATTGTTATTGATAACAATATCAGATAGGTTTTAGGCCTTTAACAATTTGCGTAACCATGACGAGAATTAGATTTCGAAGTAAAACTTCTTTACGCACGCTTACGACATTGGGAGTGAGCTGACTTGGGAGTAAGCTGGTGAATGCGCGAATCAGATGAATCAGGTGAGGTCGACGGAAGTTGAGAGGGAGATATAAGTTAGTGAAGATTAAACTTGACCTTTAACATAAGGGTCAAGAGTACGTATGCGAGGGTAAAGAATACTTAGACGTGCGTGTATGAACCAAATGATGAATTTGAAAGCGAAAGAGGTATGTAAGGATCGTGACACTTGCCGATCTGTTTTCCCTGGCTACCCAGTCAGGGACTGTGCATGAAGAAAAGTAATTTAAAATTAATACCAATACCACAAGCACAGATCAAAATTGAGGTGAAGGAAAACATCGCGACGTGACTTGCTCTTTCAAGGAAGGATGTCTGAAGTCAGGTCGAGGTTTAGACAATGACGTCCTTGGATCCTATTTTCACCGAAGCTTAATTTGGGTCATGGTTGGTGGTGATTGGGATATTTTACTTACACATGTATTATATTTTAACAAAGAAAATTTATACATACATATCCACGACTCGAGTACAAACATACTTATTGAAGACACAAGTTTGCCTCTAGCGGAATTCGAACTTAGCTTCGTAAGTAGCGTCACTGTCAACTCGGCTATCGGGTAGTACACCTACGCAGTTACTTTCGATTTTTTGAGGTTTTCCTCAAGTTTCGAGATTAGACGATAAGCGATTTAGTAATGCTCTCGATACGATAACACAGTACAATGTTAGTAGTGGATTATAAGCTATAATTGTGAGGAAATACCAACGTGGCATCCAATTCAAATATTTAATTCATCGACGTACGTAACATACATTACATCCATCGATCGTCATACAGGAAAAATAGATTTTTTTAAAAAGGGTTATTATTAATGATGGTAACCCCAGGGTAATCAAAACGAAACAAAAGAAACAGCAGATTAGACACTACTATGGAGTTGAGTATGCCTATTTATTCTCCGTTATAGGATCCACATAACGAAACTGTGTAAATATCTTCGTACCATTCCCAATACAGGGGTAGACAGAGGTCTAGACAATTAAGTCGTTTCAACCCGCCTTCCACCGAAGACATTTTTGGAACAACGTGACAAGTGGTGAGACCGCCGTCGTTTTTACGTCCAAGCTTACGATGTAAATCGTACATAGGTCGTAAATAGACGTACGTAATCGTCATTGGTACGAGCCTAGGAGATCGAACTCGGGTCTCTTGACTCTGCTATGTGACTCGCGTCCTAAAAATGACCATGGGAATCTTCACTCTTCATCATTATCATTTTACATATATCGACAAATAAATCACGATAGCCGAGTTGTTGGGTGGTCGGAATTCGAGTCGAGAGACCCGAGTTCGATCCCCAGGTGGCAGTACCAATGAGTTTTTCAAAAAACTTATGTACGAATTTCATCGCTGGCTTGGACATAAAAGGCGGCGACGGGCTCACCGCCTGTCACGTTGTCCCGAAAATATCTTCGGTGGAAGGTGGGTCAAAGGGACTTAATTGTCTAGACTTGACCTCTGTCTACCCCTGTATTGGAATTGCGTGATAAATAAATGATTTGCTTTGATATGTAAGACTTGCCGTCTGAGTTCTCGGAGACCACAGACTCGTCATTCGGCGCGTTCTATCTCACAGGAAGGGGAAGACCCAATTCTTCTAATCCCTGCCTGGGTAAATAACAAGTTTAATGTTGAAGCTTTATAAAACAATGCTATTGATATGAGTATGGATGTGTATGTATATTCATATATCTTTGTTATTATATATACATGTGTATGTTATTTATAGTATATTATGTATGGTATAATTTTATAGTCTCCTTAATATGTTTTTTTTAATGCACCTGCCACTTAATTTTTTCCTCATCAAGTAAGGTTGACTGGTAGAGAATGCCATATGGCATTAAGTCCGCCTATTGTTACATATTTTTAAATAATGTGTAAACAATAAAGCATAAATAAATAAATAAAATAAATAAATATTGATCTCTCACTTAAGTCTTGATTATCTGGTGTGCTTTATCTAAATCCTAGTGTATTTGTCACAATAATCCTTTCTATTAGATGTTATCCGATGAGTAAATTGGATTACGGTTCAAGGTTGGACGAACATTGTGTATAATAATGTTGGTATATTAAGAGAAATTATGTATGTTTGGTAACAAAGTGAAGTAAAAGAGTGAATTTATTCAAATGTAGAGGAGTTTAAACTTTGTAGAGGCAAACCCTCCCATGGGAGAGGCCTATGTTCTGCGTGACGCGTGTACAAAAGCAAACTAGGCGCCATAGATCACGATGTGTGGCGCGTATATATATATATATATATATATATATATATATATATATATATATATATATATATATATATATATATATGCCACACATCGTGATCTATGGCGCCTAGTTTGCTTTTGTACACGCGTCACGCAGAACATAGGCCTCCCATGGAGGGTTTGCCATAATCGCCACGTTTGGCAAGCGGATTGGTGATTGCAATAACAGACCACTCGCGCTGACCTCAGGCGCTGCTGCCCACCTTCGGTCTGATAATTTTAGAGATGATAATCCCGCCATCCATCGGTTGCCATAACGGTATTTAAGGCTATTTCGCTTAGTCGCCTCTTACGACATCCACGGGAAGAAAGGGAGTGGCAATACTCTTCCGCGGTTAACGGAGGTATCCTTCATTTTTATTCAAGTAAAAATCGTACCTAGGCACCTAATTAACCAATAAGGTGTGAATTACTTAATTGACCTCCAGACCTCTGTCTACCCTAGATCTCTGTCTATTGGGAATGGCATGAAGATGCATTTATAATATTATAAATATATTTTGACGACCTCCGTGGACTGGTGTTAACACCGGCTTACTATATATATATATATATATATATATATATATATATATATATATATATATATATATATATATATATATATATATATATATATATATATATATATATATATATATATATATATATATAGTAAGCCGGTGTTAACGCCAGTCCACGGAGGTCGTCAAAATATATTTATAATATTATAAAATGCATCTTCATGCCATTCCCAATAGACAGAGATCTAGGGTAGACAGAGGTCTGGAGGTCAATTAAGTCCTTTCGATCCACTTTTCACCGAAGAACTTTTCAAACGAAGGGTCTCTGGTGCATACTGTTACTTGATCGATCTTCTGCGATCGCCAATCCGTTTGCCAAGCTTGGCGATTATGGCTTACTCTCCCGTACGTGAGAGTTCTGTCTTGTAGTTGTCTATTACCGGCATTTATGATGACGAAAACTTAATAAATTACGTAATATAAAACAGGATCTACTCACAATCCCGTTTTGAGATGCTTTTACGCCACTGACTGCCTTTAGGGTCGATTTATGTTGTTAACATATGATGACGAATTGATTGCCTAGTAGGTGGCAGTGACGATGGCATTGAAGCTAAGAGTTATAGATTCGATTCCTTCTAGGATTTGCTCCTAGCAGGAATCTCCTTTCCTAGTCATGGATTTTTATTTGTATATATGTCTATGTAAGAATCTATGAATATTTGTCTATGTGTTATCTTATTGTATGTAAGTTCTTATAGAACAGTTCGATTGGACATTAAGACGGCATCGAAATTAATTGGTAGTTCTGAGAAAACGCGTGTGGAAAAAAAACTTTTATATACATTTGTATGTTAGTAAATTGCAAAGTTAGTTAGCTTGGACACTGAGACGGCTCACCACCTGTCACGTTATACTTGCTACTATAGCTAAGCTACGGTGAAGTGTGTCGAATGTAAATCATTGTCTACACATCTGTCTACCCCAGTGTGGATAATCGCGTGAAAAATAAAACGTTGATTGAATTAATAAATCTGCGCGGTAATTTTGTGGATTTATTTCATAAAGTTCTCAACCCGCTGGTCGGTAATTTGCGCAAAAAAGAAAACAATCGTTAACAAGATGGTGACACTCCTGATTGTAGTTTATGCGACTGGGACTTCAATTAATATCGTAGCTACAATTATGAATAATAAACACTAATAAAGTGCAGTCTCCGTCGCATAAAAACTTTAATCAAAAATATCCATCAATTAATATTTGCGTGGTATTTGCTATGTTTTTAATTGTGACTTCATGGAAAAGGCAGGGTGAATCAATTTGTCAAGGCACGTCGCGACGTATGGTTCATGTCCAGTATGAGATGTTTTTGAATAGATGATATGAGTCGACCCGCCGTGTTGGTAGTGACCCCGCCTTAGAAGCTAAAGTTGCGGCTTCGAACCCCTTGTAAAGTTTCAATAAATAAATAAACATCGACGTTCAGCTCACATTGTATAAGATTCACATTGACGCGCTATTACCAATACTGGGGCAGACAGAGGTCTAGACAATTAAGTCCTTTCAATTTACATTTCAACGAATACATTTTTGGCACAACGTGACAGGTTGTGAGTCAGTAGCAGTTTTATGTCCATGCAAACGATATAAATCGTACATAAGCTTTGAAAAAAAAACCCATTGGTATGAAACTACCATACAGACCAGGACCAGGCATTTTTCCGGATGCCTGACGGTTTGTCATCAGTCGGTTGCTATAAAAGTATTCAAAGGTTTTCCCTTAGTTGTCTCTAACGACTCCCAGAGGTAGAAACCCGTTGACATATCATTACCTCCCCCACTTGGCTTTATCTAGTTAAAATTTCTCACATGTGTTAGGAAAAAATAAGTATTTACTGTTATACCTATTTATATACTTACGTATATATACAAGAGTATTCGAATGTCTATATGAGCGTGTATGACGAAAATTAAGAATTTGAAATAATTGAAAGACGCGTCACGCAGAACATAGGCCTCTCCCATGGGAGGGTTTGCCATAATCGCCACGCTTGGCAAGCGGATTGGTGATTGCAATAACAGACCACTCGCGCTGACCTCAGGCGCTGCTGCCCACCTTCGGTCTGATAATTTTAGAGATGATAATCCCGCCATCCATCGGTTGCCATAACGGTATTTAAGGCTATTTCGCTTAGTCGCCTCTTACGACATCCACGGGAAGAAAGGGAGTGGCAATACTCTTCCGCGGTTAACGGAGGTATCCTTCATTTTTATTCAAGTAAAAATCGTACCTAGGCACCTAATTAACCAATAAGGTGTGAATCACATGCGCATTAGTTATGTTATTTTTTTAACATTCATTTATATAACGGTAAATTACACTATTGGAAGTGATCATCATTACATTAAATTAAGAACAAAACAGCAAAAGTCACGATATGCAAAGTAACGATAGCCGAGTGGTTGGATGGTCGGAATTTCGAGTCAAGAGACCCGAGTTCGATCCTCAAGTGGCCGTACCAATGGGTTTTTCTAAAAACTTATGTACGAATTATATCGTTGGCTTGGACATAAAGCGGCGACGGGCTCACCACCTGTCACGTTGTCCCGAAAATATCTTCGATGGAAGGTGGGTCGAAGGGACTTAAATGTCTAGACTAGACCTCTGTCTACCCCTGTATTGGGAATTGCGTGAAGATATTTATTTGTTAAGAACAAAACATATTAACATAGATGTGTTTGCATGTCACAAACAGAACCTTTCATCAGATAACATATTGGCCTGTTTACAGAGCAACAATGAATCATTATCAGTAAAACATTTCCATTCAATTTGTATATCTATGATTGTTGTATGTGGGTATTGATTCAGTTTACTGATTCACCATCATACATATTTACTATCATACTCTGTTTACAAAGCCGGATCTGGCATGTGTATTATGTTCTAGGTATAACATAAAAAGTACACATAATATTATGTTATCTTCTTCAGATGTTGTGTTGTTTTATGCAAATATGTTTGTCGTGTTTTATAAAAACATAGATGTATCAGCTTTGGTGAAAAGTGGGTTGAAAAGGACTTCATTGGTTAGATGTGAAGATATGTAAAAATAGATACATAAATGATAACAAGCATAGGGAAGTTAAAGAGCAACTATTTTTTTTTTGCAATGTGTAGTGAAAAGACGATTTAGCTATGGCCACAAAAAAAAAATCAACCTCACTGTAACCCTTTACTTTCATTTCACTAACACATGTTTCGGACAATATGATAGTATTCACCTGCCGTCTTAGTGTTCAAACCAATATTAATAATTTGGATAGGCCAGAAAAGAAAATTTTTAATTTGGTTCAATAAACCTGAAACTTCAAATAAGAAATAGCTCAGGAGGACCACGGCACACTCAACAAAAGTCATAGACTTCATAATGCCTGTCATCATGTCAGTTCTGCAGACACCAGAGCTCAGGGCACTTAAAGTCATCAGTAGAGCAGTGCATGGTGCCTACAATATCATAATTATATAAATACCAGACTAAATAGAGATGAAAAAAAAAAGTACTAATACTGCAGTTATGTCTAAGGTGTAAGCTGCATTACATGTGTGTACATATATATATATATATATATATATATATATGTACCAATTGGGTTTTATCAAAACTTATGTATGAATTATATAGTTGACATTAAGATGGCGACGGGCTCACCATCTGTCACATTGTCCCAAAAATATCTGCGGTGGAAGGTGGATCAAAATTGTTTCGTTGTCTAGACTTCTGTCTACCCCTGTATTGGGAATGGCGTGAAAATTATTTACATACTTATATATTTTTTCAGTTGCATAGCATGGAGTATATTATTTATTGCAAGAGATCAGATATAAAACACAAACAGTAAATGTGAACCATTCAATTGAACTATCAACAAAAGCATCCTGCAATAAAACTCTCTGACAGTGATGGTTATCTTTGTTGTAACATTGAGAAGAATTTGCTAAGCAAACTGAACTATCTGATACCGTGTTGTTCAAGACAAATAGAAATATTGTAGCTATAACTCAAGATGTAGAAAGGAAAATTTTATATTAAAGTATATTGAAGGTAATGTGTTACTCTGCACTCCCCTGTCTGCTAGTACTGGTTATATTTGTATAATTAAAAGACCATTTAAGATTTGAAAATCATGTGCATATAAGAAGAAAATAATGAATTTGAAAAAAGTAAAAGGGGTATAGTCACGATAGCCGAGTGGTTGGAATTTCGAGTCAATAGACCCGAGTTTGATCCCCAGTTGGTAGGCTCGTACCAATGGGTTTTTAAAAAAAAAAACTTATGTATGAATATCGTTGGCTTGGAAATAAAGACGGCGACGGGCTCACCACCTGTCACGTTGTCCCAAAAATATCTTCGGTGGAAGGTGGGTCGAAGGGACTTAATTGTCTAGACTCAATCTCTGTCTACCCATGTATTGGGAATTGCATGAAGATATTTTTTTTTTATTTTTTAAAGGGTATATATCAATTGTGACATTAGGCAATCTGTTTTCTCTGGCTATCCTGTCAGGGACTATGCATGAAAATTTTTGCATTGAAATTTTTCATTTAAAAAATATCATCATTGAAGTGTATTTATTCTATATTGTATATAATCTAGCCTGCAAGTGATCACCTCATTCATAGGAGTTACTGTCATTAACAAATTAATTGAAAAATTGTAATAATCCTTCCTATAAAGTTTACAACTAAAATTCTTAAAAGGATTTTTTGATTTCTAAGACAAGGATTGTAAAAATAAAATAATGATACATGGCAAGGACTAAATCGAACAAATCCATGCTTACTAAAAGAGCTAGAGCTTGTTAAAATATGCACACTCCAGATTCAGTCTATTGTTTCAACACAAATAGAAATAAGTAATGATAAAAAATATTATTCATTAGAAGAGTAAAATATTATTCATCTGTAATGTGTAACCATTATATAATTCAAGTAATATCAATAATATTTTTATTTAATTAATTATTTTATTTTATTCAATTAATCATTAACATTCAAGTAATATTTGCTATTAAACAGGTAAAAAGCATTAAATGCACATAATGTAAACCCTACAGACTACATTTGATGGGATCTGACCCATCAAGTGATATAAAAGATCTGTAGGATCAGATCTGGTTCAGCGGCCACTATGCGCTTATTTCTGGCAGCTTAGAGAATTAGAGCAATAAGCGGCTACCTTGCATTTGGTGATACACATATATGATTTTGCAGTAGATAAGATGATAAAGTGAGAAGGTTAGCCTCACGTCTAACAAGTAACGTCATTCTTCGTAATATCACGTAAAAAACGTCACTCAGAAATCACAAGGTTAGTCAAAGCATAAGCGGTATCATCTATATAACCGCAATAAATGTAAACATGACACCAAAAAAATACATTACAATCAATTATTGACGGAAACATACCCAATAACTGCTTCTACTCGTCTCAATAAGTCGCCTGTAGCAATTTCCAGCTTGAACTAATAACTTTTTAATTGTTGAAGACATTAAATTTGCTAATTTTGAACACAAACACCGATAAGAAATTCCTCACGGAACTTCGGATGTTAACAGTCTGTCTATGGTGTCAGTGTCAGTTATATCAATGAATCATTGAAGGAGCGATGTGAAATTTGGGAAATGGAGAGTATTGATTTTATCTTTTTGACATACATGATAACAATGTTGCCAGTAAATTTAACGTGAGTTCATAACAAACAGCTGCTATCAGCTTATTAAATTTTGCCCTGTTTAATATTAATTTATATACACCGAAGAAAACCCTAAAATTCTGAGCGGCTTCAGGATCTGATCTCAATCCATAGAATCCAGTTCGGATCCTTATGTTGGGGTTTTTTCAATGAGATTTATGAAAGTTAGTTAAGTAAGACTTGTGTTGGTATGGACACAAAGACTACCACAGCTTCATCATTTCTGGCTAACTGATTTAACTATGGTTATTTTTTAGATGCCATAGCAACTGCTATATGCACCACAGCATAGTACCTGTCAATTCTAGAATTTCTGAACAAATAATGTAATTTAAATAATAAAATTTAAATTAAATTTATTGTAGAAACTCAGATTTTCAATGCACGCTTTCGTTATTTATTTTTAATATTAGTTGTAAAATATGTTCAGTGATAAAAAAATATAAAACGGGATAATTAGATTATTGTTATTAGAAGTTAGGAAATTCCCAAAAGAAAATGCCTACCACAGAAAGAAAATAATATATATTAAGGCCTGTACATAAAATATTCGTCGTAAATTATATTCTATAGCATTGAAGTTGAAACAAAATATATCTTCGAAGTTATCTCCGAGCTAAATACGTCATAGTGGTACGATATTACAGCAAGACAAATTTTATTGCATAAAATACAGCAACTACTTTTAATCAAAAACTAAACTAAAATTACCTTTGCCATAGCACTTCTATTTTTCTTTCCAGGCAAAATAACAAGATTTTTAATTTATTAAACCAATTACAAAAATACACTGACGTTGCAACGTTAAAGTTACGCCCGCACTGCGCAAGCTAAAAATACGAACTGCCGAGTTGTCGAGCCGAGCGAGACATGGTTTGTTGCGTAGAAATTCGATAGGACGATATGGTTTATGGCGCCATTGGTGTGAAAGAGAAATAAATATAGCAGTTTCACACGAACTCATGCGGAAATTCACGAAAAGCAACCCTTGTTCGGCGAAACAAAAAGTTTACACGTCATATTACACGTCTATTGTGAGAGGACACTGTGTTTTGTACTTAATGTGCTACACAACATTACAATAGTAATCGGTTGGTAACAGAAGCCTTGTTTATCATGGGAGAAAAACAAACAAACATTGGCTGATGGGTACAACAGTAGCGTCGAGTCGAGGTCTTTTATTGTATACTACATACCTAGTTACTTAGCGTCCGTACTGTATTGCAGGAGGTAGAGCTCTAACGTAAAAATGAATTGTTATGATCACCTGGCAAGCTTGACTTGCAATATAGTTCCAGATAATTTGCACCTGACACGCTTCCTCCCGTTACTGATTTTCTTTATTTTGGTAATTTTTTTTGGAACTATACTAAAATGTACTTTCCTCGACATCCACGGGATGAAAATGGTTGGTATTATTATTTATTTTTTATTACTTCAAATAATAAATACACATTATTACACGTCAAAATTTATATATTTATTAAACCGTTACTAGAAATCCGTAGACAATATATTATGTTTTCGTTAATGATGATAACCGTATTTAAGAAACAAATAAACAAATAAAATTGTCTATTATGCTTATGAATGTAAAGTCTTCGGAGTCAAAGCGTATGTAATAACTACGTTTTATTAGGAATATGTCTACAGAAACGGTAATGAAATGATGTTTTACATTTCGATAGAGTCTCAGTACATATCCGAAATACAATGCGCAAAAAAGTAGCCCATACAGGAGTAAAATAGAAGTGTGAGTGGGCCGGTTTTTTTTTAATTAAAATTTCTACCGAATGTCAGACTCGTTATGGTAAATAATGCCCACTAGTTGGGTGGCTCCATGAAACAGATATTGGTGAAAAGACGAGCTTGACGTTGTCTTGAATGACTGGCCAAAAGAGGCACAGGAGAGAGACACGTGGAGGATAAGATAATATTCTCAGACGTATTACATGTGTATAGGTTCGCATTTAATTAATGCTACATGAAGCATTATAAATAATGCTACATAATCATACATGTATTATAGACGTAACGCTATAAGTTATTGGGCGTTTACGAAAGAGCCTGTTAAAAGATTTTGTTTAAGTAGAACCAAAAGTTTTATAAATACAACACAGATGAATATTGAGGTATTAACGTCTGCAAATCGTCATTTTTATAACTGACTGTGATACATAAAAACACACCAAATTCTAGATGTCGTAGACAGTTGAAATTTGGCGTTTAACGAGTTAATTGTGTACATTCAAAATCAGGAAGCAGTGAATTTTTATGATATAAAGACGCGTAATTTCCAAACAATCTATGTTAATAACATTTTTTATAATCCAAAAAAAATCACGATAGCCGAGTAGTTGGGTGGTTGGAATTTCTAGCCAAGAAACCCGAGTTCGATCCCCAGTTGGCAGGCTCGTCTACGTCTGTATTGGGAAATGCGTGAAGATATTTATACTTATATTTATTTATATTTTTATACATAATACAATATAAATAAACATAATAAATACTATATTATAATACAAGTGTTTTAGTTACTTACTTAGGGATCAGAGTAATGTATATGATGTTGTCTCTGTATTTGTATCTGATGTGTGATAAATGTGAGATGACCATGTGAGCAAATTGCTCGAAGAGAGGAGGGTCAAGAGTACTCGGATACCTAGACGTGCATGTATGAAGAAGATGATGAATCTGAAAGAAGCGAAAGAAGTATGTAGGGATCGTGACTCTTGGCGATCTGTTCTCTCTGGCTACCCCGTCAGGGATTGTGCGTGAAGATAAATAATAATAATGTTTGATAAAATTTTTAACACTTTTAGAAATATTATTGACAAAAGCTTTTGCTATCGCTCTAGAAATGGATGCATGATGTAAGGCCGCTTTTTTGTTAAATGAATACACTATTTACGATATTATTTAAAAGTTAATCTATACATATAAATAAAATTAGAGTGTCTATTTGTAATACTGAAATAACCGTTTTAACTACATGAATATGAATAGAAACATGATTAGGGTACCGCGTTAAGAGTCAAAATGCGGGCAAAGCCGCGGGAGGCAGCAAGTTAACAAATATAAAACAAAATTTTGAAATGTATCGTATAATCGATATATTTTTATTAATAATACATATTTTAATATTACATATTTTCGTTTCTAAGAATTAATATCTAAATCCGTGTTGCCAATGTCTGTAGATAATTGTGAATTTTATTTACAACAAAATTTAACATTCATCTTTAATCAATTTAAAAAAAAATTCTTGTTTTTTCAAGGTCCAGTTCCCCATTTTTTTGAACAACGTGACAGGTGGTGATCCCTTGGCCGTCTTTATGTCCAAGCCAACGATATAAATCGTAAATAAGTTTTTGAAAAAACTCATTGGTACATGCCTTGGGCAATGAACTCTGGTCTCTTACTCGGATTCCGATCGCCCGTCCACTCGGCTATTGTGACTTTTTGGAGATGGTCTGGTATATTTGGAGATGGTTATCTCGCCATCTTTCGATAGCCATTACCAGTTTCAAAAGTCTCCCTTAGACGCCTCGTAGATTCCTACGGGAAGGGAAGGGGGTGTTTTTATTCTTACGCCGACATCACATGGTTTTAGATTTAAAGTATATTTAAACATATTATAACGATTATATTTCGTTAAGTTAGGCTGAGTCCACGAGATGGAGTGACGACTTGCAAAATATTGCGGGAAGTCGATGGATGCAGGTGGCTGAAGACCGTTCACTATAGAAACTTTTGGTGGAGGTCTACGTTCAGCTGTGGACTCTTGACAGGTTGTAAAGAAGAAAGAAGAAGTTAGGTTGACTGCCTTCGAATACATGAGTATGTAGTGCGTGGTTATTAGAATATTTTAATATTACATATAACAAGTTCAGCTAAGAAATTTATTATTATCCTTCGTAATGGCTTGTTTAAAAAAGATCTTGTACAGCGACGAGTGCAGTATTGATTTACGTCGGCGAAAAACGTTGAAGGTCACTCGACGTGGTGACTTTGGTACAACAAATTCGTTCCAACGTTTGATTATCATTCGGATTTTAATCTATTTCTATCATTAATGTATTATACACTGATCAATTAAAGAAACATCCATGACTCGTGTAAAAACATTATTATAAATATTTTCAAGCAGTTCCCAATACAGGGGTAGACAGAATTCGAGTTTAGACAATTAAGTCCCTTCGACCCACCTTCCACCGAAGATATTTTCGGGACAATGTGACAGGTGGTGAGCCCGTCGCCGTCTCAATGCCCAAGCCAACGATAAATTCGTACATAAGTTTTTGACAAATCCCATTTGAGGATACTTACTCAGGGTACTAACTCATTCTTTTAAGTTAAGCTTACTTTGCAATTAAGTCTTCTCGAAGTTATTTTAAACAGGTTAAATTGACCTACCTGGCAACAGTAACTTAATTAGTTCATGTATAAAACGTCACAATAGGTAAACAGTCACGATAGGCGAGTGATTGGGTGTGTGTATTTGACCTTATCGATACTTCACGCATTTTCCCAGAACTGGGGTAAACAGGAATCTAGATAATTACGTCCTTTCAACCCACTATTGAACGAAGCTTATTGGGGACAACGTGACAGGAGGTGAGCCCATCGCCGATCGAGAACCTTTTAAAATCTACTCTTATATTTAGTTAATGCTTCTTTGGTTATTGTTTGTAAAATACAGTGCATAAAAATATATCATTCATACCACCGTCTAGTTTCGAAGATATCCCAGAGTTTGTTTGTTGGAAACAAAGTATTGATGGATGACATGTTTGTCCATGATAAGGAGACAGTTGGAAAACAGTTAATTTACGTGCAGCTAAAGTCACCTTTTACAACGCGTTTCACTAACAAGCTGACGTCTAGGAACCCGAGGTTATTGTTTAGCATTTAATTTGTTCACGTCCAATATTAAGTAGGTATTCGTGTAGACATTAGAACTAAGAAAAATATCTTTACGCCATTCCAGAGATCTAGACAATTAAGTTTTTTCGACACACTTTCTACCGAAAACATATTCGGGACAAGCCAAGCAATTTACAACTACGATTTACAAATCGTACTTATTTTTTTTTTTATAGAAAAGGCCGACAAACGAGCAGGCGGCTCAATCATATAGGTATCTGCGTAAGAATGACTACTGCCCCATCTCTTCCCGTTGGTGTCGAAAGAGATTTCTGAGGAAAGAACCTTGAAAATACCATTGGCTACCGACAGATGGCGGGATAACTCCGGAGAAATCCGAGACCAAAATAAGCAGGTTGGTTGACGAACAGCAGACAGAAAGGTTGCCCTACACTGCATTTGCCTTTACGAGGTTGCCACTCGAGAACCTTTCTACTACAATGGTTGTCAGTTCTACGAGTTATATGGCCGGTCCATTGCCTCTTCAGCGCGCTGATGTATGTATGAACATGCAATATAGGCTGCGCTGAAAATTTTAATTTGAAATGTCTCGTGTTTATATTTTATTGATTTTACATTGGTGCAACAAATAAAGTTTTCTTTCCTTTTTTTTCCTTAAGTGAGTATTTGCCATAATCACAATTATATTTAAGTTAAAATATTAGTTACGATTATAACATAAAAAGGATTCCTGTTAACCACTCCAAATAAGCTGCAAAGCTTTTGTTGGGAGTGGTTCGCGACAAGCGCGCCCGAAACTGACACCTTATGTTTCGCAGTCCTCAACCAAAACCAATAGCCTATTGAGACATTATGTGTGTATGTCTGGTATGTACGCAAAGGTAAAATATTAGTTTCCATCCTACCTTAGCCTCCTGCCGCGTCATGTTCGACAGCAGTCTATTTTTTTCAATAATTGCCGAATAGTTGTTGCTATGGCTCTGAAAAGAAAAAGGAATCCTCTTATTACTTTGAACGAGTTAATCTTCTATATTGTATTATTGTATAATTGATTATACGATTTGGGCAATATTTTGTATTTTTAGATATTTCATGACTTCACGCGAGCGATCTTGTATAAATTGTCGGACATTACACTGTTTGAACAATATTTATTGTATAGTTAGTTTTATTAGGTAGGTTAAATTTGAAGCTGTGCTTTACTGCTACCATTATATATATCATACCATATTTATATATTTACCATTAATTATATATACCATTGCTGAAGACATGTATTCGTTAATTAAATATTTTTATGTAGGAATTTTGAAAACAATATTATACTTAATATAATGTTTTTTTCAAAATTTCTACATAAAAAGTCATGATAGCCGAGTGGTTGGGTGGTCGGAATTTCGAGTCAAGAGACCCGAGTTCGATCCCCAGGTGGCAGGCTCGTACCAATGAGTTTCTCAAAAACTTATGTACGAATTATATCGTTGGCTTGGACATAAAGACGGCGGCGGGCTCACCACCTGTCACGTTGTCCCGAAAATATCTAGGGTGGAAGGTGGGTCGAAGGGACTTAATTGTCTAACCTAGACCTCTGACTACCCCTGTATTTGGAATTGCGTGAAGATATTTATTTATTTATTTAATATTACACTTTACGTGTAATGTAATCTTAATTTGTGAACGCACTGAAGTGAGAGAAGAAGAGTGAAGCTTAGACAGTGCGTGGAGAGAGAGGGGGATTTCTAGTACAACTAAGGGAGTACCTTCTACGATGAAAGACGAGACAAATAAGACGTTTTATCCATGTATCATATTTCTTTCTAATGTTCTGTGCTTCTTTAGAAATGAAACAGGATTATAATAAAATCAAGAATAATAAAACTATAAAAGGACATTGAAGACCACGAGTGCTGTTAAGCACTTGAAACTTCGGGAAGTTGACAACTAAATAAAACGTGAAGAAATCCGTGAACAATCTTAAATATATTGTCTCGCGTAAAATAAGAAATCATTACGAACATTTTAAATAATTTGTAATGAAACGTCGCGAGGAGGACCAATGAAAAAAACAACTCAATCCCCGTCCACTAGTGGCCATATCATACAACTAGTCAGAGGTGTATTGACATGGTTGAGATGCTCTCGTATCCTTACCAAAAGATTTAGTATAGTAGTCATCAGAGAGAACATCAAAGACCAGAAGATCAAAGCTCTTGTAGCATTACATCCAGACCCACTTAAAATACTGGACATGTTAGTTAAATTAACATTTTCCTAGTTCAGATTTTTAAATAGTGCGTTTTATTTCCATCTTGACCAAACCACAAGCTGTATTAACGTTTAAATGCTTGTGCAGCTTTCGCTCCAGATCCAAAAGACTGGATATTGTTAAATTTATTTAGTCAGAGCTTTTCCTATTGGTCTATTAAAAATTGGTCTACTCAACTACATATTTTAGCTAGATTTATTCTTTCCTTTTTTTGTACTGTAACTTCCTGTTTTAAGTACTGACTTTTATTTCCCTCTTTATCAAACCATAGATAACATAAGCTTCTAAATGATTTATTAGCTTGACCTCTCGCATCTCCTAAGAGTCTGGAACTATTAGTTAAACTTACCTATACCCATTTTAGCACTTTCAGATCCATATTTCCTACTCCTGTAACTTAACAAATTTAAGACTTCTTACTAATGATACTTCCAGCAAACTTAATTTCTTCATCAATGTTTTTTTTTTTAATTTTTTGATAACTGTACCCATTGTATTTAATATCTCATAAAAGCTTTTCCATTTGTTCTTTTAGTAACAAAGCTAAATTCATGAGAATCCAAGTGAATCTAACTTCGATATATTCGTCCAAACGTACAATCGCCGAGGCCGAAATTGGCTAGATATTCATCACAATGAATATTCATCACAGTACAATTATCACATATCTGCAGCAAACATAGCAAGTTGTTTTTTTTTCTCTAATGAAGTAATCAATTTGCCATTTCTATATTAGAATGGTGTAGACACAATATCAAATAATTAAATAATAATATGTTGTATCTAATCTTGATAGGTTTAATTAAAGGTGTTTGTCTGTTTGTCGGTATTCTATTTACTGTTAGTTCATTGTAGTCACTTCAAGATAAACTAGTTGACAGTAAAATGTCGGTACAGTACATGTTATCATGAAAATAATTTACTTTTCATATGTCCTATAGAATTATACATAAAGAGAAAGATTTTATTCCTCCATTTTTAATTAATTCACGGCGCAAAGGAGCGCGAGATTTGATATTCGTGAAGTTTAAATGTAGTACAATTGCAAAAACCTAAGATTAATATATACGTTTATAATATGCTTAACTTAATTAAATTCAACATTACATAAACAATAATTATTTACTACTCAATGATAACATGCGGCGATAGGGGCGTTTTGGCATAGATCTGCAACCCATGCTGGCCGCCCCAGGTAGCCACTCCTCGAGAGAGCATGCATCTACACTATCTTCTGCCTGGCTAGAAACGCTGGAATATGGTTGCATTTACCTCCTTGTCCTCTGAACCATAATAGCTTTAACCTTACTCCATCATCTCTCTACAGTTGATGAGGTAGTTTTCTTAAAAAATTCCAGACCCAAACTGAGCAGACCCACGATGGGTAAGAAGGACCATGGTGCAAGGTGTGTGAATAGAAATCTGCGCGCTGAGGAATATGATGAGCATCATGAACATGAAAAACATCATGAGGATCAAAACTCCATCATTGGAGTGGTTCGCGACGACTTTGGGTAAAGTAAACTAAAGACTGCCATGTGGTTACTGCGTATACACCCGACGAATACACCCCCTTACTTGGCGTGGGTGTGCTAAGTAGCGACTAAGGAAAAAGCCTTTAACTTTCAATAAGCTAACGACAGATGGTGGAATAACCATCTCGAAAATAAACTGACTAAAAATTCAGCAGAACGGTGACGGGCTGCAGCGTGCGTAACGTGCGAGGTGCCTTGCACTAAGCTCCAATCCGCTTGCCAAGCGTGGCGATTATAGCAAACTACGGGAGAAGCTTATGTTCTGCACAGATCAAATAAATAATGGCTTAAGAACGAGAAAGAAGAATGGTTGGATATACTGAAAACCAGCGCCATGGAAAAAATATCATGTCATTATGCTGAGTGTGCTCCAGTTTCCATGTGACACTTTGACACATTCGAGTATGGGTAGGTATTTTTATTGTGTAGTTAATATTATTTGTAAACAATTTTTTTCCTTTTTTAAGTAATTGTTTTTTTTTTATCCCAGTTTTGGATATTATTTGAATATCAAATAAGTGTCACTGCGTTATTTTGGCGCATAAAATTTACTTTCTTTCCTTCTTAATATAATTAAAACAAATTTCTTAATTTATAATTTCTTCTTAATAAATTAAAAATTATCCATATATAAAAATTGTCCATATTTGGACAAGTTGTCACATTACTGTCATTGATCGTCGATCAGCGTGTAAGTTTCAATTTAATCCGATGTTTTAAAGCGCGATTTGAAATCGGTAAGTCTCGTCTTATAAAAATACGTGACGTTTTCAAACCATTTTGGCTATTATTTTCCTAGTATATTATTTATTTTTAATCTCTAAACGGATTTAAACGGATACAATATTGATACATAAATATATTGATAATAACAAATGTAAAACAATATCTAAATAAAAAAATATTGTCAGATTCCTTACGATAGTTTCAGAGATAATACTATATAAATTTATATACTAAACCCGCTAACCAGTCACGATATCAACGATAATAACGATAATACCGATTTAACAGGGTAATAGTCACGGTAGCCGAGTGGTTCGCTGACTGGAGTTCGAGTCAAGAGACCCGAGTTCAATTCCTAGGTGGCAGGCTCGCACCAATGGGCTTTTTCAAAACTTATATACGATGTGTATAAATACGTATATTGGCTTGGACATTAAGACGGCGATGGGATTGGATTGGAATTAAAACCTGTCACGTGGTCCAAAAAATGTCTTCGGTGGAAGGTTGGTCGAAAGGATTTAATTGTCTAGACCTCTGTCAACTCCTGTAATGGCCGCTAATTCGGCAAGGATAATTGAACAAACTACTTTTTATTATTATATCTTCACGCGTGGTCCTTTGTGGGGCAGCCATAGAGAATGTCAAATGCACGCTGTTGACTGTTGCTGGCCCTTATGAAGATGATCAACATAAATTTACCCATGCAAGCTGTCGTCTCTCCAATTCCGTTAATCTTTTCTCCATTAATGACAGCTGCTTCTTGAAATCGTCAGTCATGCACCGGCAGAGGTTGAGCGACTCGCCGAGTATACGCATTTTACTCTGCATTTCGTTGAATTCATTTCGAAATCTAAAATAAAATAAAAAATATCTCATTATATTAATACAAAAAGTCCAGCATGAGTTACAAGCTTTAAAAAGCAATAAATATGCATCTTAAAGGTGTAAACGATGTTATCGTATTAATGTTTTCATGACTGTAAAATTATGGGCATTGAGTTATATATATATATATATATATATATATATATATATATATATATATATATATATATATATATATATATATATATATATATATATATATATATATATATATATATATATACATATATATATATATATATATATATATATATATATATATATATATATATATATATATATATATATATATATATATATATATATATATATATATATATATATATATATATATATATATATAGGAATAATTTTAACAGGTGCCGACAATGCCCGGCATTAGGTTGTTTGAAATTTAATTGATGCTGTGGGACACGATGGCTCGGAGGTGAGAGCGTAGCCACCCGAGTTAGCAGATGTTTTAAATTTCTCATTAACTTAATAAAAAATATCATAACTTAATATCATTTTTATTGAACAGCTTGGGAGCGATTAACTCATTCTTTCACCGGTTTTCAGGACGTCGCCGTCTTCAGGTCTTGGGTTCGATTCCCGGTCGGGTCAATGTAGAAAAACCGTTTTTTCTACATTTTCTCGGGTCTGTGTTTGAAGTGCCCTCGTTGTTTCTGATTCCCATACCACAAGTGCATAAGCATCTTACATTGGGATCGGAGCAATGTATGTGATGGTTAATTGCCTGATGTGGTGCAAACATTTTTTTCTAATTTTATATATTTTCCTATATATTTATTTATTTATTATTAATGCCTCATATTCCCACTCATTCTCTGTTCATGCAGTTCTACCCCTGTATTGGGAATTGGCGTGAAGATATATATTTATATATATATTATTCGTACATAAGTTTTGAAAAAAAGCTATTGATACGGGCCTACCACCTGAGGATCGAACTCGGGTCTCTTGACTCGGATTTAGATCACCCAACCACTCGGCTATCGCGATTCTTGTGGCTTGGTATTCTTCGAGATGACTATCATACGAAGACCAGTCAATGCAATTTTAAATTCCCTTAGTCACTAGATATAGTGGATAGTACGAGAGTCACACAGTCCTATCCGCACATCTATACTTAGGTATTGGCGAACATTGTAAAGTAACTTAGGCGGTATAAACAGGAGGTAGACAGAGGTCTAGACAAATAAGTCCATTCGAATCACTTTCCACCGAAGACTCGACCACAGATCTCTTGACTCGGATTCCGATCACAGCTTAGTCCTATTTGACGATTTTGCCATCTTAGTGTCCAAACCAACGGTATAATATAGAAGACATAAAAATTGAGTACAAACATCCATATCCATCACATACATATTTGGCACTAGCGGAATTCGAACCCGCAACCCCTAGATTCGACAGCAGGGTCACTACCAACTAGACCATTGGGCCGTCTTTATCTCTAATGTACATATTAAATGTTTTACTCGATTTACTATATTTCTCCATGCCCTGGGTTGACTGGCAGAGAATGCCAAAAGGCATTAAGTACGCCTTTGTTATCCTTTCGGTATAAATAAATGAAAAATAAATAAAAGTAAATGTACAATTATTTGTCTGATGTATTTAAAAATGGTCTCTCTAATTCTAATTTGAACTAAAATCATTCTTATAAGTTTTCTGTTAAAAAATAAATTACAACATACCGGCTGCCTTGGAAATCAGTTGTTACATAGATATCGCACGTACTAACTAACGTTCTTTGTGTAACAATATCAATGCGTAACGATTTAACAAACGTAGACATGAAAATAAAAATCCCTTTCTTTCTTAAGTCATGTGACATACGAAAGAAAGGGAGTAACACATTTAGTCAACAAATACGCCGCATAAAAATCAAATAGCAATCTTTTTACAAGTCACGATAGCCGAGTGGTTGGGTGGTCGGAATTTCGCGTCAACAGACCCGAGTTCGATCCCCAGTTGGTAGGCTCGTACCAATGGGGTTTTCAAAAACTTATGTACGAATATCGTTGGCTTGTTTATTTTTAGTTTATTAATTGTCTAGACTAGACCTACCCCTCTATTGGGAATTGCGTGAAGTGCGGTTACGAGTACAATTATCGTTGTAAAAAGATTTAAAAATCAAAATATCTTCACGCAATTCCCAATACAGGGGTAGACTGAGGTCTAGTCTAGACATTTAAGTCCCTTCGACCCACCTTCCACCGAAGATATTTTCGGGACAACGTGACAGGTGGTGAGCCCGACGCCGTCTTTATGTCCAAGCCAGCGATATAATTCGTACATAGGCTTTTGAAAAACCGATTGGTATGAGCCTGTCACCCTGGGGATCGAACTCGGTTCTCTTGACTCGAAATTCCGACCACCCAACCACTCGGCTATCGTGACCCGTAACAACGCGAGTACAATTATCATTGTAACAAGTTGTTCTGTATCTTTGGCTTAGAAATTATGACGACTACAAGCCCACCCCCTGTCCTGAACAGGCTTCCGTGAAAAGTAGGTCGAAAGAACTTTATTATTTAGATGTCTGCTTTCGACAGTATTGGGAAAAAGCATGAACATATATTTTTATACTTGACATAATGTCAAAACTATCGGACATGCATAGCTAATTTTCTAAATACATATATAGATAAATTAAAGAGAAAAAACATATATAGATACATATATAGATATATAGATAGGGACAGAGATTATTAGACAACATCACATACATTGATCCGATCCCAATATAAGAAGCTAAAGCACTTGAGGTATGGGAATCGGAAACAACTAAGGCACCACTAACACCCAGACCCGAGAAAATGTAGATAAAGTGATTTTTCTACATTGAGCCGTCCGGGAATCGAACCCGGAACTTCGAGATGGCGACACCTTGAAAACCGGTGTTTACGCTACTCGGCAACGGAGGGCGTCAGTCCGTCTAACAAACACAATTTAAAATATTTTTGTAAGAATTTATTAAAGAAGCGTTCTCTACACTTCCAGGAATCCCGCTACACACATCCACCGATACAATTAGCGGAACCGAAAATAAATCTATTATTTTGCATAAAAAAACTGGCCATTTATAAATGTAATTTAAAAATGATTCTTTTGGCCGATTAAACTGTAGATGGATAAGATGGCACAGGTAGCTTGATGTTATTAACATAAATAAAAAAAAAAAAACAATTAGAACTATTTATGAAAAAAGTTGTTGTTGGCAGAACTGTGTATTGAGGTGTTAGTGGTTTCGCGCGTTTAGGGCCAGTCGGTGCTCGCGCTTTTTTGATGTTAATGAAAAATTTGTTAAACTGTTTCTTTACATACGAGGTGTTTTGACTGCAATTAGTGTGCATTAGTGCTAAACAATTTCGTTGGACGGTGATACGTTTCGATCTCTGGTAGATGATTCTGGACGTTGTGAAGATGCATTGCATAGGCGCTATCGATCAAGTAAGTGAGATTTTCTAATCTTTTTTAAGGTGGGGAAGATTCTACAGTAAGCAGACACTACCGTTTCATATCTTTACACCGTTTTTCGTACACGTGCGTTTCATATTATTTCTAAAGTATTTTTCTTCGATTTCTTTCTGTTATTATTAATATTAATTTGTCAGTGATTCGAGCTCCATTTTTATTTTACTACTTGTAATTTCTTTCAGTGAATCCTTAGTAACCGCAATTGAAATAAATTAATTCACTAATTTAACATCACCAAAGATTATAGGCATATTAGAGCAGATAAATAAAAATATATGTACAAAGATAGGGACAACATAAAATACATTGCTCTGATCATAAAGTTAGCAGCTAAAGTACTCTAGTTATTTATTTATTCACACTTTATTGTATACCTTAAGAACAAAGTTATACAAAGGGCGGCTTAATGCCTTTAGGCATTTTCTGCCAGTCATCCCGAGGCGTGAAGAAATATTGGTACGGTGCTTTAAACTGAGATTAATAAAAAAAGCGTATAAAATATTTGTACTAAATGTTAATAAATAAAAAAACGAGCTTTGTGTTTAACAATGGCGTCAAAAAAAAACAAATAACATCAGTTTAGGACATAAACAAATAGATTCTATATATATAAAATATTAATAATATATAAAATACTAAGTTCGCGTACAAGTTTTTTTAAATATCAACTTATTGGTAACTTTTCCGAGGTCTTCGGGTAAAGAATTTCAGAGCAGTGTAGCCTGAATGGTAAAGTGACCAACAAAATTGGTAAAGTGTTGCGGGATGCTCATCAATTAGATAAAGACCACAGGCACCGATCATTGATTCTGAAATTTATCCTTATGATGGGAAGGGTAATTAGTATATTTTATGATTGATAAGAGAACAAGCAGATTTCTAGAAAAAAATAAGAATTCTAGAGACTCTCCTTTGTTGAATAGTAAGCCATTTAAGACGAGAACGGTATTGTGAAATGTAGTCATACTTACGAAGGTTGAAAATATACCTATACAATTATTAGGCAAGGCGCTCTAGCTTGTAGAGATCTTTGTTCAAGTCAGAGTAGCACATCTGCATAATCAATGATTGGTAAAATGAGCAACATAAGCTTACATAAGCTTAATGGACAAGCATAAGCTTAGTTTGCCAAGAAAGAAGATTTTGGAGGCGATAGAGCACTCGTAGCGTGGCGGTTACTTTACGGCTAACTTCAGTTACGTGTTTTCCCCAGTTCAAGGTGTTATCGATATGAAGCCCAATATTTTTAACAGAGCCGAAAACGGAATCACTGTGCCATTATAACGTATCGTTATAATGCAGGTTCATCATTTAGGTAGAATTTTTAATACTACCAACCATTTCCACTAGGCATTTTGTTGGATTCCCAAATACTTGGGTATTTGGGAATCAACTCACTCTAATCAATTGAATTTCTTGCCGCCAGACTACAGAAATCAATTGCAACGATTCATCGCAGTATTCAACGGTACCGATAGACTGACTCTCTTGTGAGTAGAAGTGGCCAAAGTGCGTTTCGAGGAGGAATGACTTCTCTGTGCTGCTTCAAGGTCACTGGAAAATGCTGTTAACGGCTGTGCATGCCTGAAATGAGCTTGAAGTCGTGCGAGGAGCATATTGCACGCAGTAGATTCGAAGGCGTAGACACGCCTTCGTATGTACTGGCCAAAACTACAAAACTTGAGAGACACCATCGCTTACATCGGTTAAAGTTGCCAACCAATAGGGGAGGGTATTTTTAATGAGATAAACCAGATTAATGGATGGCAGAAATGGGGGCACCTCAGTCACGATAGTCGAGTGGTTGGGCGATCGGAATTCGAGTCAAGAGACCCGAGTTCGATCCCCAGGCTCGTACCAAAAGCACAAAGTAATAAGTACACTTTTTTCTCTGTTATTATTTAAAGACATAAAGGCTTGCTCCAAGATACAATAGTGTGTGTAGTTCGCACATAATGTTATAATCTCAGTAAACTTTAATTTATATCATTGTGTTCCTACAGCATAGATTAAAAATGGTTTTAATTATTAAGTCACGATAGCCGAGTGGTTGGGGGTCGGAATTCGAGTCGAGAGACCCGAGTTTGATCCCCAGGTGGCAGGCTCGTACCATTGGTTTTCAAAAACTTATGTACGAATATCGTTGGCTTGTTTATTTTTAATTTATTAATTGTCTAGACTAGACCTACCCCTCTATTGGGAATTGCGTGAAGTGCGGTTACGAGTACAATTATCGTTGTAAAAGATTTAAAAATCAAAATATCTTCACGCAATTCCCAATACAGGGTAGACTGAGGTCTAGTCTAGACATTTAAGTCCCTTCGACCCACCTTCCACCGAAGATATTTTCGGGACAACGTGACAGGTGGTGAGCCTGACGCCGTCTTTTATGTCCAAGCCACCGATATAATTCGTACATAGGCTTTTGAAAAACCCATTGGTATGAGCCTGTCACCCTGGGATCGAACTCGGTTCTCTTTGACTCGAAATTCGACCACCAACCACTCGGCTATCGTGACCCGTAACAACGCGAGTACAATTATCATTGTAACAAGTTGTTCTGTATCTTTGGCTTAGAAATTATGACGACTACAAGCCCACCTTCTGTCCTGAACAGGCTTCCGTGAAAAGTAGGTCGAAAGAACTTTATTATTTAGATGTCTGCTTTCGACAGTATTGGGAAAAAGCATGAACATATATTTTTATACTTGACATGATGTCAAAACTATCGGACATGCATAGCTAATTTTCTAAATATATATAGATAAATTAAGATAGATAATATAGATAAATTAAGAGAAAAAACATATATAGATACATATATAGATATATAGATAGGGACAGAGATTATTAGACAACATCACATACATTGATCCGATCCCAATATAAGAAGCTAAAGCACTTGAGGTATGGAAATCGAAACAACTAAGGCACCACTAACACCCAGACCCGAGAAAATGTAGATAAAGTGATTTTTCTACCTTGAGCCGTCCGGGAATCGAACCCGGGACTTCGAGATGGCGACACCTTGAAACCGGTGTTTACGCTACTCGGCAACGGAGGTCCTCAGTCCGTCTAACAAACACAATTTAAAATATTTTTGTAAGAATTTATTAAAGAAGCGTTCTCTACACTTCCAGGAATCCCGCTACACACATCCACCGATACAATTAGCGGAACCGAAAATAAATCTATTATTTTGCATAAAACTGGCCATTTATAAATGTAATTTAAAAATGATTCTTTGGCCGATTAAACTGTAGATGGATAAGATGGCACAGGTAGCTTGATGTTATTAACATAAATAAAAAAAAAAAACAATTAGAACTATTTTTGAAAAAGTTGTTGTTGGCAGAACTGTGTATTGAGGTGTTAGTGGTTTCGCGCGTTTAGGGCCAGTCGGTGCTCGCGCTTTTTGATGTTAATGAAAAATTTGTTAAACTGTTTCTTTACATACGAGGTGTTTTGACTGCAATTAGTGTGCATTAGTGCTAAACAATTTCGTTGGACGGTGATACGTTTCGATCTCTGGTAGATGATTCTGGACGTTGTGAAGATGCATTGCATAGGCGCTGTCGATCAAGTAAGTGAGGTTTTCTAATCTTTTTTAAGGTGGGGAAGATTCTACAGTAAGCAGACACTACCGTTTCATATCTTTACACCGTTTTTCGTACACGAGCGTTTCATATTATTTCTAAAGTATTTTTCTTCGATTTCTTTCTGTTATTATTAATATTAATTTGTCAGCGATTCGAGCTCCATTTTTATTTTACTACTAGTAATTTCTTTCAGTGAATCCTTAGTAACCGCAATTGAAATAAATTAATTCACTAATTTAACATCACCAGAGATTATAGGCATACTAGAGCAGATAAATAAAAATATATGTACAAAGATAGGGACAACATAAAATACATTGCTCTGATCATAAAGTTAGCAGCTAAAGTACTCTAGTTATTTATTTATTCACACTTTATTGTATACCTTAAGAACAAAGTTATACAAAGGGCGGCTTAATGCCTTTAGGCATTTTCTGCCAGTCATCCCGAGGCGTGAAGAAATATTGGTACGGTGCTTTAAACTGAGATTAATAAAAAAAGCGTATAAAATATTTGTACTAAATGTTAATAAATAAAAAAACGAGCTTTGTGTTTAACAATGGCGTCAAAAAAAAACAAATAATATCAGTTTAGGACATAAACAAATAGATTCTATATAAAATATTAATAATATATCAAAAACTAAGTTCGCGTACAAGTTTTTTTAAATATCAACTTATTGGTAACTTTTCCGAGGTCTTCGGGTAAAGAATTTCAGAGCAGTGTATGGTAAAGTGACCAACAAAATTGGTAAAGTGTTGCGGGATGCTCATCAATTAGATAAAGACCACAGGCACCGATCATTGATTCTGAAATTTATCCTTATGATGGGAAGGGTAATTAGTATATTTTATGATTGATAAGAGAACAAGCAGATTTCTAGAAAAAAAAAAGAATTCTAGAGACTCTCCTTTGTTGAATAGTAAGCCATTTAAGAACGGTATTGTGAAATGTAGTCATACTTACGAAGGTTGAAAATATACCTATACAATTATTAGGCAAGGCGCTCTAGCTTGTAGAGATCTTTGTTCAAGTCAGAGTAGCACATCTGCATAATCAATGATTGGTAAAATGAGCAACATAAGCTTACATAAGCTTAATGGACAAGCATAAGCTTAGTTTGCCAAGAAAGAAGATTTTGGAGGCGATAGAGCACTCGTAGCGTGGCGGTTACTTTACGGCTAACTTCAGTTACGTGTTTTCCCCAGTTCAAGGTGTTATCGATATGAAGCCCAATATTTTTAACAGAGCCCGAAAACGGAATCACTGCGCCATTATAACGTATCGTTATAATGCAGGTTCATCATTTAGGTAGAATTTTAATACTACCAACCATTTCCACTAGGCATTTTGTTGGATTCCCAAATACTTGGAGTATTTGGGAATCCAACAAAATGCCTAGTGTAAGGAACAGATCTATTGCCGCCAGACTACAGAAATCAATTGCAACGATTCATCGCAGTATTCAACGGTACCGATAGACTGACTCTCTTGTGAGTAGAAGTGGCCAAAGTGCGTTTCGAGGAGGAATGACTTCTCTCTGCTGTTTCAAGGTCACTGGAAAATGCTGTTAACGGCTGTGCATGCCTGAAATGAGCTTGAAGTCGTGCGAGGAGCATATTGCACGCAGTAGATTCGAAGGCGTAGACACGCCTTCGTATGTACTGGCCAAAACTACAAAACTTGAGAGACACCATCGCTTACATCGGTTAAAGTTGCCAACCAATAGGGGAGGGTATTTTTAATGAGATAAACCAGATTAATGGATGGCAGAAATGGGGGCACCTCAGTCACGATAGTCGAGTGGTTGGGCGATCGGAATTCGAGTCAAGAGACCCGAGTTCGATCCCCAGGCTCGTACCAAAAGCACAAAGTAATAAGTACACTTTTTTTTCTCTGTTATTATTTAAAGACATAAAGGAGCTTGCTCCAAGATACAATAGTGTGTGTAGTTCGCACACTTAATGATATAATCTCAGTAAACTTTAATTTATATCATTGTGTTCCTCCAGCATAGATTAAAAAATGGTTTTTAATTATTAAGTCACGATAGCCGAGTGGTTGGGGGGGTCGGAATTTCGAGTCGAGAGACCCGAGTTTGATCCCCAGGTGGCAGGCTCGTACCATTGGTTTTTTCAAAAACTTATATACGAATCACATCGTTGGCTTGAACATAAAGGCGGCGACAGGCTCACCACTTGTCACGTTGTCCCGAAAATATCTTCGGTGGAAGGTGGGTCGTAGGGACTTAATTGTCTAGACTAGACCTCTGTCTAGCCCTGTATTAGGAATTGCGTGAAGATATTTTTTTTATTACTTTAACTAAAATTTAATTAAAAAATTCTTCTCTCCGTTTAAAGTCTATGTTAAAAGATGGAGATTGAGAGCGACAATAATTATTCACTAAAAATTAACTACGTTAGCAGAGTTGGTTCGATTCCTGCTGGAACATTTATGTGATTAATATGAGTTTGTTGTCAAATGTTGAGTATTTATATGCGAGTATTTATCTGTATAAATATATATCCAAATGTATTTATATTGTACCACTAGCTCGGATATTACGGCGTTGTTCTCGGCACCTCCCACGCTATCCCAAAAAAAAACCTTAGTTGGAGAGTCGACAAAACTTCATAGTCTATTATGGGAAATTGTGTAAAGGTAATATATAAGTGACTAACGAATTACAATGTTATACCTCGTAATTGAAGATGACAAAGATGAAGAGGTGTGTTTTGCCCTGCTCTCCGATTTTCTCTCGTCTGGAATATCCACGGACGTTGGATCATCCGGTCTCGATTTAGATGGACTTTTATCATCATTCCGTTGATCCATATTAAAATTAAATTATATGATAAGCAATTTCTCTACCTTTCTCTTTAAATTCAACAATTAATAAGTCAAATGGTTTCAAACGCCATACAATTCGTAGGTTTTATGTATAGTAATGTATAATAAACTGGTATTTAAATTTTGAAAGGAGTTTTTACCATATACGGGAAATTTTGAACGATTTGAAGTTTGTAATGTAAATAAAAGTTGACAGTTGACAAAATGTATCTGTATAACAACCATAGATAAAATTATCAGTGGAGTATTTATCAAAAATTTTGTAACCCAAATGTGCGTGTTTTTATTCGAATACTTTATTAGCAGAAACAAAAATATTATCATATTTTTAACTAACCGCCCCCAAGAGGCTTAGCCCGGGCTTAACGGCACTTAATTCGACGACCACCGTGGACGAGTGGCGCACACCGGTTTTTGTCCTTTGTGGTGTGTAGGTGTCGTCATCTCTGTGGCCGGGTACGATTCTCGAACGTGTCAATGTAGAAAAACCACTTATACTACATTTTTTCGGGTATAGGTGTTTGCGGTGCCTTAGTTTTTTCCGATTCCATGACACAAGTGCTTTAGCTGCTTATTTTAGGATTCGAGCAATATATGTGACGTTGTTGTCGTTGTGACATGTGAATATGTGTGGTGTTTTCCTAAGTTACTACTCAGTACCAGACATCTAGAATATTAGACGCTGCTACCAATCAAATGCTTCTCAACTACCGCATATTTCGAGACGGTTTTCGCGCAATATGTCTGTATTTAACGGTATTTTCAAATTTTTTCCCTTTGACATCACTAACGACAGTTGGTGGTAGAAAAGGACTGGTATATTCTCATGTCAATAACAAACGAAAAATGCTTAGTCTGTTTTATTTTTTTATTAAAAAAAAACAACTTCAAAAACTAAAAAGGATAAAATAATTTAATAGAGATTCAATTTAATACACTTCTTATACAAAACGAATACTTTTGATATTAATAAAATACTATTATTTGTATGTGCTACCTATTGATAGGTTTAAAGTCGGTGCCAAGCCAAACGTAGCTTCACTCACATTTCTGTTGCACATATACCTTATAAATAAGTTTTTTTTCATAATTGTATGTATTTATTTTTACTTAATTCTATTATTGGTTTGTCTTGTCTTTAAGTAGTGTAGTATGCTCGTCACACAATAAGCAAACCAAAAGGTTTTTTTTTCAGGGTCACAAATATATTTATAAATTCGAATATTGGTTTAATATAGTTACAGTTACGCACTCAGGTATTGTAAAATTTTCATCTGTTTCACATTAATTCACTTTGTTGTATAGGTTTATTTACGTAGATTAATCTTCAGTGGAGTTTCATTACAATAAGTAAGCTTTTATAACATTCAGTTTTATTTTGTTTGGGGCATGTCAGCGAATTCAAACCTATAAATAGGCAGTACATATAAATAATATTACTTTATTAATATCAAAGGTATTCGAATTTCGAATTGTTCATGAAAATAAAACTACATACTTTTTAGAATTTTACTCATTTTTAAATATGGAGTGGACGATTAAAGAAGACCGTGTTGCAGTTATTGCGTTGCATCGTTGCGGTTACGCGCCAATTCAAGTTTTTGACATACTGAAAAATTTGAATATAACCAAAAGATTCGTTTATCGTACCATCAAACGATACAATGAAGACTCTAGTGTAGATGACAGGTCAAGAAGTGGTCGCCCTCGGTCTGTTAGGACTCCAGCAGTGATAAAAGCTGTGAAGGCTCGAATTCAAAGAAAGTAACTGTTGGCCCTTCAGATGGGGTTAAGCAGAACCACGGTGAAAAGGGTGTTAAATGAAGACTTAGGGCTTCGGGCACATCGAAGAAAAATTGGACATTGTTTGAATGCTCGTCTAATGCACCTGAGACCATGAGATGCCGCGCTTTGTTTCAGCAGTACGCGGAAAAATATCGGAAATTCTTTTTCGGATGAAAAATTTTTTACCGTAGAAGAGAGCTACAACAAACAAAATGATAAGGTGTACGCACACAGTAGTGAAGAAGCGAGCAACCGTATTCCGTGTGTCCAACGGGGTCATTTTCCATCCTCGCTCATGGTATGGTTGGGAGTTTCTTATTGGGGCTTAACAAGAAAGAAAGAAAGAAATATTTTATTTGGCACAAGCAACATAAACAAGCGGATTACATAAAACACATTAACATTTGAGTAGACATAGAAAACAAAAAATATTATCATATTTTAACTAACCGCCCCAAGAGGCTTAGCCCGGGCTTAACGGCATAATTCGACGACCACCGTGGACGAGTGGCGCACACCGGTTTTGTCCTTTGTGTGGGTGTCGTCATCTCTGTGGCCAGGTACGATTCTCGAACGTGTCAATGTAGAAAAACCACTTATACTACATTTTTCGGGTATAGGTGTTTGCGGTGCCTTAGTTTTTCCGATTCCATGACACAAGTGCTTTAGCTGCTTATTTTAGGATTCAGGCAATATATGTGACGTTGTTGTCGTTGTGACATGTGAATATGTGTGGTGTTTTCCTAAGTTACTACTCAGTACCAGACATCTAGAATATTAGACGCTACTACCAATCAAATGCTTCTCAACTACCGCATATTTCGAGACGGTTTCGCGCAATATGTCTGTATTTAACGGTATTTTCAAATCTTTTCCTTTGACATCACTAACGACAGTTGGTGGTAGAAAAGGACTGGTATATTCTCATGTCAATAACAAACGAAAAATGCTTAGTCTGTTTTATTTTTTATTACTTTAACTAAAATTTAATTAAAAATTCGAATATTGGTTTAATATAGTTACAGTTACGCACTCAGGTATTGTAAAATTTTCATCTGTTTCACATTAATTCACTTTGTTGTATAGGTTTATTTACGTAGATTAATCTTCAGTGGGTTTCATTACAATAAGTAGCTTTTATAACATTCAGTTTTATTTTGTTTGGGGCATGTCAGCGAATTCAAACCTATAAATAGGCAGTACATATAAATAATATTACTTTATTAATATCAAGGTATTCAATTTCAATTGTTCATGAAAATAAAACTACATACTTTTTAGAATTTTACTCATTTTTTAAATATGGAGTGGACGATTAAAGAAGACCGTGTTGCAGTTATTGCGTTGCATCGTTGCGGTTACGCGCCAATTCAAGTTTTGACATACTGAAAAATTTGAATATAACCAAAAGATTCGTTTATCGTACCATCAAACGATACAATGAAGACTCTAGTGTAGATGACAGGTCAAGAAGTGGTCGCCCTCGGTCTGTTAGGACTCCAGCAGTGATAAAAGCTGTGAAGGCTCGAATTCAAAGAAAGTAACTGTTGGCCCTTCAGATGGGGTTAAGCAGAACCACGGTGAAAAGGGTGTTAAATGAAGACTTAGGGCTTCGGGCACATCGAAGAAAAATTGGACATTGTTTGAATGCTCGTCTAATGCACCTGAGACTGTAGAGATGCCGCGCTTTGTTTCAGCAGTACGCGGGAAAAAAATATCGGGATATTCTTTTTTCGGATGAAAAATTTTTTACCGTAGAAGAGAGCTACAACAAACAAAATGATAAGGTGTACGCACACAGTAGTGAAGAAGCGAGCAACCGTATTCCGTGTGTCCAACGGGGTCATTTTCCATCCTCGCTCATGGTATGGTTGGGAGTTTCTTATTGGGGCTTAACAAGAACGAAAGAAAGAAAAGAAAGAAATATTTTATTTGGCACAAGCAACATAAACAAACGGATTACATAAAACACATTAACATTTGAGTAGACATAGAAAACAAAAAATATAAAAATTATACATAGAAGTCATGAAACAACGGACATTCACTCCTTGTTTTATAGGTATGAGTACAATTAAATAAAAAAAATAAAAAAACAAGTACCAAAAAGCAATCAATAATATATAAAAATAATGATAAAGAACTACAGAATAAGGAGTAATGCACAAGGTGTATTACACAGATAATCCACCCGTCAATGCCGCTATGCTCCAAAAGGAAAGCCACTCAGGATATGTTGGAATGTATCAGAAGTAGAACATCCAACCCTGATTTTCAGTAGCACCCTTGTATATTCAAAATACATACACTGCTTCAATACATAACTTCAATAAATAACATTGACATACTCAAACAAACACACTTATATACATATATATACACATACATACATACACACACACACACATACATACAAATACATATATACACATACATATACACATACATACACACACATACATACAAATACATATATATACACATACACATACATATACACACATAAATACACATACACATATACATATACACGTACATACACATACATACTCACATACACACACACATACACATATATACATATACATACATACATACACACATACACACACATACACATATATACATATATATATACATACATACACACACAAATATAAACAAGCACCCACCTATACACCTATAAACGCTCATACATTATTTATAAAACTACATACTACCAATATATTACGCACCAATTAACTTTGACATTGCTGATCTAAGAGGAACAATTTAAATTTTTGACGGAAGCTATGTATCGATTGTATATTTCGCAACGGCGGTGGCAAGTTGTTCCAACACTTGGTTGCTGCATATCGAAAACTGCCTCGAAACGAAGCGGTGCGGTGCTGAGGCACAAGCAACTCAAAAGGCCGAAGCCCTTGTCACTACTTTTGTTAAGACGTTGTCTCGAGCCCAGCGCAATTTTTCATAGAGATAAGACGGTGTCTTGTATTTGATAGTACCAAACAACAGCGTAGCAAAATGCAACCGCCAGCGGTAATCCATTTTAAGCATTTTCGCATGATTAATGTAAGGTGTTACATGCACACGGGGAGGAATTTTAAAACAGAAACGGAAACGTACATAGGTACATTTTTGCGTATAACAGAGGTACATTTTTGCGAGAAAGGTGTAAAAACGAATGCAGTTGTGTATCAAAATACAGACCTGACGAACCTTGTGGAACCTGTTTCTCATACTATGTTCAATAACAGGCACTGGGTATTCCAACATGATTCGGCGCCAGCTCATAGAGCGTAGAGCACACAAGACTGGCTGGCGCCGCGTGAAATCGACTTCATCGGGCACGAAGACTGGCCGTCCTTTAGTCCAGATTTGTTAACAATTAAGTTCCTTTGACCCATCTTTAACCGAAGATATTTTTCGGGACACCGTGACAGGTGGTGAGCCCGTCGCCGTCTTTATGTCCAAGCTAACGATGTAATTCGTACATAAATTTTTGAAAAAACCCATTGATACGAGCCTGCCACTTGGGGATCGAACTCGGGTCCTTTGACTCGAAATTCCGACCACCCAACCGCCTATCCTGCCTAATTATTTTAGTCTGATATATCCCGCCATCTATCGGTTGCCATAACTATATTCAAGGATATTTCCCTTAGTCGCCTCTTACGATATCCTCGGGAACATGAGTGAGTGGGTAATATAATGAATGAATAGTACAAACAGACACTCCAATTTTATTTATAAAAATCCTACTCTTGACAAGCCATTAGAGACTTAAGAGACTTCCACAGAAGTCTGGATGGACAACATAAGTGTCTTATGTGTGGACTTACCTGTCACTCCAGCATAGGTCTTTTAGACACACGCAGAGGTGTTACAAAGGGGATAATGCTTAAATCATCTGTATTAGATGTAAAGGCCTATATATAGTAATAATAATACACATTTATGTAAAATAATGTATAATTTATTATATATTATAATAATATATTGCTATATTTATTATATTACTTATGCATTGCTCTAAACCCAAAGTAATTTGCAAAAGCACTTTTGTTGTAGAATCAGTAACAACGAAATGATGACCTGTCCGGGAATCAGACCCAGGATCTTAGAGATGCGACCTTGAAAAGCGGTGTGAATACAGAGCTCAATATACTTATGTATTTTGAGCTAGCATAATAAATAATTACGACCTACCTTTCACTGAATACTATTTGGGACAACTTGACAGGAGGTGAGCCTATCGCCATGTTAGTGTCCTAGCCAATAGTACAATATACTTATATACATATATATTGAAATAGATAGATATTCATACAAACGTATAAACATTAAGGGCTCGAGTACCAACATTCATATTAAATAGATAAATAAAATAAATATCTTCACGCAATTCCCAATACAGGGGTAGACAGAGGTCTAGTCTAGACAATTAAGTCCCTTAGACCCACCGAAGATATTTTTCGGGACACCGTGACAGGTGGTGAGCCCGTCGCCGTCTTTATGTCCAAGCTAACGATGTAATTCGTACATAAATTTTTGAGAAAACCCATTGATACGAGCCTGCCACTTGGGGATCGAACTCGGGTCCTTTGACTCGAAATTCCGACCACCCAACCGCCTATCCTGCCTAATTATTTTAGTCTGATATATCCCGCCATCTATCGGTTGCCATAACTATATTCAAGGATATTTCCCTTAGTCGCCTCTTACGATATCCTCGGGAACATGAGTGAGTGGGTAATATAATGAATGAATAGTACAAACAGACACTCCAATTTTATTTATAAAAATCCTACTCTTGACAAGCCATTAGAGACTTAAGAGACTTCCACAGAAGTCTGGATGGACAACATAAGTGTCTTATGTGTGGACTTACCTGTCACTCCAGCATAGGTCTTTTTAGACACACGCAGAGGTGTTACAAAGGGGATAATGCTTAAATCATCTGTATTAGATGTAAAGGCCTATATATAGTAATAATAATACACATTTATGTAAAATAATGTATAATTTATTATATATTATAATAATATATTGCTATATTTATTATATTACTTATGCATTGCTCTAAACCCAAAGTAATTTGCAAAAGCACTTTTGTTGTAGAATCAGTAACAACGAAATGATGACCTGTCCGGGAATCAGACCCAGGATCTTAGAGATGCGACCTTGAAAAGCGGTGTGAATACAGAGCTCAATATACTTATGTATTTTGAGCTAGCATAATAAATAATTACGACCTACCTTTCACTGAATACTATTTGGGACAACTTGACAGGAGGTGAGCCTATCGCCATGTTAGTGTCCTAGCCAATAGTACAATATACTTATATACATATATATTGAAATAGATGAATATTCATACAAACGTATAAACATTAAGGACTCAGTACCAACATTCATATTAAATAGATAAATAAAATAAATATCTTCACGCAATTCCCAATACAGGGGTAGACAGAGGTCTAGTCTAGACAATTAAGTCCCTTAGACCCACCGAAGATATTTTTCGGGACACCGTGACAGGTGGTGAGCCCGTCGCCGTCTTTATGTCCAAGCTAACGATGTAATTCGTACATAAATTTTTGAAAAAACCCATTGGTACGAGCCTGCCACTTGGGGATCGAACTCGGGTCCTTTGACTCGAAATTCCGACCACCCAACCGCCTATCCTGCCTAATTATTTTAGTCTGATATATCCCGCCATCTATCGGTTGCCATAACTATATTCAAGGATATTTCCCTTAGTCGCCTCTTACGATATCCTCGGGAACATGAGTGAGTTGGTAATATAATGAATGAATAGTACAAACAGACACTCCAATTTTATTTATAAAAATCCTACTCTTGACAAGCCATTAGAGACTTAAGAGACTTCCACAGAAGTCTGGATGGACAACATAAGTGTCTTATGTGTGGACTTACCTGTCACTCCAGCATAGGTCTTTTTAGACACACGCAGAGGTGTTACAAAGGGGATAATGCTTAAATCATCTGTATTAGATGTAAAGGCCTATATATAGTAATAATAATACACATTTATGTAAAATAATGTATAATTTATTATATATTATAATAATATATTGCTATATTTATTATATTACTTATGCATTGCTCTAAACCCAAAGTAATTTGCAAAAGCACTTTTGTTGTAGAATCAGTAACAACGAAATGATGACCTGTCCGGGAATCAGACCCAGGATCTTAGAGATGCGACCTTGAAAAGCGGTGTGAATACAGAGCTCAATATACTTATGTATTTTGAGCTAGCATAATAAATAATTACGACCTACCTTTCACTGAATACTATTTGGGACAACTTGACAGGAGGTGAGCCTATCGCCATGTTAGTGTCCTAGCCAATAGTACAATATACTTATATACATATATATTGAAATAGATAGATATTCATACAAACGTATAAACATTAAGGACTCGAGTACCAACATTCATATTAAATAGATAAATAAAATAAATATCTTCACGCAATTCCCAATACAGGGGTAGACAGAGGTCTAGTCTAGACAATTAAGTCCCTTAGACCCACCGAAGATATTTTCGGGACAACGTGACAGGTGGTGAGCCCGTCGCCGTCTTTATGTTAACGATTTAATTCGTACATAGGTTTTTGGAAAACCCATTGGTACGAGCCTGCCACCTGGGGATCGAACTCGGGTCATTCGACTCGTAATTCCGACCACCCAACCGCCTATCCTGCCTAATTATTTTAGTCTGATATATCCCGCCATCTATCGGTTGCCATAACTATATTCAAGGATATTTCCCTTAGTCGCCTCTTACGATATCCTCGGGAACATGAGTGAGTTGGTAATATAATGAATGAATAGTACAAACAGACACTCCAATTTTATTTATAAAAATCCTACTCTTGACAAGCCATTAGAGACTTAAGAGACTTCCACAGAAGTCTGGATGGACAACATAAGTGTCTTATGTGTGGACTTACCTGTCACTCCAGCATAGGTCTTTTTAGACACACGCAGAGGTGTTACAAAGGGGATAATGCTTAAATCATCTGTATTAGATGTAAAGGCCTATATATAGTAATAATAATACACATTTATGTAAAATAATGTATAATTTATTATATATTATAATAATATATTGCTATATTTATTATATTACTTATGCATTGCTCTAAACCCAAAGTAATTTGCAAAAGCACTTTTGTTGTAGAATCAGTAACAACGAAATGATGACCTGTCCGGGAATCAGACCCAGGATCTTAGAGATGCGACCTTGAAAAGCGGTGTGAATACAGAGCTCAATATACTTATGTATTTTGAGCTAGCATAATAAATAATTACTACCTACCTTTCACTGAATACTATTTGGGACAACTTGACAGGAGGTGAGCCTATCGCCATGTTAGTGTCCTAGCCAATAGTACAATATACTTATATACATATATATTGAAATAGATAGATATTCATACAAACGTATAAACATTAAGGACTCGAGTACCAACATTCATATTAAATAGATAAATAAAATAAATATCTTCACGCAATTCCCAATACAGGGGTAGACAGAGGTCTAGTCTAGACAATTAAGTCCCTTAGACCCACCGAAGATATTTTCGGGACAACGTGACAGGTGGTGAGCCCGTCGCCGTCTTTATGTTAACGATTTAATTCGTACATAGGTTTTTGAAAAACCCATTGGTACGAGCCTGCCACCTGGGGATCGAACTCGGGTCATTCGACTCGTAATTCCGACCACCCAACCACTCGGCTATCGTGACTCATATGAAAATTCATATTCATTATACAAATTATGCCCCTTGCGAGATTCTTACCAACAATCCTCAGTTTCGAGGGCAGGGACACTACCGACTAGGCTATCGGGTAGTCATCGTATAATTTAATATATTTAACTTTTTAAATAAATAATAAGTCACGATAGCCAAGTGGTTGGGTGATCGGAATCCGAGCTCATACCAATGGATTTTTTCAAAAACCTATGTGGGATTCATATAGGCTTGGACATGAAGACGGCGACCGGCTCACCACCTATCCCGTTGTTCCAAAATATCTTGGGAAAAAAGACTTAATTTTCGAGACCTCTGTCTACCCCCGTATTGGGAATGGCGTGAAGATGTTCTTTTTTATTTATTTTAAATAAATGGAAAATTTTGAAAATCATCTCACACTGGTGGAATTCGAACCTGCGACCTCTGCCATATCGTGGTGATGCCTCTATAACCTAGGCTGTCCCAACAAGACCTTGTCTTGTCCATGTTCATCTTAAGACCAACCCGTTGAGAAACACTATTGAGGTCATTGAGCATAGTGCTAAGCTCCTCAAGCGACCCTGTCATCAGAACTATGTCATCGGCAAGCCGAAGGTGAGTGATGAATTCGCCATTGATGTTCACACCGTATCCTTTCCAGTTCAGTAGCTTGAAAACATCTTCCAACACAGCGGTGAAGAGTTTCGGGGATATGACGTCTCCCTGTCTTACACCTTTCTGCAATTGGATAGGTTTCGTGCTCTGGTCCTGTACTCGGATACACATCGTAGCCTCATCGTATAAGCATTTCAACACTTCGATATACCTATAGTCTATCTGACATCGCTGAAGAGCCTGTAACACCCCCCAAATTTCGACAGAATCAAAGGCTTTTTCATAGTCCACATACGCCAGACATAGTGGTAGATTTTACTCTTCTGTCTTCTGTACAATCTGGCAAGGAGTATTATGTGGTCTATGGTACTGAAGACTTTTCGAAACCCGTCTTGTTCGGGAGGCTGGAAGTTGTCAAGTCTGCTTGCCAGACGATTCGTAATGACTCTCGAAAATAGTACGTAGACGCGGCTTAGTAGCGCTATTGGTCTATAGTTCTTCAAAAGGCAGTTATCCCCTTTCTTGAAGAACAGGACAACCACGCTCTTACTCCACGCTTTCGGTGTAGCACCTTCTTGGATGACGGAATTGAAGAATATAATTTCTCGGGTAACTTGTCTACCAACGGGAGGGCGGTCATCTGTCCCAAATAGGTGTCGGATTTATCGTCCACAAGTCTCTCGTCAGCAACGTGATCAGAATCGAAGGTGTGTCGGGTAGGGTTGCGTACCTTATACTCAGAATTAACAAGCGGTATTCGCTGAAGGTTATACAGCTATATGCACCAACCTCGGCTCACCCCGATGAAGAAGTGGAAAGGATTTCACCATAAAGACTAAATTTAAGAATAAAATTACTACTATATCCTTTTATTTATACTTGTCTGAGTTGTCCTTCAAGCCGGATACGTTACAGTGACTAATGGAACTAATTTTCATTTGCAAAGTGGCTTAGTTTATTTACATCAGTGTGACTAGAATAAGTTTAAACTTTTAGAAAGAGTTGAATGTGTATCATGACTTTTTATTTGAGACTAGCTCCCCCCGCGGCGTAGCCTGCAATTTAACACTTAACGCGGAACCCTAATTATTTTCTAAAATAAAAGTAATAGGCTACTTTGTTTGATGTTTCTAAAATAAAAGAAGCCTATGTTAGTTATAATTTTTAACATAAGGTATCTGTCAGTGAAAGTCCTGTTAAAATCGGTCCAGGCGTTTCAGATTAGCCGGAACAAACAGACAGACAGACAAAAATTGTAAAAAAATGTTATTTTGGTGTATGTGCCGTAAATACATGTAGTAAAAAACGGTTACTTAAATATTACAAACATACACTCCGATTTTATTTATATGTGTAGATGCTCGTATCTTACTGAATAAATTATGTACTTTAATGTGAGAGGTATCGTAATAAGTTTATTCGTACTCGTTTAGTATATAGATTATGTAATTTATAAGCTAATGAAACAACACATTTATAAAATACCTTGATTTTATTTTAATCATTATATCCTAATTGCAACAATTAGAAATTTCATCAATATATCATATCGACTTATTCAATATAATGATACTTTTATATATAAAAAATTCTTATATTTTAAAACAATAACCAAAAGCATTAGAGAGTCGACCATGTTGGAGTCGGATAATGTCCAAAATGGTCAAGAATCTAATTTTTATTTCAATAGTGAAAAATACTTTCATCGTTACGAGTATAAAAAGATTATATATAGTTCTTAATCGACAATGATTATATAATACAATACAAAAAAACTGGCAGTTACAATTTAAAGCCAATTTAAAAACTACTTACTGCGTAAGAGGTTACAGATAATTATACATATTATATTCATGTAAAAAATGTATATACGAATTAAATAAATCCTATCTATTTACACAAATTAATATTTATAAATAAAAACATAAAAATATTGGACTTTTTTAATCGCAGATTCCGAACTACAGTGACCAGAAATATAATTTTTTAGGAACTGCGGTATTTTTTTTAATTAACGATGTGAATTTTATGACATGCAATGAAAAACTGTATGGCACCTGAACTTACAGATTGTGCTGTACTATCTTTGATATTTCTTTACTACTTTTTGCCGTTTTCATTGCACTTACAAAGTGCGCCATGCTTGTGATCCTTCACGAGCTCGTCGAAAGTGGGATTGAAAGATACAGTGGGCACGGCGTACTGCGGATCGGTGCGACTTCCAGAAGTCTCGATGATAAATTGTGGCTCGCTGTAGGTTTTATGTATGTGTTTCGTACTGTAACTTATTATTTCGGGCTTTGTGGTGTACGATTGGTATTTAACTTCCTTGACTATGGGTTTCGAGGTGTATATGTGATATTCAGGTTCGGATTTGGCGTATTGCGTTTGTACATATGTGATCGTTTCGTGTGTGGCGTTTCGGTTTACTGTCTGATATCGATCTGGTTTCGTCGTTTCTTTAAGAAATTTTAAAGGTTCGATGTTGGTGAAGTTTAACATAGCCAGATGATCAATTGAACCGATACCATTAATTGCAGAGGTAAAATACTGCGTGCTCTTAGTTCCAGGTACGACGTAACGTATCTCCGTGTACTTAGTGATGCCGCCGTATTGAGCGTACTTTACGCTTTCGATTAAGCCGATGGCCCATTCGTACCATTCGACGTCGAATTTGTAGAATGCAGCAAGCTGGTTGCCAGTTTGACATCCTGAAAATTAAAGAAATTATATGTGTTTTCATCATTATACATGACCAATATATAGATTCGCCATCATATTGAAATAAGAACCCCAGTCATTGCGATTAGAGGCCGCGCAATAAAGTGAAAAGAAGAATCAGAAAACTACGAAAAAGATGAAACAAGTGATATATCCAAAGCTGCATATGTAATTTTTCAGTTCATTACTTTGTTTTAATCAAATATCGAGTATTCTAAATAAATAATATTGTTTCTTCTTACCTGAATCCCAAGAGTACACGCCTTTCAGTACAAAGTGACCATCACCGTTTGTACAGGCGAGGGCACTTCCAATGTCCACCTGAAATTGACAAAAAGGGGAATTTAGTAAAAAAAAAAAAAAAAATAAAAACTTTATGATAATAAATTGGAATAATTTCTTTCCCTTGTAATTGCTTTATATATGGGTAAAGGGAAAGGGAAACAAGAGGGAAAGGAGGGTCCCTTTGTTCTTTCCTTTTCCAATTGCTTCAAAACAGAAATATACGCATTCACTGCCCGTCTACGGTACGGATCTTCCTCGTTCTACAGACAATGAGCCTTGAGGTATACCCTCTTTACCGAGGCGTTTTTTCAGGTTCTTCTCTTCGCATTCTGCGGTCTATAGGTTTAAATGTTGCGTATTTTACGTTTCTGAATTTTAGCTCATTCGCAACCTCCCCATGCACCTACCGATGTTGTGCGTGTAATTCGGCGTCAGTTGCTGTCAAAAGAACATTTATTGCTTTCCACCATAAAAATAGAAATATCAAACTGTCTCGATTTGAATTTCCAATCAGCGAAATTTGAAAATTTTAGAAAAGAATCAATCATAATTGATTGAAAGAATCAGAAATGATTTGATTTGATTTGATACGTACCCTGTTGTGTTAGTATCGGCTTAAGAGCCGATACTGACGAGGCACCACCTTTCTTTTCTTATGTGTTGTTAGAGGCAACTCGAACTTGACTACCGACAGATAGCGGAATAACTATCTCGAGATAGATAAAAAGACCAGATCAAAATAATCAGACCGGTGACGAGGATCAGTGTCTCCATACACAGTACGAGGTGTATGGTACTGCGATCGCCAATGCGCTCGCCGAGCGTGGCGGTTATGGAAGAACCTTCCCATGGGAGGGGCTTATGTCCAGCGGAGGACTATTAAATGCTGTTACGTATGTACATACCCTGCATATGTTTTCAAGAGGGTTAGAAGGCCGTCCGCAGGCGCAGCTCTCTTGATCGTAATTTTCCAAAAGATGTGGGTAGTTCTGTTGGATCTTGTTCTGGCACTGGGTCGGTTCGATCAAAGAGACGTTCACGCTGTGCATGATGCTGCCAGAAAGGTGAGCTGCGGGCAAAGAATGGATAGGATATTTTTTCACGGGTTTTTTATTTATTCCAAGGCAGGAGGACGTCTACTGGGCCGCCGATATGATGTACAATTAAATATCATCACGCATATGCCCAATACTGGGGTAGACAAAGGTATAGACAATTATGTCCTTTCGACCTACCATTCCCCAAAGATCATTTGGGATAACGTGTTGACAATATACTTACAAAGATATATTTATATATATTACAGTACATAATCTTTGCCCCCTGCAGAATTCGAACCCGCAACCCTCAATTTCGAAGGCAAGGACAACATGATGGGTGGTGAGTCCGTCGCCGTCTTTATGTCCATGCCAACGACATAAATCGTACATAAGATTTTTAAGAACTCATAGGTACGAGCCTTGGGATCAAACTCGGGCCACATTTTACCGGAGCCTTTTTTGGGATAGCGTGACAGGTGGTCAACCTATCGCCATCAAAGTGTCCGAATTGTATCTTCACCCTTCTTTATCCTTCATTATCTTGATAACAGCCTATCAAAAGTCTACTAAATATAGTCATAAAACGTACTGGTAATTAATAATTGTGAAGTATCAACTGTAAGATGGACTTACTTTGCAATACTTGCTTGCCCCAACCAGTCACGATACACTGTCCAACGCCGCTGTAGAACTCCTCCAGGGTGTCCTTGGCATCTGGCATGCAGATTGGCTCAATGTTGTTAGCGAGTCGCAGGTTCTCTGCCAAGTGGAGTATGGCGACGTCATTCCGGAGGCTGCCGCGCTGGTAGCCAGGGTGGAAGACAACCGTCTTCACACCGACGATTTGGAAAGGCAGAGGTTCGTCGTCGATAGCCAGTTTCCATTCACCGGCCTTGATACGGAGGTCGTTCACGTCCAATCTAGAAATGAAGACATCGTCATCTTTTTGTATGTGGCTTAGTGGATGATGTAGCATATACTCGTAGAATGTGGGAAACACGAGAGGGAGAGGCAACAATTGGTTGAATCCAAGCGGTATTGGCTGAACCAAGATCTGATGCTGAAAAAGCATAGTCGCCATGGTCATGCAGCATCAACGATTCGATGTCGTCAGATTATTGAATTTCTTGCTATAGTTAATTGGGTTATAGTTATTTAGGATATTAAGAGGCTGGAATATCTTAAAAGGATAAATGCCCAGAAATAAATAAAGAGAAAAAGTTTTTTTGTGTAATTAATTATTGACAATGTCACATTTTTACTTCTTTTATTATTACTTTTTACTGTTTTGGTTTGAGTAATAAACATATAGACCGAACCAGCTTAGTACATATTAACTTCCATAATCATTTAATAGTTGGCTGTTATTTTCACATTATAAATAACATTTTATTTATTTGTGTTATTACACAAATAAATTCGTGTATTTGGATATTTGTTATTCAATCACGCAAAAACGGTTGTACTGATTTTTATGAATATCGGGACGAAAAACGCTTTGTTGTCTAATAAGAAATTGTTTCTGCCTTTTATTTGACTCGGACGAAAAATGTGCAACATTTGCTAACAAGCTTAATTAAAATCATAGCAGATGCGTTGCTTGAACATGTCCTGAAGACTATGTTAAGCATTATAATTATACTGCACCTTACACCTTAGTAACTGCGGTGTAAAACAATAAGTTTTACACCGCTGTTTGGTAGAAATTGCCGTGTTATCTCAACTATTCAGTAGAAATAGCGGAGTCATCCCAACTGTTTGGTAGAAACGTCGGAGCTATCGCAACTTTACGACTTCTAGGCAGCTAAGGAACGTATCTGGTAAATAGTTATTTTCAATTCTTACCCATCAACACAAGCGGCGGAAGTGAGTACAACATCAGGCCTGGAGATCACACCACCGCACAGCAGACTCTTGCTACTCTGCAGCAGGATCATAGCTTGCCACGGGATCTCAGCGAAGTCCACTTCGAGGTTATCATGGTTGCCATACGGTCTCTGACCCTGTCAGTGAAAAATTTTTTTGTTAAATACTATGTAGTATACGAGACATACAAAAATCTATTACTCCATTCAATCACTTGACGTCCTTGGACGAGTGGAGTACACATCGGTTTTCAAGGTGTCACCAGCTCTGATGGGTCGATTTCCAGAAATGTCAATGTAGAAAACCATTTTATATATATTATCCCTGGTCTGAGTATTTGTCACGATAGCCGAGTTGTTGGGTAGTCGGAATTTCGAGTCGAGAGACCCGATTTCGATCCCCAGGTGGCAAAACCAATGAGTTTTTCAAAAAAACTTATGTACGAATTTCATCGTTGGCTTGGACATAAAGACGGGCTCACCACATGTCACGTTGTCCCGAAAATATCTTCGGTGGAAGGTGGGTCAAGTATTTGTGGTACTTGTGCCTTCGTTGTTTCTGAATCCATAATTCAAGTGAGCTTTGGGATCAGAGCAATATATGTTCGTAAAGTATTTGTTTATGTTTTAGTATTATTCTAAGACAATGTGTTATATTTTGTGCCCGATGAATCGAGTTCGAATCCCATGACCGTGGTGAACGAGCCAAGGCGATACCAATAAATTTGTTTTCGAAACACAAGTATGATTTGTATCGTTCGTTGTTTTTTTAGACACATTGATGGGGACATACAGAATACCTTATACGTTAAAATATTTTTTAGTAATATCTAGTTTGTACAAACAATTATTTCTTAAAGCATTAGTATTTCAAAATAGAAATTTAATATTCATAATTTATATAAAAGTAATATAAATAAGATATAGTTTCCTTCAACCCAAGGATACAATTCGGCTGGCGATAATTGTTTTACGAAATAAGACCATTTATCGGATAAATATAGCATTTAAACTTTATTCTAGGCTAATAAATTATTATTGTGACATTTATTAGTGTGAAAAACCTTTGCGGGGTCCAATAGCCGATAGTTTTTAGGTTATTATAGAAATAAAAGCTGTAAGTGTAAGATTTCGAGATACGAACATAAAAATAACTCGCTTATTCTCGCAGTATTGCCAACACTGTGGTACTCACATACATTTTTTTTTCATTTATTTAAGATACAAAAAAAAATTGTATCTTAAATAAATGAAAATAAAAAAAAATTATTTCATCTCTATTTTCTATTTCATCATTAATTCTTTTAGGTATTATTGTTTTTAAAATTCTTAATTGTAAGTTATAAATTTCCTGTATATAAGTTTTATAAGTTCTTCCATAACTACTCAATCCATAAATTATAACCGAGTCCGCAAGCGCCATATATAAAAGTCGGGGTGTACCATAGGGAAGTTTTGGTCTCAATATTACGATTTTGCTCAAGATTGACCTAAATTTTTTACAGACATAATCTTTATGGGGTCCCCAGTTGAATCTGTTGTCAATCTTGAGCCCTAGGTACATGTGTTGGTCTACCAGTTTCAACTCCGGACACGAGCAACTCATGGCGCCCGTGGAGAAGGCAGAGTGGAGACAGGCGAGGCTATGAGTCTTTATAACTGGCTGTGTCTCTGTCTTATTATGTGATGAATGCATGTGAATTATTTTTGTTTTTTGTTAATTTATTTCTAATCTTATATCATGTGACCATTTACAAATTAAGCATATTTTAAATAAACCCCCTTTCCTGCCGTGGGATTACGTAAGAAGCGACTGGGCAAAATCCTTGAAAATGCAATTAGCTACCGACTGGTGGCGAAAATACTAGATCAAAATTCAGCTGGCCGGTGAACATACCACAAAGTCATGGGTTCTGGTACTGCGATCGCTAAACCTATTGCACAACGTAGCGATTATGACAAAGTAAGTTAAGTTTACGTATGTGTGTACCATTAGATTTTAATTTTCTCAGGCTTCAGGCTATGTATGTGATAAATTAAAGATCTCGCTAGCCGGCCCATGGAAGTGTGTGCAGATGTTAAATGTTGAACGTTGAAACCGTAGGCCGTAAGTAGTGTAACAGATACAGGTTGATACGTACAGGCCGTTATGATGTTTTTTCCGGTTCGTATCCAAAGTCGAAAGATTCGTAGACGATATACATGGATGAGTGGCCTACCCACTAGTTTTTAAGCTGTCGCCAGCTCTGAGGTCCCGGAATTGATTCCGATCGTGTCAATGTAAAAAACATTGTTTACATTTCCTCGCGTCTGGGTGATTGAGGCATTTTCGATGTTTCTGATTCCATAAAATCAGCTCTAAAGCTTGTTACTTTACGATCAGAGCAATGTATGTGATATTGTTCCCTGTGTATGTATCGAAGGTGTGCAAGGAATACTTACATGTTTGATACCACACTGTCTCGCACCGTCGAACCGCTCCAAGTGTATCCTCGTAATGATAGGTACGGTCCCGGAGATCTGCTGATCCGATTGTATCTCGCCGTTCTGCTTAACTCCGACCTTGTACCCGAACTCACTTCCCCCAAAAACATTTTTCTCCTTGATCTTCCGATTCAGTTCTATCTCGCCGCCCTGCTTGACTCCTACCCCGAACCCGAAATCACTTCCCCCAAAAACGTTTTGCTCCTTTATCTTCCGATTCAGTTCTACCTCGCCGCCCTGCTTGACTCCGACCCCGAAATCACTTCCCCCAAAAACGTTTTGCTGCTTGATGTTCCGATTCAGTTCTATCTCGCCGCCCTGCTTGACTCCGACCCCGAACTCACTTCCCCCAAAAACGTTTTGCCCCTTGATGTTCCGATTCAGTTCTATCTCGCCGCCCTGCTTGACTCCGACCCCGAAATCACTTCCCCCAAAAACGTTTTGCTGCTTGATGTTCCGATTCAGTTCTATCTCGCCGCCCTGCTTGACTCCGACCCCGAACTCACTTCCCCCAAAAACGTTTTGCCCCTTGATGTTCCGATTCAGTTCTATCTCGCCGCCCTGCTTGACTCCGACCCCGAACTCACTTCCCCCAAAAACGTTTTGCTCCTTGATCTTCCGATTCAGTTCTATCTCGCCGCCCTGCTTGACTCCGACCCCGAACTCACTTCCCCCAAAAACGTTTTTCTCCTTGATCTTCCGATTCAGTTCTATCTCGCCGCCCTGCTTGACTCCTACACCGAACCCGAAATCACTTCCCCCAAAAACGTTTTGCTCCTTTATCTTCCGATTCAGTTCTATCTCGCCGCCCTGCTTGACTCCTACCCCGAACCCGAAATTACTTCCCCCAAAAACATTTTGCTCGTTGTTCTTCCGATTCAGTTCTATCTCGCCGCCCTGCTTGACTCCGACCCCGAACCCGAAATCACTTCCCCCAAAGACATTTTTCTCCTTCTTATACGTTATGCTTTTAGTTCCGGATGTGAATTGACTCGGGTAACGTGTCTGCGTGATCTTGGTGGTGGTGAAGTATTGAGAGTACTTTACGCTCTCGATTAAACCTATAGCCCATTCGTACCATTCGATGTCGAATTTGTAGAATGCAACAAGCTGGTTGCCAGTTTGACATCCTGAAAATAAAAAAAATCGTGTTTTCATCACTTTAAATGACCAATTGCAGTAAAACTCTTTGATCATTGCAATTAGTTCTGCAATTCGCCGGTCGCGGCACCGTAGTTCGATCGTAACAGCTTTTCCAACAAATGTAACCTTTACCTGTATAGGTATCATTTTATTTAACCTACATTTTAAGCTTGGATAAATTAAATTAAAGCATGAGAAGTCATGTAATAGTAAAAAGAAGAACCAGGAAACAACGGAAAAGATGACGTAAGTGATATATCCAAACCTGCATATGTCATTTTTCAGTTCATTACTTTGATATAATCAAAAATCGAGTATTCTAAATAAATAATTTTGTTCTTTCTTACCTGAATCCCAAGAGTAGACGCCTTTCAGTACAAAGTGACCATCACCAGTTGTACAGGCGAGGGCACTTCCAATGTCCACCTGAATTTAGAAAAAGGGGAGTTTGGTAAAAATTTAAATTAAAAACTTGATGATAATAAAATAGAATAATTTTCTTATGTTAATAAAAATTATTTTTTATTTTTGTTATTAAAAATCATCATATATTATTTATATATGATGTTCATATATAAATAAATAATGTATTTATATATGTGGATAAGAAGAAGAACAAGAGAAAAAGAGCCTGCCTTTTGTCTTTTGCTTTCCCAATTGCTTCTTAAAGGAAATGTAACGCATTCACTGCCTTTCTACGGTACAGTACGGATCTTCTGCATTCTACAGAAGAAGGGCCTTGTGGTATACCCTCTTTACCCAGGTGTCTACTCAGGGGGTTGTTGCTCCTTCGAGTACTTGGTGTCTGAGTACATTCTGCGGTTTTTGGGTAGAAATGTTACGTCTATGTCTTGGGTGGGTAGATTTCTCTCAATCCGTTCGCCGAGCGTAGCGGTTATGGTAGACCTTCCACGGGAGGGCCTTATGTCCAGTAGAGGACTATAAGAGGCTGTTACGTATGTACATACCCTGCATATGTTTTCAAGAGGGTTAGAAGGCCGTCCGCAAGCGGAGCTCTCTTGATCGTAATTTTCCAGGAGATGAGGGTAGTTCTGTTGGATCTTGTTCTGGCACTGGGTCGGTTCGATGAAAGAGACGTTCACGCTGTGCATGATGCTGCCAGAAAGGTGAGCTGCGGGCAAAGAACAGAGTATATTTCACCAACCAGAGTAACGATTTTATCGTATGATGTATATATAATGTATGTAATAGATATATTATTATTTACGAGATTTTTTGAGAGACGGTGTTGCTCACGATGAACTCTAAAACTATCTAACCAATTTTCACGTGTTTCTTATTAATTCCAAATTAGGAATACGTCTGCTGGGTCCGCCGGTATGATAAATAATTAAATATCAGTTTCGCCAACGACATAAATCGTACATAAGATTTTTGGAAAAACTCATTGATGACAGATCCCTTGGGGATAGAACCCGGGCTTTTGACTCGCATTCCGATCATCCAACCACTCGGCTATCGTGACTGGATGAAAACAGATAAATTTAATAAGTTAAGTTTTATACTTTCTTGCATAACTGATTAAAATAATTTACACAAATCATGCTATCAGCAAATTTTATCGAGGAAACATAACTTGTGACATCTGACAAACAGTGAAACTACAAGTCAATATACAATTCAATATCTAAAGTTTTTTTAAACGTTTAGTAAAAAAAATGGCGAATAGATTTGTTTTCTCGCGCTTTTGCAATATAATTGTCCTACAACTTTTCACGTATAATTTTTTTCTGGATCGCTCCTATTAGCTTAGCTTGCTTAAATGGTTTCCTATTTTATCATCATCCCTTACCCAGTACTGGGGTAATTAGAGGTCTAAACATTTTAGTGGTCTCGAGTCGAGCCACATTTAACCGTAGCCTTTTTTGGGATAGCGTGACAGGTGGTCAACCTGTTGCCATCAAAGTGTCCGAATTGTATCTTCACCCTTCTTTATCCTACATTATCTTGATAACAGCCTATCAAAAGTCTACTAAACATAGCCAAAAAATGTACTGGTAATTAATAATTGTGAAGTATTCAACTTACTTTGCAATACTTGCTTGCCCCAACCAGTCACGATACACTGTCCCACGCCGCTGTAGAACTCCTCCAGGGTGTCCTTGGCATCTGGCATACAGATTGGCTCAATGTTGTTAGCGAGTCGCAGGTTCTCTGCCAAGTGGAGTATGGCGACATCATTCAGGAGGCTGCCGCGCTGGTAGCCAGGGTGGAAGACGACCGTCTTCACACGGACAATTTGGAAAGGCAGGGGTTCGTCGTCAATCGCCAGTTTCCATTCACCGGCCTTGATACGGAGGTCGTTCACGTCCAATCTAGAAATGAAGACATCGTCATCTTTTTGTATGTGGCTTAGTGCACACTGTACAGCATATACTCGTAGAATGTGTGAAACACGAGAAAGAGAGGCAACCATTAATGCAAATACATAACGTTAATGGACTAGAGATTGGTGGAATTCAAAGGATATTAGCTGAAGCTAGATCTGATGCAGAAAATCATCGAGACTATGGTCATGCAGCATCAATGATTCGATCTCCCAGTTGTGTTATCTATTGTATTTTTTGGAATAGTTATTAAGTTAATAGTTATTTATTTATTAGGGTATCACATTTTTTACTTTCCTTTTTAGTTATGACTTCTTACTGATTTGAGGGAATAAAAATATCGATTAAACCAGTTTAGTAGCAATTTAATTTTCGTAAGCATTTTGTCAAGTTAAATAACGGACATTACATTAAAAAAGTTTTGTTTTAAGTAGATAGACGTCAAGTGAAGTAAATCATTAGCTTCCCCGGGATGTAGACTACATTTAGTGAAATGATCTGCGAGTATAAGAGAACATTCTTTCGAAGGGACATTAGTGAAAAGACTTTCGACGTCTAAAGACAAAAGAAAACATTTAGGAGTGGAAATTATATATAAATAAATATCTTCACACGATTCCCAATACAGGGGTAGACAGAGGTCTAGTCTAGACAAATAAGTCCCTTTGACCCACCTTCCACCGAAGACATTTTCGGGACAACGTGACAGGGGGTTAGCCTGTCGCCGCAAATAATTAAAATTATAGTCTACATTATTAACCGCCTAAAAATTATTATAGTATTTATATTAGCATACGACACAGACTAAGTTTGCTTAAGTCCTTTGTTAATTGACTCGGGCGTTACTTTGCGGCGACGGGCTCACCCCCTGTCACGTTGTCCCGAAAATATCTTCGGTGGAAGGTGGATCGAAGGGACTTGACTGTTTAGACAAGACCTCTGTTTATCCCTGTATTGGGAATTGAGTTTATTTGATTACGATGAAAAATAAGCTACGGATGGTTAAAAGAACATTTGCTAACAAGCGTAATCAAGAAGATAGCAGATGCGTTGCTTGAAGATGCCCTGAAGACTATGTTATGCATTACAGCTCATAATTATACTGGCGCTCTACACCTCAATAACTGAAACAATGTTTTACACCGCGGTAGAAATGGCTGAGTCATCCCAACTATTTGGTAGAAACGTCTGAGTTATCACAACTTGATGATTCCTAGGTAGCTAAGGAATATATACGGTAAAAAGTTGTTTTCAATTCTTACCCATCAACACAAGCGGCGGAAGTGAGTACAACATCAGGCCTGGAGATCACACCACCGCACAATAGGCTCTTATTACTCTGCAGCATGAGCATTGCTTGCCACGGGATCTCAGCGAAGTCCACTTCGAGGTTAGCACGGTTGCCATACGGTCTCTGACCCTGTTAGTGAAGAATTTTTTGTTAAATGCTATATAACTTTATTAAGCTCTAAAGCTTCCTACTTTTGGGTCAGAGCAATGTATGTGATGTTGTTCTCTGTGTATGTATCCAAGGTGTGCAAGGAATACTTACATGTTTGATGCCACACTGTCCCGCACCGTCGTACCGCTCTAAGAATATCCTCGTGATCTTCCGAAACGATTCTAAATCGCCGCCCTGCTTTTCTCCTTGATATATTGTTGATATTTTAGTTCCGGATGTGATTTGACTCGGGTAACGTATCTGCGTGATCTTGGTGTTGGTTAAGTATTGAGTGTACTTTATGCTCTCGATTATACCTAAAGCCCATTCGTACCATTCGATGTCGAATTTATAGAATGCAACGAGCTGGTTGCCAGTTTGACATCCTGAAAATAAAAAAAAACTCGTGTTATTATCACTTTACATGGCCGATTGCATTGAAGCGCCATCTCGTTGTGATTTACTGTAGTAAAGACTCTTTGGTAATTGCAATTAGTTCTGCAATTCGCCGGTCGCGGCACCGTAGTCCGATCGTAACAGCTTTTCCAACAAATGTAGCCTTTACCTGTATAAGTATTATTTTATTTAACCTACATTTTAAGCTTGGTTAATTTAAATAAAAGCATGAGAGGTCATGCAATAAAGTAAAAAGAAGACCCAGAAAACAACTGAAAAGATGACACAAATGATATATCCAAAACCCACATATGTCATTTTTCGGTTTGTTACTTTGTTATAATCAAAAATCGAGTATTCTAAATAAATAATTTTGTTTCTTCTTACCTGAATCCCAAGAGTAGACGCCTTTCAGTACAAAGTGACCATCACCAGTTGTACAGGCGAGGGCACTTCCAATGTCCACCTGAAATTGACAAAAAGGGGAATTTATTAAAAAAAAAAAAACAATTAAAAACTTTATGATAATAAATTGGAATAATTTTCTTTTATTAATAAAAATTATTTGTTATTTTTGTTATTAAAAATCATCATATATTATTTATATATGACGTTCATATATAAATAAATAATGTATTTATATATGTGGATAAGGGAAAGAACAAGAGAAAAAAGAGCCTGCTTTTTGTCCTTTGTTTTCCCAATTGCTTCTTAAAGGAAATGTAACGCATTCACTGCCTTTCTACTATAATAATTTAATTAATATAATAATTATTTAATTAAAATAATAATAATAAAGTAATAATAATAATAAAATAAAATAATTAAATAATAATGATAATAAAAATAAATTAAAATTAAAATTTTATAATAATTTAATTAAAATAATAATTTAATACGCACCCTGTCATGCTAGTATGGGCTTACGAGTATACTACCACCTTTTTCCATCCATGATAACCACCATGATACCTTACTTTTAAAAGAACATATTTTTATAGAGAAGGGAGGCAAACGAGCAGGCTCACGTGATGGTTAGTGATTACCGCCGCCCATGAACACCCGCAATACCAGAGGCATAGCAGATGAGTTGCCGGCCTTTGAGAAAGGTTTGAATAGGCTCTATCTTGAAGGATCCTTAGTCTTATCGGTCCGGAAAAACCGCTGACGGCAGCTCATTCCATAAAGTGCAAGTGCTTGGCAGAAAATTCTGCTCAAAAGGCATTGTAGTGGAATGCCAAGCATCAAGATGGTGTTGATGGAAGTTTTGACTATGCCGTAAGGTACGATGGTGAAATTCAGCAGCTGGGATTAATCCGAACAATTCCTCGGAGCACTCGACGTAGTAAATCTTATAAAAAATGTAAGGTGATGCAACGTCTCTTCGGAATGCCAGGGGATCTAGCCTATCAGATAAGAACATGGTCGTCGACGATTCGAACCGCTCTTCGTTGGCCAATTTGGCCTTCCCTTTCAAATGACCGCGAAACTGGACGATATGTCGACGCTAAGAATTCCGATGCTGGCTGAGGCAACTAAGGGAGTGCTCTCAAAATGAGGGACACGACAAAGGGTTTATTTTTAGCGGTAAACGCGCAAACTTTTTTTTAGGGTTGAACTGGACTAAATTTAGTCGGCCCCAGTCCGAGATTTTGTCTAACAAAATCTCGACATAAGATACAAGTTTGTTCCGGTACTCGTCGACGTGTTCCCGAGAAATATTGGCACGGCCGGTGTATAGGGCATCACCAGTGCTGTCGTCAGCATAGCAATTAATGTTACTAATTTGTAACAAATCATTGATATGCAGAGGAAACAGGGTTAGCGATAGCATAGCACCATTAACTACGACCTTGATTCTCCGGTCTGTGAGAAAACTAGTGACTCAATTGCAAAATTTCTCGGGAAGCCCATATGACGGAAGCTTCGAGAAAAGATGTCCGGCATAGAGCACTCACTACACGGTATGGTCGGCGGTGAGTTCTTCCCATCATCAAGAGTCGAGTTGGACGCAAAACACATGAGGGATCAGAACACACGAGTTGCCGAAGGAAGACGAACCAGTTTCTTGCCAATTCTGCCAATGGGCTTGTACTTTGCCGCAGCAAATACTCTTTTCAAGGACCTGGCGGCAGAGTTATACTTCTTCTTAAAAACTAAGGTTTTTAATCCCAAGTCGCCAATGCATTAACCCAGGCCCGGTAGCACTGCTGCTTTTGGCGAGATGCCATTTTGCAGGCGCTTCCAAACCAAGCCTTTGATCTACCACCGATAGGCAACACAGAGGAAGGAACGAGAAGTTCCATTCCTTGAAGCACCACATCAGCGACGGAATTTGCAACGGCGTCGGGACTATCCCGCGAGAAGCAAACCTGCCCCCATGGGTAGGATGCAAAGAAAGACCGCATCCCTTCCCAATCCGCCGACCTGTAGTGCCAGTCGGTGGTGACCTGCATATCACGACCCCAATGGGCACATGATAGGCACTTTACTCCGAATCAGGTAGTGGTCCGATGAACCCAAAGGGGCATCGATGGAGACCACATAGCCGTCCGGATGAGAGGTCAGCAGAAGATCCAGCAGAGAAGGTGCATGATCTTCGACATCCGGAAACCGTGTTGGCGAAGTAACCAGTTGTGTCAGATCATACGCTAGGGCAAACTCAACGACAGATCTCCCCGCATGATCAGTGGTTCGAGATCGTAGCCATTCGGCGTTGCGGGCGTTGAAGTCGCCGAGTACCACGATCTCTGCGGATGGGATCTGCTGTAGCACGGAATCTGCAGACATTTAAATGTGGTCGATGAGTCGGTCAGTTTCGGCATTACCGCTGTGGAACCTACAGAGGCACCCGTAGACGTGAGGGTGGTCGTCGCTGTTTATGCATAGCCTAGTAGCATTTGTTGCTTTCGACAATAAAAATAGAAATAACAAACTATCTCGATTTAATTTCGACTTTTTCAGGTAAATTTGAAGACTTTAGCGAAAAATAATAATTTAATACGTACTCTGTTTACGAGTATGCTTACGAGTATACCACCACTTTTTTCTCGTAAATGTCGTCAGTATATCGGATAACCATCTCCGTTCTTCCGTTTGCCGAGCGTAGCGGTTATGATAGCCCTCCCATGGGAGGGCCTTATGTCCAACAGAGGACTATTAAAGGCTGTTACGTAGTACGTACCCTGCATATGTTTTCAAGAGGGTTAGAAAGCCGTCCGCAGGCGGAGCTCTCTTGATCGTAATTTTCCAGGAGATGAGGGTAGTTCTGTTGAATCTTGTTCTGGCACTGGGTCGGTTCGATTAAAGAGACGTTCACGCTGTGCATGATGCTGCCAGAAAGGTGAGCTGCGGGCAAAGAACAGTATATTTATGTTCAAATTGAATATATTGACTTGTATTACAAGTCAATATATTCAATTAGAACATTACTTAGCTAAAGGTTATTTTAAACGTTTAGTAAAAAAACGGCGGTGAGATTTGTTTTCTCGCGCTTTTGTAATATAATTATCCTATAAATTTTCATGTATATTTTTAGGATCGCTCCTATTAGCTTAACTTGCTAAAATAGAAAAAAAAAACTTGCTTAAATGGTTTCCTATTTTATCATCATCCCTTACCCAGTACTGGGTAATTAGTGGTCTAGACATTTTAGTAATCTCGAGTCGAGCCACATTTAACTGGAGCGCTTTTGGGATAACGTTACAGGTGGTGACCCTGTCGCCGTCAATGTATCCAAATTGAATCTTCACCCATCTTTATCCCTCATCATCTTGTTCACAGCCTATCAAAAGTTTAATGAACATAGCCAAAAAACGTTCTGATAAGTAATAATTGTGAAGTATCAACTGTAAGATGGACTTACTTTGCAAGACTTGCTTCCCCCAACCAGTCACGATACACTGTCCCACGTTGCTGTAGAACTCCTCCTTGGGGTTTGGCATGCAGATTGGCTCAATGTTGTCAGCGAGTCGCAGGTTCTCGGCCAAGTAGAGGATGGCGACATCATTCCGGAGGCTGCCGCGCTGGTAACCAGGGTGGAAGACGACCGTCTTCACACTGACGATTTGGAAAGGCAGAGGTTCGTCGTCGATAGCCAGTTTCCATTCACCGGCCTTGATACGGAGGTCGTTCACGTCCAATCTAGAAATGAAGACATCGTCATCTTTTTGTATGTGGCTTAGTGGATGATGTACAGCATATACGCGTAGAATTACAGCATAGAACGCGTAACACTATTGAATCAAATACATGACGTAGATGAACTGGACATTGGTGGAATTCAAGTGGTATTAGCTGAACCAAGATCTGATGCAGAATATCATCGAGACTATGGTCATGCAGCATCAATGATTCGGTCTCCCAATTGTGGCATTTATTGTATTTCTTGGAATAGTTATTTAGTTAACAGTTATTTATTTATTACGGTATAAAATTTTTTAAATTTTTCCTAATTTGAGGGAATAAACATATAGACTGAACCAGTTTAGTAGGATATTAATTTTTGTAAGCATTTTGTAAAGTTATTTTAAATAAAATAAAATAAATATATAAGCTTCCCAATACAGAGGTAGACAGAGGTCTAGTCTAGACAATTAAGTCCCATCGTGGGTCGAAGAACCACCAAAGATTTTTTCGGGACAATGTGACAGGTGGTGAGCGCGTTGCCGCCTTTATGTCCAAGCCAACGATATAATTCGTACATAAGTTTTTGAAAAACCTACCGGGTTTACGAGCCAGCCACCGGGAGATCGAACTCGGATCTCTCGAATCCAAAATTCCGACCACCCAAGACAATTACGATTAAGACGAATTATGACCTAGAAATTATTTCTTTCTTTTATTTGATTAGGATGAAAAATAAGCTACTGATGGTTGAAAGAACATTTGCTAACAAGCATAATCAAGAAGATAGCAGATGCGTTGCTTGAAGAAGCCCTGAAGACTATGTTATGCATTATAGCTCATAATTATACTGGCTCTCTACATCTTATAAACTGAAACAATGTTTTACACCGCGGTAGAAATGGCTGAGTCATCCCAACTGTATCGTAGAAACGTCTGAGTTATCACAACTTGATGATTCCTAGGTAGCTAAGGAATATATACGGTAAAAAGTTGTTTTCAATTCTTACCCATCAACACAAGCGGCGGAAGTGAGTACAACATCAGGCCTGGAGATCACACCACCGCACAATAGGCTCTTATTACTCTGCAGCATGAGCATGGCTTGCCACGGGATCTCAGCGAAGTCCACTTCGAGGTTAGCACGGTTGCCATACGGTCTCTGACCCTGTTAGTGAAGAATTTTTGTTTCGTTCTATATAAATTTTGTTAAGCTCTAAAGTTTCATACTTTAGGATAAGAGCAATGTATGTGATGTTGTCCCCTGTGTATGTATCCAAGGTGTGCAAGGAATACTTACATGTTTGATGCCACACTGTCCCGCACCGTTGTACCGCTCCAAGTGTATCCTCGTGATATGCGTTGTCCTGGTTATGACGTATTGAGTGTACTTTACGCTCTCGATTATGCCAATTGCCCATTCGTACCATTCAATGTCGAATTTGTAGAATGCAACGAGCTGGTTGCCAGTTTGACATCCTGAAAATAAAAAAAACTCGTGTTATTATCACTTTACATGACCAATTGCATTGAAGCGCCATCTCGTTGTGAATTACTGTAGTAAAGACTCTTAGGTCATTGCAATTAGTTCTGCAATTCGCCGGTTGCGGCACCGTAATCCGATCGTTACAACTTTTCCAACAAATATGAACTTTACCTGTATAGGTATTATTTTATTTAACCTACATTTTAAGTTTGGTTTTATATTATGCTTCGAAAATCTATCGTCTATCGAAAAAAAAATGCGTCCTAATGCATAAACGCATGAGAGGCCATGCAATAAAGTCAAAAGAATAACCAGTAAACAACGGATAAGATGACACATGTGATATATCCATACCTGCATATGTCATTTTTTGGTTCCTTATACTTTTAATATTATCAAATATCGAATATTCTAAATAAAAAATTTTCTTTCTTACCAGAATCCCAAGAGTAGACGCCTTTCAGTACAAAGTGACCATCACCGTTTGTACAGGCGAGGGCACTTCCAATGTCCACCTGAAATTTATAAAATGGGAAATTTATTAAAAATAAAAATTGAAATTTTCTTTTGTCTTGTAATGTAAATCCATTACAAGAAATTAAATATTAAATATTATTAAACATGCATAAGGGGAAGAACAAAAGGGAAGAAAGAGGTCTTTTGTCCTTTGCTTTCCACAATAAATAGAAATATTAAACAGATATATTATTATATTAAATGGAAATATTAAACTGTCTCGATTTTAATTTCGAGTTTTTCAGCTCAATTTGAAGACTAGAGAAAAATATAGATAAAAGACCAGACCAAAATAAGCAGACCGGTGACTAGGGTCAGTATCTACAGTGCGAGGTGTATGGTACTGCGATCGCCAATACGCTCGCCGAGCGTGGCGGTTATGGCAGACCTTCCCACGGGAGGGCCTAATGTCTAGCAGAGGACTATTAAAGTCTGTTACGTATGTACGTACACTGCATATGTTTTCAAGAGGGTTAGAAGGCCGTCCGCAGGCGGAGCTCTCTTGATCGTAATTTTCCAGGAAATGAGGGTAGTTCTGTTGGATCTTGTTCTGGCACTGGGTCGGTTCGATGAAAGAGACGTTCACGCTGTGCATGATGCTGCCAGAAAGGTGAGCTGCGGGCAAAGAACAGAGTATATTTAACTAACCAGTGTAACCATTCTATCCTATAGTGTATTTATAATGTATATATGTATTATTTATAATACATTATGCTATTATATAATTCTCGAGTCACGTAGTTGTTCATGTTGAACTCGGAAACTATCCAACCAATTTTCACGTTTCTTATTTTAAAATGTGTGTTTTGTTAGCGTGACTAAATAGAATACTTTTTTACGTGTTTTTCAGGCAGGCAGAGTCTGCCGGGTCCGCTATAAATATCTTCACGCATAGTCCCAATACTGGGGTATACAGAGGTATAGACAATTAAGTCCTTTCCACCTACATTTCGCCGAAGACCATTTGGGACAATCATTTAATTTGTTCATACCAATAAAAAAAATTAAAACAATTTAAAATTTAATAAAATTAGTTACGATAGGCGAGTGGTTGGGTGGTCGAAATCTGTTACGCATTGGTGTGACAGTGGGTCCATTAATTATCAACCTTGCTGTATATAATGCTAGTTAACGCACTCACGTGAATTAAATTAAAGAATTGAGACAGAAAATGTCAGAGATTCCGCTAAAGAATATGGCGGACACTATGACGTGTGGCAACAAATTCAAATTGGACATTAACGTGATACTTGGGATTATGACGACATAAGTCGGCAAAAACGATGTGAAAAGTACAAACGAATGAAAATTCACGATAGCAGAGTGGTTGGGTGGTGGGAATTTCGAGTCGAGAGATCCGAGTTCGATCCCCAGGTTCGTACCAATGGGTTTTTAAAAAAAACTTATGTACGAATTATATCCTTGGCTTGGACATAAAGACGGCGCCGGGCTCACCACCTGTCACGTTGTCCCGAAAATATCTTCGGTGGAAGGTGGGTCGTAGGGACGTAATTGTCTTGTCTACTATTGGCAATTGCGTGAAGATTGTTTATTTATTTATTTTAAGTCGGCTTAAGAATAAACCATACCCTTTGATTTGTTGGGGTCGCATTCTATCTTAGTGCAGAGTAGGTATGACGCAATTTAACTATATTTATCCCTCAGGAAATCGAACCCTGGCTAGTGACACCATGAAAACCGGTTTGTATGCCACTAACCTTGTCCACGGAGTTCGTCAAATTATTGAGAAATATAAATTATTTATGATTTAAAATGAATTTAATTAAAATCACGGATGAACTTCATCGCAGAGTTATTGTCTGTTTAGAAAAACAATAAAAAAAAGACAAATTTAGTCTATGAGTTTTCCTCCAAATGGTTCTGTGCAAATTTGCATATTGGCTATATCGCGAATTCGGACGGACGTATGTTATATTTGTCGAAATTGCGGTTACCACACTACAGAATGTTAAATTGAACATTTGATAAAGATCGAGCAATTTAGGGGTTTTTTACACGAGTATTGTTTCTTGTTTCGGAACGGAATGTATTTACTATTTAATTAAATTTCATGTTATATTACTGGCTATATTTTACCCGGAGGCAAAAAAAAGTTTGTGTATTATCAATTTAAAGAATATAATAATGAATAAATAATGTTTACTAAATTACGACTCTCTGGTTCCTAAAATTATCTTAGGGGAATATTATAGTAATATTATACGAGTATAAAACGTAATGTATAATCATGATAAAACTATACTGGATTAGGATTCCAAATAAATGTCTGGAAATAATGTGACTCCACCGGTAGCCATATATTGTTAAGTTTTGTTAACTATAAAAAAAAAACATAAATTGCCTCTAACATAAATTGCCGTATGGTATATATGCCGTAGATATATGCCGTAAGATGCCGCACGTTAGAACGTTAGAAAATAAAAAGTTCGTCTCGAATGCGAGTAGCTTATCGACCGGCAGAGCCGTGGGACAACGGTCAGACTAAGGACGGCAAACTGGTTTTTCATGTAACGTCAGCAAAGAAGATTAATTTTGCGTTCAATATTTCAATGACGCATTATATTCAATAATAATTATGAGTATCCTCAAATCACCGTAGCCGAGTGGTTGGGTGATCGGAGTTCGAGTTAAGAGACCCCAAGTTCCATCTCCAAGTATAGGGCCCGTAACAAGGGGTTTTTCTAAACATATGATCGATTAATATCATTATCTTAGACGTAAAGACGGTGACAGGCTCATCACCTGTCACGTAGTTTAAAAAAAATCTTCAGTGAAAGGTTGGATCCAAGAGTTTAATTTGTTTATGCCTCTGGCCCTAAGAGAAGCCAAGCGTGAAGATAAAAATAAGATTTTTATCTTCACGTTTGGCTTCTCTTTAAATAAGTTAACTTAGTATACTCATATATATATCTGTCGTAAAGTTTTTAATTTGGCAATTAAAGCCTACACAACTCAACACTTACCGTCACAAAAAGAGCTATAATTTATTAGATAGACATAAAATTAACTGTACAGTTAACTAGGTTTGTAATACAAAATTAACTATATGGAATGTTAGTCTTCATGTGGAACTGACGCGAGATGTGAGATACGCAATATATTTCTAAGTGTGTGTTGCAATCAATCAATGGGTTTTTCAAAAACTTCTGTATGAATTATATCGTTGGATTGGACATAAAGACGGCGACGGGCTCACCCCCTATCACGCTGTCCCGAAAATATCTTCGGTGGAAGGTGGGTCAAAGGGACTTAATTGTCTAGACTAGACCTCTGTCTACCCCTGTATTGGTAATTGCGTGAAGATATTTATTTGATTTATTTATCTCTATGAAAAGTAATCTCGTTTAAGAGATGAAACATGTTAAGATGATTTATATGATAAATAGCTGGTCAATATTTTTCTGACTTGTACTGAACTGTATATTAATATTCCGACTGGTTTAGCATAAATCGTTGCGGTGGTGACGTCATTTTTTTCTATTGTAGTGACCATCAATTACCATAATCCCATGGTATAATTTCTGAGATTCGTTTATTTTTTTGCTACTCAATGGTTATGACAATCGGTAAGATGAGTCTACATCCTGCTAGAAATTATTCATGATAGATTAAGATAGTTAATTGACTAAGGCGTTTGCGGAAATTCATTGTAAAGTTGTTATTGTACTTCGCAACATTCCGCATGCAAAAGTTATGCATGCGGAATGTTGCGAAGTAACTTTTTCAATAACAACTTTTCATGATAGATACTAAAATATATAACTAAATAATATAGAAACATAAACCTATATTTTAACTACCTCAATGACGATATATAAAGAAAGAAATGCTTGTTCGCTAAATATAGACGCTGTATCAAAGATAAAGAAATAGTAAGAAAAAAACCAAAAATAAACCTTAAAATTACATTAGGAAAATATTTAATATGAAATTATGGCATGGTGCGTAAAGTAAACGAAAAATAAATTCCGTCTTGATGCTTTGCAAAAGTTTTATACTTCATTAGCGTTTTTTTGTAACTAGCCGATGTTTTACAGCAATGGTGGTTTTTAAAAAGCACGATGTTTAAATAAACTGATTGATTACGGATATTTTCTCGTTTAAAATCCATGTATGAGATGTTTTTTAAGTGCGTATTATTCGCGCACACACTGTAAAATATATTCGATATCGTCTATAAAATTCTAGCATCATATTAATATTGTAACCGTAATATTGCGAAAATTAATTGTATGTTATTTTATAATATACATAGTTACTAACGTATTTTTAATATGAAACGATATTTATAATCCTTTTAATATATTAAATGGTAAATTAATTTATTTGTGGTTAAGGCAAATCTTTTCGTAAACTAAAACAGTTTATAATTGAATCGGCCTTCAACCACCGAAAAAATTAATTCATAATAGATATAAAATACGAGTGGAATAATTAAAATTCAATGCTGACTATTTCCTACCATCGCACAAACATTATTTAACGTACAAAGCAATGTTTACGTCGCGGGCTTCAAAATTAGTTATCGCGGACGTCATTATTTTAAGTAAGTATAAAACTGGCCAGTAGAACTGGCAACACGATGATGATTTATTGTTTTTTTTTTGTATTTTATTGTGTTTGCAAGTTATAAAATTTACGAAAATTGTGTGACCAGTCTCAATATCATTAGGTGATTTTAAGTAACTAATTTTAGTGAGGTATTTTGTGCAATTTTGAGAAAATTTTCCTCAAATGTTATTGCAAAAACGTTAATTTTTATATTATCTGTAGATATATTACTCTATTTGACAATCTTAGACGCGTAGAAGTGATTCTTTGGAAATCTTACTCACATCTAAATATTAAATAAAAGTTTGGCATATTTTTACGCGGTAAAATTATTTAAACAAAGACGGTTTAGGAAATTTTAAAGAAACAGAAACAACAATTTGAGAAATTTCTTACAATGAGTTCAAATCCTAACCTCGGCGTACCGTATATAATATACACCGTACAATGTGTATATTACATACGGTACGCTGAGTACATCAAAATAGATCCGAACCTGGCTGTCTATGCAAAAATTATAGAAAAAAAGTAATCGAGAGCAGATCTTCCGTCCCGTTTTTTTTTTTGTTTTTAGAACATTCAAAAGCATGCTGTCTCTACCGACACCGACACTTTCCTTTTCCATATCTTATGTTTACAAGTTTTCAATAACCTGCTGATGCGTAACTATCAAATCCGTATTTTGTAACCGGTTCATAATGCTCTCCGATGTAATGAGATTCTTTTAATTTTTATACTTATCGTTTGTTAAATCTAAAAGCGAATGATCTAAGAATGTATGTTGATATAATAATGGCTGTTAGCAACAAGATTCATTTAAATATCGGTTATATTTTAAATATTATACTATAAATGGAAACATTAACGATAGTTGCCCTGTGAATGAGTTGATCTGTCCCTTACTAATTATAATTATAATATGTTTAATGTGGTATATCCTTTGTAAACAAATTTTTTTTCGGCTATTTCTTCTCCGTTAGAGTTTCCTGTGGTAGATTAAACATTTTGTCATTCGATTGGTTAATGAATACATTATTTAATTTGATATAAAAATCTCGTCATATGACTGCTGTTATTTTTAAAGGCTTTTTCCCTGTCGAGCTGGCAACACCCACGGGAAGAAATGTTTCGTTATATAACGCATACTAATATGTTTAGCGGTCGGTGGGTCATAACCGAATTATGTAAACACACCGCACGGAGGTTAGTGTGTCGCATCATATTAAACACTAGCGACTTGCCCTGTCTTCGCCCGGGTAGCATAAAAAAAATATCTTCACGCATTTCCCAATACAGGGGTAGACAGAGGTCTAGTCTAGACAATTAAGTCCCTTTGACCCACCTACCACCGAAGATATTTTCGGGACAACGTGACAGGTGGTAAGCCCGTCGCTGTCTTTATGTCCAAGCCAACAATATAATTCGTACATGAGTTTTTTGAAAAACCCATTGGTACGAGCCTGCTCCCTGGGGATCGGAACTCGGGTCTCTCGACTCGAAATTCCGACCACCCAACCACTCGGCTATCGTGACTTAGCATAGCATATATATATATCTGTAAAAGTCCACTGATGATTTAACTCTCAAGATGAGTAATGCCATCAAAGAGAAAAGGAGAGGGAAACTTCAAAGGTGCGTGGTGTTTCATCTCGACAACGCACCGACGCACAGGTGTTTTGTTTTAGAAGATCAAAAGTGTATAACTGTAGAGTGGTATACAAACAAATGTTTGCCACTTGTCTTGCAAAAATTTTGAGGGAAACGACGTCGCTGTAGGATCCTCCTTCACCACGACAACGCCTGCTCGCACATCGCCGGGCAAACACGAACGTGGAATTACTGGGTCACCCGAATATAGCCCCGACCTCGTGCCTTGGTATTTTTATTTATTCCCGACAATAAAAGAAAAACTTCGAGGAAAACATTTTATGAACGCCAAGGAGGCAGTGGCTGCGTTCTAGAAGGCCATCAAAGAGACCCTTAAGGACGAGTGGGCTACTTACTTTTCTCGGTTGTTCTATCAAATGCAGCGATGTATTGATGTGGATGGAAACTATATTGAAAAGATGTAAAAGAGATAATAACTTGCTAGTTTGCTCAGTTTTTGATTTTCTAAGAACTTTCAGTGTCACCCTCGTATATTATAAACGTCAAATAGACATGATTATCAATTCATAATCCGTTATTCACGACTGAATTAAATCGAAAAGTTTAATTTGATATTTTATCTTGCATAAAAATTTTTCACAAGATATGTCATCATCAAACGTTTTCGTGAACACCTAACTTGTGACATCAGACAAACAGTGAAACTACAAGTCAATATACAATTCAATTAGAACATTACTTCGCTAAAGGTTTTTTACACGTTATGTTAAAAAAACTGTGGACAGTTTCTCCGCGCTTTCGCAAAATAATTTTCATAGAAGTTTACACATAAAAAAGTCACGACAGTTGTGTGGTAGGGTGGGTGATCAGAATTTTGAGTCCAGAGTTGAGTCCATCTTCGATCCCCAGTTGCCAGGCTCGTACCAATGGGTCGCTGCATTGTACGATTTATATCGTTGGCTTGGACATTGAGACGGCTCACCACCTGTCACGTTGTCCCAAAAATATCTTCGGTGGAAGGCGGGTCGTGACTTAATTGTCTACACCTCTGTCTACCCCTGTATTGGGAATGACGTGAAGATTTATATTATAATTCTTTACACGTACAATGTTTTTAAGATCGCTCCTATTAGCATAGCTTTATTGGTTAAATGGTTTTCTATTTTATGATTATGGCTTGCCTAGTACTTGGGTTTATATTTTTTATTCATTACAGGTCTAGACATTTTAGTGATCTCGAGTCGAGCCACATTTAACCAGAGCTTTATTTGGGACAGCGTGACAGGTGGTGAGCCTGTATCCGTCAATGTGTCCAAATTCAATCTTCACCTTTCTTTATCCTTCATCATCAACAGCCTATCAAAAGTCTACAAAAGTCTGAACATAGCCAAAAAATGTACTGTTAAGTAATAATTGTGAAGTATCAATTGTAAGATGGACTTACTTTGCAAGACTTGCCTGCCCCAACCAGTCACGATACACTGTCCCACGTTGCTGTAGAACTCCTCTTTGGGGTTTGGCATGCAGATTGGCTCAATGTTGTCAGCGAGTCGCAGGTTCTCGGCCAAGTGAAGGATGGCGACATCATTCTGGAGGCTGCCGCGCTGGTAGCCAGGGTGGAAGAGGACCGTCTTCACACGGACGATTTGGAAAGGCAGGGGTTCGTCGTCAATCGCCAGTTTCCATTCACCGGCCTTGATACGGAGGTCGTTCACGTCCAATCTAGAAATGAAGACATCGTCATCTTTTTGTATGTGGCTTAGTGGACAATGTACAGCATATACTCGTAGAATGTGTGAAACACGAGAAAGAGAGGCAACCATTGATGCAAATACATAACGTTAATGGACTAGACATTGGTGGAATTCAAAGGATATTAGCTGAAGCTAGATCTCATGTTGAAAAATCATAGTCGCCATGGTCATGCAGCATCAATGATTAGATGTCTCAGATAATTGAATTTCTTGTAAAAGTTAATTGGGTTATAGTTATTTTTATTAGGGTATTAAGGGGCTTATGAAAAATAAAAAAATTTTTGATCAAAAACTTAAGCTACTTTTTTAGAATTTACTATTTTAGAAAAATAATTAGGATTCTGGGTTAAGTGTTCTACAGCGTGCGAAGCCGCGTGGGGCAGCTAGTAAAGATATAAAACAACCCATTGAAAGTGCCCTATAGGCTATATTAAGCAAGCAAGCTCATGAATATACTCTCTACACCTTAGCAACTGAAACAATAAGTTTTACACCGCTGTTTGGTAGAAATTGCCGGATTATCTTAACTATTCGATAGAAATAGATGAGTCATCCCAGCTTTGGTAGAAACGTAAGAGCTATTGCAACTTAACGACTTCTAGGCAGCTAAGGAACATATCTGGTAAATAGTTGTTTTCAATTATTACCCGTCAACACAAGCGGCGGAAGTGAGTACAACATCAGGCCTGGAGATCACACCACCGCACAGCAGACTCTTGCTACTCTGCAGCAGGATCATAGCTTGCCACGGGATCTCAGCGAAGTCCACTTCGAGGTTATTACGGTTGCCATACGGTCTCTGACCCTGTCAGTGAATAATGTTTGTGTTAAGTACTTTGTAGTATACGGGACATACGAAAATCTGTTACTCTATTGAATCATTTGATGACCTTGGTCGCCAGCTCTGAGGTTCCGGGTTCGATTTCCGAAACTATCAATATAGAAAACCATTTTGTTTACATTATCCCCGGTCTGAATCTTTGTGGTACTCGTGCCTTCATTGTTTCTTAATCCATAACTCAATTGTTCTAGTTGCTTGCTTTGGGATCAGAGCAATATATGTGGTGGTGTCCATATATATATATAAATAAATATAACTATAACTTGCCTGCAGTCAACGGCGGAGCCCTTACTATGTTCGTCTGTGTGTTTATTTAAGTCACTTTTTCGCCAAAGATACTTAATGCATTAGGTATTTGTTTAAGTTTTAGACAGAAAGAACAAAGAAATATTTATTTCGGCACATCAAACAACATCTTTTATTAGAAACAAAGATTACTTAAGACTTAACATATTTGAAGCTGAGTTATTGCCTTTTTACCTTTTTCATGCCATAATGACACGAGTAAGGCCCGCACTCCCATTTGGCGTGGAAAACCACAGCCGCTGATTTTAAGAGTGGCCCATTCGATTATTTTCGAGTACTTCAGTCTAACAGGACGAGCTAGTGATGTCATAATATTTAGTTTTAGTATTATACAAAAATATTGTGTTATATTATACCTATTATTTTATAGAGTCGAAAATCGAATTTGTTGCAAATGTTGCAAAACAAATACAAATTTAATATTCATAATTATTATAAAAATTATAGCCCAGATATTAAATGCCTAAAATATGTTAATATACCAATGCCATAAATATGACAATAAATAAGCCGTATAGTATGACATCACTCTAAATTTAAAATTATTATGAAAAATTGCCAAATGGTCAGTTTAAAATGACAGAGCGGTTTTTTAAATCAATAATTGAACTGTGAGCCATCTTAGTTCTTTGCTTAGTTCTTATGCTTGTAACTACAAGATAGAGGCCTCTTCAAAAAGGACGATTTGCCATAATCGCAACGCTTGACAAGCGGATTGGCGATCGCTGTACCAGATACCGAGATGTTTATGCCGAAATCTGTTAGTTACCAATGAGGTTCTCAACGCCCTTCTTCGCTTATAGTAACATATATGCTTTTACTTTTTCAATTGAAACCCTAAAATATGGAGCCAAGGTCACAAGCTCAACCATCATTCAAATTATTTAGAAACAACATGATGTATTCATCTCGGAATGTTTTGTCTGTTTGTCAAATGAAGTGAACTCACGAACCAGTTTTTAACGGCTTACTTAAGATGTTAAACTAAATAAGACGTAGCTTCATTCGACTGGTGGTGATTATTATTCGAAATATGAATTATCATTTATCGGATAAGTAGAGCATTTAGAATTAATTCTAGGCTATTCAATTTTTATCGTGACATTTATTAGTGTGATAGTTTTTAGGTTATTGTAGAAATAAAAGCTATAAGTGTAAGATTTCGAGATACGAATATAAAAATAACTCACATCCATATTGCAAATTCAGTGGGTATACAGGTTCCTACCGTGGGATTTCATAAGAAGCAACAAGGGGAACGGCTTCGAAAATACAATTGGCTACCGACTGTTGGCGAAATATACTAGACCAAAATTCAGCTGCCCGGTGACCAGGTTACAAAGTCTAAGAAGCGTTGTGTCTGGTACTGCGATTCCAATCCGCTTAAGGAGCGTAGCGATTATAACAAAGCCTCCCTTACCAGAGAGGCCCCAAGACCTCCAGTAGACTTTAACATGCCTTTACGTATGTGTACCTAGGTGGTGTGAGCTCTAGGTCAACATATATGCGGTTATTTAGGTGATAAATTAAAGATCTAGCTAGCCGTCCAATGGGAGTGTGTGCAGAGGTTAAGGTTAATTAGGTCATTTATGTAAAGTACCATATTCCTCCGTCAAAACCGTAGGCCATAGTACGCCATCTTAAAAATGCATAAAATTCAGATTAAAATATTTATGAAGTTTTTTTTTTGAAGATATTGAGCTACCTGGATAGTTTTTGGCCATAGTTGGATGTTGTGCTCTTTTCAGAATCATATTTTTGACAAATTGTCCTTTATTTTTATTAATTTCTGCATATAAAATGAAACTTGGAATACGTTTATATATATATATATATATATATATATATATATATATATATGTATATATATATATATATGTATATATATATATATATATATATATATATATATATATATATATATATATATATATATATATATATATATATATATATATATATGTATATATATATATATATATATATATATATATATATATATATATATATATATATATATATATATATATATATATATATATATATATATATATATATATATATATATATATATATATATGTATATATATATATATATATATATATATATATATATATATATATAATCACGATAGCATAATAAGTCACGATAGCCGAGTTGTTGGGTGGTCGGAATTTCGAGTCGAGAGACCCGAGTTCGATCCCCAGGTGGCAGTACCAATGAGTTTTTCAAAACTTATGTACGAATTTCATCGTTGGCTTGGACATAAAGGCGGCGACAGGCTCACCACCTGTCACGTTGTCCCGAAAATATCTTCGGTGGAAGGTGGGTCAAAGGGACTTAATTGTCTAGACTTGACCTCTGTCTACCCCTGTATTGGGAATTGCGTGAAGATATTTTTTTTTTTTATATATATATATATATATATATATATATATATATATATATATATATATATATATATATATATATATATATATATATATATATATATATATATATATATATATATATATATATATATATATATATATATATATATATATATATATACCGTTATTTAATTTTCGAATGTGTTTAAAATCCCACTAAAAACTAACTTGTTAATTATAAAAGCACAGTGTTTGACCTTCCGAATTATCAAGAATTTGAAAGCCTGTGTCACCATATTTTGTTTTAATATTCATCATGTTAATTAACATAATGAAATTAAATATTGATTACAAACGACTTATACGTAATATTATTTATGAGCTGTTTCGACAAACTCCTATCCATAGATTACACACGAAATTTGATTCAAATTAACTTGATTCTAACAGGTTTTCCTTAACCGAAGACGCCTATGGTTCATATGAGTTTTGTTTACGAAAAATATCTTGTTTAAATTTAAGTTAAAACATACTGCATAATACATTTATGCGATATCTCTTACTGTCAAGATTGCTGTGAAAATGACTATCATTAATTCGTAGTGGATTAAAAATGTCAATTAACTACACTTAAACCCGAGACTAAACGTCTGTTGGTGTTATTATGGCAACCATAAACCACCTTTGTTGTTGTCATTAGTGTAATCTAAATCCATTTTAGACCACATGACCTCCGTGGACGGTTTTTGGTCCCGGCTTTGGGCTTTGAGGTCCCGGGTTCGATTCTCGGACAAGTGAATGTAGAACAGTTTTTTCCGCATTGTCTATGATACCTTTGCGTACCCGGGTATTTATGACACCTTTGTTGTTTCCTACTAACTACTTAGGATCAGAACAGTGTATGTAACTGTATGGTACTGAATGAAAGAATTCTTAAAGATGTACCAGACACTATATTGTCTTGTACAAGCGTACAGGCCGTAATGTATTTTTCATGCGGTTCGTTTCCAAGTTTCGTTGATGACCTCCGAGGACGACTGGCGTACAAACGGGTTTTCATGGTGTCGCCAGCTTTAAGGTCCCAGATTTGATTCCCGGTCGGGTTAACGTAAAAAACAATGTCTGCATTTCCCCACGTTTGGGTACCCTTGTTATTTCTGATTCCATAAAACAAGTTCTAAAGCTTGTTACTTTAGGATCACAGCAATGTATGTGTTGTTGTTCCCTGTGTATGTATCCAAGGTGTGCAAGGAATACTTACATGTTTGATGCCACACCGTCCTGTACTGTTGTACTCCTTCAAGCGTATCCTCCATTCTTTCTTTACGGTGGATGTGCCGTAATAGTCTTCCGGTATTGTGAAATTTTTATTTTTTTCCTGAGGAATATGCGTTAAAGTTGTATTTATTTATCATCACTAAGTTAATTTGAGTCAGAAGTATAGATAATTTAGTAATTTCGACACACATTTCACCGACTTTATTTTGATCAATGTGACAAGCGACTTCAAATAATAGTGGAGGTTCTAAATTCGGTTGTATGTTTTTTTTATTTACCTCTGAACCCCAGCATAATGTGAAACAATTTCGAATTTTTTTTTATACCTGTGTTCTTACCAAACTTTAAATAGATAAGGAGACTACAGTAATAATGGCGAGCATAATTTTTTTTACTGACAACAAGTTAATATATAATAAATAACTGAGAAGCGATCGACTTTAACTAATCAACCATTTATAATGTGTCTTGTATATGCGGTAGCACGAAAATGTTGCGATGGCCGAGTGCTTTGGTATTCGGAATTCGTGTTAAGAAACCCAGGTTCAATCCCCAGGTACGAATGGGCTCGTACCAATTGTTTTTTTTTCAAAAACCTATGTACGATGTATTATGGCCTTGGACATAAAGACGGCGACGGGCTCGTCACCTGTCATGTAGTTCCAAAAATTTCTGCGGTGGAAGGTGGGTCGAAAGCAGTAATTGTCTAGACCTCAGTCTTTATTAGAAATATAGACTGTATTAGATATATAGAAAAATATTCGGTAGTCAGTAGCATCGTTGCATTGTGATCTACTTTTTAAACAGAACTATATCTGATTCACTAGACAGGTATGTAAGACTACCTTTTTAATCGATTTCAAAAAAAGGTGAAGGATCTCGATTTAGTAGTGTTAATTTTTTAACGTCTTTTTTGATAAGAATATTGTTTTTATGTAGAGAAAGAAATAGTCACCCCATTTCTTTCCCTTCTTTTTCTGTGGGTGTTGGTATAGGCGAATGATTTATTGTTAATATCAGATTGGAAAATTGTATAGAACAGTGGCAACTTAGAAACAATCAAAGAATAATTAAGACATATATAATATAGACATACCGTTCTTTCGAAGACAGTAACTCCAGGGATGCCAGGCACACGCTTCTTGCCTACAGTTGCGAAGATATTATTGTATTATTATACAGAACTGACGATAATAAATTGATGTATATATTACAACTATACTACGTTTTAAAATGGATTAGAATTGTTATGTTGTAATTAACATATACTTTAATGATAGCTAATACGTTATATAGGTACTATGCAATGTATTCAACGTTATATTATTCCATAGTGTATATAGTAATAGTGTATAGTTATATCCATAGTGTATATATAGATATACTGTAAGTATATTTGAGATTATGAGACCAAAAAGTAGTGAATTTTAATGGCGAAGTATGACAACCGATAGCTCACATTCACATTAATATTTTCTTTAATCAAAGCTAGTGGGTCTGTGCAGTATGTAAACTAAAACGTTTAAAATAACATGCGAATTGTAACTAAAAATACCGATCTCACCATATTAGCATTACATGTGAAACACCACTGACTCCCTCATCACATATGTGAAAACAAAAGGCTAGGGACCAGTTTCTACCCCTTCAAGGGGGATGCAAAGCGTATGTATTTTATGGTAAGGCCAAGCGGACGGGGTAGTTAGTACTTTATATATGTGTTAGTATAATATAGTACACGTTATACGTTATTGCTTAATATTACTTACGTTAAACACAAATGCGATTTGTTAACTTAGTTTAATATTACTGATTACCACATTTATGATTTAAAGTTATCATGCAGTTAAAACATATGTTAGTCATTTACTATAAGACTTATTAATATGACTTTTGTTAGTATAGATAACCTCCACCAATTATTTGTCCTTGTCCTCTCTGAGTGTATCGTCCAACTTCAGTTTGTGTGTTCTGCCCTATACCATTTTGTGTATATTGGCCTCTTCCACCTTGGGTGTATTGTCCTATACCCCCATAGCTGTTCCGTCCGACACCGAACTGTTGAATGCCAGTTTGTGTTACTTGTCCAAAACCACCTTTACTTAATTGTCCCACACCACCCTTATAGTATTGAGTCGCTTTATTAAAGCCCTGTGTAATTTGCACATCCTGACCTTCAGGTATTGAGGGAGGTGTCGTCGACGTTGTTTTCCTGGAAAACATATAAAATAATGTTAGTGGAAACTTTTTTTCTATCACTAAAGGAATTCGACGATATTTATTTATTTCTTCCATTACCTTTCTAATACGAGTATACCCCAACCTTTCTTAAGGGTTACGTAAAAGGAGACTTTTAAAAAGCTTTAAAATATAATAGGCTGCCGACAGATGGCGGGATAATCAACAGGGCAGCAGTGTTTTAGGTGTCGGATACTGCGATCGCCAATCCGTTTGCCAAGTATAGAATGGTACGTCTCCGTACGGGAGAGGTTTATGTCTTACAGCGAAGTTTTATAACGTGTTATGATGATGATGATTATTACCTGAAGGTATTCAGTGTGACTTGAGAGACAGGAGGTCTCCGAGTGAACTTCTCTATCGGAGTATTGGGGCGTTCACCGAATACACCGGGAACCCATTTTCCGAGCTGGTTGGCCGGCCAGGGATCGACGTAGTCCGGATCACGGCAACATTTGCCGGTGCGGCCAGTTTCCAGATCTCTGCAGTCCTGATGGATACAAAGCGGTTAAGTAGACGTTCGAGTTCGAATAAAAGTGTAGAAAAGATATCTATCTCCACGCATTTTTCCACCAATACAGAGGTAGCCGTAGCTCTAGACAATTTGTTGCTTTCGATCCACATTTTGCCATAGTGACAGGTGGAGAGCCTGTGGCCGTCTTTATGTTGATATTAATCCATGTAATTACATATTTATGTAAGTAATTTGTATCTTTGGCTTGAACACTAAGACGGTGACAGGTATATATGGATATTCGTCACACAAATGTTTGCCTCTAGCAGGATTCGAATCCGCAGTCGTTCTTCAACAGTAAAGTTTTGAAGGCAGTGTGCCAGGTTGAGAGTACACTACCAATAAGGCTATCGGTTATTATTATATAATATTTTTTATATTTATAGTGAACATTTTATAGAAAAATCACGATAGCCAAGTGGTTGGAATGTCGAAATTACGAGTCAAGAGACCCGAGTTCGATCCCCAGGTGGCAAGCTCGTAGCAATGGGTTTTTCAAAAACTTATGAACGAATTATATCGCTGGCTTGGACATAAAGACGGCGACGGGCTCATCACCTGTCACGTTGTCCCGAAAATATCTTCGGTGGAAGGTTGGTCAAAGGGACTTAATTGTCTAGACTAGACCTCTGTCTACCCCTGTATTGGGAATTGCGTGAAGATATTTATTTATTTATTTTATTGAAACGTGAATTTATAATATAGTATTTTTATTGTAAACTGTAGGGGAAACAGCCTTGAATATCTTTATGGCAATCGAATGGATTGCTTCTTTAAAACCGTAACCATCTCTAAAAATATCAAACCAAAATAATGAGACCGAAGAATGGGCAGCAGCGTCTGAGGTGCCTGGTTCTCGTTCCGCTAGCCAAGCGTGACGATTATGGCAAATCCACCCCATAGCAGACACCTATGTCCAGTGGATTTTAACAGGCCGTTTTGTATGTGTTATGTATTGTAAAGTCTGTTCCACATCATTTAAATAAATACATACATATATAGACATGTCCTTATGTATGTATGTATGTATTTACAGCAACATTTAAGCAGCTAAAGGAGGCGTCTTTGGAATTGAAAACAAAGAAAGTACCACAAACAAACAGATCCAAGAATATATAGAAGAAGTGGTTGTCAACGTTGTCTCGTCCCGGAATCGAGCGGGCGATACCTTAAAAACCGGTGTGTCCGCTACTCGTCTACGCAGGTCGTTGAAATAAACATCATATATGTTTCCGGTTTTTCCAATTGTTTAAAAATAGTAAAATATGTGAATAAAATATAAATAGGTATGGGTATACATAACATAATTTAGGGCATGCTATATTTTCCTTTAAGTAATGAGGCAATATATTTTGTTTGTTGTATATTGTATTTGGCTACGCCTCAAATGTACTTCACAACTCATTATTGGAAAACCTTATTTAATAAATAAATAAATCATACTCACAGTGAGAGGAACTCTGAAAAGATTTTGTTCTCTGGTTAAGACAACGCTTGTGTTAGAGATGATTCCGCTGGCTGTGCAGAACTCAATTGGGGTACATTTCAGTGCGGCTGCGCATCCAGCGGGGAAATTATTATCTGTTTAACATTAATTATTCGTTTTAATATCATAACAAAGATACTATGACTTATTTTCACGCCAGTCCCTGACGGGGCAGCCAGAGAGAAATGATAGGCAAGGGTCACGATCCTTACACACCTCTTTCACTTCTTTCAAATTCATAATTTTCTAACGCACGCTTAGGTATCCGAGTACTCTTGGAGCAAGTTGCTCACATAGTCTTTGAAAGTTAGCCTCGGTTTACCTCGACAAATTTTAATATTAACTTTCGGGCTATATATAGTATTCGGGCGATATATTATTATAGTTATTTATATTATCTTCTACATCGAAGCAATAAATTTTAGTGGTCACATTAAAGGTCATCTTTCAAATTTACCATATTGCGAATGTAACTTATAATCATGTATTACTTTTTTTTAACAAAATGCGTGTCTGCCACAATTTCGTACTATCAACCCACTTTTCACTGAAGCTTTTTTGCTATTAATGATATATACATGGATAGTGATAACGTCACATACATTTCTCTGACACCAAAGTCAGTTATTTTTATTAATCAGAAAAAACATCACAAACGCCCAGACCCGAGAAAATATAGAAAAAGTGTTTCCTCTACATTGACTCGACCGGGAATTGAACCCGGGACCTCAGAGTTGGCGACACCATCATTACCGATGTGTACGCCACTCGTTCATGGAGGTCGTCAAATAAATAAAACAAATAAAACATCACTTGTCATTATTTGAGAACAAATATTGACCCTCAGCGAGTTTAGAACCTGGTTGATTGTGGTTTGATAATAAGGATACCCGATTACTTATAAACCTTTTGTCTATTCTTCTGTAGTGTTATCGAATAATATATTGAAGTTGAATGAATCACAATAGCCAAGTAGAATTCGAGTGAATAGGTCCGAGTTCGATCCCCAGGTTGCAGGTTCGAACCGATGGCGCGTACCAACGAGTTTTTTTCAAATTAATATCATTGGCTTGGACATAAGGCTGCGATAGACTTACAATCTGTCACGTTGTCATAAATCTGACTCCGGTGAAAGGTTGTCTAAACCTCTGTCTACCCCAGTGTAGGGAATGGCGAGAAGATATTATTTTTCTGTTAATCCACCGTCATTCACCGTCGTCACTTCAGTACCGTATCAATATTTTTAAGGCTCTTCCATTAGTCACCGCTTATGACAACTACGATAAGAAAGTTGGTGGTATATTCTTACAGCGACCACACACGGTAAATTATCATTATACATCATGAGGACTCATCTTATCATCAGAATACTTCTAACACAATTCTAATACTTTTAACAGTGGTAGAGCCACGCATCAGCTTTTGTTGTTGTATGAATGGGCTGGCTCGACCGGGGAAGTACCATGACCTCACAGAATACCGGCGTGAAGTAGAAGTCTAAGAAACTTCTGCGTTTCGTCTGGTGAGTGCAGGTAACCGGAGGCCCACACACCCCCTTCCCCCAATCCGGGGGGGGGGGGCAATCTAAGGTAATCACTTACGTGAGCCACCTGCTCGTTTGCCTCCCTTTTCTATAAAAAAATAACATTGGGAGCAAATGATAAATATTTAAAAAAAAATAAGAAAGTCAATAATTACTTCTTGTTGGGCCCAGTATAATGGAACCTTCCTCTGGGTTGGGCGGAACAATGACTTCTCTGTTGATAGTTTGTTCACCTTGGTTATTGAGTGGGGGCAAGTAACCAGGAGCGGCGGTAGATGGAAGGGGAGGAAGATAGGTTTGTTTCGGTGTGGTGTACGGGCGAGGAGTTGTAACTGGGCGGAAGGGAGTTACCGTGAGTGTTGGTGTAACAGGACGGGGTGGGATGAATGTCTGAGGTGTAATGAAAGGTCGGGGTGTCGTGGAAGTGGACGGGTACACTGTAGAAGTAACAATGTTGGAGCCGCTGTTCGTTTTGTCCGGTGGCAGGTATGGCAGACCCGGTTTAAGACCGCTGCCAACTGAACCAGGTCTGATAAAGTTCGTGTTCTGACTTTGAGACGAGAACGCATCCGTGCCTTCGAATTTATTTTGTCCTGTTACTTTGATACGGTCCGGTGTTAGTGTCGATCCGTAGGAACCAGTAGATCCGAATCCGGCAGATGTTGATCCAAATCCTGCAGATCCTGTTGATCCGTATCCTGCAGAACCTGTTGATCCAAATACAGACGATCCTTTCGATCCAAACACAGATGACCCTTTCGACGCAAATGCGCCAGTCGATCCCACAGGTACTGCAGTTGCGACGGGTACAGTTGACCCGAAACTCCCAGTTGTGGCGCGGCTTGCGTCGAAGCTTGATACACCGTTAGATCCAGTTTGAACTCCAAATGATCCTTGGCTACCGATTGCACCGCCTGACACGGTGTTGGTGAAGAGCCCTGAACCTTGGGATTGTGTATCAGCTGTAGAGAAATCAACTCCAAAAGAACTTGGCTGCAATTTGCAGCATGCTTCGGTTGCTGTGTTGCAGTATTGTGTCTGTAACAATGCAGAAAAAGTTTATTATTTATTGGAAACCTAAGATTAGTCGTCTTAAATAGAATTCTAAAAAGGATTAGCAATTGAACTAGACAGTTCAATAACCTAGGTAGTAGTGACCCTAAGCGAAGGGTTGCAGTTCGATAACAAAATTTTGCAAAAGAATTGTTCATAATATAATTGAAATTAGCTCTTTAGCTCGGTTTTTTTAATTAGTACCCTGAGGAGATAATATAAAGGTCGTAAGTTTGTAAGAATGAAATAATTAACGAATACATACTATAATATAGGGGCAACATCACATAAATTGCTTTGATCCCAAATCAAAAAAAAACCCACGCTTGGAAATAACGCAGTACCACAAACAATAATTGTTCATAAATAATGAAAAACGTACCCCAATGTTTAATAAAAAGATATTCAGATGTAACGTAGACAAAGCTATTGGTATCATATAGTGTATACCTACGAAAACTCAGATGACTTGAATTTATCTTTACTCGGTTTATCAATACAGGGATAGGCAGATATCAAGGCAGTGAAGTTCTTTCGACCCGTTTTTTAGCGATGCTTATTTGGGATAACGTAGCGGGGGTTTGCCTAACACTGTATTCGTTTCCAATCCTACTTACGTAGAGGTATACATTATCAAACATAAATATTCATACATATAACAGTGCTAGAACCACTTATCAGCTTTTGTTGTTGCATGAATGGGCCGGCTCGACCGAGGAAATACCACTACCTCACGGAATACTGGCGTGAAGTAGACGTTTAACAAACTCCTGCGTTTCTGTCTGTGTCTGGTAAGTGCTTGTATCCTGAGGCCCACACATCCCCCTCCCCCAAAACATGATAGCGGAAATCTATGACTCGAGGACAGACATTCATATTCATCACACAAATGTTTAGTCTTAACGGGATTCGACCCTTAGCTTTGAAGGCAGTGTCACTACCAACTAGGCTATGGAGACGTTAAGAGATATGGCTTGGATATTATAAATCCGTCGACAAGCTTGAATTACACTAAGGCTGGTTGAACCACATTCCCAGCAGCCGCAAATATTGACGGACCGGTAATCGAACAGGCACCCCCGCTGGCACGCACGCGGTACTCTTGCATCGGGTCAACTACTGTCCATCACTCATATGCAGTTGCGTACAGGTACACTTCAGCGAAGAACTGTTTTCAATAAAATATACAATGAAAGTATAGAATATGACTATCCGATATCCTTGTTAATAGTGACTCTGTCTTCGAAGCTAAGGGTTATGGGTTTGAGACCCGCTAGGGGTAAACTTTTATGTGATGAAAATTAATATCTGTACTCGAGTTATGGATTTATGTGTGTGTGTGTTTTTTTAAATATAGTACCTACCTAAATATGTATCACAAAGCGTGCAGATATTTTTTTGTTATTTAAATATGTATCAAAGAATATTGTCCCGCTCATTATATTGGACACTAAACCACGTTGGCCACGTTGTCCCAAACAGGCTTCGGTGAAAGGTAGGTCGAGGTAGGAGGTAATTGACCACTTTCTAGACATTGTTTCTAGACCACTGTCTACCCCAGTTCTCGGAGAATGCGTGGAGATATGATAAGAATTGACTGGTAGAAAACGCCATCAGGCATTAAGCCCACCCATTGCAGCCATTTTGAGGCGTCAACAATATAAAATAAAAAAATAAAAATATTGAGAGAAAGTATAGAACAAAATATGTAGCCATGGCAGTTGAGTTCGGCGATGGGAATCCGAATTAAGAAACTATAATTCGCTCGCTAGGAGAGCTCGTTTTATTGTGCTTTAACTGAAACTGCCGTATCATCGGCTCTAATACTGTAAAGGTGATTGGCTCGTTGTCTGTTACGGGGTCCCAATAAGATCAGGTGAAATGAGGGCCGAAAGGACTTAATTTTCATAAACTCTGTGTACGCCAGTATTGGTAAAGGCGTGAAGAAGAGATAATAGGGAAGTTCTTAAATGTTTCTGTCGAAATCAATAATAAATTCAGGCCGATAAACTAAATTATTGTTCTTTATTACGCAAGCTATTTTTGGCGCAACGTGACAGGTGATGAGCCCGTCGCCCTCTTAATGTCAAAACCAACGATATAATTCTTACATAAGTTTTTGAAAAAGGAATCGTGTCTCTCGACTCGAATTCCGATCACCCAACTACATGCCTATCTTGAGCGTATTAAATAGATTAATTTAAAAGGAAAAAAAACATAAGCGTTTTGTGCACGACTGTACACAAAGTCAACAAGCTTCGATGTAACACAAAAATGTATGTCACCATTCGACCTCCTCATATTGGTTTTGCTGTAAAGTAAACTTTAAATACGTGCTATTTAAAATTATGTTCCAACGCCGCAACGCGATTACAACATATCTTATCTGTTCATCCTCTTTAGTGATACGCCGTTAAGTTTTGTATTATTCGGATTACAGAAGCATTGGCCTTTTTTTGTTTATGTTACGCATATCTTTCAGTGATGCAGTTACGGACACTGTACGGATCTAAAAGTGAAATATATTTTTATATCTTGAAGCAGTCCTTAATACTGAGTTAGTCAGTCAGGTCTAAAAAAATTAGCCATTTCGATTTAGCCTCCGTGAACGAGTGGCGTACATAGATCTCATCTCACCATTTCTGAGGTCCCGGGCTTGATTCCCGGACGGGTCAAGGTAGAAAACCACTTTATCTACATTGTCTTGGGATTAGGTATTTGTGATACCTTCGTTAAAGTAATATAATTAATGTTTCACCTATTTTATGTATTTATTTATTTCGATTCACATTTCGAACACAGCGTGAAAAAAAACTTAACCAAGGATAAAATCACAAATGACTATCGCAAAGCCTCGTTGGTCGCTTTCTTGGCATCGAATTCGGATCTTAATGAATCGAATTCCGATCATCCAACTGCTTGGATATCATAGCTTTGATAAATTAATGATGAATACAGATGTTTGCAATTTAATTTTTATATAACGTTCTGTAAAAGTCCACTTTGCCACACTTCGCGTTTGCCACAAACGCCTCGCTTGGCAAGCTGATTGGCGATGGCGATTGAAGTATTCAGACTCATTTCACTTTAGACGCTGCTGCTCGTCACCGGTCGATTGAATTTTATTTTGTTATTATATTTTTGTTTATCCCACCATCTGTCGGTAGTTAATGCTATTTTGAAGATATTTCGATTAGTCGCTTCTTAAGATACCAAGGGGAATATTACTTCAACACCACACAAAAATATAAAATATAAGAAATACTATTATCATTTAACCAAGTGACGAAATACAATATTGAAAATAGGAAAACCATGTTAATGATCGTTGTCCCCAATTTTGAGCAAAATTTTTCAATACTGGCAAGTCAAGCGGTCTTATAAGCATTCATTCATCACTACAAGGTGATCAGTGCTGATGCACACCATCTGTCATCCGTATAAAGAGGATAGGCAGACGTATGCATAATGCATTCGTAAATTAAACGTAAACACAAGTCATTAATTATTGTATTCGGGTATTTAGACTTTATACGAAAATTGCAAAATTATTACTGACGTTATTAATGATTTAAAATTTACTGTATTAATATTAATTTCTTACACAAATTCAAGTACACTGCACATGTACACACGTTTAATAAAATACAAATATATTTGTACAAATTTATCTTGAAGAATTTCATTTTGAAATATACTAGAAGTGGAAAGGGAGAAGACTTGGTAGATCAACTACCAAGCCAACCATGAAGTGTGTTTTCAAGCAACTGTCAAAACAGTCGACCCTCCTAACAGCTTATTTATTTATTTATTTAACCTGTTATTTATTGACTTTTGGAAGTGTATAGAACGCAGAGCAGTATGTTCGTTTTTAGGTTATCATTTATTGCATTAACTTTAGGCATAAAGCTATGATTAGGTGGACTTTTATCGGGACAATATTGTTAGAATGTTACAAAAAATAGCACTATTTTTTGTAACATTATATATATTTTCAGTATAACCTTATTCTCCGGTAACTGTTATTTTCAGAAGGCAGCTATATAATTTATATGGCGCCCCATTGAGGAGTAACTTTATAGCGACCTTGGAACACTGTTGCAACATGGCGACCTTTAAGAATATAATAGACTAATGGCATGTTTTAATTTAAAAATAAGTTTATGCATACGCAGTCAGTGTTTAAGATAATCATTTAAATATTTTTTATTTTATTATTACTATGATGGCGTCACAATGTTATGTATTCATATGTATTACAAACAAGATGAACAAGAAACAGCTATGGGCACGGGATGGGTTATATGTTTGAGAACTATAATTAAAGCATAAATAAAAAAATAAAAATGGGCATGTATATATTGATTTTTCAACGAGGAATCAGAAGTTCAGGAAAACAAGTCACTTTAGGTGAGCGGAATTCAAGTCAAGAGACCCGAGTTCGATCCTCAGGCTCAGGTAGGCTCGTATCAGTGGGCTTTTTTCAAAACTTATGAAGGAAAATTGAGTCGAAAGGACTTCATTGTCTATACCTCTGTCTAGATAACGAGGTCCTTTTATTTTATTTCCACAAGGAAGAGGCGTGCCAGGATCGTTGCAGTCTCTATTTTCTTCCTGTACCACTGAGTAGGAGTTTGTTATGTTATTTACATGATCGACTCCAAGTATTGTAAACAATAAATATATATACATATATAGATAGGGACAACAGCACACACATTACTCCGATCCTAATGTAAGACGCTAAAGCACTTGAGGTATGGGAATCGGAAACAACGAAGGCACCACAAACACCCAGACCTGAGAAAATGTAGAAAAAGTGTTTTTTCTACATCGTGCCAGTGTTTAACCAGTGTGTGAAAACCAGTGTCTACGCCATTCATCCACGGAGGTCATCAAATATATTATAATATTATATATTTACAGAATTCCCAATACAAGGGTAGACAGAGACCTAGTCTAGACAATTAAGTCGTCGATCTACCTTCCACCAAAGATAATTTCGGGACAAACTCTCATGTGGTGAGCCTGTCGCCGTCTTTTGGTCCAAGCAATAGCCAATTAGTTAGTAAATAATATTAGATATTGATTGTTGTGAATAATAATACATACAAAGTAACAAAATTAATCACACATAATATTTGTAAGATTACATGTACTTCTTCAACAAGGCTTTTAATGTCGAATAATTTATAAAATTTATCGAATAATTAATCAAGTCTTATTAATTCAACACTACATTAACCGTGTTTACATATGGCAAGATGTCTCCGCATAAACAATCATAATTGTAAATATTATTTAATCTGTCTTCCTGTTTTAGGTGTGTCTGTACGCAGATAGAGTAGTGAGAAAAGCAATAATACTGTGCAAAAATATGTACTTTTCGACTAACATTTTTGGGTAATAATGATAATTGATCATTGTCTCTAAAAGTAGAAAGTCGTGTCAAAGACAGCGCAAGGCTCACCACCTGTCACGTTGTCCCAATAATGTCCCAAAAAATGGAAAGTGGGTCGAAAGGACTTAATTGTCTAGACCGCTGTCTACTGCATTGGGTATATTCAGCTGTATTAGGAATTCTCTTTCAGATTAACGAAGTTTGAAAGTATAGAAGAATACCAAATAACAATAAAATTTAGAGTCGTATTTCGACGAACAAGGGAACAAAAATATTCTCGAAGTATATCATAGTCACATGGATTTACACGTTTAATCATACGAAATAAATCTGCTTACGTATTCTGGTCATGACATCATTACCAAAGAATTTTCCATCGTTTATACATATTACAACACTCTAGGTCAATGTCCTAATATATAACATTAGTATACATAGTTGAAAATTAACATAAATATTTGGATTGTTATATACGGAGACGAAATAATATTTATTTCGTTCGGTCAAATTGAATATTTCTCGACACATAAACAAGTTGGTACTGCCCTGCCTTCAACTAAGTTTGCGGGTTCGAATCCCGCAGGGGGCGAAAGATTGTATGACGCTTGGTTATGTATACATAAATATTTGTTAGTAAATTACACCATTAGTTTCGACATTGTAACGGCGGGCTCACCACTTGTCACATTGTTTCGAATAAGCTTTGGTGAAAAGTGGGTCGAAAGGACTTCATTGTCTATACCTCTGTCTAGATAACGAGGTCCTTTTATTTTATTTCCACAAGGAAGAGGCGTGCCAGGATCGTTGCAGTCTCTATTTTCTTCCTGTACCACTGAGTAGGAGTTTGTTATGTTATTTACATGATCGACTCCAAGTATTGTAAACAATAAATATATATACATATATAGATAGGGACAACAGCACACACATTACTCCGATCCTAATGTAAGACGCTAAAGCACTTGAGGTATGGGAATCGGAAACAACGAAGGCACCACAAACACCCAGACCTGAGAAAATGTAGAAAAAGTGTTTTTTCTACATCGTGCCAGTGTTTAACCAGTGTGTGAAAACCAGTGTCTACGCCATTCATCCACGGAGGTCATCAAATATATTATAATATTATATATTTACAGAATTCCCAATACAAGGGTAGACAGAGACCTAGTCTAGACAATTAAGTCGTCGATCTACCTTCCACCAAAGATAATTTCGGGACAAACTCTCATGTGGTGAGCCTGTCGCCGTCTTTTGGTCCAAGCAATAGCCAATTAGTTAGTAAATAATATTAGATATTGATTGTTGTGAATAATAATACATACAAAGTAACAAAATTAATCACACATAATATTTGTAAGATTACATGTACTTCTTCAACAAGGCTTTTAATGTCGAATAATTTATAAAATTTATCGAATAATTAATCAAGTCTTATTAATTCAACACTACATTAACCGTGTTTACATATGGCAAGATGTCTCCGCATAAACAATCATAATTGTAAATATTATTTAATCTGTCTTCCTGTTTTAGGTGTGTCTGTACGCAGATAGAGTAGTGAGAAAAGCAATAATACTGTGCAAAAATATGTACTTTTCGACTAACATTTTTGGGTAATAATGATAATTGATCATTGTCTCTAAAAGTAGAAAGTCGTGTCAAAGACAGCGCAAGGCTCACCACCTGTCACGTTGTCCCAATAATGTCCCAAAAAATGGAAAGTGGGTCGAAAGGACTTAATTGTCTAGACCGCTGTCTACTGCATTGGGTATATTCAGCTGTATTAGGAATTCTCTTTCAGATTAACGAAGTTTGAAAGTATAGAAGAATACCAAATAACAATAAAATTTAGAGTCGTATTTCGACGAACAAGGGAACAAAAATATTCTCGAAGTATATCATAGTCACATGGATTTACACGTTTAATCATACGAAATAAATCTGCTTACGTATTCTGGTCATGACATCATTACCAAAGAATTTTCCATCGTTTATACATATTACAACACTCTAGGTCAATGTCCTAATATATAACATTAGTATACATAGTTGAAAATTAACATAAATATTTGGATTGTTATATACGGAGACGAAATAATATTTATTTCGTTCGGTCAAATTGAATATTTCTCGACACATAAACAAGTTGGTACTGCCCTGCCTTCAACTAAGTTTGCGGGTTCGAATCCCGCAGGGGGCGAAAGATTGTATGACGCTTGGTTATGTATACATAAATATTTGTTAGTAAATTACACCATTAGTTTCGACATTGTAACGGCGGGCTCACCACTTGTCATATTGTTTCGAATAAGCTTTGGTGAAAAGTGGGTCGAAAGCGCTTCATTGTCTTGATCTTTTCTACCTCAGTATTGGAAATTGCATGGATATTTCACCTCTAAATTGACAAATAATCTGCGGACAGGCTACTGGCTTTTATTTTGGAGAAAAATGGAGAGAAAATGTAGAAAAAGTGTTTTCTATTTTGACCCGACGGGGAATCGAACCGGGGACACACTCTTCCACGGAAGTCCTCAATTTGTTTATCTTGAATAGTTAGGGCCTCTGCCTATGACCAAAGACCCCGGTTCGATAGTAATTTGTCATTTTTTGTATAATTTCAGTCTATTTATATGTACACCGCCGTCTTCTTTTTATACTATAGTGTCCACCTAAAGGCTGCTTGGAAGAGATGACTTTTAGTGATAAGGCCGCCTATGGCCGCGTACTGTTGTCTGTCTTTATTTTCTTTCTGAGATTTTTATGTTTGGCGTACAATAATGTTATATTTAATTAATTTAACGAATTATCGTTATCTGGAACTGCTATACGTAATGATATCAAGCGTGTTGCTAGCCTGCAATTTGCAACCTCCAAACGATAAAAATATGTTAATGTGAGCTAATATTATAACGCCTATAAAAACGGTAATTAGTTTTCTTTGTCGTTAGATATTTTAGTTTTTGTAAGATAAATAATAATTTTGAAATTAATCTGCAACTAACAATGCATTAAGTACCAACGGAGTTGGTACTTAATGCATTGCAACGGAGTTGGTACTGAACCAAATTTTAACGAAGATATTTTCGAGGCAGCGTGACAGGTGTTGAGCCTGTCGCCGTTTTTAAGTCCAAGCCAAGAATATAATTCGTACATAATACACGCTTCCCACCTGGGGATCGAATTCGGGTCTCTTGACTCGATCTTCCGACCACCCGACCATTCGGCTGTCGTGATTGTAATCTAATACGATACATATTGAAATAAATACGTACAAACAAACGGCCTTCTACTTTATTATATTAATACAAATATTTACGTAGCTTGTATAGGAACAGATTATCAGAGAAAGTTTTTTGGGATTCTGGTTTTTCAGATATGGCAACCTGCTCATCGATTTTTGGTATAATATTACGTAAAATGATTTTACAATTCTTCCGTTTCCACGACACCTTCGTCTTACTTTAAATGACAATTTTTGTAAAGGTTAATTAAAAGCACTGAAGTAATTGGATAAAGTTTTTTGCAGCTTCAGACCTTTTGACAGGTGCCGCCATGTACAATGTAACAGAACTTAGTTATTGCACTTATTTCATTATCATTTGACTTTCACATTAACTTTAAATACGTAATATAAAAGTAATATGATAGTTAAGTTTTCATATACACTGTATGTATACGGTCACGTCAGCCGGGTGTTTGGGCTGATCAGAATTCGTGTCAAGAAACCCGAGTTCGATCACCAGGTACAAGGCTCGCGCCAATGGATATTTCTTGACTTTTGTACGATTTATATCGCTGGCTTGGACATAAAGCCGGCGACATGCTCACCATCTGTCACATTATCGCCAAAAGATTTCTTAATCGCAAAAAGATTTACTTAATTGTCGAGACTTACATCAGTGTTGGGAATGATGTCAAGATATATGTATACACAGTACTTAAAAGATAAACATTAAAGCGTTTTGTAGTTAAACATCCGATGCCATCGCGATGCATTTGCATACCAAAGCTTCGAAGCCGGTGTTTTGGTAATATGCTAATGAACACGAATTGCATACAAATAGCCTTATTGCATAAGCTACATTGTTAGTCGTATGTTTACAGCGTCGGAATACACCAACCCCTTTCTTCTCGTGGGTGGCGTAAGATGCGACTAAGGTAAAATGCTGACTGCAGACAAATGGAGCACCAGTGACGAGCAGCAGCGTCTAAAGTGCAAGGTGCCTGCTACTGCGATCGCAAATCCGCTTATATATAAAAATATATATAATATTCATTTGTATTGTTTTAGTTATATTATTATAGTCTGATAGTTTCTAATAATCCAGCAAGCGAACTTCTTGCTGGATTGATAGAAATAAGTTTAAAAGTATTTTTTTTTGTCAAAACAACTTTTTCTTGAGTTTGAAAAGTTATAGCAATATATAAAAAATACCGATCGAAATAAAAAAAGAACATGTTTGGCGCGAACTCAACAAGAGCAGCCATTTGGGATTTTATTTTCAAATGGCAGTGACTGATTAAAGACTAGTGTACGTATTATCTCCGTTTAGAGTCGTAGGCGAAAGATGGTTTATTTTGTTATAAATGTAAAACTTAGTTAATATTGTAGTTTTAGCTGTATTCCGATATAGTGGGTAAGATGTAATGAAAATTTGCCTCAGCGTGGAACATTTTAGAACATTTGCAATTCATACAAACAAGATCTTTTGACCTTTGCTATGAAATTAAAGCTTATAAATACCCTTCATTACACAGAAGTGAGTTTTTATAGTTTATGCTCTCAATGTATATAAAAATACAGCGTCCGTACGTCTGTGGTCACGAAATACGAAATCTGAACGATAGATTAAACTTAAATATTTTTTTTTTACATTTTGTGACAAAAAACTTTGATTTTGTAACAAAGATGACTTTTTGGATCACTTAAATATGGAAAAGTCACGATAATAATTAATAAGAAGTCACGTTAGCCGAGTGGTTGGGTGGTCGAAATTTTGAGTCCAGAGACCTGAGTTTGATCCCCAGGTGGCAGGCTACAAGCCAATGGGTTTTTTTCAAAACCTTAGGTACGAATTATATCGTTGTCTTGGACATTGAGACGGCGACGGGCTCACCACCTTTCACGTTGTCACAAAAATATCTTTAGTGGAAGGTGTGTTGAAGGGACTTAATTGTCTAGACTAGACCTCTGTCTACCCCTGTATTGGGAATGGCGTGAAGATAAATTAATAATATATAAGATTATTATATATTTGGCCATGGTAACCGTTCTTAGTGTCTGAGAAATCATTTGTCGTTATTTTACAATGCTACTATTTTTACTAATTTTAATAAAAGACTGTGCCACAGCTTAGCAGCTAAGGTAACATATACAATGATATGTCAAGGTCATGCAGATATTTCAAAGATCAGACCAGGATATAAAATTATTAGTATTCACTTAATTTTTTCTATTTTTAAATTCCGAAGCAAACAATGGAGTGTTACAAGTTTGTCATGTGCAAAGAGTATGTAATCACTACGTTAATGTGTATTTGTTCTTTATCTGTGGCATCATAGAGTCGGTCGCGTCCAAACGAATGTAAACGACCGATTATTTATATCAACCTATTACGATTTAGTTTTTGCTTGTTTTAAATGAGGTTGATTGTTATAATGTGTATACTACTATTATTATTACAATATTTTACACTTGACCGGTTTTAGTTCAAATACCTATAGATTATATCAATCTTATCATCGTTAAGCGTCGCGGGCGGTAAGTTGTCGCGTCGAGTTATTTAACGCTTGTCGCCAGCTTTGGCGGGTCACAGGGCTTGCTGGTATTTCGCAACTGATTCTAAAGTACGTGGCGAAATCGCTAGTTGTAAACATAAGTAAATTAGCCAACCAGTTGGGGATAATAGACACTGTTTATTACTTCGCTCTGATCTCTTCTTGAAGACTTGTACAACAATTTTATAATTCTTAAGGAGGTTCTTCCACCTAGCAACCTTGACACTCTCGTCGCGAATGTTTCTACTATCTCGTGCTATGTATATGATTATCTATTTCATGTGTATACGACGGTAAATATTAATTGATTTTTTTAAATTATCTTCAATCAAGTTCCTACGGGGTAGACAGAGGTACATACAATGAAGTTATTATTTTGGATAATATTTAAGCTGATGTTGATAAAATATCTGAAAGTTATATTACAAATAAATAGGGTATAAAGCCCTATACATCCTTACTAATGTAATAAATTCGAAATTGATTTTGTTTTGATGTACCGAACAGATGATGTTAATGAGTTTTGGTATAATGAAATTTGGTGTTTTTCTCCGCATAAACTGAAAAGATTCTTTAAAGAGGGCGAAGAAATCAAACTCCTAACTAATTGAGTATCGTAACTTTTTTTAGTTCTATTAGGAAACTCATTTAAATGTTGTTAACTTTAAACTCAATTAACGACAAACCTTCACCGTAGTCTGTCGACATCTCTATTACCATTTAAAAGGTTTCACTTTACGTACCGTTTAAATAAATCGAAGATACTTTAGAAAATTCCGACCTCGCCGGCGGAGCTGTTTTAAGGCGCAGTATTGTGTTAATATATGAATACATATATACATAGATAGGGACAAAATTACATACGTTGCTCTGATCACAAAGTAAGTAGCTAAAGAACGTGTGTTATGGAATCGGAAACAACGAAGATACAATACCGAATAAGTAGGTTTCTACATTAACCCGACGGCGAATCGAACCCAGGCTCCGGAGCTGAAGACACACCATAAAAACTGGTGTGTACTCTATCTTCCACGGAGGTCGTCAAAATAATGATAAGGAAAGAAAAAGAAAAGCCATGTAAAAGTTGATATCAACCACTGAAAGTCTACTGCAATATATAGGCTTCATTCGTATGGGAAGGTTTGCCATAATTGCCACCATTACAATGGATTTGGTGATTGGGTACCAAACACTTCGCGTCTTAGACCGTCATTTGACCGCTGTCTGCTGAATTATGGTCTGGTATTTATATTACAAATAAAAAAGTCATGACAGTCGAGTTGTTCGTGGTCGGAATCCCAGTCAAGAGATCAGAGTTAGATCCGCTGGTGGTAGGTTCTTATCAATGAGTTTTTTTTTTTTCAAAACTTATGTACGAATTATATTAGCTTGGATGTAAAGACGGCGACAGGCTCACCACCGGGTCGAAAGGACTTGATCGCCTGAACCTACGCGTATGTCCAGTATTAGGAATGGAGTGGATTTTTTTTTTGTGAAAAACAACATTGAAGTGTAATAGATATGCATAACATAAGTTTCACGTTATGCGTAGTATTGTGGTTATCAATTGACGCCATGTGGCCTTGAACTTGGTACTGGCTTGAGGCTGACGAACACATCAACTTCTAGACAATCCTCAATTGCTGATGACGCATTGAAAATTACTATAAAAGTACGACTCAGTTGCTATTGTCGAAGACAGACGGACGCGCGTTCGTTGTATGTGAATTCCGGTTAAGAAAACCCAAACGAAAATAATATATGCGCATAATTTATGTCCATCACTTAATACATCTCAATGTTACTACGCCTCAATCTGTTATTACGTTAAATTCGAATGAATTGATACTAGTATTTTTAAAATACTAATTATAAATAAATACATAGGATAAGGACAACATCACATACATTGTTCAAATCCCAAAGAATGCGGCTAAAGCAATTGTGTTATGGAATCGAAAACAAAAAAAGGAACCACAAATACCCAGACATGAGAAGGTGTGGACTGGTGTATGTCCCTCCATCTTATGGGGGGTTGTCCTACACCGCGTTTGCTTGTACGAGTTTGCCACTCAAGACCTTTCTTCCCAAACGGTTGTCAGTTCTACGAGCTATGTGGCCGGCTACCCTGCTACCCTGGGTATGGTTCTCATTATTTTACTGGCTTTTTTGCAAGATTAAGGTGAAAAAGGAGTTAACAGTCCGCCTGATGGTAAGTAGCTACTGCAGCTGTTACACCTGGAAACTATTTCAAAAGGTTACAAATGTGTTGCCAACCCTAAGGACTAACATAGAATACCTCATACCCCGTGATTAAACCGGCTCTCTATACCCTTCAACCCGGATTACTTCAGTTGTCATACTGCTATTTGGCGGCGGAAATGTCAGGAGTGTGGTACTGACCCAGACGACTTTTAGTTAGAAAAGGAGTTTTGCAGAATTAGTAAGCATCTATACCAGCGTCATATATATTAGCTATATATTTCAGAGACAGGATGCAAAATTAACAAACATGTATTGCTAAAGCCATATTCTGCGTATAGTAGTTAATTTTTGCAAGATTTATAATCATTGCCAAACCATTTTCTTTAGATCTTTGTACTTTGCCACGAATCTATTGCTGAAATGAGAGATATGTCAAGTAATATTTTTCAAAAGTTTTAATCAAAGATGGCGCATTTTTAAGACGTCGACCTTTTCACGGTTGATTATGACATTTGAGAAATCAAACACGCGTGACCTTATCTATTGAAATGTAGGTATTTGTTTGATTTTTTATACTTATTACATCACAAAAGTAGTAACTAGAAGCCTGGTCGTAATGTTACGTTGTTTATTTGTCTGCATTGGGAATGATTCAATTACTTTCATACCCCTAGCTGTATGGTAGCTTAGATTAGACCCCTTTAAGGGAAAAACCATGAATTTGCAACGGCACGCAATTGACTACCGATAGATGACGGGATCGCAATCTCGAAATACACCAATCAAAAATTCGATAGACCATTGTCTGGCAGCAGCGTTTAATGTGAGAGTTGTCTGCTAATACAATCGTCAATCTGCTTGCCAAGCGTGACGACTACAGCGAACCCAATCGTATATGAAATATCCTACCTGTAGTTGTCTTTTAGAGACCGTTATGTTTATATTATTTTAATAATATAAAGAAGTTGCGTTTAATAATTGAGTACAAAATAATTTATTAAGTTTTTTCGTTGTATATTTATAAGTTGTCATGATTTACCATATAAATAATACTTGAATAATCTATCAATAAATATATATGATTGGATCTTGGATCGATAATAATTTTGATATATCGATTGAATAAGTATGTAAACTACTCAGATATTCAAATCTATCGTTCAAAAAACGAGTGTTGGGATTGAACAGAACGCAGCAAAGAAGATGAAGAATATGAGTACTGCATAGTACAGATGTATTATATCGATATTGTTAATGTTCACGTGGGAACCGAAACGTAGGCTGTACGAGGGAGGCTGGTGATCATTATGTGATGGCTGATAATCCTTTGAGCCAGGTGGGATCTCAATCTTCAATGAAAGACTACGGACTGCATTATATGAAAGGAGAGGAATAAACAATTGATGATATTAATAATTAGGCCTAACAGGTCCGCCCTTATCGATGATTCGTAGCTTGTATTTAAAACTTAAAAAAAAATTAAATGTACTATAAAGAAAACTCCTAGTATATTCTTACCAGGATAACAGCAGCGTCGTTGTTGTTTACAACTCCATTGATGCATTGTGACTTGGGAACGCACGCGTAACCCTGACCGGAGCAGGTCTGCTGCAGCGCACCGCCGTTTTGACCCTGGAGATTGAAGTTGGAATTCCCTTGGAATAACTCGTCGGTGACAGTTTGTTGCGTCTGATCGAAGTTGAAACCGTTCGTTTTCTGTGTGTTCTGTACTAGGTTGAAGTTGGAACCAGTGTTCGATGCGAAGGGGCTGGGGGATGATCCAGTGTAACCAACACCAGCATTGCCGGCATAAGAAGACTGAGAGCCGGCACCGAAACCGCCTTGGAAACTGCCGCTGCTCTGTCCGGCAACAAAACCTTGGCCAGCTTTGTAACCATTAAGGGAACTGCCGCTGTTTTGCCCTGCGACAAAACCTTGGCCAGCTTGGTATTCATTCAGTGAACTGCCGCTGTTCTGTCCTGCAACAGAACCTTGGCTAGCTTGGTAACCATTCAGTGAACTGCCACTGTTTTGCCCTGCAATAAAACCTTGGCCAGCTTGGTAACCATTCAGTGAACTTCCGCTGTTTTGCCCTGCGACAAAACCTTGGCCAGATTGGTAACCATTCTGTGAACTTCCGCTGTTTTGCCCTGTGACAAAACCTTGGCCAGCTTGGTAACCATTCAGTGAACTACCGCTGTTTTGCCCTGCGACAAAACCTTGGCCAGCTTGGTAACCATTCTGTGAACTTCCGCTGTTTTGCCCTGTGACAAAACCTTGGCCAGCTTGGTAACCATTCAGTGAACTACCGCTGCTTTGCCCAGCAACAAAACCTTGACCATTTGCGAATTTCCCGTTAAGGAATGGATTGTTTGATATGTCGATTCCAGCTCCTTTATTCGATTGGAAGGAGGACGACGTTGATTGGAAGTTCGATTGACTGCCGCCGGCAAATCCATTGGCTTTGGGATTCAAGAATATATTTTTGGATATGTCAAAAGCACCGCCAAATCCAGTTCCGCCGGTGCTGCTCGTATAGCTCGAGCTCGAGGTCTTGCTAACGTAGTTTTCAGATTTAACTGGAATATTCGCATTCAACAATGACAATGGGTTTTCAAGAATTTTACTATCGATTACTCCATTGTTAGTGGCAGCTTTCAAAACACTTTCTCCGCCGAAGGCATTAAGGTTTCCGAATTTGTCAGTCACCTTTCCGTCTTGGAGCTTAATACCGGCGCATCCTTTGGTGCTCGAGCAACCTTCGAAAGACTGCTGCGTATGCACTACTGCACCTGGTACAGATTGCAGCTCTTCAACTATCTCCTTTGCTGATTTGCCGTTCAGATTAAAACCAGCGGGCGCGCATGTTGTGCAGCGCTCTGCTCTCGCCTGAGGCTCCGATTCCTCTGCTTCTACCACTGGCTCTATGCTCTGCGGCAGTCCCTTGACCTCCTCGATGTTCTCTGGGAGAGCGTGTGTCGCGAGGAGTAGGCAAACTGCCACCACTGTTCGTAGCAGTGGCTTCATTATTCTGAAACAAAGAAATTCACATTAGTTCTTATTGTTATTATCTTATGAATATTGCTGCCAATGAGATCATTAACTTTATCTGTATTAAAATAATATAGTAGAACACATTTATTGGAAACTTGTGTATTATAATTAAATATTTAAAAAAGCTCAGCTAGTGATTGTCAACATTAAAGTAAAGATATGCATAAAAACAATAAACTCGTTTTGTATCACCTGGTTGCGTCTTTAACGAAAATAATAAAAATATTAATATTATAGAGAGCATAAATTAAATAAGAGTATGCAAATTAATTAATTAATTTAAAAAAAAACCTTTTAAATTGAAAATGTATTTTTTTTTAAATATGCATGATACCTTAGTATTGCAGATTACAGATACCACCGACAGCATAATTAAGCACATTTGTGATGTTTATTTCTTTTTGCTGACGGTGACTTCGATGAAAGCAAATCTAGTTTCAGCCAAGGTGACTGTGTTTGAAAAACACAACATAATAAAATTAAAACAAATTTTAATTAATGCTTGATTTATGCCAAGATGGAATACGAAAAGAATAGTTAATAATTTTCTCGATTTGTATTCAAATAAATATGTTATTAGTAATTTAGGATCGTAAATACCAGGCTAGAAATAAAATAAGAAACAAACTTAATCGGATTCAAAGATAGCCATTTGTAGTTCAAGGTTGCATAATTTAATATTAAGTGACCAAATGATTTGGACATACATTTTAACGCGAGTGTAATAGGTCTTCATGAATTTAGTTAAAGTTCTTTATGTAGCTGATTATGTGGCTAGAATTAACAAAATTTTGCTTACTTTTAGGCAATACCAAGGAAATTTCTGAATTAAAACTTAAGAATAAAATTGAACTTTAACCCTATTAGCAATTGAGACCATTTTATTTCATTCGTATTTACGCTGTCAGTCTGTCCAAATTTTATAAGTGGAATCCTTTATTGTTTGATGTCTCAGCTATTTGTAAGATTGTGTTGTATTTTTTGTTGTATTTGCAAATGTACAGGTAAATTGTCGAAATCTGTCTTGATCTCTTGAAAAACGTTTCCTAATTTATGTTTAAATCTGTGGTCTGGTCAGTATTATCTTTAGGAGTCTACACTATTTTACCGTCCAAATACAAGGAAAACATGAAATTAAATAATCAAACTATCATTAAATTACACAAGAGGAGGAAACAGATATACAGATAACTTCTTATTCGCATGATTGCTGATTTTTTTTTTTTATTTTTGATGATTGCTATACAGTGTCTAACGTATAGTCTACGTGATGACAGTTATTATTATTTATAAATCAATAAAGTTGTTTTTATTTTTATCAATAAAAATCATAATAAAGATGTATACCCGATTAATAATTTTCTTTACACCTCGAACAGAACATAAAATTAATATTTTTATAATAAGGAACTTCGATCCTATCCGGTATCCCACGACACCATACGTTTTTGTTTAAGATTTGTTTTTATAATTGATTTTTTTTTTTACAATACTTATAAGTTTTTGGTTGAATAACTCGGTGAACACGTAGTGTACACAACGATTTTCGCACTGTTACCTCTAAAGTCCCGAATACGATTCCCTGTCGCGTCAATGTAGAAACTACTTTGCCTCGGGTCTTGATGTTTATGGTAACTTCGTTGTCATCTGTTTCCGATTCCATAAGAAAAGTGCCTGCATTAGCTACTTACTTTCAGATCAGAGCAATGTTTGTGGCGTTATCCTAATCTTATGTATTTATTTATTTATTAATATTAATAATTAACGATAAGTAACAATAGCCGAGTGGTTGGTTAGGCGGAATCTCGAGTCGAGAGACCCGAGTTCGAACCCCAGATGGCAGACTCGTACCAATGGGTTTTACAAAAACTTATGTACGAATAACATCGTTGGCTTGGACATAGAAGTGGCGACGGGCTCTCCACCTTTCACGTTGTCCCGAAAATATCTTCGGTGGAAGGTGGGTCGAAGGGTCTTAATTGAATAAAAAAAGGGACTTAATTGTCTAGACCAGACCTCTGTCTACCCCTGTATTGGGAATTGCGTGAAGATATTTATTTATTTATTTTAATAATTAACAGTAATATGGATCGTGTTTAGTGTGGTTAGTCTGTATATAATAATTATCTATCACGTCATTTATATAAATTCTACATATAGATTTGTTGTACGAAGTCAACACAATTCGCAAGAAATATTCATGTAATCAGGTATTTCATTATTGCTTACACTCCTACATTTGCGTGACCAAATATTGAGATGGAAACATTTTAAACACCTTCATAATTATTGGTAGCATGTACATTTTATATTTAGAGCGTTTATGATTCATACAATTGTGCTAGCCGTTATTTGGCGCCAAGTGCTCGTGGGCGGGAAACGCCATATTGGATAAGACAATTTGACATCTGCATACTCTTGGGTGCCTACATTGCCTAAATCGTTTGGATATAAATTTCAGTTAAATAAAATAAATATTTAATTGATTCTTTGCATGTAGGCAATGCCTAATGGTAGAATGAAGTTGATAAACACGGTCTGCGCGGGATATAAACTACAGTCCCGCAAATATGTTATTTATACACAAAAGTTTTACATGTAATACAAAATAAAAAAATACATACATACACAGGGACAACATCATATACATTGCTCTGATCCCAAAGTAAGTAGCCTAAACACTTGTATTATGGAATCAGAAACAACGAAAGCACCACAAACACCCAGACTCGAAAAAATGTAGAAAAAGTATTTTCTACATAGACCCAACCGGGAATCGAACCGGGGACCTCAGAACTGACGGCACCATGAAAACCGGTCTGTGTGCCTCTCGTCTACGGAGGTCCTCTAATTAAAAAGTATTAAACAAGTATTTCGTTTTGGTGTTAGCGTAAGAACTAACTATCTCCTTTCTTCTTTCTCCATATCAAGCTTACGTATTCTATGTATTCAAGCAACCGTTTTCTAGAAAATCGTTTACCGTTTTTTTTCTTCCCCATCAACCCGTATTTTACTATAAACAGCTTGACAATAATCCAATACAAACAATGTCCAAAATTTCATAATGAGATCCATTTCACGTAACGAATAATATAATTTTGTGATAAGGTTCGGAAAACTAATTGAAAAACTAGCGAGTAGCAGCTAGTACTGATAAAAAAACATATCTAGTATTAATAAAAAAACATATCTTTACGACATATATTACACAATACAGGGGCAGACAGATGTCTAGACAATTAAGTCTTTTCGAACCACCTTTCACCAAACAATCCCGGTCACCCAACCAGGACTTCGTGTATCATCTAACGTGACAATGCGCAGAACACTTGCTCATTTTAACTAACCTTTAGTATTTCTCGTGGCGTAAAAAAATACAAAACGAATATTTGGCATTGATAAAATTACGATAATAATGTCTGTTTTGATTGATTTAACCTTGGAATTAATATAATCCTGTTGCTAAGAGTATCCTAATAAGTATTTATGCGATTTTTATCTGTCAGCCACCTTATTACAAACAGTTTAAATGGGTGTAAGTTGTTCCGAGTTGGTTTAAGATCGCGTGGGTTAACCCAAGGTTACCCGACGAAAGCGATGACATAAAGCAAAAGGTATGAGTAGGCGCCAGGCGGTGCTTGAATTGAAGCCTTTGTTTGTTTCTAACTTGAATTTATTTTACAATAAGCAGTAACGATACAAACATATATCTGATTAAATTCGAATCGTATGCGTTTGTTAAAAATGACCCGACATTCATTCTCTAAAACTAATTTAATAAATTTTCTTTTCAACCAGAAAATAATTTCCCGCTAACTATCTTTTTTTTTTAAATCATTCACTGTAATAAATATGGCAAAACTCCAAACAAAAATCATATTTATCGAGAAACCCTACCCGATATATATATTTTATTTATCTGAGTAGTCTTTATTTGCACAATAAAATGGCGTCCAAAATGGCGACCCTAATGTAGAGGGCATATGTCCTGATGTGGACTTTTGCGGACATTTATTTATGTATTTATTATGTATTAGGGTGGTATTTAAGTAGAGCAAGGACTGGCAAAGTCTAAGGCGTAATGTTTTAAGTAGGTACTGTGATTGCCGAATATATTTAAAATAAATAAATAGATGGGGACAACATCACGTGCATTTCTCTGATCCCAAATTAAGTAGCTAAAGCACTAGTATTATGGAATCAGAGACAACGAACGTATCACAAAAACCCAGATCAGAGACAATGTAGAAAAAAGTAGTTATGTACAGTAAGCGGTCTAGAAATGGAACACGGCACTTCAGTGCCGGCAACATCATGAAATCCACATGATGTCATCCACAGCCAGTCAGTATGTAAATTTATCAAATTTACATAAAACTTGTACCAAGAATGAGATAGAGACAGCAATTAACTATAAAAAGAGTGTCTATGGCTGATAGATTTTAAAACACGACTAAAAACTTAATGTTACACCTCTTGGGATACTGGTATTAAGTAGCCAATACATTTGTTTGTATCTTCATCATTTACGTAACTAAGCCGGTATTTAAAAATTTAGCTAGAGGTTGCATGTGACGTCGGATACTGTAGAAGTTGTTTTGTATGCAATACTTCTTTCACACGTTTTTATTATTAAGTCACGATATAAATGGAGAGGGGAGGTTGGCGAGAGAAATGTCTAGATTGAAACACCTACTAGAGTAGCACTGGCGTTCAAAAACGAAATGAAAAAAATTCAGTTCGTAAAATTTCATTATACAAAACGTAAACTATTCACGTAATCTAAAATAATTCTAATTTAAAAGTAAAAAAAATTAAAAGTTACAATAGCCGATTAGTTGGGTTGTCGGAATTTCGAGTCAAGAGACCCGAGTTCGATTCCCAGGTGGCAGGCTCGAACTATATCGTTGGCGTGGAAGTTAAGACGGCGACGAGCTCACCACCTGTCACGTTGTCCCGAAAAAATCTTCGGTGGAAAATGGGTCGAAGGGATTTAATTGTCAAGACTAGATTAAAGTGTACCTCTGTATTGGGAATTGCGTGAAGATATTTATTATTTAAAATAATCCAGTAAATATTAATTATTTTTCTGTCTCATTCTAATTAATTTTCATCCATTTCCATCTCGTAGTAAGTGGATACCGCAGCGTATAAGTCCTGCAAGCAATTTCAAAAGGTATATTGACTAAAAAAGAAAAGTTAAAGGTCTCGTGTAATAATAAAATAATTTTATAAGTGCTTATAAAAACCTTGGCATTTAGTTGAATTTTCTCATAAACAAATATTATTTTAGGCTTACACGTAATAGAGAATGCAGCTTTAATAATAGTGAAGTGCAAATAAAATTTTTGAAGGACTTTTGCCAGCACATTGCGTATTTAATTGTATAGTTGTTAGTGATTAATTTTTAAAATATAAATTTGGATAAATGAAGTTTAAAAAATGTAAAATGTCTGACAAACTCTGCGGAACCAGTGTTTGACATGCCATTCCATTCATTCACATTCCATTTATATACTTTAATTATTTTTATATAGAAATCCGCAGCCTTTGATTCCCTTGCGTGACTGCTCGCAACTTGGGTTGTATTTAAGAAAAATTGTATTTTTTTATGGAACTAGGATGAAAAACGAGTTAACTGACACTAGAGGTTACTAAAACTGTCCCTGATGGTACACGACTACTGAAAAGGACATTGTCAAGATGTTTGCCTAGTACAGGAATTGCGTAAAGACATAGAAAGATAATCACATCCACAGTTTACATAAATATAAGTAAACTTAAATTTTCGATACCTGAAAAATTATACGTATTATTTTATCGCGTAGCTATAAGCCCATCACTAGCGGAATATTGGAATTTCATTGAACAGAAACATGTTTATTATAAATTGGAAAAGCGATGTGCAGATGCAATTCGCTTCTTTTTTACGCAACGCAAGGCTAGTGTTGTTCGATTATGGATAATTATCGATTAATATATTTTGGCAATTATTGCTTAATGTGACCTTTAGTGCAGCGTGGATTCTAATTAATATGTACAATAATTTTGATTATTTAATGTGGCCAATGTCAATATAGCTCAGGAAACAAAAGAAGATGATAAAGTTTATGTCTTTGTTTAACTAAAGAAATTTAAAAATAATAAAAATAAATAAATATAAATATCTTCACGCAATTCCCATTACAGGGGTAGACATAGTTCTAGTCTAGATACTTAAGTCCCGTCGACTCACCTTCCACCGAAGATATTTTCGGGACAACGTGACAGGTGGTAACAGGACAGCCCGAAAGAAAGAGAGAAAAAAAGAAATTTAAAAAGTTAAAAAAAATATCTTCACGCTATGCCCACTACTGGGGTTAACAAGAGGTTTAAACAATTTAGCCCTTTCGACACACTTTCCACCGAATACATTTTTAACTCCAATGTGACTGGCAGTGAGCCCGTCGCCGTTTCTATGTCCAAGCCAACGGTAATCGTACATAATTTTTTCCAAAAAAATTCCATTGGTACGAGCCTGCCGCCTGAGGATCGAAATGACTCTTGACTCGAATTCCGATCACCCATTCACTCGGCCATCGCGACTTATTATGTATCTATGTATTAATAATCAAATATGTTTATATTACGAAAACTTTTGAATTAAATCAATAGTTTTATTTGACCATAACCTACAATATTATTTGCATTAATTACCTGTCAGTTAGTAAAACAAAAACGATTATTTAAATCGTACATCTCGTTAGTATGTACGAATTTTAAACTATTATGTATAATTAAATCGTCACACAATCGCACAATTCTCAATATTTATGTTTTTGCATTAATTAAGTGTAGTGTAAAAACAAGTTTTTTTAATTGTTAATATTTTATACAATTGCAGGAATAGACGAGTTTTTACCTGAAGACGATTATCATACCTGTTTCACTGAGACTACTCATCAGTAAGGGAGGGTTTGCCACAACCGCCACGCTTGACGAGCGGATTGGCGATCACAGTACTAAACACCACGTACCTTAGCTGCGCCGGCCATCGTTCGGTTGAATTTTGTTAAGCTAATTTACAAGATGTTTATACTGCCACTCATCGATTTATTTTTATTCATTTTATTTTTTTATTTATATTCTTACGCCGATACCGTACTATTTTACTAGGACTAAATTTGATTAAAAAGTTAATTGTTTATTTATAGCTTTTATAATATAGTTTTTATGATTTTAAAATTGAAGGTACACGTACAAAGGTTAAAATTATTTATGTTTTTATTTGTCCTCACGTATTTTTCAATACTGAGGTAATCTAAAGGAAGTGAGCGTGTAAATAAGCTATAAGAGATTCAGCTGAGTACTACTTATCATTTTCTCGTCTTATAATAAATGTCGGCCTGACATTTTTTAACCTAATTTAAAATTATAAATTACAAATTCTAACCAATAGGTACTGTTGGTTAATTTTTTACAAGCATACGAGTATATGTCGCAAATTTATATTTTTATTGCTTATTACTGCAGGTGACCGTATCCAGCCTTCATCAATACCCAATCTTGGACGTTAGCTGCATTACGTCATCTGAGGTAATGTTTTACATCCATCGCATACCTAGAGTCATGTCAGGTTGAAAGTACGTAAGTATACAGATAACGTGAATGTCAATGTCTCAGGTTCATTTCTATATTAGATGTGATATCATCGGGGCTTTAACAGCCTTCATAGTTCAAGGGCCATGCAATTTATTTCGATGTAAGTTATTGGTTTTGATAATGGCATAATAACCATTTTATACTATGACAACCGTCGTGGACGACTGGCATACCGGTTATTCATAGTGTCGCAAAAGACAGAGAAAAATTATAATAATTTTCATTTTATGTTAGTACCGTATATACAATCATTTAGTGAGTTAATTTGTAATCTGGAACAGACACTTCAATTTTATTTTTAGGTACAGGTGGTATACATCGTTCAAGCGATGACGTCAAAATTTTTGTTATTAAATAAATAATTAAGAAATAAAAAATCGACATTTATTCTATATCCTACGTTGAACTTTTTGAGGCAGTTTTGTAGTGTATGAAATAAATGCATCTGCAATCGATTATAGATAACTCCAAGAAGTTCCCAAGACGCTTTTCAGGCAAAATTGTTATAAACAATTATAAAACATTAAACATTAAACTTTAAAAAACTAACCTAATACATATTTTTTGAGTTGTTAACGCCTAGAGGATATATATAACCTTTGCCTTACGCACGTAGTTTTTTTTATAAAAGGTATGACAATGAGTTATGACTAGAACCCACCTCTCCTCACCCTTGCCCACCTCTAGTCTTTATAAAAAATAAATATAAATATCTTCACGCAATTCCCAATACAGGGGTAGACAGAGGTCTAGTCTAGACAATTAAGTCCCTTTGATCCACCTTCCGCCAAAGATATTTCGGGACAACGTGACATGTGGTGAGTCCGTCGCCGTCTTTATGTCTAAGCCAACCATATAATTCGTACATAAGTTTTTTAAAACCCATTGGTACGAGCCTGCCAACTGGGGATCGAACTCGGGTATATCGACTCGAAATTCCGACCACCCTACAACTCGGCTATGGTGACATATCTATCTAGTTTTTCGTAACTAAATATTTTGATAATGATTACGTGCTTGGTAATTAGCGAGATCCGTGTCAGAATTCGTCTGGCAGTATAGCCTCTATGTATGCAAATAAGATTTGATCAACTATTGATTTAATAAAACAATCCGTGACTCAATCTATTTAATTTTATTTCACAACCATGAAACGTTAACAATAAATTAATTATTATTCTTTCATTTATCATATGAAATGATTTACGAGAGATAGAAATCTGAACAAATTTGTCGCATTCAAAAGCGTCAGTACACTCAGCTATCATGACTTTTACATGATAGCTGAGTGTTCTGGATCTCTGAATTGAATTTCTTTCGAAATTCGAATCCAGAGATCCGAGTTCAATCCCCAGCAGGCAGGCTCGTACATATGTGTTTTTTTATCGTTGGCTTGAACATAAAGACGGCGACAGCCTCACCACCTGTCACGTTGTCCCGAAAATATCTTCGTTGGAAGAAGGGTCAAAGGGACTTAATTGTCTAGACTAGACCTCTGTCTACCCCTGTATTGGGAATTGTGTGAAGATATTTTTTTATTACATCTGTCCCAGTAATGGGAATAACGTGAAGATCAATACGTACGTAGCCTGAGTGCTTAAAACGCAGACTGCTAAGCATAACGTCGCAGGTTCAGGCCCGACGTGCAGCTATTGTTGTATTGTTGTATGCTATTGCAGCTATGCTTGTGTTAGGAATAGTTCCTGACACAAGCATTGCAGCTTAGTTGAAGTGTTTAACAGGAATACTAGGAATATTATTTGGCATTGCTAGTATTTATTTTAAAAAGTTGCTATCATGTCTAATTAATTAAATCAAAATGGCCGCCCATAACATCTTAATTATTATTGTTAGAACACACCTTTCAGAAATCGTTTAGAAGGACCTCAACTTTCAAATTTCGCAAATACGGGGCAATTTCATAAGATAATTTATATTAATATGAATATATTCGCAAATTCGACCCCCGGGTCGAGCCAATCATTTATTCAACAGCGTTATGTTGTAAGTGTTCGTGATGGGCCCCAATTTCGTTATTTCTAGGTTATCTAACGATTTATTTTGAATTTATTAAATTCAGAATGTGAAATATGTCGGTTCATTTACAAATCGAATGTCGATAGAAGCTTTTTCTTATCTTCACGCATTGCCCAATAGGGGAAGCCAGTTCTCTAGACAATTTAGTCCTTTCGACCTACATTTCACGTGCTGATTTTGGGACAAACTTTCAGGTGATGAGCCTGTCGCTGTCTTTATGTCGCCAGCTCTGAGATCCAGGGTTGTATTCCCGACCGGTCAATGTACAAATCCACTTTTTCTATATTGTGATGTAGAAAAAGTATATTTGAGAAAAAGTATATGTAATTGTACTCGGATCTGGGTGTTTCATGTTCCATAATACAAGTGCTTCAGCTTCTTACTTTGGAATCAGAGCAATATATGAGATATTGTTCCTATCTACCTAATTATTTATTTATTATTTAAAAAAAACATGTACACAGCTATATGAACAAATTTACAATTACTTGCTTAATTACTTCAATTAAACAGTGTTATTCGATACAATATTATATTTATTTATTTATCTTCACGCACAATCCCTGACGGGGTAGCCAGAGAGAACAGATCGTCAAGTATCACGATACAATATTGATCTCTGAGAAAACCTATCAAATACAAATTCCTTTAAAAATAAACGTTTTGTGCTAACCAAATTCTGTTACTCCGGTACTATTACAAAATAAAATAAATAAATATTTTTGACATCTTAATTAAAAAGCAACATAATAAAATATGACACGTGGTTATGCCATAAATGGATAACGGAATGCCACCGAAACGAATTCTAAAAAAGAATCGCATAAATGATTGATAGCACACCGAAATATAATGAAAATCGAATGTAAATGTAGAAATTCTCATAAAATTAATCGATGTTAGACTTATTCGGTAGTATCGAGTTCTAATAATTCTAATATAGGTTCTAAATAATTAACATATCTAACATAGACAGGCGCCAACAAAGGACAATGAATGCGGATCCATTAAGAATCGTTACGAGATGATTATATTCACGCCTTTTAGGTAAAACGTATCGTTCACATGATGACCTCGTAACTAAGTATTAGAATTAGTAGATCTTACAGCTCACTTTGTAGTGCTGACTATTAGTCCATGGGCTTTTGAGAAAAAAAAGATTTATACATGTGTCACCCACGAGGCCTAACAAGCAAGGAATCTTCACGCCAATTCCCATACTGGGGTAGATAGTCTGGACATTAAAAACCTTTCCAACCTTGTTCCACCTGGTGGTGACTCTATCGCTGTCTTAATGTATAAGCTAATAGTAAAATTTACTTTACATACATACATATTTACATAGTTAAATATTCATAAATAGATATAAACATCTATAACTCGAGAACAAACACTTAAATTCATAACGCAAATGTTTTCTTCCAGCGAGAATCGAGCTCGCTGAACAAGCTGAGTGCGATTAGTGGTTATGATGTGTAAAAAAAGATGACCCTTCAAGGACATGACCTGAGCGGGAATCAAACTGGAGGTTTGATGTAGGACTTAAGACCGTTAAACGTTATTTTTACTAGCTAAATCAATTCAGTTTACAGTCATAAAATATGTGTTCGTTTTTTTTTAATTCATAACATCGTTAACCTATAAAATCTTTTATTAAATTTATTTTTTCAATGGAACGTAACATGTTTTTCGCATATCATTAAATAATAATCAATTTTGACCATTTTTCTTATTTATGTCTATAACGTTTGTAACAAAGCTGCTCTTGGCAACTAAACAGGTTTAAGCAAGCGACAAAAACTTTCCATTATTAAACATAATATCTTCATGTCATTGCAACACTGGGGTAGACAGAGGTCCTCACAATTCAGCCTTTTCGACCAACCTTCCACCGAAACTATTTTTAGGACAACGTGACAGGTGGTGAGCCCGTCTCCACTCGTCGCACATCTTTATGTCGAAGCCAACAATATAAATCGTCAATAAGTTTAAAAAAAACCTATTGGAACGAGCCTACCTGGGTATTGAACTCGGGTCTCTTGACTCGAATTTCGATCACCTTACCACTCGCCTTTCGTGACAAATGTTCGTTATTCAAGACATCAAAGCTTCTGTCGCTTTACTAATAAACACTGAGAAGAATGCATACTAGTACACAGCAGGAAAAATGGAAATTCGGTGTGATTTGCAATAATTGCAAAGCTTGGCTTTCAGATTGACAATGGCGACGCATACATATTATATTATGTATTATTATTATGAATCTTTGTATATATTATGTATTGTAATTGGCATTTAAAAATAAAATTAAAATTAATATATATTTTTATTCTTACGAAATTTTTCCATTCTGGGTTAAGCAGAGAATCTGGAATAATTAATAATATATTTTAAATTTCCTTTTACATTTTAAATATGGTTTGCGCGCCAGCAAATAATGAGTGTTATGGATATTAATTACGATAACATCTCTGTACCTCCACATTAGACCCGTGGTTATGTCTAGTATTTTTCAATACAGTTATCCTGCCATCTTTGCCATTAATATTCAAGGCTGTGTTATTTGACTTTTACTCTTCTTACGGGAATAAAGTGAGTGGTAAAGGTATGGTAGTAGGCCGTATCCATATGTCAAGAGTCCCTTTTTTTTAATATTTGTATAAGTTGATATTTTAATTAATTAATTAATTTTAATATTTGATGTTTAATTTTTTTTTTGTTTGCCACTTAACAACTAAGTTAGATGTAGATATCTACATCACAGCTTAGTTTCATTTATTACTGCGCATCTTACGAGTATTTTTATCTTTACAAATTTGCTCAATACTGGGGTAGAAAGAGATCTAGACAACTAAGCCCTTATGATCCACCTTTCAACAAAGTTTTTTGGGATAATGAGGAACGTGGTGAGAGTATAGCCGTCTTATTGTCCAAGCCAATAGTACAATATAACATCCATGACAAACATTCGTCACACAGTTGTTGTCACTAGCAGGATTCGAATCAGCAACCTTTAGCTTTACCACCAACCAGACCTTCGTGATTGGCATTTCAATGATTTTATTTTAACGTAACACTCCTTTAAAATATTATCCATGGCCAATTACCTATGGCCATTCGATATCGACACTAAGCATCAAATTTGGCGCATCACTAGAGATCCGGTTAGTGCGTCCTTTCGCAACCAGGTTTTGAAAGTTCACACTTTTACGCATTTAGCATCTGCCACTTTGTCTGCTATCAGATGTTTAAGAAACAATAAAATAAAGGCCAACCGCAGACTTTAGAAGATCTATAAACTTGTGAAAATTTAAATTGTATTTTTACCAATTATTATAACAATACTAGACTAACGTTCGCGATTTTGTCTATGTGCAACATTACGCCATTTTATCCCAATATTTAGAGTAGCCAATATTATTCCGTAGATCTAGAATAAAATGTGTACATAATGTGTAGCAGATGAGACAATAATTATAAATATAAATTGAAATAAGCATAAAAATGTCCGTAATCGAATAACATCATACTTTAATAGTGATTGATAAACAGTTTCATTGTGGCGCGGCTACAAAGACATTTCTTAGTTGAATTCTAAGAATAATAACTATTTATTATTTTAATGGATCTGTAAAATTACTCAACTGTAATAATAACTTAATTTGAGAAATTATTTCTCAAGTCATCAGGATGTTCAATAAGAAAAAGAATTTCATAAGTTTATAATAATTTTATATCACAGCGTAGACTTCCAGTCATTAAATATTTCCTTATCATAGAAGTTCATAGAATTGGGAAAAAAATATCTTCAAGCAATTCCCAATACAGCGGTAGCCAGAGGTCTAGTCAATTAAGTCCCTTTGACCCACCTTCCACCGAAGATATTTTCGAGATAACGTGACAAGTGGTGAGCCCGTCGCCGTCTTTACGCCCAAGCCAACGATATGAAACGTACATAGGTTTTTGGAAAAACCCATAGGTTATTCCAAAAGCCTAGGCTGCCACCTAGGGATCAAACTCGGGTCTCTCGACTCGAAATTCCGACCCAACCACTTGGCTATCGTGACTTTTTAAAACGTGTACGCGTTAAGTGTTAAACCGCGGGCAAAGCCGCGGGAGACAGCTAGTTGTTTAATAACAACTTTATAATGATGAATTTCCGCAAAGTATCGCAAAGCCTATTATCAAACCTTAAATTGGGAGTAACGATTAGTGAGTTAGCACACATAGGGATAGCTAGGATAGGATAGCGCTCTAAGCGTCCTACAATCGCCTAACAGGACTCTCTCGGCTATGCTCAGGCTATCGTGTCTTTTTAAAAAAAAAACTGACTAAAGTGCCAACACTATACGGGCCAAAACTAAGTAGTTCGGTAAAAGCGAGTAAATGAAAAACTTAATTACACACATCGTCTCAACCTTGTTAGATCAGAGGTCATGTCGTTTTCTTCGTACGCGAAACAGAGGTTCATTTCTGGGTAATGGTTAAACACTCATGACTTGAATACATTAATAATCATCATAAAAATGTTCGTTCTTTGTGGGATTTCAAACCACAACCCTTAGCTTCTAAGGCAGATTCACTATCAACTACGCTATCGGATTTACGGTTTTATTTTTGGAGTCTAACACAACTGTTGAATCCCTTAAGTGTAATCTCAAGAATATAATTAAAAAAGTTACGTGTCGTCAAACCGGATGTCAACCGCGCGAAGGCTCACTAAGTTATATGCCATATAAGGAGCACGGTATGACCTACTGACGTGGCGCTCGCAGAGTATGTGGCATAACGCACGTGCAAATTCCTACCCTACCGTTTAATAGGTGAATGACTGTCGAGTGTTTGTAGCAAGATTCGACCGCACCTTTGTTCATGTTCAGGTACTATTAGGATAAAATAAATAAATATCTTCACGCAATTCCCAATACAAGGGTAAACAGAGGTCTAGTCTAGACAATTAAGTCCCTTCGACCCACCTTCCACCGAAGGTATTTTCGGGACAACGTGACAGGTGAATTGATGTCCAAGCCAACGATATAGTTCGTACATAAGTTTTTGAAAAACGCATTGGTACGCGCCTGCCACCTGGGGATCGAACTCGGGTCTCTCGACTCGAAATTCCGACCACCCAACCACTCGGCTATCGTGACTTTATGTACTATTAGGAACAGGCTAAAATTTAGAATTGTGTATAATATTTTACTTTTACCGTGTTATAGTTTCAAGGATCAATTCAATCATTAACGAAGTAACATACATTATATACATTGTATTTTTTTTTCTATTAATAAATAGAGACAAAGTGATATTAATTGCTCTGATCTCAAAGTAGCTAAAGCACTTGTGTTATGAAATCAGAAACAACGTAGGCACCAATAATGCCCTTGTGAGTGTTAGTGGCGCAACAATTTTTCCGTACTGCCCAGACAATATAGGATTTTTTTTCCTGCATCGACTCGTCCCGTCCGGGAAACGAACCCGAGATCTCGTAGCTCGTCGGTCGTAGCGACCCATTGAAAATTGATGCGTTCGCCACTCGACCTTGATATTAATATGTGTTTACATTTACTTGTAATAATATGTTTTTTGTTATATGTATATTTACTCGTAAATATATAAGTAAGTATATTGTACCGTTGGCTTGGATACTAAGAAGGCAATATCGATGAAGGGTGTGTTAAAAGGTCTTAAATGTCTAGACCTCTATCTACACCAGTGTTGAATATATGCGTAAAGATTATTACTATTATTTTGATAACATTTCAATATTTACAGTAGCATAGCTTGGTACGCGTAACATGTAGTCACCTCAAAATCCCCCGGCCAGTTTTCTACCATCTGTCTCATTGTTTCTCATTTGCATATCCCCCGCTGGAGATTGGAGATGTCCGGGTGACGTCATTCGCGTGTCCATGTCGTAACGGCCATCTTTTTAGTTAAATAACAATCCGGATCGTCGTGTTTATTATCGTGTATTATACAATGTGCACGTCGCGGCGCGGCGGTGCGAGCCGTTTGTCACGTGATATAATTGAAGTTCGATTCCGAGCCGATAAGTATTCTGCTGCCGAAAATAACTAACCTCTAAATTTTTGTGTGTTCGTTAAAAATTGGCGGACGTCAAAATAATTGATGCGTTTCATATTTACGTAATAGCGAAAAGAATACTAAATATCCTCACGCATATTCCCTATACTGTGGTAGTCAGCGGTGTATACAATTAAGTCCTTTCCACTCACTTTTCACTCAAGTCTATTTAAGACAACGTGACAGGTGGTGAACCAATTACCGTAATTATAAGTTGTTTTATATTTATCTTAATCATTTAAGTGAACTCCGCGAACCCCTACTGGAGTAGCGTGGCGGAGGTTCTCGTTTTCTATCTCTCTCATAGAATGTTTGAGAAAAGAGCAGACCCAAATGTAGGCATTAACAAACAAGTTTACCATTGCTTTATTTTACTTTATTACCTTTATTCAGTTTATTATTATCAGCTGCTCAATGTGCTTAATAGGCTATAATCTACATCGGCCGGTGGACGTCGTTAATTTACCCATTAGCATACATTTTATTACACATAACATTTATTCAATTACTTATTTTTATTCTGATAAGTAAATTTGGTGATAAATATAAGAATGTTTATTATATATTTTTATATTTAACAGCAAATATACTTATCAGAATCAATCCTCCTTTTTTCTTTAACAAAAACTCCATTGGTACAATCTTCTAAAATCATACAACTGTAATATCTAGATTTAATACAATAAAAATAGTTCAATTTTATAAACTAGTTAACATAGCCGACTTTCAAATTTTGTAGATAAAAACGATAATTCTTCTATTTTGGATTCAATTAATCAGCTATTGTACCTGACTTTACCCGGGTTGAAATCAAATGAAAGAGCCAGAGGAAATAAATTAATTCCATCTTTTTCCTCGTTTAGAGATAACGTTGCTAACCATTTGAGAAAAAAGTCGCCACTAATCTCTATTCAATGTTTAGAGAATTATTGGAGGCAATATGTTTACATGTAAATGGGAATAATGTATATGAATTTGATAGAGACACGCATCATAACATTACCTAAATGAAACATTACTTTATATTTTCAACAATATCGACGTCGATTATGATTCGAACTCAGGATCTGATAAATATAATGTAACTATGCCAAGAAGTAGTACTTGCTGAGTATAAAAAAATTGCGATGTGTTTTAAGTAAATTGTAGCTTCGCACCACAAATAGTTTAATATTACTTTAAATTTCAAAAAGTTTATAAGTCGAATATTAGTTTATTATTTTAACTTCTTATTAGAAGATTCTATTGAATGAGTATGACAGACATAAAAAATGAAACGCTGTAAGAATATTAAATTTTCTAGAATTAGCTTTTAGTTAAACTACACAAATATAAATAAAAAAATCAATAGTGCAAGTCAGAGATAGATTTTTTTAACATAACTTAAAGATGTCAAGTAAAAAGATTAAATATTAAATATTACATAATGTATTTAATTTTAAATTTTAAGTGTCACTTACATCTCGTTGTGCCTGTCGGCAATGTATTGTTAATGAGACGTCAAGTAGGGTTTTGAATTGTCAACATGGAGTAATGCTAAAGTAAATAATGTACGTCGTTGTTACAATCATCCTTAAGTTTTGATAAAAAAACTGAGTTAAATTAAAAATATATAATAAAATTGTTAAATAAAAAACTCTGAATAGGAAAATACTAACTGTTTCATGCAAAAAATTCCAATTAAATTTTTTATTATAAATCCGCAAATGATTTCTAAATATTAGGTTAAATCTGAAACATTATATAATTTACCCTATACAAATTTGGCACTAACGAAATATTTCATTGTAAAGACTTCAACGAAAACCGTCAATTTGTCACGATTTTTTTATTTTGTATAAAATTTTATACTGCCTATTTGATGAAAGAATCTTTTCCATTATTATATTACTACAAAAAAAAAACTTTATTTAACTAGTTGTATTTTAATACAACATAAAATAGATAATAAAAATTTTCACTAAACGACGATACCGTAAACAACATTTTACATTGCACCTCCCCAAACGACAAAGCAAAAAATTAAAAAATATTCAACTCACAGTGAATCTTACAATAGCTCCGTGTCCCCAACCACTCCACACTGTAAAACACAACACACTGAAACCGCCTTAGTGTTGATGTCAATATTTAAAACGTCCGATGACACAACGCCTCCCCTCGTGTGCCGATCGCCAGCACTTCAGTTCGATACGACGATCTGCTGCGTCGCCTGCACGCTTTTATACAAACGTTGATGAAACGCCGGCTGACCTTTCCATGGTGACGTTTTTCAACTTACACTATGCAGTCCAGATTTGTTGGAAATAGGCCTAAGCGGAAAAACCGAGATTAACCTAATGACGCTGCTTTAGTAAGACTCTGTTAATTAGAAATAGGACGCTACGAGTTATGTAAAAAGTAATACATAGACAGACGGATACAAAAATGTCACGATAGCCGAGTGGTTGGGTGAATTAGAGTCAAGAGACCCAAGGTCGATCCCCAAGGCACATACCAAAAGGATTTAAAAAGAAACTTATATACGGTTTATATCATTGGCTTAGACATAAAAATGGCGACAGGCTCACCACTTGATAGGTGGTCCGTTGTCCCAAAAATGTCTTCGGTGGAAGGTGGGTCGAAAGGACTTAATTATCTAGATCTCTTGTCTGCCCCTGTATTGTGTGAAAATATTTCATATATATTTATATTTTTATATATAAAAACATCTAAGGTATCACAAACAAGGAGACCCGAGAAAATGTTTTCTATATTGACGCGACCGGGAATCGGACCCGTGACCTCAGAGCTGAAAACGGATATGTAAGTCACTCATTCACGGAAGTCATTAGGAATAAATGATAAGACTTAGCAGTAGATTTAAATGTTTTTAATTTAATTTTAAATAAGGCCATAAGTTTCGATGAAGTTACGGCTTAAGTATAAACCATCCCTTTACTCGTCGTGGGTGTCTTAAGAGGCGCTTAAGGACATCGCCTTGAAAATACAATTGGCGGACAGATGGGGGGATACATCTCGAAATATACCGGACCAAAGCTCACAAATATGTGACAGGCAGCAGCGGCTAAGGTGAAGTTATGATGGTAACGATGAAGCCATATGAGGACAATGGAGTTTGATGGAGCATCAAGAAGATTTTGCATCAGACTTATCCAGATAAAATAACATGAATAAAATAAATAAATATCTTCACACAATTCCCAATACAGGGGTAGACAGAGGTCTAGTCTAGACAATTAAGTCCCTTTGAGTCCCTAGTCTAGGCAAATAACGTAACGTAAAAAATAAGGGCCTGTTATAATCAACTTGTCGACATAGGACTCTCCTGTGGGAGGTTTCTCCATAATCGCCGAGATCGTCAAGCGGATTGGCGATCGCAGACATAATACACCTTACATGCTGCTGCACCTTACCGGCGTGTTTATTTTGTTATCCCCTATCTGTCGGTAGTCATTGGCATTGTTAAGGCTTCTCTCTACGTCATCGCCAACGATACACACGTTAAAAAATGGTGTAGCATATTTTTAAGGCGTATCGCCTTAGAGAAGAACCATCACGCGAACAAACTACATTCTTATCCAGTACTGCAGAGAAACAATAGTATTGTTGTTATACTGTATACGTTGGAGGAAAGAACGCAACTCAAAACTGGCTCGAGATGAAAGCAGCTGTTCTAGGGTTGCCGTCACACAACCACATGGATGTTAAGAAATAAATATCTTCACGCCATTCTCAATACACGGGGTAGACAGAGGTCTACACGATTAAGTCATTTCGACCTGCCTTCCACCGAAGATATTTTTGAGACAACTTGACAGGTGGTGAGCCCGTCGCCGTCTTAATGTCATAGCTAAAAACATAACTCGTACATAAGTTTTTGAAAAACCCCAACGCTACGAGCCTGCCACCTGGGAATCGAACTCGGGTCTCTTTAATTTAGTGAAACTTGAATTCCGACCACCCAACCACTCAACCACAAAAGAGGATACCTACGGAGTTTCTTTCGCCTGTTTCTTCTCCGTTAGAGGAACCTCATTACGAAACGGTGGTAGATTAAAAATGACTATTGATAAACGAATCTATGTTCTTATGTCGATGAATAAATGATTTGATTTGATTTGATTTGAAAGCATATATAAACAAAACAACATCGAGATAAAGTCGAGTAAAGAACAAAACTGAAATCTTATTTTATCATCAACCAATTTCCCAAGCTGGCGTAGGCAGAGACTTTAAAATGGGTCAAAGTACTGACGTACTTTGACCCATTTTAAAGCTTCTCTTCTCTAAGCTTATTTTGGGCAACATAACAGGTGGTCACCCTATCGTCATCATATATAAAAAGTAATCAAATAAATTCATATTAAGGAATATTTTCAAATGTCAATTCTTAATTATAATTGATAAGAACGTTTTGTATATTGTTTAAATAGAAAAACGTGAATTGATAGTTTTTTTTTTATTGTAAATTATTATTGTTGAAGGTGAAAACTGTTAAATAAAATTACAAATCCGGTTGAAGAAATTAAATTTGTATGTTTAAACATTATTACAGAGCGATATATTGTATTTTAAACCACACGGTTTAAAATATAATACATCGCTCTGTAATAAGATGATTAATAAATAACTGTTTAATATATAAATACGTACATATATACAAAGATAAAGACAACATCACATAAATTGCTCTGTAACGAAGATACCACAAATATCTGGACCCCAGAAATTGTAGGAGTCGAACTTGAATCTCCTGATTTTAACTCTGACTATCCTACCTCTTTGCTACCGTGGTATTTTTTAGCATGAACTCCAGGTAATACACGAGAAAGAAATTGATTTATTTATAAATAGCCGAGGTGAAATTAATGAGAATTTTGCGGGAAGGCGATGGATGCAGGTGGCTGGGGACCGTTCTTTGTGGAAAGCTTTGGGGAGGCCTGTGTTCAGCAGTGGACTCTCGATAGGCTGTAAAAAAGGAGAAGGGGAGGTGGCTTAAGAATAAATCACACCTACAACAATGCTACACCAAAACGGTGGACATAACACCATAGAAGTACCCCTTTTCTTCCACTAGGTGTCGTAAAAAGCAACTAAGGGAAAGGCCTCGACAATATCAATAGCAAGTGACTAATGGCGGGAAACCATCTCAAAAACACCAGAGGTGATTTAAGCGTTTCATGTGCAAGGTGTAAAGTAATACGATCGCAAATACGATTTCCGAGCGTGGCGTTACTGGCAAGGCGATACTCCCAGGAGAGTTGGCTCTGTCCAGCAGTGGACATAACAGTATTATTGTTATACCGTTGCGTATGTATGTATAGATAATACTGTCGGGACCCATCACACAGACGTCATCGCCAACACATCGCCTATGAATGAACGATGTTTGATATATACAAAACAAACAGACAACCATATACAATCACGATTGCCGCTTGATGATTGGTCGGAATTCGAGTCAAAAGACCCGAGCTCGATCTCCAGGAGGTAGGCATGTATTCCATTGCTTTCAAAACTTATGTACGATTTATATTGTTGTCTTTGAGCATAAAGACCGCGACCGGTTCACCACCGGAGACGTTCCAAAATAAGCTCCGGTGATATGTGGGTTGAAAAGCCTAATTTGTCTAGATCTCTGACTACTTCTGTATTGGAAGATGCGTGATGATTAAAAAAACATTTAAATCATCATAATAACGGCCTGTAAAAGTGTAAAACATAGGATTCTCCCGTATGGGAGGTTTTGCAAATTCAAATCGCCAAGTGAAAGAAAAGTGTAAATTGCTAAGAAATTCCAATAACCCAACTACTTCGCTATCGTGACTCAATTGGGAATGAATCATGTCACAGTAATATTATAAATACGAAATTAAATTTGTATGTTTATTACATGGTAACGCCTCAACCAACGCCAACAACAGATAGCTACATAATACACATCGGTTTTCATACCTTCGCCAGCTGTAAGGTTACAGGGTTCGATTTCCAGTGGTATCAATCTAGAAAACATTTTTCCTACGTTTATCTAAGCTCTGGGTGTCTGTGGTAACTTCGTTGTTTCTGATTGCATATTACAAGTGATAAAGCTGCTTACTTTGGGATCAGAGCAATGTATGTCATGTTGTCCATATCTATATATGTACGTATTTATTTATTTATCAGCTAGTGAAATAGGCTTCATTTTTTATTGGAGATATCTATTAAAATTACATAAATGCAACTGAAGCTTTCAATTTCAAATTTCAAAGTCAAATTTCTTTACAAAGACAGTTGACGTGCCCTGCGATTTTTACACGCTAAAGTGCACGTGTAAAAATCGCAATAAATACAAGTGAAGCTAATATAAATATTAGCTTCACTTGTATGTATGTATGTATGTTTGTTTGTTTGTAACCGACTTCTTTGGGCGCGATTTTGACCCACTTTAAACGGCCAGATTTCGTTCAAACTTTGTAGATTTATCGAGGACCGATGACAACACACTAATTTGTTAAAAAAACTAAAAAGTACCATGCACCCCACGCTTTTTTCAAAATAAAATATTTTTTTTATTCACATTGTTATTAATTTATATTTATTGAAAATTTTAACGCTATTCTTAATATAAATTTGTTAAAATTTATTTTCTGTTTCTTTTTTGTTCGGCTTTCTATAACATGCGTGTTTTTTAGTTTTTTTTTTAATTATTATTTATTTATTTGTTACAAAATTTATGTTACATACTATCATATTATAATTTATTCAATTCATTATATGATTTAATGATTCTTATGATATGTATGTAAGGATCGTGACATTTGGCGATCAGTTGTCTCTGGCTACACCTCAGGGATTGTGCGTGAAGAAGAGTAAGTAGTGATAATGATTAAAATTTTGACAGATCTTTGAAGATAACAATGCGAGTGAAGCCGTGAGTAACTGAGTCAGTAATGCTTATAATAATAATAATAAATGATAAATATCTTCACGCAATTGCCAATACAGGAGGTCTGGTCTAGACAATTAAGTCCCTTTGAGCCACCTTACACCGAAGATATTTCGGGACAACGTGACAGGTGGTGAACCCGTCGCCGTAATAGTAATGCTTAAATATAATTATAAAAAAAGTGATAAAATTAATTTGTAAAAAACATTTTAAACTCTAATTTACTAATTAGATTGACCTATCAAAATGTGTATTCTTTTAAATACCGCAGAAACAAAAAAGCTGCGTGTATAATAACTAGATAAACTAGATATATAAATATCGCTGTGTTATCCTGTTATTAAAATTATTAAATATGTCATCATTTGACGTCCAGGGACCAGTGGCGTAAACACCGGTTTTCAAGGTGTCGCCATCTCGAGATCCCGGGTTCCATTCCACGACGGGTCAATATAGAAAAACCACTTTTTCGACATTTTCTCGGGTCTGGTTGTTTGTGGTGCTTTCGTTGTTTCCGATTCCCATACCTCAAGTGCTTTAGCTTCTTAAATTGGGATCGAATCGGGATTGAGGTCCCTACCTGTATATGTATTTATTTATTATTATCATAGTTGTAGTCAATGTAAAAATTGTTGATTTTGCAATTAATTAATTAAAAAATCTGTAATGAGAACTATCCTGTCTTACACACGCCAGCATAACACACGTTTAAAAACATACCGTGAAAAGTGGTTAGGTGTAATTTTTTTTGGAATAAATATGTATATACATTCGTACATATGTATATACATACCTACATATGTATATACATACGTAAATATGTATATATACAAGTACATATTTACATTCCATTTCATCGCACAAATGTATGCCCCTATCAGGATTCCAACCCACAACCCTTTGCTTCGAATGCAAGGTCGTAACATGCTAGACAGGTGGTTTGTCTAATATTATTAATGCATTATTAACAATTTTCAAGTCACAATAGCCGAGTGGTTGGGTGGTCGGAATATCGAGTCAAGAGACCCGAGTTCCATCTCAGTTGGCAGGCTCGTACCAATGCGTTTTTCAAAAACTTTTGTACGAATTATATCGTCGACTTGGACATAACGGACGGCAACGGGCTGACCACCTGTCACGTTGTTCCGAAATATCTTCGGTGGAAGGAGGTCGATGGGACTTAATTGTCTAGACTAGACCTCTGTCTACCCCTGTATTGGGAATTGCGTGAAGATATTTATATTTATTTATTATTTATAATAATATCATGTCTAAAAATAATTATAATTCTGAATAACTCTTTTTCGACACCTGCGAATATTTTACGTAAACGAATGCTTCTTAACCGCAGAATCTATATAACTGATTAATGCACAGTTTTTATAGTTTATACCGATTACATATTTTTTATGACTTTGTGACCGTTTTATATTTTGGCTCTTCCTCATTCGAAGCCCTTTTAAATTAAATCATTTATAAATAAAATCAAATAAATAAATGTCTTCACGCTATTCCCTATACAGAGGTAGACAGAGGTCTAGTCTAGACAGTTATATCTCTTTGAACTTCCGCCGAAGACAAGTCGCCGTCTTTATGTCTAAGCCAACGATACAATTCCTTAATAAGTTTTTGAAAAACCCATTGGTACGAGCCTGCCACCTACGGATAGAACTCCGGTCTCTTGACTTGAAATTCCGACCACCCAACCATTCGGCTATCGTGACTTATTATTAATTTATCCAAACTTAAAATACTTACAGAATTACAAACTTGTATACGTACTTATTATACATACATACATAGCTTATGTAATACTAGGTATTCTTGTCACCAGCCACTGCGACCAGTCGGTGATACAATACCTTTAAAACTTGCATCGCGCGAAGACCTCACATGTCGATCCTTTCTAAGACAAATGGAAGAAATATATATAGTTTTCCTTTAAAGATTCGTCACAACTTACCCAATTCAGCTGCCGCCCCAGTCAGTCACTTTATTTTTTATTTATTCGTCGATATATGTATAACATTCTATCTATATACAGTATTCTTTTTAATCTACCACTTAATACATACATACGATACACAAGAAACGACATACTCATATTATTCACTGAATATTTTTATTATTTATTGCAAAATAAAATGAAGTGTCTAGATGATTCATAATCGAGAATAGTAAGGTTGTATCACGGCGCATCCGGAACCCATCGTCGTAAATTAAGGCTACCATTCCATTATATGTCAGTAGTCCTTGCGAGGAGTTTTATTAATTTCCTCTCGATGGCAATTTCGTCGATGTTTATTGATAAAATGGTAATTTGTGGTTGCGTTGATTCACAGTTATTGAAGGGCCAATTGATATTTTATCTTCATCGTTATTCGGGTAGCCAGACTCTAGACAATTTCTTTCGGTGAACATTTCACCGGAGCTTGTGTGGGTGAATATCAGAGGTAGTAATTCTGCCAAAGATACAAATTGTACTTGTATTTCTAAAAACTCATTCGTACTAGTCCTTCTGCGAAATTTACCCGGAACTTTTGATTTTGATTCCGACCACCTTCTTCTATATATGTATATATTTATACACAGTCAGGTCATAAGTAATGTCACACATTAAAAACTTTTCTTTTAGAATGCTGGCCACAAAAAAGTTTATTGAATTTGAATTTCGAATTGTTCATGAAAATAAAACTACATACTTTTTAGCATTTTACTCATTTTTAAATATGGAGTGGACGCTTAAAGAAGACCGTGTTGCAGTTATTGCGTTGCATCGTTGTGGTTACGCGCTAATTAAAGTTTTTGACATACTGAAGAATTTGATCGTTGGCTTGGACGTAAAGGCGGCGACAGGCTCACCACCTGTCACGTTGTCCCGAAAATATCTTCGGTGGAAGGTGGGTCAAAGGGACTTAATTGTCTAGACTTGACCTCTGTCTACCCCTGTATTGGGAATTGCGTGAAGATATTTTTTTTTTTTGAAAAATTTGAATATAACCAAAAGATTCGTTAATCGTACCATCAAACGATACAATGAAGACTCTAGTGTAGATGACAGGTCAAGAAGTGATCGCCCTTGGCCTGTTAGGACTCCAGCAGTGATAAAAGCTGTGAAGGCTCGAATTCAAAGAAACTCCAAACGTAAGCAGAAACTGTTGGCCCTTCAGGTGGGGTTCAGCAGAACCACGGTGAAAAGGGTGTTAAATGAAGACTTAGGGCTTCGGGCATATCGAAGAAAAACAGGACATTGTTTGAATGCTCGTCTAATGCACCTGAGACTGAAGAGATGCCGCGCTTTGTTTAAGCGGTACGCGGGAAAAAAATATCGGGAAATTTTTTTTTTTCGGTGTAAAAACGTATGCAGTTGTGTATCAAAATACAGTCCTGACGAACCTTGTGGAACCTGTTTCTCATACCATGTTCAACAGGCACTGGGTATTCCAACAAGATTCGGCGCCAGCTCATAGAATGAAGAGCACACAAGACTGGCTATCGGCGCGTGAAATCGACTTCATCGGGCACGAAGACTGACCCTCCTCCAGTCCAGATTTGAATCCGTTAGATTACAAGATATGGCAACACTTGGAGGAAAAGGCGTGCTCAAAGCCTCATCCCAATTTGGAGTCACTCAAGACATCCTTGATTAAGGCACCCGCCGATATTGACATGGACCTCGTTCGTGCTGCGATAGACGACTGGCCGTGCAGATTGAAGGCCTGTATTCAAAATCACGGAGGTCATTTTGAATAAACTTTAGTGTCATAAGAATCTATGTTTTGTTAAGTTCATTTTGGTGTAGAAATAGTTGCATAATGAATAAACTTGTTTTAATTATTTTAGGTTAAACATGTGACAGAATTTATGACCAGACTATATTTATATTCGCCAATATCCGTGAACGAGTGACGTACAACAACTGTTTTCATGATGTCGCCTGCTCTGCTCAGTTCGATTCCCGGACGTGTCATTCCATAACACCCGTCTTACCTACTTACTTAGGAATCAGAGCAATGTATGTGATGTTGTCCCTATCTATGCTTATATCTTTTCATTTATATATTTATTGATTCACCTTATTTTGTTCACTTAAAACTACTTAACTACTTAAAAATAAGGATAGCAAAAAGCGTCCGCAATGCCTTTTCGGAATTTTCTTCCAATCAAATCGAGGCGATGGAACAATCGTTAGGTCCTTAGCAATAGTAAGAAAGGTATAATAGCTGCAAATGTACTTAATAATTAATTTAAAACTTTTGCTGTGAAGTTGGTCCGCTTTAAAGGAGGGGGGCCATGTCACTCAGAATACCGATATGAAGTAGAGTCTAGACCAAACCAATTCTACAGGTAAAAAAGTATAGTTATTACAAGTAGAGTCACGATAGCCGAGTGATTGGGTGGTCGGAATTTCGAGTCGAGGGACCCGAGTTCGATCCCCAGGAGGCAGGGTCGTACCAATGGGTTTTTCAAAAACTTATGTACGAATTACATCGTTGGCATGGACATTAAGACGGCGACGATCTCACCACCTGTCACGTTGTCCCGAAAATATCTTCGGTGGGTCAAAGGGACTTAATTGTCTAGACTAGACTGTCTACTTCTGTATTGAGAATTGCGTGAAAATATTTATTTATTTATTTAAGTACAGGCAGACTTCTAAAGTGTATGTGAGTGTGTGTGTGGTAACGCGACTATTATGGCACCAAAAAAACTCATTGGTATGAGATTTCCTTCCTTTCTTCTCGACTTCGTAAGGATCTAACACGAGTCACCTGATTCGAGTTCCGATCACCCACCCATTTTTAATTTATTATTTTATTTATTATCTGCACCCAATTTCGCAATACATATAGACAGAGGTGGAGACAATTAATTCCTTCCGACTAACCTATCAGAGAAGCATACAACGTGGTAGGTGGTGATCCTATCGCCGTCATAATATCAAGAGTATCCTTAATAGATATATATTTAAATTGATAAATATTCATATATATTCCACGATTCAAGTATTCTTGACACAAATTTTTGCCCATCGCGGTATTCAAACTCGCAACCCTCAACTTACTTCTACCAACTAGACAACAGGGTTAATGCAATATGCCAATATTATTACTCCTTTATTTTTGTAAATAAATAAACTACTACAAAATGTCCAAAACCCATTTATGTGCATGAAGTATATGAGACATACGCCAATGAATAATTAATTTATGTGTTACAAACATAAAGAATTTAAATACCAATGTATGTCCGGACGCGTTCCATATCAGTTCTAGAGGTGTGACATCAGAATACAAAGACAGACCGTGAAACGACTGCATGCATCAACTAACATTCCTTATAACACTACATACTATTAATTTAAACTCATATAGCTATGACGCTAAAAGCGTAAGTTAGCGTGGAATTACTAGAAATAATATATTCACGCCATACTCAATACTGGGGTAGACAGAGGTTTTGACAGTAAAGAAGACATTTTTGGAACAACGTGACAGATAATGAGACTGTCGCCGTCTTAATGTACAAACCTACGATACATATGATAAATAAGTTTTCGACTTGCGCTCAATGTGCTCGCACGTTCAGCGCAAAAATCGGTTAAGTCAGTCACCTGCGAGCACTTGAATGACGCTCGCAATAGTCCAAGTCGCTGTGGCCGAAATCGGTCGGATACTAAACATAAGTTTTTGAAAAAACCCATTGGTTCGCGCCTACAACCTGGAGATAGAACACGGGTCTCTTGATTCGAATTTCGGTCTTCCATCCACTCGGCTGTGGTCCCATCCACTGGACAGAACTATTAACTCAATGCCTCTAAAGGATATCTGAGATTGATCGTAGCTGTTGGTGACAAAGTGGTGGTAAAGTCTAAACGTTGAACATGGAAATGCAGCCAACGATGAAATTTTGGCTGCAGATCTACGTGTACGTTAAATGGTTAGACACATGTCTTGAAACGTGGAACTGTACGATTATTGTAGTTTTTAGTTAATAATATTTTAATATACATAATTTTGTTTCTTTAAATAAAATATTAGAAAAACCTTAATGTCACAAATTAACATATAAATTAAATTATGCCTGCCGTGCTTTATGCTAAAAATAACTATTTATCTAATATATAATTTTATATTATTTTTCCTTTATTAATTTAGGTCATTATTATTTTATGTTCTGCGTAATTCCATTTTTCATATTTTGCTTCGTATCTGTTGTGATTAGACCGTGAATAAACTTTCTTTCTTCATAAACAGTTGTAGCTTTGTTCAAACATACATGCGTGTAAAATTCCACGTCACGACATAGGCTTCGCCAGTTACGGAAGGTTTGATAATCGCCACGCACCGTGCACCTTAGAAAATAGCCGTCACCGGCTGACTGAATTACGGTCTGGTGTTTCTCGAGATGTTCATCCCGCCATCTATCGGTAGCCAATTGTATTATCAAGGCTATGTCCTTTGTCGCTTCTTACGACGCTAACGGGGAGGGAGGCGGAAGTATATTCCTTAGTCTTTTTCTCACTGGTCTAAGCACCATCGCAACTTGGTTGCCTAGAAGAGATCGCTTTTTAGCGATGAGGCTGCAAATTGGAACACTGATAATTTGTATTCTTGTAAATATCTTTCTTTTGTTTTTATCTGTTGGTGTACAATAAAGTGCATTTCGTTCACTGTCATCATATTATTATATGTATCGGTAATCCGCTTGTTGCGCTTGGGTCCTTCTTACTGGAAGGAAATAGGTATAAGAATGTATTTTGATCAAAGGGAAAAGACATTGGACTCATTTTGTTCTTGAAAATAATAAGCATTTAATAAGACGACTTCACACAAGCGAAGCTGCGATGAATCTGGTATACAAGTGTAGTACTGTGTGGTTACGGAGTAATAATCACCCCCTTTCATCCCATGGGTGACGACGATTAACGGAAAAACTATAAAATGCGATAGGTTAGGTACCAACAGATGGGGATAACTAAAAAAAAAATATCAGATAATCAAATCAGCAGATCCGTGTTGGGCAGCAGCGTGTAAGTTGCGAGGTGTCTGGTACTGCGACATCAACAATCCGCTTGCTAAGCGTGGCGATTATGATGATGATAATCTGCGATAGGCAGAGGCTTATTTGGGACCACCTGTCCCAAATAAGCGGTGAAAAGTGGGTTAGAAGGACTTCATTGTCCTGCCCTCTGCTTACCCTAGCTAAATAGTTACATAGATAAATATTCATAAACTCGGCTATGGGATCGTCAATGTATGCATTTAATGAAATAATGTAAGGAAATAACTCGTGTAATTAAACCATATATAAAATGACAAGCAGCCGTATTAAAATTATTAAATTCAAAAGCAGTTAAAAAATGAATTCAAATAATCGTAAACTCATCTTGAAGAGATGTAAGTCATTTAAACCCGGACCTTTAACTTGGTGGGCGGATCGCATAGCTCGACTGTATCATTTCAACGGGCCCAATAACAATATAAACTAGACGACCCTACGACGCGAGGCCTACGCGAAATGCGCGCCAGAGGTCGCCCGTGTTACACGGCGAATCAGTTTTGAGCGATTGTCAACGCGTGGCAAAAAAAGATAGAAACATTTTGAATAAAAAAGATTTCATCTAATCTATTTTATTATCTTTACTTATATCCTAATGCTGGAATGACCAGATGTAAAAAAAAAAAACAGATATATAGAAGTCTTTTCGACTCTCTTTGCAACGGATAATTCGGACAACGTGATCACAAGACTACAATTCTTTTTACTTTTCATAGGTAATAAAATAATAGTTATATATTTGTAGTTCATAGACATGGACTACTTAATGTATATTATTAACAATGGTTATAAACTAAAATCTAGAATATATCTCCTGCCTCTGATACCGCCCCGGTTCCTATCGAAATACCCTTTATATGAGAGGCCGATAATGTATTGATGCAAGTGGCATATATATATTATTAATCGAACATGTAAACAAAACAATGGACCAGGATACAAACAAACTGTAGTATCCGGGATGTAAAAATAGTAGACGATCCGCACCTGCCCCGTATCGAGACTCATCGAAATAAACCCACTGAATTATTAATATAACAACCACAAAACAATACAAAGGTATGTGTAACTTTGTCGGTACGCGACGACAACGGTATTATAATTTTTATTATGTGATTTACTTGTTGTTTTCTTACTGCTATTTGTCGAATAACAGATCTTCGGTACTCGGTCTTTATATTACTATGCAGTTTTTGTATTACCTAGTCTCCGTATGAGGAAAACAATGTAGACGGTGATGAATTTTAATGTCTTTAAGTTTATAAAACCTTAAATAATATTTAATGGCTACCGATGAGGATAATTTCGAGAAATTCTAGACGAAAAATAAGAATTTTAAAGAACAAATCCGCCGAAAGGAAGGCCTTAGTCCTGCAGTAGAGCTTAAAAGACCTTTAATAAATTTTTGTAGACTGAAATTTGTAGTAGAACAAATCAATAGAGTTAAGAATGTCAAAGCGGCTAATCAATCAAGACATTAAATGTCTTAAAACTCGAAATATGTAGTAAGTAAGCCGAGAAGCGGTCTTAAGTTTTACACATAAACTTGTAAACATCTATATTTGTAGTTTCGTGTTATATATACGTATTTTCACGAATAACTGCCGTGTCTATTTAAAATACGAGGAAGTTTAGGCCCTAATACTGCGAAATATTTTATAGCTGCCGTAACCAATTTTAAAAATATTTAGTTTATACCAATGAGTCATGTAATAGTTTGGGGAATAAACCCATAATCGAGACGAATTAAAGTTTAGACATCCGTGTACGATCACTCTTTGGAGACAAATCGTATACATAGTTTTTGTAATTAAAAATAAATGGATATTTATTTTTTGGCGTCTTCTGTGTGGTATATACACCGGTTTTCATGGTCGCCAATACAAAGGGGTCGACCGGGAATCGAAACCGGGAGGTTTCGATTCCCTATCGAATCAAGGTATTTTTTTCTACACTTTCTCAGTCTGGGTCCTTGCAATATCTTCGTTGTTTCTAAATTAATAACACAAGTGTTTAAGCCAATTACTTAGGGACCAGAGCAATGTATGAGATTTTGTCCCTATCTATATATGTATTTATTTATTATTATTTCGCGTAAAGTCGCGGACAAGAAGTTGTTTTTATTACTTATTTAGTTGATGTTTATTTTCGAAGAACTCATTGTGATAAAAACGAGTAAAAACTGTTATGATCTTGTTTTGATCCTTTAACTTTTAAAAGTCGATTCTTACGAATAGCAAAAAAGACAAGAAATACAAGAAAGACCTATTAGGACAACATAAATACTTGTAAGTAATGTGGTAAACCACAAAGTTATTCAAGTAATGTAAGATGGTGCAGACTGGAGGTAGTAGTATACTTAATTAATTTTTGTGTAAATTTAATTTTTGTGTAAAATAATTTCTTAGTGAAAGATAAATACCTTAAGTATTTATTTTTCTTACTTCCTTACTTAATGGTCAATAAAAATGCGGACATAAAATCCACTTCTTTTATTCGTCTTTCGATCCTGTCCATCCATCATTTGTCTGGAAGATATTGCTGTCAGCAATAAGACCATTGCTCACCACATTAACTGTGTTCTATTGTTAATGTTTTGTTACTTTTGGTGTGCAATAAAGAATACTTAAATAAATAAAGGTAGAATTTGCCATAATCGCCATGGCAATTGGGATTGGCGATTGACCTTGCATTTTAGACGCCGGTCTTTTTTTTCGTCATTGGTTTGCTGAATTTTTTTTTCGTCATTGTCTGGTGTGAGATTTGAACTTCAAGATGGTTATTCCGCCATTTGACCGTAGTGTTTGACGTTTCTAAGGCTTTTCCATTAGTCGCCGTTTAAAACACCTACGAGAAGAATAAAGGTGGTACATAGTTGGGCTGATACCACCACGACACTATTAAAAATGTATGTAAAAAAATTAACTTTCCTTTTAGTAACTATAGTAAGTAAAGATGGCAGGCGGTTAGCCTATCGCCATCTAAATAAATATACATGTACATTTATAGTACCGTTAGCTTGGACATTTGGTGATAATCTCACCACCTGTCACATTGTCCCAAAATTAACTTTTATGAAGAATGGATCAAAAGGTCTCCATTGTCTAAACTTCTGTCTATATCAGCATTGGGAGAATGTCTGAAGATATAAAAGGATGTGTTCCCGCGTAACAGAAGCATTCACGATGACCATCGACATTGTGCTGCGGTCATGGCCACCCAGAGTAGTTGCCTTGTCTTGTCACCCCGCATCGTCAGAGATATCACTGTAAGCGCACCGATTGGTTACCTATTACGAACGCTCAAAATATTTACAGTTTATCTTTGTTTGGCTCGCTAAACATTATGACGCACCAACGCGTAATGTTACGAATATTATAACATTCTATTTGAATTCACGATACGATTTTTGAAGTCACGATAGCCGAGTGGTTGGGCTGATCGGATTTCGAGTCGAGAGACCCGAGTTCGTTCTCTAGGTGGCAGGCTCGAACCAATGGGGTTTTCGAAACCTATGTACGAATCATGTCGTTGGCTAGGACATAAAGACGGAGACGGGCTCACCACCTGTAATGTTGTCCCAAAATATCTTCGGTGAATGGTGGGTCGAAGGGTCTTAATTGTCTAGACTAGACCTCCTACCTACCTTCGAAGCTACGGTTTGCGGGTTCGAATCTACATTTGTGTCTTCTTCTGCTTTGCAGCCTATCAAGAGTCCCCTGCTGAACATAGGCCCATCCCAAAGCTATCCACAAAAAACCGTTCCCCTCCACCAACATCCATCGACTTCCGGCTACATTTTCTAAGTCACCACTCCACCTCGGTGGGGTCGTCCTGCACTGCGTTTCCCTGTGCGAGGTTGCCACCTTTTTTCCCCAATGTTTATCAGTTCTACGAGCTATGAGGCCGGCCCATTGCCACTTCAGTATGCTGATCCTTACGGCTACCTACCTTACGGCTACGGTTACCATCGTCCTGCTGCGGATGTCTTCGTTGCGGATTCTGTCACGCAGACTAACACCGAGCACCTGCAACACTTTCCATAGCACGCTGAACAACTTTAAGCCTACATTTTATTAATTAATTTCTTCTATTAATTCTAATTAGGGAAGTCACGATAGCCGAGTTGTTGGGTGGTCGGAATTTCGAGTCGAGAGACCCGAGTTCGATCCCCAGTTGGCAGTACCAATGAGTTTTTCAAAAACTTATGTACGAATATAAACTTTGGCTTGGACATAAAGGCGGCGACGGGCTCACCACCTGTCACGTTGTCCCGAAAATATCTTCGGTGGAAGGTGGGTCAAAGGGACTTAATTGTCTAGACTTGACCTCTGTCTACCCCTGTATTGGGAATTGCGTGAAGATATTTATTTATTTATTTTATTTTAATTTCTTCTATGTAATGAATATGAATGTCTGCACTCGAGTCTTGCATGTATATATATCTATATATAAACATGTTTATAATTACAATACTTATTAACTAAAAACTGCATTATCTTACAGCCCTACTCCTTGAGGCATGGTACCAAGAACGCTGGCTGCATTACGTTAAATGCATAGACTTAACCGAAATAACCAGCCCACTTGCCTACCTTAAGAAACTGCATCGCTCGACGACCTCACAGGCCGATCCTCTCTACGGCAAATGGAACAAATACAAAATCTCCTTTCTAAAACTCATACTTTATGAGTATTGTACATTTACACATTTTTTTTAAATCTGTATATGAATATTTATTTATCTATGTAAATATACGTGTGTAGGTAAGTATATAGTACCGTTAGCTAAATAGCTTAAGACAGCTATGGACTCACCACCTATCACGTTGTCCGGAATTAGCTTCGGTAGAAGAGTCGAAAGAGCTTCATTATCTAGATCTCCGCCTACCAGTATGAGAATTCGCATGAAGATACATTATACCTAATAGCTTTTGACAGATGTTGATAGTATTGATGGAAGTGGTGTGCCACAAAAGTTGACCATATTGTATATGCCAGGTATACACCGTCTTTTAAAGCACCTTTACACTGTCATTAAACTTAAACACATGTAGTTAACTTTTTAAATTATTTACTATTTATTATTTCAAATAAGGGGAAGCTTGAAAGTAGCACCAGTGACAGAGAAAATGAAGAGTGGTAGGTTAGCATGGTTTGGGCATGTAATGAGGAGGGAAGAATGTAATATAGGCAAAAGAATGTTAGAGATGAATGTGGATGGACGAAGAGCTATGGGGAGAAAAAACGATGGATGGATTGTGTGAAAGAAGACATGAGAAAGAAAGGAGTGAGTATTGACATGACGGGAAATAGAGGAGAGTGGAAGAAGAAGACATGATGTGCCGACCCCACATAGCATGGGATAAGGGCAGGAAGAAGAAGAAGAAGAAGTTAACTTTTCAAATTGACATGTTAACTTTACACATTCGAAATACTGACTATAATAAATACACGGACTATAGACAAATAATATACCAGGGTATATTCAGTAGTATAAAATATGTACACGTATTAATAAAATTAAAGTGTCTATTTGTAATTCCAAAGTAACATTTTTTTACTAAATGCAGATGACAGTATATACGGTGCGAACGGCTGGACCGATTTTAATGTAACTTTGACTGGCAGATAGCTGATGTTATAAGAAGTAAGTTTTTTTTTAAATCTTCACGCAATTCCCAATACAGGGGTAGACAGAGGTCTAGTCTAGACAATTAAGTCCCTTCGACCCACCTTCCACCGAAGATATTTTCGGGACAACGTGACAGGTGGTGAGCCCGTTGCCGTCTTTATGTCCAAGCCTACGATATAATTCGTACATAGGTTTTTGAAAAACCCATTGATACGAGCCTGCCACTTGGGGATCGAACTCAGGTCTCTTGACACGCAATTTCGACCACCCACCCACTCGGTTACGGTGACTTTTTAATGTAATAAATCGAGTAAGTTATGCTTCTTTTATTTTAGAAAATTATTAAGGTTTCGCGTGAAGTGTTAAACCACAGGCAAATTCGCTTCGGGCAACAAGTTGTGGTATAAAAAAACAACTGTTATCGGATTTCTAGATGTTTTCTCTATAATATGGTGCACATTATTTAGATTGTATGTGTGTTTGTTCGAAACTGACTCTTAAACAGCCGGAAAGATTTGAATAAACGACTTATCGTTAGATTTGCCTCTATTGGTTGATGTAGATGTCGTATATGATACTTACAAAATTGTAAGTCATTGGTATGAATCTACCCGAGTTCGATACCTGGGTAGTATCGAACTCGGGTCTCTTGACGCGTAATCCGATCACCTAACGACTTGGCTATCGTGACTGTTAAACTTATAAATTATATCGTTGGCTTGAACATAACAACGACGACGGGCTCACCACCAGTCATGTTGTCGCAAAATTGTCTTCGGTGAAAGATGAGTCGAAAGAACTTCATTGTCTGGACTTCTGTCAACCCCTGTATTAGGAATGGCATGAAGATTTTTTTATGTTTTTGTATATACTAAGCTTTATATAATTCAATTCAACAGACGCTAGTTTGTAGTTCTGTAATCTTGAATTACATCATTCAGCCTAGCCTAGTTCAGCCTCAGTCAAATAATATTAAACGTATATTTCTAAATTTAAATGACATTATAGTTACGAATTATGCAACGGAAGACGAAACCAGTTGCAAGCTTTTAAAAAAAGAGAGTAATCTTTTAGATAATGTATCGAACTGGTTTGTTTTTTAGGTGAATTCATACCAAACTTGAAGCATCCTGGTCCGTGAGATATTATTATACATTTTAGTGATGTTACTAATAATATAAATAAATAAGAACCACTTTTTTGAATGTCGACCACAAACATAAGGAAGAGATTCGCAGGATGGGCAGGATCTTAAAGAAAAATTAAGAGCACTTTTAAATAAATAAATTCATAACTTCATGCAATTCCCAATACAGATATAGACACAGGTCTAGTCTAGATAATTAAGTCGCAAGCTGCAAAAAAAAATTGCGATTTTTATGGATCTAGTGCAGTGTCTGTGAGAGTAGCACAAATTTAGTTTAAGCGTTTTCAATCCGGAAAATTTGATGTCGAACATGCACGTCGCTCTGGTCGCCCTAATACGGATAAAATGGATGCCATTTTTGAAAAAATGGAGCAAGATCGGTATATCAGTAGTCACGACGTAGCTGAAGAACTGGGAATTGACCACAAAACAGTTTTGGCGCATTTGAAAAAAACTTGGTACACAAAATAGCCCTATATTTAGGTACCTCACGAGCTCACTGAAAGAAACCTACTGAACCTTGTACTCACTTGTGATTCTTTATTTCGTAATGAAACCGAACTTTTTTTGAAGAAGCTGATAACTAGTGATGAAAACTGAAACACGTACAAACAAACCAATAAACAAAACCAATTGTCGCGGTATTTTGATCAAAAGCCCCATAATTTGTATAGCAATGGTATCATGTCCCTACTACCTACAAGATGGCCAAAAGTTATCGAAGAAAATGGTACCTATGTAGGTACCATTTTGTTCGATGTAAATTTTAGTTAAATGTAAATAATCTGTATAAAAAAATGCGAAGAAACTTTGTCCCCTGCCGATGAATAGAAATTTCTAGTACTAAATTCTGAGGCCTTCATAAATATATCATCGAAAACTCACATAGAAACAGAAACGAAAATATAAAAAATATTCTCAGTACAGGGGTAGACAGAGGTCTAGTCTAGCCAATTAAGTCCCTTCGACCCACCTTCCACCGAAGATGTTTTCGGGACAACGTGACAGGTGGTGAACCCGTCGCCGTCTTTAGCCAACAATATAATTCGTACACGAGTTTTTTGAACAACCCATCGGGTCTCTCGTCTCGAAATTCTGACCACCCAACCACTCGGCTATCGTGACTTATATCGTGACATAGAAACAGGATGTTCAAAATTAAATTATTTTTCTTTTACTCTATAAATGGTTTGTAAAGTAGAAAATCAGAATACAGTTATGATTGCATATAATTTCTATATGACCACAACCTTACGTTATGGTACATTTTCTGGGGCAATTCTAATGAAAAAGAGGAAGAGATACAGAGAGTGTGAGAGTATATAGGGCCCAGAACAGGCTTTATTTCCACAAATTAAGAACACCGCCTTGTCCGTGTATATCTACGAAGTTATTGTATTCGTTAAGATGAATGAACATTACTACAACAATAAACACATCTTCATGCCATTACCAGTACAAGGGTAGACAGAGGTCTAGTCTAGACAGTTAAGTACCTTCGGCCCACCATCCATCGAAAACATTTTTAAGACACAGGAGGTAAGCCTGTCGCCGTTTTTATGTCCAAATCAACGACACAAATCGTATTTTCTTATTGTTTTATTCGTTATTGTTTCCCATATAAATATTGTCACCCGCTAAAGAAGTGAATACAGAAAGTCATGCTGCTTTTACTATTTATAGAGCGAAGAGCACACAAGACTGGCTGGCGGCGCGTGAAATTGACTTCATCGGGCACGAAGACTGGCCCTCCTCCAGTCCAGATTTGAATCCGTTAGATTACAAGATATGGCAACACTTGGAGGAAAAGGCGTGCTCAAAGCCTCATCCCAATTTGGAGTCGCTCAAGACATCCTTGATTAAGGCAAACGCCGACATTGACATGGACCTCGTTCGTGCTGCGATAGACGACTGGCCGCACAGATTGAAGGCCTGTATTCAAAATCACGGAGGTCATTTTGAATAAACTTTAGTGTCATAAGAATCTATGTTTAGTTAAGTTCATTTTGGTATATAAATAGTTACATAATGAATAAACTTATTTTAATAATTTTAGGTCAAACATATGGCAGAATTTATGACCTGACTAGGTATATAGGAACCCACTTCCATGTTTCCGAAGTCACAGGCGAGAAAAAGCTAGTTATCGCATAATTATAAAAACTTTATGACGTTATTATAATATGTCGAGGTTTTTATTGAAATTGTACTTCTTTTGATTTGAACAGATTGTAGCTATTATTAAATATATAACGAGTTGTGTTTAGTGAATTAATAATTATTGTTTTTAGTTACAATTAAATCTGTTTTCAATAAAGTGTTTTTTTGTGTGTCTATACAAGAAATCATTAATTCTGTTTTACCTTTTTTGTAATTTGCATGTGTGATCACTGCCGATAAAACACGTGGACCTATAGTTAAATAAAAGACAATCAGTACCATATTTCTGCAAATAAAATATCCTACATTCATTCAGCAAACTTAAATGCACTCAAAACAAGATAAAAACCAAAAAAATTTCTAAAAAATATCTTCACTCAATTCTCAATACAGGGGTAGACAGAGGTCTACTCTAGACAATTAAGTCCCTTCGAGCCACCTTCCACCGAAGATATTTTCGGAACAACATGACAGGTGGTGAGCCCGTCACCATCTTTATTGGACATAAAGATGGTAACGGGCAGCCAACGATATAATTCGTACATAAGTTTTTGAAAAACCCATTGGCACGAGGCTGCCGCCTGGGGATCGAACACGGGTCTCTCGACTCGAAATCCCGACCACCCGACCACTTGGCTATCGTGACTTGCCTATGGAACAGGATGATTACTAAAAGCATGGGTGATAATATAAAAATATCTTCACGGTTATTCTATGGTTACGCCACCATCTCGAAACATACCAGATCAAAATTAAGGAGACTGATGACTACAAACTTTAATGAAGCTCTAGCCTGTTCTGTTGCTGTTGTATAAAAATAAAGCAACGTAGCAACATTAGAAATTTTAGCCTATCAATGTCTATTCAGACTTCGTCTGTCTGGCCAACCGGCTGTGATGCAAATAATATTCAAATTAATAAAAAAAGTTAATTGGGTAACCACCAAGTCAAACCGCTTTTTGAAATATTATAATGCAGAAGGGGTATACACGTACCGACTGCAATTTTATTTATTTATTTTTATTATGAATCCACTTATTACCCTAGACAATTAATTCCTTTCAAACCATCTTTCACCGAAGTTATTTGGAACCAATTGACAGATGTCAGCCTATCACCTCTGTGTCCAAGATAGTGGTATTAAATATCTTACATGATGATCATATTATTACAATAAACGGCATAACATTTGAAAGATCATAATGAAAGATGGATAAAACTTTGTCTTATAGGTATTATGAACTGTCGCTTGTATCGCATAAGTAAAGTAATTCGTTACAGTCATGAGTGTTGCTTCATGCCGAATCAATTTGGGTAAAGGGTAAATTCTTTCTAGCTAAATGGAGCGCGCGTTCTCCGCTCGTTGTGGCATTTGTTTTATTAATGACTACCATTTATTAGTATACATACATACATATCGGACTAATAAAGTCCACTGCAGGGCATAGGCCACTGCCATACGGAGGATTTTCCATAATCGCCACGCTTGGCAGGCGGACCTCAGACGCTGCTGCCCTACCTTTAGAGATGGTTATCCCGCCATCTATCGGTTGACATAACATTATTCAAGGCTGTTTCCCTTAGACGCCTTTTACGACACCCACGGATGGTACCCAGTGGCAATATTCTTACACCGTTACCAAACAGTCAAGTACCCTGTACTTATTAGATAAAACACCTAATCCTATCGGATTACCTAATTATCATTAAACTAAGTTAACGTTAACAAAGTTAAGTCATGTTTCACAGTTATAAACATGTTAACGACCTTCGCAGACGAGTAGCGAGCTCTCCCATTTTCATGGTGTCGCCAGCTCTGTGTCCGGCGTTCGTTTCCCGGACGTGTAAATTAAGAAAACCGCCTTTTCTAAATTTTCTCGGGCCTGCGTGTTTGTGGTACCATCGTTGTTTCCGATTCCATAGGACAAGTGGTTTAACTGTTTTGCTTACTTTGGTATGAGAGCAATATATGTGATGTTTTCCCAGGTTTTGTAAGTATTTATTTATTTAATAATACTAAAAATAAGTGATGTTAGATAATCAGACCGCCGCAAAGCTTTGAATTCTCTCGTATGAAGGTTGGCGACCGTACCACACACGTCGCACCTTAGACTCTTGCTGGTTATCGTCCCATCTATGGTTAGCCATTGCTATTTCTCTTCCCTCAGTCGCCTCTTACGAGACGGAAAGAAGGGCACCGTAACCACAGGACAGAAAATCATACTTCATACCTACAGAAAATCAAATCAAATCATTTAATAAGTATTTTAAATATTAACATGATTTGGTTTCTGTAAATAATGTATTAAATTACACAATCATTTAATTAAATCAGAGTATACGTTCGTTTAATTAAATAAGAGTATACGTTATACTTTAGAGGAACCTCATAATGATACGTTCGTATCATTATGAGGTTCCTCTAAAGAAGAAACAAGAAAATATTACAAAAATAAAGTATGATTTTTTCTATTAAGATCTTAGAATTGATTAACTCACTCCCAGAGATTATTGTAATAAAGAGCTAATATATTAATTTATATTATCATAACCCTTCCTCAAAAGTTTTTCTTTAATAAATTTCTTAAACCTGTAAATAAGAGGGAGAAAGGTTCTAGTGTATCCTTGCATAGTAACAACATGGTATAATACTATATTACATATTAGATTGGAATGAATTCAATCCGTCAAGCTATAAAGATTTCCTTAGATGTTAACTTGAATAAAACAAGATATAATACAATACATTAACATAAATATGCCATCTCATATAAACGACGACCGGGTAAAACCTCGTTTACAGTCTTGTAACAAATGGGCGTAATTAGAGATTGGCACGCCAATTGTTTTGCCGCTCGCGCGTCCGGCTGTAAAAATGACGGATTACTACGTTATTTCCCTTAACTGAGGCATTTATAATGTAAAGAAACATATTTAATGTAAGAATATGTTTATATTTACATTACATATTAATTTACATTTTTATTATTCTCACGCGTATTTCCTATACTGAGGATAGGCACCTATCGGCATGGCAGCCGATAGGTGGCGGGATAACCTTATCTAAGAATATCAGACCGAAGATGGGCAGCAGCGTCTGAGGTGCGAGTAGTCTGGTACTGCTATCGCCAATCCGCTTGCTAAGCGTAGCGATTATCATTCACTATTTACTAATTAATACAGCCGGCCGTGTGGTAACGGTGTAAGAATGTTGCCACTCCCTTTCGAATGGTTTCGAAAGAGGCGACTAAAGGAAAGAGTCTAGAATATCCTAATCGCAACCGATAGATGGCAGGATAACCATCTCTAAAAATGTCAGACCAAAAAAATCAGACCGAGGTGCGAGTGGTCTGGTAACTCGCCAACGCCTGCCAAGCGTGGCGATTATGGCAAATCCTCCATATGGCAGAGGCCTATGTCCTGCAGTGGACCTTAACCGGCCGATAAGTATGTATGTATGTATACTATAAAAATGGTAGTCATTAATAAAACAAATACCACAACAAGCGGCGAACACGCGCTCCATTTAGCATTTTTACATTTAAAACAATTTACCCTTTACCCAAATTGATTCGTCATGAAGCAGCTCTCATGACCGTAATGAATTATCTTACTTATGCGATACAAGCGTGTACCTGCGGATTTGCGACACTGCTTAAAATAATTTTAGTATTGAAATATTAAATGAACTATGCATATAGGCGGACTTAATGCCTGCCAGTCTACTTAAAGGGTGATGCAGAGAAAAGAATTAGGTGCAGACAGAAAATATAGACTAAAATTAATATTTAAATGAATATTTATGCAATAATACATAAATAATAATATAATACTAATAATATTAATAATAATATAATTATTAATAATAATATAATTAATATTATAAATATTATCATAAATAAAGGCCAACTATTTGAAACAACTTCTTCGTAACAATGTTTTCATTAAAATGTGATGTATATTATCAATAGAGAGAAAATTTTTTGTAAGTGAAAACATTCACATTGTATAAGTGTGTATAAGTTTTTGATAAAACCCATTGATACGAGCCTGCTCTCTGGGGATCGAACTCGGGTCTCTCGACTCGAAATTCCGACCACCCAACAACTCGGCTATCGTCACATTTTCACTAGTTTAGAAATTGGCCGTACGGAAATTTCTGAAACTTATATGTCAGGTATCAGGTATCGCATTACATTTTAATCGTAATATATTATTACGATTAAAATGTAATGCGATACCTGAGCTGACCGAAAACTTGTTAAAGGAGTGCTTCGAATGTTTTAGCATCTCGAGTGAATCAGAGAAGACTGAACGGTGAAGTAAACATAAAGCGCAAAAGTTAACATTATAAGGTGTCTGTCTACGTAGGCCGAGACTACCTTTGGAAGACCATGTGTCCCCAAATTGTTTGAAGTTGAGAGGGTCTAAAGTACTACCTAGAGTCAAGAGTAATACCTAAACATGCGTGTATGACGAAAATTATGAATTTGAAAGAAGCGAAGGAGGTATGTAAGGATCGTGGGCAATCTGTTCTCTCTGGCTACCCCGGCAGGGACTGTGGACGAAGATAAGCATACTAATCAAATCAAATCATTTATTTATCGACACAAGAATGTTAATTTTGTAAATTTTTAAACCTGTAAATAGGCTTTGAACATTTACCGGGATTTTGTTATAGAAGCGTATACATCGCCCTATGAATGAGTTACTTCCTCTATGGAGTGTAGTAACCGGTGTTACAAGCTTGTGTTGGTATTTACATTATGCACATAAGAAGTCTTGCTAAAAGTAAGCATTAAATTAGTAAGCATTAAATTTTCATATATGTATTGAGAGGCCAGTGTTAAAATATTAATTTCTTTAAATTTCTCTCGAAGAAATGCTCTGGAATTTAGTTTCTATATCAGCTGCATGACCCCAAAGCAGAATATCATATGACATCATGCTATGGAAGTAACTAAAATAAACAAGTCTAGCCGTTGTAGGTTGTACATCAGTACAACCTTATTTTTCTTACAGCATATGCTGCAGAGCTTAACCTACTCGCAAGTTGGGATATATGGGGCTGCATTGAGGATTTGCATCAAGTGTTATTCCAAGATAAACAGCTGTATTCACAAAGATCAACTATAAGTATTTATACGATTTTTACCGCAAACCTGAATGTTAGGCTCTCTTCAAAAGTTTAGTAAGCTTTGCAAGTTTCTCGATCTCTGGCTTTCTAGACTCTTTTTGAACTTTATAAAAAATAAAATATCTTCACGCAATTCCCAATACAGGGGTAGACGGAAGTCTTCCAGGTTAGACTTCCGTCTAGGCAACCTTTTAAACTGAGACTCACCTTCCACCGAAGATATTTTCGGGACAACGTGACAGGTGGTGGTGACCCGTCGCCGTCTTTATGTCCAAGTCAACGATGTAATTCGTTCATAAGTTTTTGAAAAACCCATTGGTACGAGCCTGCCACCAGGGGATCGAACTCGGGTCTCTTGACTCGTAATTCTGATCGCCCAACCACTCGGCTATCGTGACTATCGTGACTCGTGTATCGTGGCTTTTTTGAACATCTAATTGTTGAACTTTGATCATCTAATTGTTTACATATGTTTAGTCGATTTGCTTTTGGAGATCCAAAAGCAATTTGAACGATTTCAAATTAGTGTCCGTAACGTGAGTGTTAGGAGAGGCGACTACACGAAATCCCTTGAAAATACCATTAGCTACCGACAGATGGTGAGGTAACCATCTCGAAAAAAGGTCAAAGTTTTGCAGACCTGTGACGGACGTCAGCATCTTGGGTACGAGGTGTCTGGTAGTGCGATCGCCAATCCGTTTGCCAAGCATGATGATCATAAAAAATCAGAAAGTAACCCTCCTTTCCGGGATAGGCCTTAAAAGTACTTTTACGGGCCCTTTATGTAAGTATGTTTATATCCGACAATCTCTACTCCGTACGACTCTATGACAACAGACCCGTAGTTTTTATATACTCTTTGACAACAGAGTATATGCGTTTGAAGTCTTTGAACATAAACAGTAGAGGTAGATATTTGTGAAATTTGGTTAAATATATTTTAGACAGACTAATTAGTTTCAAGTTTGTGCACTTATCTACTTTAACTATACCAAATATCTCATTCCTCAGTATCGCCGATTTGTCAAAAAATTCACTTTGAATTTAGACATTTTTAATTTGCATACAACAATTTTTTTTGACTAATATTTAAATAAACTGTCATAGAGTCCTTATTTAAAGAATCTAAACCATTAAGGAGAGCCGATATTTATTCTTTAAAGATCAACTTACGCATACTTTTTGTTGCATTACCTCTTTTTTAAACTTAATTTATTACTTCTTTGATAAAGAATTTAAATAAGTAAGAAATAAAATTACCCATATTCCTGTAAGCCACTTCAACTTAGCTGCAATTCTTGTGTTTGGAGTGGTTTACGAAAACAAGCTCAAGGCGGGCCGATCCTGCGACGTTACGTTTCACGCTCCGCACCCTAAACCATTAGATTATTGACGAAATTTATCACCACCTTAACGATTACTTCTTAACTTTTTTTAAGATCATTAAACAAGTGAAGAATTAACATTTTAAATGAATCAAGGCGTGCTAGTCGTTCATCAATACAGTCAACAAAGCTAAATTTAGTATTCATCGATTTTAGGTCTACACACAAAAGCGTCACACCTGACAGACGAATTAGATTAATTTATATATACATATTGACATGCTGCGAAGTCGGATCAGCCTTGGCATGATTTAGGTGAATCATTTCGCTCGGCCTTCTTACGAGACAGTCATTCTCCTTTGTCTTATTACGTTATGCGGATACATATTTGTATTCTGAATAAGTGGTTCGAAATTCATATCAAGCTCGTTCTTATCTTTGTTTACAGAGTATGGAAGCTTTGTGATAGTGATATAACAAAATCTGGGTAATAAAGCTTCGCGTGATATCTACTTGTGACGCTATAATAAATTTTTAATCTTATGAAATAATAATTATAATTTTTTAGAATAAATGTAATAATTTTATACACTACCCTATTCGTCTGCTATTCTGTTGGGGAAACCAAGGGTTTCGGGTTCATGTCGTAACTTTTTCGCAAATAAGCTTCGGTAAAGTTCGAAAAGAATTTATTGTCTCTGCCTACCACTGTATGGTAAATTGCGTGAAATAGAAAAAAGAGTCACGATAGCCGAGTTGTTGGGAGGTCGAAATTTCGAGTCGAGAGACCCGAGTTCGATCCCCAGGCGGCAGTACCAATGAGTTTTTCCAACACTGGCTTGGACATAAAGACGGCGACGGGCTCACCACCTGTCACGTTGTCCCGAAAATATCTTCGGTGGAGAGTGGATCTAAGGGACTTAATTGTCTAGACTTGACCTCTGTCTACCCCTGTATTGGGAATTGCGTGAAGATATTAAATAGAAAAAAAGTTAATGTCAATCTTTTTACTCAAGTGGCCTGTGGGTTGCATATACGCGTCGAGCTTACAACGACCTGCGCGTCCAGTACAACAACGCTTTCAGGATGCTGTTGCGGCTGCCCCGGCGTTGCAGCGCGTCACGAATGTTTGTGGAGGCGCGTACGGATACATTTCAAGCGATAATCCGCAAAAAAACAGCCTCACTGATGCAGCGTTTGAGAGATAGCAACAACAGCATTCTGAGGGCGATATCTGGTAGAAGTGACTGCCCCGTCCAGAACCACTGGATAGGGATTGTACTAGGTCACAAATGATACTTGTTCAAATAGATGTAAACTAACAATACTAACATAGTTTTAATTGAAATTGGTACTAACCGGATTACTAACCATTCAATATGGATAACTTTTTTGTCCGATTCAAATAAATTATTATTATTATTGTATACGTTTTATTTTCAAATGACTTGATCTGCTCACGTGTCTTACAGAGGCAACCCCCCATCTTCCCGTGAGTATCTTAAGAGGCAACAGCTTTTCTGCAGTTGAAAAATCTATTGAAATCATCGAGAATTCCATTGCCGTTCCGACCTATGGCGTGATGACAATTCGTAAATACCAGAACGAAAGTTGAAATTCAGTAAACCGGCAACGAGCTGCAGCGTCGAAGGTGCAAAGTGTCTGCTCCGTAGTGTCGGGTCGATGTAGAAATCACTTAAAAAAATATCTTCACGCCATTCCCAATACAAGGGTAGACAGAGATCTAGAAACTTAAGTCGTTTCGACCCACCTTCCACGGAAGATATTTTTTTGAGACAATGTTACACAAGTACATAAGACAATGTACATAAGTTTTTGAAAATACCGTGCACTCATTCTACTAGTTGACCAGGTAACGTGTACCGTCACCGACAACGCGACACGTATTTCGCCTCAAAACAAGGCATTATCAAGCGTATAGACTACCATGATCGACCGCAGAGCGGATGGTGGTGCATCTGGTAGAATTAACGCACGCATCTGTGGGAGGATGGTGCACTTCTTCTCTTCGAACAGGTAACATATACCTGTTTTTATATTTACAAGCGAAATTGTGCAATATAGTTACTTAACAACAAATTTATGATAATGAATTTCCGCAAAGTAGCGCCACAGTCTGTGTTTATTTTTTTTGTAAATAGACACCCTACGCAACCCAAGTTCCGACGTTTCCCCAATTAAGCAGTGATACCAACTGTGCAATATTAAAAAAAAAAGTCACATCTTATATAACATACCTATTCCACATACTAGGAACTAACACATATCCGGCTCTTCGTGCCGGCCAGTTCATGAGGCGATTGCGTCAATGATCAAGACAATTAGTTTTAATTAGACCCGATGGAAGCTATGACGGGGCAGTGCCTTTTAAGTTTCATAACACATCTGTGACCCGGGTTCGAATCGAGATACCAGTGCTTTTATTGTGCACCATAACAAAGCATCAATGTAAACAATAAAACAAAAATAAAAATGTACAATAGGCGCTAATAAGAGACTTCCAGGCAACCCAGAAAAAAGATTTAACAAAGAAAAATAATGTAATTGACTTCATTGTACAATCAAATCTAAAACGGCTTGACCACTTCTTATGAAATTTTGTTGCATATTCAGTAGGCATATTAGTGAGGGTCGGTCGTAATCTATTTTTTCCACCCATAAATGATAATTATGACCCCTAAATATTTTGTTATCTAATATTTTGTTTCGATTGTGTTGTTTCCGATTTAATGATACAAGTGTTTAAGCTGCTTAATTTGGGATCAGAGCAATGTATGTGATGTCGTTGTCTATGTAAGATAATTTAGCTGCTAAGTTAGAAGTATTTACTTGAAACGTAAGTATATATAATAAATTAAATTAAAAAAAAGTATATTTACATAGATACACATTCAGCTATATAAACATTCGTATATACATATAAACATCTAATCATTTATAATCTGTCCAAAGCTTACTAGATCAAACACAGTGAATGTTCTTAGTATATGTAGCACTCAGATGTTTCTCAGAATCATTATTTGGATAATTTCACTTTTTAACCTTCGTTTCTATTGACTTTGTCTGTTTGTGACACGCCGAAGACGCACACAAACATTAAGTGAGTCACTGTTTAACTCAATTTCTGGCTAAATGTAGGCGTGAAGTGATTAGCCAGATCGATTATTTATGCATGGTGCTCAGATGTAATATCATGCAAATAATATTAGTAATATTTTCCCGGAACTGGGGTAGACAGTTCTAAACAATTAAGTCCTTTCAATCCACCTTCCACTGGAGCCTATCTGAGACAACGTGACAGATGGTGAGTATAGTTTCGTCTTAATGTTCAAGCTAACGGTACAGTATACTTAGATAAATATTCATGTCACCATCCATGACTCCAACAAACATTTATATTCATCGCACAAATGCCCTTCCCTAGCCCGCTAATCCCGATTCGAACACAGAACCCTGAGCTTCGAATGCACGGCCACTATCAACTAGTCTATCGGTTCGTCTATTATTCGTTATTGATTTTACATTTTTTTTACTTCTATAAGACTCTTTATTTAATATACAGAAAAAAATATCTTAATATTTACAATACTTATTAACTAAAAACGATTATAATTGTAGAACCCTACTCCTCGTGGCATGGTACCAGGAACGCTGGCTGCATTTCCACGTTGAATGGCTAGACTTAACCGTTGAGCGAGAAAAGAACCAGCCCTCTTGTCACCAGCGACAACGATAAGTCGCGGATACAATTCCTTTAGAAACTGCATCGCGCGGGGACCCCACGGACCGACTGTCTCTACGGCAAATGGAACAAATATATAGTCTCCTTTCAATTGTACATAGACTTAATATGACTGTATCATCATTAGTATACCAACTACTATTTCACGAGAATCATGTAGTATATAGTCACGATAGCGAGGTGGTTGGGTGGTAGCAATTCGAGTCAAGAGACCCGGAGTTCAATCCCCAGGTGGCAGGCTCGTACCAATGGGTTTCATCAAAGAACTTATGTACAAATTATATCGTTGGTTTGGACATTAAGACGGGGACGGGCTCACTACTGTCACGTTGTCCCAAAAATATCTTCGGTGGAAGGTGGTTCTCTGTCTATCCCTGTATTAGGAATGGCGTGAAGATATTATTTTATTAGCTCCTATTTCCCAAATAGCAATGTAAAGACTATTATATTCCGCTTTGAAGGGTACAGAGAGGCAGTGTAATTGAGGTTCTATCCTTGTCCTTGGGGTTGATAACGTATCTATAGCCTTATTTCTTTGTACCGGTACGCAGGTGTTATACGCTGTAGAAGTTACTTGTGCTCAGGTGGACTGTGAGCCCGATTTTCACCCTAATCTCAAAAAATAGTAATTAATAACTAGAGGTGGAAGGATCACGAAAAATACTAGATCAAAATTATGCCGACCGATGACGGACAGCAGCTGTCTCTTTCTCGCTCCCCCTCTCTCTCACACTCACACACACACACCCTTTATCTCTAAAATACTTAGATACACAGAAGGAGGCAACATCAGATAATTGCTCATTTTGCATACATACATTGCTCCTATCCCAAACTAAGTAGCTAAAGCAGATTCAATAACGCAAGTGGGGTTATGGAATCGGAAATATCGAAGTTACCGCAAATACCTTGATACGGAATACTGGAGAAAAACAAATATAGTAGAATATCCTTTTTTGCACTCCAACACAGATTCACGAGAGCCGAGGGGTTGGGTGTTCGGAATTTCGAGTCAAGAGACCCGAGTTCAATCCCCAGGTGGCAGTACCAATGAGTTTTTCAAAAACTTGTGTATGAATTACATATTACTTATTACATATTATGTATGAATTACATATAACATATTATGTATCAATTACATCGTTGGCTTGGACATAAAAACGGCGACAGGCTCACCACCTGTCACGTTGTCCCAAAAATATCTTCGGTGGAAGGTGGGTCTCTGTCTATCCCTGTATTAGGAATGGCGTGAAGATATTATTTTATTAGCTCCTATTTCCCAAATAGCAATGTAAAGACTATTATATTCCGCTTTGAAGGGTACAGAGAGGCAGTGTAATTGAGGTTCTATCCTTGTCCTTGGGGTTGATAACGTATCTATAGCCTTATTTCTTTGTACCGGTACGCAGGTGTTATACGCTGTAGAAGTTACTTGTGCTTAGGTGGACTGTGAGCCCGATTTTCACCCTAATCTCAAAAAATAGTAATTAATAACTAGAGGTGGAAGGATCACGAAAAATACTAGATCAAAATTATGCCGACCGATGACGGACAGCAGCTGTCTCTTTCTCGCTCCCCCTCTCTCTCTCACACACACACACACACCCTTTATCTCTAAAATACTTAGATACACAGAAGGAGGCAACATCAGATAATTGCTCATTTTGCATACATACATTGCTCCTATCCCAAACTAAGTAGCTAAAGCAGATTCAATAACGCAAGTGGGGTTATGGAATCGGAAATATCGAAGTTACCGCAAATACCTTGATACGGAATACTGGAGAAAAAGAAATATAGTAGAATATCCTTTTTTGCACTCCAACACAGAGTCACGAGAGCCGAGGGGTTGGGTGTTCGGAATTTCGAGTCAAGAGACCCGAGTTCAATCCCCAGGTGGCAGTACCAATGAGTTTTTCAAAAACTTGTGTATGAATTACATATTACTTATTACATATTATGTATGAATTACATATAACATATTATGTATCAATTACATCGTTGGCTTGGACATAAAAACGGCGACAGGCTCACCACCTGTCACGTTGTCCCGAAAATATCTAGACTAGATCTCTGTCTACCTCTGTATTGGGAATTGCGTGAAGATATTTATTATACATTTTATTATAACACAAAAAATATACAACATAAAATTTATTTAGATACATAGGGCTATGTTTAAACAAATGGCGGTCTTATCGCTAAGAGGGACATCTTCCACACAACCCAATCTTTTTCTACTCAATCCTGGAATGGAACACGGCAACCTGTGTAATAGACTTGGCGACATCTTGAAAACTGGTGTATACGCCACTCATCCACAGCGATCGTCGAACATAAGCAGTATCATTGCAAAGATACAGTCTCATTGTGAGTGTGATAAAGCTATCGCCAACCCACCATTCAAACGAGGCGATTAAACAAAATTCCTTACGGGAATTTAACAAGCCATTGGACAAACTGAGGAATGTTTTTTTTTTGATTACTCTGACATTGCGATTAACCCTGAATCAGTCGGCAGCGCGTCAGTACTTATCGAAATTGCTCGAATTAATTTATTCATTTGATTGTGGTTACAACAATTAGTAATTATAGAATTATCTTAGTAATTAAGATGATTACATGCGGGGAACAATGGCCGTTAGTTTCGTAACTTTAGCGTTTAATTGGACAAGCGGTAATAGCCTAATGGTATAGAGTGCAGTCCGCGAAACATAAGGTCGCAGGTTCTGAGTTCACAGTAGACTATTGTGAAAAGAGATCATACAAATACAAAATTTAACTTATTTTTCCTTACTGCATATACTGCAGAGCTAAGGTTCTTTGCATGTTTAGATATATGCAGTTGCCAATACAGGGGTAGAAAGAGGTCTGGTCTTGACAATGAAGTCTCTTTGAAGCACCTTCCACAGAAGATATTTTCGGGACATCGTTACAGGTGGTTAGCCCGTCGCCGTCTTTATGTCCCAGCCAGCGACATATACGAGCCTGCCACCTGGAGATTGAACTTGGGTCTCTTGACTCGAATTCCGATCACCCAACCACTCGGCTACATCGTGTCTCCTACTTAACTATATGTATGTTTCTTCAGTGAAAAAAGAACGGTGAAATAATATCATTTAATTCTGTATTCTTCTTTTACAGAGTCAGTAAAACTATCAAGAAGTCTAACTGAAAAGAGAAAGAACTACGTCTGACGAGTGTCATCCAGGGTCGCATATTTGGACCCGAAGAATGTGAAGAACCTCCGCTTCCGTCACCAGACATCCATTTGCTCGTACAAATCCGAAATTGTAGACAACCCGTACTCGACCATCCGATCTTGGAAGAGCTTCCGAGCTTATATCCAAGGCAACGATATCATTCGTACACAAGTTTTTGAAAAACCTTTTGGTACGAGCCTGCCACCTGGGGATCGAACTCGGGTCTCTTGACTCGAAATTCCGACCACCCAACCATTCGTCTATCGTGACTTTAGATATATGCCAATAACTTGAAAGTGAACATTATTAAAAAGTTTTTAGAAAGGCTGAGAGTAACTTTTGAGGATCATGTAAGCAAATTGCTCGAAGAAGGGAGGGTCAAGAGTACTCGAACACCAAGATGTGAGTGTATGAAGGAAATAATGAAGAAAGAACGAAATAAATATCGGATTGTGACACTTGGCTATCTCTCCTGCCTAGCTTCCCCGTCAGGGACGTTGGGCGTGAAGATAATTATAAATATGAAGTAAGAATGGATTTTACTTTCCTCCCACCCTGGATAAAGGCGTATAGAATTTTTTACCTATTACTTAACGCACTTGATGAATAACACTTATATGATTTGGTAAAGCACAAGTATAAATCGTTGTGTCGGACTTAAACCTCGCGATTAGAAAGTTGATCCCCTACCACATAACCTACCATGGTTATATGGAGATTATCCCATGAGCAGACCATAAGGGATCGGCAACCAGTCACACGGCCGAGTCACGGCGTAAGAATTACGTTACAGAGCATTATCGCTTGAAACTTGTCTTTGAACTACTTTAGTTACAATTATAAGCTTACATAAACGCCTGTAAAAGTCCACTGCAGGACAAAGCCTCACCCGTAAGGAGGAATTGCATAATAACAACGCTTAGCAAGCCGTTCGGCGGTCGCAGTACTAGCCACGTTGTATCTTAGACGCTTCTACCGATTACTGTTTCGCGTTCTTTTTGGTGTTATCGTTCGAAATGGTTATGCAATAATCTTTTGTTATTCATTGCTGTTTTTAAAAATATTAAGGAGACTTCAAAAAAAAAGAGCAGGTTCTCAATTGCGTTGTACGTTCTTTTTATTTGTTTTTTCTTCATCTCCTTCCGTTCCTCTTACGTTCCTCCTATTACAAAACTATGTAAGAAAATACACACATACATAAGTACATAGGGACAACATCACATACTTAATATGTGTGATCCCAAATTATGCAGTTTAAGCACTTGTTTTATGGAATCCCAATAAAATATAAAAAAAAATGTTTTCCCACATTGACTCGACCAGGAATCCAACCCGGGACCTCAGAGCTTGCGATGAAAATCGGTGTGTGCGCCACTCTTCCACTGAGGTCGTCATAATATCGTGCCCTCCTGTAAGTGTCGGTTGAGGGTGTGGCGGATGAGGTGCTCCAAGTGGAACGTTAGGTCGGATATTCGTGACCTGGTGAGTCAGCTCTTCCAGTTCTTTTCGTAAAGGAAAAGGTTTTGGAAAAACTAGGAGGTGTCGGAATCACATTTTTGAAACGGTCGCTGCGCAAAAAATTAAAAAATTTCGATAAAAAATAAATAAATATCTTCACGCAATTCCCAATACAGGTATAGACAGAGGTATAGTCTAAACAATTAAGTCCCTTTGACGCACCTTCCAACGAAGATATTTTCGGGACAACGGACAGGTGGTGAGCGTCTTTGTGTCCAAGCCAACAATATAATTCGTACATAAGTTTTTGAAAAACTCAAGTACGTGCCTGCCACCTGGAGATCGAACTCGGGTCTTTTAACTCGAAATTCCGACCAACCAACGACTCGGTTATCGTGACTTTAAAATGACGATCGATGGATGTAATAATGTATGTTACTTATATCGATAAATAAATGATTTTATTTGAACTAATTGACCTTATTTACCTATACTTATATTTTATAATCGTTCGTAAGAAGTAAACTACAGTCATGCGTAGGATCAGACAAAAACGGTTTCTTATTTTAAATTCTATTTAAATCATACAACATGACTGTAAATTCTAATCATATCTAAGTTATTATCAAACAAAGGATCTCCGCAACAGCCTTTTTTATCGAATAATATTAAACTACAACGACTCAATCATGAGTTTAGTACCATGTAAATATTGACATTTATTCCTTCCCCCATGCGGCAACACTTGAACCTAAGATTTGGCACTTCCTTGACCTTTGTCTACATCTAAAAGTTCATCGAACAGGTTTCTAGCGTTCCCGCGTACAATCAACATCCGGATACATTATTTACGCGTTAGATACTGCCCATGACGAGATGTTTTGACGTCGTGAAGGTCACAAACAATCGAATAATCCATTAATTAGAATTGTTTGTGCATCGCGCTATAGAAAGTCAAATTGAATGCGTTGATGGGTATATTTTTAATGATGTTAAATAAACGTCGATGCTCGTTAATCCGTGGATATTTTTTTAACAACTACGCAGAATGAAGATAAATAATACATATACATGCATAGATACATACATAACTAAGGACAACATCACATACACCGCTCTGATCACAAAGTAGCTAAAGCACGCGTGTTATGGAATCGGAAACAATGAACGTACCAAAAACACCCTGACCCGACAAAATGTAGAAAAAATGGTTTTTAACATTGCCCCGTCCGGTAATCTAACCCGGGACCTCAGAGCTGGCGACACCCTGAAAACCGGTGTTTATGCCACTCGTAGCAATAGTTTCTCGAGCGTAAATTAATACGTATATCTCTATAGGCCACTGGGCTGAGTGGTTACCGGGTTGAATAATTTAAATTTGAATCGACACGGGTTCGATCGTGTGGAAGGATCGCATATCGAATCATTTATTCATAGAAATAAGAATGTATATTCATTTATCAATAGCATTTTTTCTTAATTTACTAGAATTATACATATTTTTTATTTGAATTTTACTAATTCAAATAAAAAAATAAATTCACGCGTAGTCCTTGACGGGATACCCAGAGAATACAGATTGTCAAGTGTCGCGATCCTTACATACCTCTTTCGCTTCTGTCAAATTCATAATTTTCTTCATACACACACGTCAAGGCATCCGAGTACTTTGGATCCGCGCCTCTTCGAATAATTTGCTTACACGGTCTTCGACAGTTAGTCTCGGCCTAATTCAAACTAAGCTGTTTCGAATGAAACAAAATATGGTACTGACATATAGACCACTCACTAAGTAGAGCCTTCTCTGGAAAACTCCTTAGTCTCCTTAAGCATAGACTTTAGACAGACAAACCTCAATGCGTGTTCAAATCTTATCCATTAAAAATGTTCAGCTGAACATGGAAACAGATACTTATATATATCGTATATAATAAACTCACGACAGTATTTCAAATTTACGGTATTCAGATAAGAATTAAAGCAAGCTATCCGAGTTCGATCACCAGAAGGGTTTACCAATGAGTTTTTTTTTTAAAACTAATGTACTGTTACTATTTCAAAGTTGGCTTGAACATATCAATGTTAACAACTACGCAGGATACGGTGGTTGATACAGGCTTACCACCTGATAACCTGACCAAAATAAGCCCCGTTGAAATGTGGGTCAAAATGACTAAATTGTCCAGCCCTCTGGCTACATCTGTATTGAGAAATGCGTGAAAATAAAAAAGGGTTGAGGGTATAGTCACGATAGCCGAGTGGTTGGGTATCGGAATTTCGAGTCGAAAAACCAGCGTTCGATCCCCAGGTGGCAGGCTCGTACCGACATAAAGATCGACGTCAAATCGGCGACGGGCTCACCACCTGTCACGTTGTCCCGAAAATATCATCGGTGGAAGGTGGGTCAAAGGGACTTATTTGTCTAGACTAGACCTCTGTCTACCCCTGTATTGGAAATTGCGTGAAGATATTTTTTTAAAAGGGTTGGAACAGCATAAGAGGTGGCAAGCCTATCGGCGTTTCCTAGCGAACAGTACAATATACTTACATAGATAAATACTATATAAAAATCCATGACATAAGTACAAACTTTCTTCATCACACTAATGTACCTCTGTACTATTTCATGCTACCATTGTTTTCTTTTGATTTGCCTGTGTGTACGTAATTAATTAAATATATAAATATAAGTGTGCCCACAACCTGTACCTTCGTGCAGTGTCATCATTACTTATTTTACGGCCTAAAAAGTCCACCGCAGAATAATCTTATCACGTAAAATGCTATAATTGCCACGCTAGACAAGCGGTTTGTCGATCGCTGAAGACATCTACCACCATAGACACAGCTTTCTATCTATGGTCTGTCCAAATTTATGTGGTACTCTTCGGGACGGTAATCCCGCCATCTGACGCCCTTGCCATTTACAGGGCTTTTCTCTCAGCCGCCTCTTATGACACCCACGGGAACAGACAAGTGGTATTCACACACCACATGGCAATTATTGTGAACACTAAATTTATAGCCGTTACCCGGAAGAAATTCGCCATGGTCAAAACCGTCCCGGAAGATGACACCAGATAGATTGTCTTGATAAGAAGATAAATTACGAAATTATGAGCACAGATAAAATAGCAATCAATTCGTGTATGCAACAGCTGATTATCCTCGGCATTTTAAAAAAGGAACTAAGTGTTGTCAACATTTTTTATGACAAATGGCGGCAAGGTCATCTCTATGTTATCTGTAGACTGATGCCCCATCGCTATATGTTAAAAATACAGATGTAAAAATTTTATGGTACAAGTATTTTTTATAATAACAAGTGTAATTTGAAATTCATGGATAAGGTTGCTACCTGTGACATACTAGATTTTATAATAATAAACAAAATAGATGGATTAGGACAGCTATCTACCATGGTATGAGGAGTAGGGCTGTAGGAGTATTGAAGTTTTGAATTATTAATTATTGTAAACAAGAACATAAATTTGATTATGTAAAAGATATTGATAATAATAATCTAGACAATTATGTCCCTTTGACCCACCTTCCACCGAAAACATTTTATGGGACACCGTGATTGGTCGTGATCCAATCGCCGTCCTTATGTCCAAGCCAGCGATATAAATCGTAAATCCTTAATTCCGATCGCCAAACGGCTAGCGTGTCTCTTTTCATAAAAACATACTGAAATTTATCCGAATATCCAGATCAGAAACTTCGGGACTAAGGATTTTTCCCTATCAAAAAAACATGGTTGTGTCATACATACTAGTTATTAAGGCGTGTAAAGAATCTTTGACTTATTCAGTCAAGCATGTTCATAGCAGGACCGCCAGGGGACTTTTCAGAGGGAAAAACATGGTTTGAAAAATTAAATCTAAATAAAACTAAAAATATATTACATTAATTTAGAAATAAAAAAGTGTTTAAAACTCAACTAACACATGCGGGATCCAACCTGCGACTTCGACCGTACCGTGGCAACGCTCTTACCTCTGAGCCACCGTGTCAGTTGAATGTTTAAATTTTGTTTTCTCTTCAATTTAATAACAAAAATATACCTTTTTTTATAGAAAATTGTATATAGAAAATGGAGACAAACGAGCAGCTGGCTCACGTGATGGTAAGTGATTACCGCCGCCCATGAACATCCGCAATAGAGATGAGAGCAAAGAGGCATAGCAGATGCGTTGCCGACCTAAGAGTGCCCCCCCCCCTCCCCAGAATTGGGGGAGAGGGGTATGTGGGCCTCCGGTTACCTGCACTCACCAGACGAAACAGAAGTTTGTTAGACTTCTACTTCACGCCGGTACTCTGTGAGGTCGTGGTACTTCCCCGGTCGAGCCGGCCCATTCATGCAACAACAAAAGATGATGCGTGGCTCTACCACTGTTAATTCATGCAACAACAAAAGCTGATGCGTGGCATAACCTATATAATTTAAAATAAAAAAAAATTGCATATGAACAATTAAAAGAAAGACTTGTAACTAATCGAATCAAGAGGCAGAATATAGTTTTCATACAAATACATATGAAATAAAATATATATTAATGACTATAACACAATTCATAATGACGAGAATCAAAATAGTAAATTTAACAAACTAGCCTGAATATTTTTTTCTAAATAATGTATTACACAAAAAAGCCGCAAAGATATAACAAGTTTCAATCAGCATTTTTATCAAGAAACCTTTACAAGAGGAAATATAAAAAATTATAGATATTTTAAACAAAACTAATACCTATTATTTGCGTGTTAAAGTCCTTGAGGCCCATGAACAAAGGTGACTTTGAACTTATTTTTATTTTAAGTTTTACTTAACGTGAAAGTGACGCGGCAGTGGTATTTAAGAGATGACTCGAGATCAAGGTCCTTTATATCTCTAAGTAGATTTTGACCTAGATGACGTAATTATATAAGTGAAACAATCATTCCACTTTTAATATATTGTCTCGAGTCTGGGTGTTTGTGACGCCATCGTTGTTTCTAATTCCATAACGAAAAGTGCGTTACGTACTATCAAATTATATTTCCAAATTGTTGTATTGTCATCACTAAAACATGCGAAGTCTCAAAGTAATTCCGTAGATGCATGCATACCAAGTAAGTAGCTGAAGCACTTGTGTTATGGTATCAGAAACAAAGAAGGCACCACAAACACCCAGACACGAGAAAATATAGAAAAAGCGGTTTTCTACGTTGACCAGACCGGAAATCGAACCCAGGAGTTCAGAGCTGGCGATACCAAAACCGGTGTGTTCGCCACACGTCCACTAAGGTCTTCAAACTTACAAAGAGCACTTAAGAAGACGTGCTGTCAATGTCGAATTTTATCAAAATTCGATGCGTTGGGTAACCCTGGCCCATTGCCCAATGGAAATACCTTCGGCGCCGTCCTTTAGTCGGGACATTCGCTCTGACCTTTTCCTATCAAACGATTTTATAGCTTTTTATATGATTTTTTACAGATAACGATTAACTCACAATCTATATCATAATCACATTAATGTGGAATAGAGATATAGAGCCAGTTTCCAGTTGCGTTCTTTCCTCCAACGATTAAGATGAAATGCCTCATACACCGTGATCACCCTGTCCCTCTATATCTGGTACTGTACTCTGTTCTCTGCAGTACTGGATTCTTATCCAGTACTGCAGAGAACAGAGTACAGTACAGTTTGTTCACGTGATGTTTCTTCTCTAAGTCGATATGCCTTAAAAATATGCCAACCCATTTTTAACGTGTGTATCGTTGGCGATGACATAGAGAGAATCCTTAACAATGCTAATGACTACCGATAGACAGGGGATAACGAAACAAACACGCCGGTAACGTGCAGCAGCATGTAAGGTGTATTATGTCTGCGATCGCCAATCCGCTTGACGAGCGCGGCGATTATGGAGAAACCTCCCACAGGAGGGTCCTATGTCGACAAGTTGATTATAACAGGCACTTATGTACGTTACGTTATTTGCCTAGACTAGGGACTCAAAGGGTCTTAATTGTCTAGACTAGACCTCTGTCTACCCCTATATTGGGAATTGCGTGAAGATATTTATTTATTTCGAGATGTTTCCCCCCATCTGTCCGCCAATTGTATTTTCAAGGCGATGTCCTTAATCGCCTCTTACGACACCCACGTGGTGTAAAGAGGTGGTTTATACTTACGCCGTAACTTCACCGAAACTTATGGCCTAACAAAAAAAAATTAAAAATATTTTAAAGCTATTGCTAAGTCTTATCTTTTATTACTGATGTCCTCCGGGGATGAGTGGCTTACATATCAGTTTTCAACTCTGAGGTCACGGGTTCGATTTCCAGTCGGATCAATACAGAAAACACTTTCTCGGGTCTCTTTGTTTGTGATACCATAGATGTTTTTATATATAAAAATATAAATGTATGAAATATTTTCACATATTTCCCAACAGAGGTCTAAACAATTAAGTCCTTTCGACCCACCTATCACCGAAGGTATTTTTGGGACAACGTGACAGGTGGTGAGCCCATCGCCATTTTTATGTCCAAGCCAATGATATAAACCGTATATAAGTTTTTTTTTAATCTCATTAGTACGAGTCCTGGGGATCGAACTCGGGTCTCTCGACTCGAAATTCCGACCACCCAAACACTCGGTTATCGTGACGCCGAGACGTTACTTAAGGTAAATGTAAGTGCTAGCACCTCAACCTTTAAGTTTGAGGCTGTTAGTCCAAAAGATATTGTGAGAATGTTTAACACTATTGAATGTAAGAAAACGGCAGATCTATGGGGAATGTCCGTTGAAGTAATTGCTTCTATAATAGATTTAATTGCACCTCATATGTCTATATGTATAATATATATATTTAATAGTAGTGTAGAGTCTAGTAGTGTATTTCCTGATCTTATGAAACAAAGTAACGTAATTCCTTTATTTAAATCTGGTAGTACTTCGGACCCTATTCGGTACTTTAGGCCTATTTCAGTACTACCAACACTAAGTAAAATTTGCGAATAAATAATTCTTACTCAACTGTTAAGATATTTTAATTTAAACAAACTATTCTACACAACAATTGGTTTTACAAGGGGTCGCTCAACAACCGATGCTGGTGTTGAGCTAATTAAGCATGTATGTGAGGCTTGAGAGAGATCACAGGATGCTTTGGGTGTCTTTTGTGATCTCTCTAAGGCTTTTGATTGCGTTAATCATGAAACACTTATCAGGAAATTACACCATTACGGTATCAGAAGTCGGCTCTTGATCTAATTAAATCTTACTTATGTAATAGAATTCAAAAAGTGGTAATCAATGGTCCATATTCCTCTGGATCGACGGTAGCTATGGGCGTACCGCAAATCAAATCATTTATTCATCGACATAAGAACATACATTCGTTTATCGACCGTCATTTTTAATCTACCACCGTTTCGTAATGAAGTTCCTCTAACGGAGAAGAAACAGGCGAAAGAAACTCCGTAAGTATCCTCTTTTTTGGTCAATATTTTTAACAATATAATGCATGATACAAATATAATTTGATATTTTCTAGAAATAGGTTGGGACCGATCACCTCATTCCCCGGGGTTATAATAATAATAATATGCCCTTTATTCAGACCAACTTAGCATCTATTACAAAACATTAAGAACTACAAAATTATTAACTAATAAATATATTTTTGCAATTAATCTTAATCTATTCTTTTCTAATACTTAATTATTTTTTGTAGGTCTGTTTGCCAATCGGCAAAGGCCTCCTCCAACCTTTTCCATTCCTGCCTATCTTGGGCCACTCTATTCCACGTTACTCCTGCTATTTGCCTAATGTCATCATCCCATCTTTTATGTGGCCTGCCTCTCTTCATTTTTCCTTCTCTGGGATACCATTGTGTCACAATTTTGCTCCATTTCTCTGGACCTCTGTTCATGTGGCCTGCCCATTGCCATTTGAGTCTTTTGATTTTGGATGTTATGTCTATGACCTTCGTCTTTTTTCTGATGACATGCTTTTTTATTCGGTTAGACCTTTTCACATTCAAGATACTTCTTTCCATTGCGTGTTGACAGATTTCAAGTTTCCTCGTCGTATTTTGTGTCAAAACCCATGTTTGGCTGCCATACATTAAAACAGGTAGTACACAGGTGTTGAAAAGTTTTTTCTTTATATTAATGTGAAGAGTTGTGTCTTTCATGGCCTCTCTCAGACTCCAGTATCTTTTCCAGCCATTTGTTATTCTTCTCTCGACTTCTTTTCGTATAGGATCCTCTTGTGTTATTAGCTGTGCCAAATAGGTGTATTCGTCGGTGTAATCGATTTGGTTATTTCCTAAATGTATAGTCGTCTTTATTCCATTTGTCATAACTTTGGTTTTATCAGGGTACAACTTTAAACCTATCTTGTCACTTTCATCAGCTAGCTGTTGTATCATTTTTTGTATGTTTTCCGGTGTTTCAGCAGATATCACTATGTCGTCTGCGAACCTCAAGTGTGTTAGGGAGGCTCCGTCGACATTTATTCCGAGGTTTTCCCAGTTGAGACTTCTAAATATTGTTTCGAGAACCGCTGAGAATAGTTTTGGAGATAGAGGGTCCCCTTGTCTGACACCCTTTCCTATTCTAAATGGTTCCCCTTTTTTTTCTAGTTGGATTCTCGCGGTGCTTTGACTGTATATCTTTTTAATTAAGCGGATATATTTTTGTTCGATTTTGTTCGATTCCCCGGGGTTACTGTCATTAATATATTCATTTATATTATAATAACCCTTCCTGTAAAGCTTTTCTTTAATTAATTTCTTAAACCTGTTAATAGACAGGCTTTGCACATTTACCGGGACTTTGTTGTAGAAGCGTATACACCGCCCTATGAACGAGTTACTTACTCTATGAAGTCTAGTAACCGGTATAAAATTTTCAACACCTAATGTTAAACATTTGGGTTATACCAATGTAAAGAAATTAATATTCGTCGATGTCGATAATTATAAGAAACTTGTTTAATTTTGAAAGAATAATTTTAATAGTCATTCAAACATGATATTCGTCATGTCAATTTTTATGACTTAGGATTTACGTTTCAAGTTAAAAAATTCCTAAACGGTGTAAAAACATTTTTAATCTGCTAGGTCTTAGCACATACGATATCTGTTGTCAAGCTGTTGAATCTCTTGCGGTATATTGTTGTAAATTTGTAGTACCATTCCATAGTTATTTCTAACACACATCTCATTTTTACAAGCAACTTTAACTTACACTTTACAAAAAGTCGTGATAGCCGAGTGGTTGGGTGGTCGGAATTTCGAGTCAAGAGACCCAAGTTTGATCCCCAGGTGTCAAGCTAGTACCAATGGGTTTTTCCAATAATCGTGAATGATTCATATCGTTGGCTTGGACATTAAGACGGAGTCAGGCTCACCACCTAACGCATTGTCTCTAAAAAATTTCTTCGGTGGAACGTGGGTCGAAAGGACTTAATTGTCTGGACCGCTGTCAACATCAAGCGGTAAGATATTATATTGAATAACGAAAAGTTTATAGTATATATATCCATCTTGGTTTGTGGTGAATATTTTCGTTCTAACAAAATCGCAAACTCCAGAAATAATCTAATATATTACTTCAAAAACATTGCTTACACCCGTTGCTAGAATTATAAGACTAAAATCATAGTTTTAGAAGAACGTTAATGACAAGCCAAGCTATTTATAGACAAAATCTTATTACTGTTACATATTAAAAAGAGACTGACCAAAGACAGAGAATACCTACGGAGTTTCTTACGCCTGCTTCTTCTCAGTTAGGTTTCATAACGAAACGGTGATAGATTAAAAAAATACCATCAATAAGCTAATGTATATTCTTAATTCGATAAATAAATGATTTGATTTGATTTGAGATGCGGTACTATTTTCACCCCTATAAGTTTTAAACAACTGTTGTGTTCTGGTTTGAAGAACATACAGAGATAATGTAATCACAGGCTATGAGACATTCAATGTCAATCCTCGCAGGTGACAAAGCATCCGTAGCCGTCTTTCGAAGTTATTTGCAGCGCCCATGGGGCGTAATGCCATCAGCTGGAATTTTATCTCATTTTTTATTTATCGTATAATGCCATTTGATAAGTAACGGTAGAAATATTGATAGCAGAGCGGTTGGATGATCGGAATTAGAGTCAAGACACCCAAATTCGATCACCAAGGCTCGTACCAAAAAGGATTTATAAAAACTTATGAACGATTTATATTGCTAGCTTGGATATACAGACGGCGAAAAGCTCAACGCCTGTCACGTTGTCCCAAAAAAATGTTCGTTGGAAAGGGGGTCGAAAGGGCTTAATTTTCTAGACCTCTGTCTACTCCTGTATTGGGACTAGCGTGAAGAATTTTTTACAAATCAAGAAAAGGATACAAAATTAATTTTCTATTTTCAAAATTATGTATTATTCCTAGGTCGTTTGAGAAACACTGAACTAGGTTAAGCGCCAAAGAGCTAGGAATGCTAAATAAACGCATACAAGGAATGACGCAAGATATAAAAATTGCATATCTTTTTTGCAACTCTTTCGTTCTTAGGGTCACTATGTCAAAAATTTGCAAATTAATTTGGGTACCCCAATAAATAACCAAATGGTAAAATGTAGAGCCAAAATTCCGCGTGTTCTTTTTGTTAACTTACAACTATTATAAAAGTTTGTACAGATGGATTTTTACCACTCCCTTTCTTTCCGTGGATGTCGTAAGCGGCCACTAAGGAATACAACCTTGAATATTGTTATTGAAATCGATAGATGGCGGGAATCGATAAATGGGATAACCATCTCTAAAAAAAATACCAGAACAAAATTATCATACCGAAGATGGACAGCAGCGTCTGAGGTGCGAGTGGTCTGGAACGGCGTTCGCCGATCTGCTTGCCGAGCGTGGCGATTATGGCAAATCCTCCCCATGGGGAGACCTATATCCTCCAGTGGACTTTAACAGGTCGATATGTATGTATGTATGTAGCGGGAATTTGAGGTAACCGAACGTAGTCACGCGCGGAAAGTAGACCACAAAAATTGAGCAATGAATTCAATCTAAGTAGCGACATAAATCAGTGTGTGATAATCACATATTTTGTTGTGTGAAATCAGACCAAAAGTGGATGGCTGTGGTTTATGGTCGAATATTTGATATTTATTATTATTACGGCCGACGCCTCCATGTTTAGTATCCGAACCTATTCACGCAGATTTGTCGCTGGCTGATGAGATATACCAGAAAAAAAATAACGAAATGATTGGTGACCCCTGAAGCTTCGTGTCTTTTGTAACGTGTTTTTCGAAAATTTAAAAATGGAACGCTTTTGCGTAATAACGTTTTGTATTATGTTTTATAACGCTTTGTCATTATGTTCTATAGTTTCCGATTCCATAATACATGTTCTTTAGCTACTTACTTTGGGATCTGAGGAATGAGGGGCAAAATTATTTTTCTCTGCTCTCGTCCAGGAGAGGTAAAGTACAAAATAAAATTTTTATATTTGTATTAAAATATCATTTCGATGGTCATAACGGCCTGTGGAACCTTACGGAGGCCTTTGTAATGGCCTCTGAATAGGCTGTAGAGAAGAAGAAAAACGGCTTGTGGAAGGTACCTGCAGGACATAAGCTTCTGCCGTGCCGATTTAATAAGACCACCACGCTTGACCAGCGGATTGAAGATCGGAGTACCAATATCCTATTAATCTCAAACGTTGCTGCCAATCACGAGCTTGCTTAAATTTGGTCTGTTATATTTAGTAACTAGCTGCCCCCCGCGGCTTTGCCCGCAGTTTAAGACTTAACGCGAAACTATAATAATATTTCTAACCTAAAAGCCTATGTTACTCCTCATAACATTAGCTATTTGACAGTGAAAGTCCTGTTAAAATCGGTCCAACCGTTTCAGATATTAGCCGGAACAAACAGAGAGACAGACAAAAATTGTAAAAAAAAATTTGTTGACGTAACTACCGTATATATTCATACACATGTAGTAAAAAAGGTTATTTCAATATTACAAACAGACTTATTATTTATATGTAATGATTATTCCGCCATATCTTGATTTTCAAGGCGTTTCCCTCAGTCTCCTTTTGCAATTCTTACGCCGTTACTATTCACCGAATCTTGTATGGGACAACGAAAATGTGGTGAAGCTATCGCCGCCTTAATATGCAAGCCTACAAAACATAGTCGTACATGTGTATGTATTATATATTATTATTATATCCATTTCGTGGTCGTATGCTGCAGCACGGATTGTCATATTTGTTATTTTAGTTACATAAGTTACTATAACGTTTCTTTAATATTCGCGTTAACGTTTCTATAATATATAGGTCACGATAGCCGAGTGGTTGGGTGGTCGGAATTTCGAGTCATTAGACCCGAGTTCGATCCCCAGTTAGCAGGCTCGCACCAATGGGTCTTTCAAAAACTTATGTACGAATATCGTTGGCTTGGACATAAAGACGGCGACGGGCTTACCACCTGTCACGTTGTCTTGAAAATATCTTCGGTGGAAGGTGGGTCGAAGGGACTTAATTGTCTAGACTAGACCTCTGTCTACCCCTGTGTTGGGAATTGCGTGAAGATATTTATTTTTATTTTAATATTCGCTTTCGTTATTTTATTTTATGTTGTCTTCGTGCTGTATTCGGTCCACGAATAAACGAAATTCTTTCTTTCTTTATTTATTATATGTGTATGTATGTATGGGATTGTGAACCCGTAACTTTTACTATTCGAAACAAGTACATGAGCTGGCGGAAATGGAATCCGCAACATTTAACCACTGAAGACAAGTACACTGGTAACTAATCTATCGGATCTTCACGCCATTTCAAATACTGTGGTAGACAGATGTCTAGACAATTAAGTCATTGGACCCACCAATAATCGAACACATTTTTTTAATTAAAGTGACAGGTGGTTAGCCTGTAGCCATCTTGATTACCAAGGCTATCGGAACGTATCGTGTATTAAATTGTGTCATATTATTCTCCACTTACAATTTTAATGTATTCAACAGTAACATCCTGCCGCTGGTGACACATGAGAGTCACCACGTTGTGAGTTACACATAATTTTGTTAATATTAATATTTAAAAAAAAAAATTACTCCATTTCTGCGCTAATTACCATTACGCCATCATTAGGAATTAATATAAAGAATGTAATAAATTTTCATTATTGTTTCAATGTAAATTATAATTTAAATTAACATAATTAAATCATTCGATATACTTTATGTAGCTTAATTTAAATTTAATTAAAACCTTTCATAATTTACGAGTATTTTGCATGATTAATGTGTTTTTACTGGAGTGACAGTAGTTCACATGAATATACATACATCCTTACCTAATAATAAATAATATTAAATATTACGCAATTTTTTATTGATTTTTAAAGCATTTAAGTTATGCTGATCTTTATGTTAATAAATTAAAGAGAAAAAAATGTTTTTGAAATCGCGACCCCTGCCGAACCGTGGCAACGCTCTTACGAGTACCTCTGAGCTACCGCGATTTACGCGCATCAGTTGAAATTTTAAATCTGTATTCTGTTTTCTTTTTATGCCGCTTTTGACATCGGCGCCATCTTTTGTCCCTTTTGCAAGTGACTTTTGCAAGTGATCACATAGATTCCTCTAATAACAAAGTTTACCCATTTATGTTATTTAATCGGAAATAACGATGCAACTGCAAACAACCGGACCCAAGACAACGCAGAAAAAGTGGTTTTCTTTTTAACCCATTGGCTACACCATGAAAACCGATGTATAGGTCACTCGTTCCCGGAGGTCGTCGAAACACATAATAGTCCACTACTATAAGTCACCATAGCCGAGTGGTTCGGTGGTCGAAATCTCGAGTCGAGAGACCCGAGTTCGATCCCCAAATGGCAGGCTCGTGCCAATGAGTTTTTCAAAAACTTATGTACGAATTATATCTTTGGCTTGGACATTAAGGCGGCGACGGGCTCACCACCTGTGACGTTGTCCCGAAAATATCTTCGGTGGAAGGTGGGTCAAAGGGACTTAATTGTCTAAACTAGACCTCTGTCTACCACTTTATTGGGAATTGCGTGAAGATATTTATATTTATATTTATTTATTTATTTATTTTTTTACTATAAGCCGCTCCCATAAGGATAATTTGTTTGTATAATACAAAAACATTACAAAAAAAAATAAAAGAATAAAAAAAAATCTTCACGCTTCCAATAATGGGGTAGACAGAGGTCTAGACAACCACGTACTTGTGAGTCACTTTCACCTAACCTAATTTGAGACGTCGTGACAGCCTATCGCTTTCTTACTGTTCAAGGCAACGGAATATACTTACATAAATATTATTCATGAAATATTATGAAAACGTTACTGCATGGTAACGATGTAAGAATATTGTCATTCCCTTTCTTACCGTGGGTGTCGTAAGAGGCGACTAAGGGAAACTGCCTTGAATAATGTTATAGCAATCGATAGATGGCGGGATAACCATCTCTAAAAATATCAGACTCATATAATCAGATCAAAATGGAGGCAGCAGCGTCTGAGGTACGAGTGGTTTGCTACTACGATCGCCAATCCGCCTGTCAAGCGTGGCGATTATGGCAAATCTTCCCTATGGGAGAGGCCTACAGTGGACCTTAACTGGCCATTATGTATGTACGTATGAAAGTATTTATTTACACAGATAAATATTCATATATACATATAAACAATCCACAAATCGACTACAAACATTCATGTCATCACAAAGACACGACAAAGGCTTTTATCCACAAGGGTTGACTGGTAGAGAATGCCATCGGGCATTAAATCCGCCCATTGTAGCCCTTACTCTATGGTGTCACATTTAAGAATAAAAAAGGCACATTCCCATGACCTTCAGAGGGTAAAGCTTTCGGTCTAAAAACCTGTAGAGGCTGTATGACCGGAAGTCATTGCAGCGTCATCGGAAGATTCTAAAATGCATTAGCGCCTTTATTTACTTCCGCATTCCGCACGGGAGCCTTCTCTTTAAGCCCACGTCACGTGAGGAATACGTCAGATCGGTTCAGTACAACCGCGTTAATATATTTTGTACATCATGATTCATTCACTGAGGTCGATTCATCTCGCTTGGTTATTGTCAATTAGAAACGTTTCTTATACCCCGAGCCGTAAAGTTTAAATTATAACGGCACTTAAAAATTATTTATAATAAAACGTTAATTGATTTTAAAACTTATAGAAATGTAATAAGGTTAGTTTTACTTGTTTAGAAACTAACACTGTTTCTAATTACGTTTGACACCCACAGTTGACCTTAGGAAGAGGCTATATTTTCACGTAGGCATTTATCTAATCTACATTACATACACTTTGAGTTTCTGTGGAAATTGTTGGAGTTTACTCCTCAAGAATCGATTTTCATATATAATCTCGGAGTGTGAAAATTTTTGTAGAGCAAATTTTGCTAATGTTTAGGCAAAATTTGATTTCTAAGATCAAGAGGAGTGTAATTACACTCTCTCCTTTACGTTATGCGTATGTTCATGTGCAACTTATCATGAGCAGACTCCGGCACAGAGAACTCTCGGCTGCATGGTAACACTAGTCTATGATTCCATAACTTGGTAATGTATTTTGATGAATTTAAATTACATATTTGCAAGTCACGATAGCCGAGTGGAATTTAGAGTCAAGAGACCCGAGTTCTGTCCCCATGTGACAGGCTCGTACCAATGGGTTTTTCAGAAACTTATGTACGAATTCTATCCTTGGCTTGGACATTGAGACGGTGACGGCCATACCACCTACCTCGTTGTCCTGAAAATATCTTCGGTTGAAGGTGGGTCGAAGGAACTTAATTGTCTAGACTAGACCTCTGTCTACCCCTGTATTGAGAATTGCGCGATGATATTTATTTTTTATTTATAAATTATATATTTAATATACTGTTGGATTACTATTATATTAATTACTATTGGACTTAATTGTCTGTATTGGGAATTATGTGAAGATATTTATTAATTAATTATTTTTTTTAAATAGTCACGATTTTTAATTATTTTTTAAATAGTCACGATAGCCGAGTGGTTGGGTGGTCGGAATTTCGAGTTGACAGACCCGAGTTCGATCCCCAGGTGGCAGTACCAATGAGTTTTTCAAAAACTTATGTACGAAATTCATCGTTGGCTTGGACATAAAGACGGCGACGGGGTCACCACCTGTCACGTTGTCCCGAAAATATCTTCGGTGGAAGGTGGGTCAAAGGGACTTAATTGTCTAGACTTGACCTCTGTCTACCCCTGTATTGGGAATTGCGTGAAGATATAATTAATTTTTTTTATTATAAACAATATAATTATAATTATGATTTAATCTTTATTGCGATTCCGTGTAGGTCACAAAAGGCGGACTTAATGCCTATAGGCATTCTCTTCCAGTCAACCTATGGTATGGTGAAATTTGTGGTAGGCGCAATAAAGTTAAGGTCGATGAAAATATAATACATAAAACATACATAAAACTGTTACATATATAAAGAGAAATAGACGAATATATGATAATAATCCTGAATTTAAACTTGTTAATACAATATATTAAGTTATTATAATAAATATTTATATAATAAATGTTCATTCTTAACTAATATATAAATATACTAGTTAAGAATGAACAAAATGCTTTCGAGAACCAATGACGTCCTCTCTGAAAAATTGGACGTCATGCAGCGATGGAGCGAATTTTATGACTGGTACGCCAGACTCGGTCCTCGATGACACTGAGGTCATCGGTATGAAAGAGATTGAATGTGCGATTCGAAGTTTGAAATGTGGTAAGGCTACGGGACTAGACAGAGTTACTGCTGAAATGGTCAAGTATGGTGGGCCTCGCGTCTGGGACAGCTTTCATCTGCTGTGCAATTTGTGCTGACGAACGGGGGCAGTCCCGGATGATTGGCGATCCGCGGTCATTGTGCCTTTATATAAAGGTAAAGGTTCACATCATGATTGCAGGTGCTATCGGGCAATCAGCTTGCCCAGTTTAGCAAGTAAAGTTTATGCGAAGGTTTTGACACGTAGGATGCATGAAAAATCGGAAAAATTTCTATGGGAGCCACAATGCGGATTTAGACCTGGAAGAGGATGCACGGATCAAATGTTTTCTCTCCGCATAATCACGGAGAAGCTTCTCGCTGCTAACCAGAAGATTTTCTGTGCTTTTGTGGATCTTGAGAAAGCATTTGATAAGGTTGTAAGGAAGAAAATGTGAGAACTGTTAACGGGGTATGGTGTGGATGGTCAATTGCTAAGGGCTGTGACTGTAAAGCCTGTGTGCGGGAAGGGCATGACCTGTAACCTATGTTTAACGTCCAAACGGGCGTAAAACAGGGTTGTGTCATGTCCTCCCGGCTATTCATACAGTATCTCGACAGCTGTTTACAGAAGATGAAAGATAGCTGTTTGGGTGTGAAATTGGGTGACATTAAAGTTAATTGTCTGCTGTATGCCGATTATGCAGTGCTTATTGCATCATCAGAGGCAGAACTGCAGGCATTAGTCACGTGTATGAAAGCAGAATGTGAAATTAAAGGTCTGCGTTTGAATGTTTAATAAAACTAAGGTTCTGGTATTTGAAAGGGACGAAGAAAGAACGAAGTGTGAAATATGGGTAAATCAGGAATGTCTTGAACACGTGAATGAAATTTTATACTTGGGGAGTGCGTTTAATTATTGAATGTTAATATTAAAAGGTGTCGAGTTAGACCGAGACTAACTTTCGAAGACCTAGTGAGCAAATTGCTCGAAGAGGTCTAGATTACTCGGATACCTAGACGTGCATGTATGAAGAAGATGATGAATCTGAAATAAGCGAACGAGGTATGTAAGGATCGTGACACATGGCGATCTGTTCTCTCTGGCTACCACGTCAGGGATTTTGCGTGAAGATAAGTAAGTAAGTTAATACAATATAAATATGAATAATGCAGTATCATATCCTGATGGTATTCACGTGATTGAGACAAACAATGCTCTCGAACTACTTTCTTAAAGGTGCCAATAGATTGCGCCTCACGAATTGCTAATGGCAGGGAATTCCACGATTTGACAGCCTGTACTGTAAAAAGTTTTTCAAAGAATGTCGTTCTGTGATTTGGCGTCTATAAAATAAATGCTATAATTGATAAGGGCCAGCTTCGATTGTTTAGACAAGTCGAACGAATGAGTGAACGAAGAAAATACAAAGTGCGAAAGTTATCAATATATAATAATAAATATTAATAGTTTAATATTTGTTATTATATATAATAATAATAATTTAAAGATATTGATCTGTTTTCTCAAAGTAAAGAATAAAGCAATAAACATTCTCAAAAGTGTACATAATTGTATGTTGTTAATTAAAACCATAACGTAATAAACTTACGTAAATTTTTAGCCAAATGTAACATTATAAATTTAAAATGTTATTAAAATGTATTTTTGTAACTACTACTTGTATATTTTTATATAAATAATGTGTAGATATGATATCAAGTTGATTATCGTTGTTTTTGTTTTATGTAATGATTTCTTTGTTTGTATTTTTTCGTATTTTTTCATGACTTAAGATCAACTCTGTCAATTAATATTTACAATACTTATTAACTAAAAACTATTATAATCGTAGAGCCCTACTCCTCGTGGCATGGTACCAAGAACGCTGGCTGCATTTCCACGTTGAATGGCTAGACTTAACCGTTGAGCGAGAAAAGAACTAGCCCTCTTGTCACCAGCGGCAACGATAAGTCGCGGATACAATTCCTTTAGAAACTGCATCGCGCGGGGACCCCACGGACCGATTGTCTCTACGGCAAATGGAACAAATATATAGTCTCCTTTCAAAGACTCATATTTACGCCATTTACCCGATTCAGCTGCCTCTGATGCCGCCCCGGCCCTTATCGAAGTACCCTTGATATGAAAGGCCGCTAATGTATCGACGCAAGTTGCGTCCCACACAAGAGCTTTGCCTCTCTCCCAAGGGACTAAAGTCAAGCCGTCGGGTCTCTTACCATCCTCCCTAACTCGTCGACGTCGCTGCCACAAGGTCATCGATGTGGTTGACAAATCGATGCTCCCAATCGTATTCCTACAGCTATACGTAAACTTTCGTTATCTAGTAATGTACCAAGGTTACTTGATGGTTACTCTGTCAATATTATCACTGTCTTAAATATTTGGTTTATGTAAGGGAAACCTGTTATTATCCGTACTTTTGGATTTATACCCATACTTAATGTAAAAAACTTTCTGTAACGCAGTTGGTTTCTAAATAAAATAAAAGAGATCTATATAAGCCGAGAGTAACTTTCTAAGATCAAGATGAGTGGGTCAAGAATACTCGGAATTCGAAAAATGTACGCAAGGCAAATGGCAATGGATCATTTCTTACAAACGGGTTGGTATTTCCTCAATTGATGCCGTTATGATACAAGTGATGATGCATCGAAAATTAAATATTAAATTCAATAAAAATAAATAAATAAATATCTTCACGCAATTCCCAATACAGGGGTAGACAGAGGTCTAGTCTAGACAATTAAGTCCCTTCGACCCACCTTCCACCGAAGATATTTTCGGAACAACGTGACAGGTGGTGAGCCCGTCGCCGCCTTTATGTCCAAGCCAACGATGTAATTCGTACATAAGTTTTTGAAAAGCCCATTGGTACGAGCCTGCCACCTAGGGATCGAACTCAGGTCTCTCGACTCGAAATTTCGACCACTCAACCACTCGGCTATCGGGACTATAAAATAAATAAATAAAATAATGTTTCATCAAATATCATTTGATAATCTACCTTTGTAAAGGTTAGCCAAATAAAAACTTGCTCTTTTAGACGTTTCCAACAAGCTTGGATGAATTAATAATCGTCAATATCTATTGACAGTCCTAGGTTTAAAAACAATTTTACAGTTTAGCAGATGTACTACCTGATAATTTAATATTTTGATACCGACTTTGCCCTAGTCATTTAAAATATAAGAAATCGCAACAAAATTTTACCTATAAGTTAATATTTTAAGATTTTTTTTATGTTGTTAACGTATTCCTTATACTGGGTTAGACAGAGGTCTAAATAATTAAGTCCTTTCGACGCACCTTTCGACGAAGTCATTTCTGGGACAATGTGACAGATGATGAGTCTGTCACCGTCTTTGTTTCCAAGCCAAGTATGTAAATCGTACCTAAGTTTAAAAAAAACTCTTCGGTGCGTGCTTGCCACCTCGGAATAGCACTCGGGTCTCTTGACTAGAATTATGATCACCCAACCACTCGGCCTTCGTGACAAATGCATAAAGTTTCAACTTAATCAAATAAAATTAGTGACGAACATATCATACGAATAAACATCATGATCATATTCATCCTCATATCATCCTATCAAAAGTCTACTGCTGAGCATACGTGTCCCCCAAAGAACGGTCATGTGCCATCAGCATCCATTGTATTATATTATATATTTCAACCATTTATACTTGTATATATGGTTGGAATCGTATGAACTTCGATAGCGCGATTTACTAGTGGGATGTCTCCAGAAAGGTCCGCTGCTGGCAAACTTCTAAAGTCGAGACATTGATGTCGACACAATCCTAGTGAGCAGGATGTTTGCTTTATACGCAGGTGTAATAGATTCCATCCCTAGTCAGGCACTATTTAAATTGTAAATAGCAATTTTTAGTGTTGGATTTATCACAAACTAGATGCGGAGGCTTGCGGTAATGTTTTCTTTTGAAATATACGTACGAATCGTATCGATAAATACATACCTACATAGATATTGACAACATCAACATATATTTCTCTGGTCCCTAAGTGAAAGCTACGGGACTTGTGTTATGGAAACGGAAACAAGGAAGCTGCAACACCAAAGATCCGAGACAATCTACGCGTAGAATATGTGATTTTCTACATTAATCCGCTCGGGAATCAAAGCTGGTGGTGGCGTCACCATGAAAATCGGTGTACACGCCTCTCGTCCACGGAGATCGTCAAAAGTGGTTTGAACTTTATACAGCGACAGGTTGACTACCTGTTACATTGTCCTAAGAAAGCTACGATGAAATGCAGACGAAAAAAATCGAATCATCTAGACCTCAGACTAAAGTAAACACATCATAGGCTTGAAGATAAAAACATAAAAAAGCAATTTGTACGTGTTATGTAAGTTATATACTCATATGATTACGGCCGAAGCATGTGTCATCTCCATCTTCCCTTGGGTGTCGTAAGAAGTGGCTGAGGGTAAAATTCGCGGTCGGGTCAATTTAGAAAAACCACTCTTTCTACATTTTCTCGAGTCTGGGTGTTTGTGTTGCCTTCGTTCTTTCCGATTCCCATACCTCAAGTGCTTTAGCATTTTACATTGGGATCGAAGCAATACATGTGATATTGTCCCTGCCTATATATGTATTTATTTATCTATTTATTACATAGGGACAATATCACATACATTGCTCTGATCAAAGTAAGTAGCTTAAAGAAGCGTATTATGGAATCGGAAATGACGAAGGTACCACAACCACGTAAACCAGAGACAATTTAGAAAAAGCGTTTTTCTGCATCGACCCATCTATAACAACGAATGTACCACAAACACCCAGATCCGAGAAAATTTAGAAATTGTTTTTTACATTGTCCCGACCGGGAATCGAACACAGGACCTCAGAACTGGCGACACCATGAAAACTTCAACGCCATTCGTCCAGGAGAGTCGTCATAAATGCAGTCCGCTATTTCTCGTACCATTTGCAACAATCAGAATATATAATACAATGTCTCCATTCGCGAACTATACTGAATTAAATCCATAATGGATGCTAATCCATAAATTTATGCGCTTTTGTCATTTTTTCTTTCGTAACAGTCTCGTGACCCAAATGGCAGCGTTTAAATATAAATTTAAGAAACCTTTTAGTTTCTGCAAGTCACGATAGCCGAGTGATTGGGTGAGCGGAATTCGAGTACAGAGACCAGATTCGACCCGCACAGATAGGCTCGTACCAAAAAGTGTTTTCCAAAAATTGTGTTACAATGTACATCGTAGGCTTGGGCTAAGGCAGCGCCAGCCTCACCACCAAACAGGTTGTCCCAAAAATGTCTTCGGTGAAAGCTGGGCCAAAAGGGCATATTTTTTGAACCTCTATCTACCCAAGAATTGGAAATAGCGTGAAGATATTTATTTTACTTTTTCTCCAGTTCTGTATGCGGCGGTGGTTAATACGGAGGTATCTGCGCGACATGCTCAAGTAAAGTTTTCGTAATTGTTAGTTGAGGAAATAAGGTCTAAATACCGTAATATTTAAAAAAATATCTTCACGCTATTCTCCATAATGGGGATAGAGAGGGTCTAGACAATTTAGTTCTCTCGACCTTTCACTGTAATTCTTTGGAATCGTATGCACACTGCATACAATTCTATCAATAAGTAGATAAATTAACTTATATTAAAATAAGTAGAAGTAAATTAATATTCAAATAAGTAGGTAAACAACACCAAGAGGGTGGAATGTATTTCAAAAGTATACAAGTCATATGTGGTGGTTCTAAATTTTTCCGGGTCTGGGTGTTTGTGGTATCTTGATTTTTCTGATTCCATGATACAAGTGCTTAAGCTGCTTACTTTGGGATCAGAGCAATGTATGAGACGTTGTCTTGAGTAATGTACGTATTTAAACACATTTATTTTCCCATTTACTTATCCCAAATTTATGTATTTATTTATGTACTAAATAATCGTGACATTTTTTTATTGTTTATTGTTTATGATTAATTAATTATTAATACTGTAACGAAATAATTCTATGATAATGAAATTTACGAATTAATCTTTCTAATAATTTTATTTCAATGAATGTATTTTTCTTATTTTTTTCATTGTTATTAAGATATATTATTTATTAATCAGCTCACTCTGCTATAATTTTACCGTGCCCTACACAATCCACATTGTCACTTGTACTCATGTTATACCATATTTTATAAGTACATGTGAAAAGTAAAATAAAATATTGAGTAAAAGAAATACATTTTTTGTGGTTTGTTTTATATACATACTTAAATATATATTCGAAATTAAAAGTTCAATCTTTTAATATTATGCTAAGTTACGTTTCTGTTATTCATTGAAAGATATTCTATGTCAAACTTGACGCATGCGCTGTTACGCGACGAGCGGCCATGACACACCCAGGACTGGAGATTCAGAAGCCTTTACAATTGGCAGAGTCCCACTGATTACCATCTTTGAGAATATTGTAATGACTTTGTTTTTAAAGGGGAAGATAATGGTCTGGCTCAGGCGGATCAGATCACCTTATGGTGAGTAACTACCAACACGGAGACAACCGTAGACTGACCGTAGGCTAGGCCATAGAGGCTATGGTTTTTTCACGGCGACAGTCCTGTCAAGTTGTTTCAAAAAATATCTTCAGTGAAAGCTGAGTCGTAAGGACTTAATTGTCTGGACCTCTGTTTAACCTTAATTGCTAATTCCCTGTATCGGGAATAGCGTAAAGTTATTTTTCAATTGCGTTTAAAAGTAACTTACGGAGTTTTCTTGCCTGTTTCTTTGCCGTTAGAGATACCTCAATAAGAAACAGTGGTATGATTCGAATAAATGACAAACGATAAACGAATTTGCAATTATTACAATTGTTTATTCGAATTATTACATAAAAGTTTCTTGTATTTCCGCGAATACTACACATTTTAAATAAAAAGATTATCGGATTTTATCGCGTTTTTAATTAGTTTTACAAACTATTTTTACTTCATGAACTTTCGGATGCTTTACAGCATCCGTGGTTAAGGGGGGAAAATGTTATTTTGGTATTTGTACCGTATATATTCATATACGTGTAGTAAAAAACGGTTATTTCCGTATTACAAACATACATTGCAAGTTTATTTATATGTATAGAGATACTATCAATAGTTCGCGCTGCCCAAAATCATTCATCAATCATTTGCATAATTGTCGATAATGAAAAGAGCGTGATGGGGAATTAGCATCACGCAATTATTTGACGGCTTAAAACGTAAAGTAAACGTTTTCAGTTCCGAGACGGTAATTTGCTAAAAACTCTCTTCACGCTATTTCGAATACTGGAATAGACAGAGGTACTAACAATTAAATCCTTTCAACCCCCCTTTCACTGAAGACTTTTTTGACATTGGTCACACGAGCCTAACACTTGGGAATCGATTGATATAATAAATAAATATACACATAGATAGGAACAACTTATTCTGCCGGTGCCATTTAAAATAGTCCAAACATATTTAAAATAATGTATTATATATAAACTTACATGAAATAACTTTAGATACGTCACATTACTCTGATCAAAAAAATAAGTAGCTTAAGCAACACAAGTGTTATGGAATCGGAAACAACGAAGTTACCACAAACATCTAACCCCGAGAAAATGTAGAAAAAATGTTTTCTACTTTGACCCGACTCAGAATCAAATCCGAGACCTCAGATCTGTAAACACCATGAAAACTGGTGTGTATGCCAATATTATATGGTATGATATTTATCTATATTTGTCCACGCATTTGTCAGATACTGGATTTTTTTTAAAGAAAATAACCATATTGAGAAAGAAAGAAAGTAAATTTATTTATTGCCACAAAACAGTACATATAAAGGTAAGCTAAGAATAACAGATTAAAATAGAATGTATTACTGGATTGCTGCAACGAAACGGTATCCGACTCAGCAAATATGCTGTAGCAGTACTGCTGCAGCGCTGTTATTCTGCCGGTGCCATTTAAAATAGTCTAAACATATTTAAAATAATGTAACAAATATGAACTTACATAAAATAACTTTTGATTCAAATTATAATTTGATACACAATACATATTAATTAAAATAAGATATATGCAATAAAGGGCAACAGCGAATGAGATGTAAGATGAAGTATAACTATAATATGTTTTATAAACTATTGTTTAACTAAGTATAGAGTTTTGCAGTCAAAGTAGTAATCCGGGTAAAGTGAGACTACTGATCTGTAAGATAAATATATGTCTGTATTATGAATGCTTTGACACCACGAATAATAATGGAGGATTGACGCTAATAAAAGGTAACAATGGGCGTACTCAGTGCCTTATAGCATTCAACCCCGGGCGGAATAGAGAACAAACTGTAAACCACTCCAACTAAGCTGCAATGCTTGTGTCTGGAGCGGTTCACGACAATAGTCGAACGGCGGGTCCGAACCTGTGACGCTATGTATCGCATTCCGCACCTTAAACCGCAGCTTAATTAATAAATTAGACACCATACGTATTTATTTCAGTTTTTTTTTTGGATAATTATTCATAATTACATATTTTTAATAAAATAAAGTATCTTCACGCAATTCCCAATACGGGAGTAGACAGAGGTCTAGTCTAGACAATGAAGTCCCTTCGACCCATCTTCTACCGAAGATATTTTCGGGACAACGTGACAGACGGTGAGCCCACCGCCGGCTATAGGACCAAGCCTACGATGTAATTCGTACATAAGTTTTTAAAAAACCCATTGGTACGAGCCTGCCACCTGGGGATCGAACTCGGTCTCTTGACTCGAAAATCCGACCACCCAACCACTTGGCTATCGTGACTTTAAATATTTTTTTACATATATACTATTGACCGGTATGATTGACGTATGATTGTGTGGTTGTCCGGATTTCTATTGGATATTCTGTGTTTTCTATTAATATATATGTATAAAATATATGTGTATGAATATGTATATGTATACATATAAATACTTGTGCTACGATTTATTTAGCATTTATAGTTGAATGTGTGCACTGTTGCATTGTTATTATTACTATTATTATTATTTTTTCTTTTTTGTTATAACGTCACCTCATTAATTTGATGTACCTGAGCTTTATAAAACCATATAATTTATAGTATTCCTTTTAGTATTGTCGGCCGTGAAGTCAACTGTAGGCTCCATTTGAAAATCAGCGCTGCAGCACGATAGTTAAGCAGCAATTTGCTGAAATAGAGACCTAATTTGAAATTACAATTTTTGTTATTTTTTTCTTAGTATTTTTTTTTTTGGATGTTATTTTTTAAGTGATATCAATATCCATACCATTCTCAACCTCAACCTGAGAGCTGGACACAACGTGAAAACCGGTGTGTACGCCACTCGTCCACGGATGTCGTCAATGTTTATGTAAAGTACTGTTCACCCTGTTGTGACATAAATACCGTGACGGCTGTAGACAATGGTTAGATTGATTTGCATGAAATTATCCTCGAAGTAATGCCATGATGCCATGCGGATCGACTTAAAAGATAATACGTCGATGGGATTAGATCACGATGCGTATCCACATATTCTAAGAACATGTGCAAAATTTATTTTGTTGGGTTTTCAAGTCGATAGCCGGTGAGTAGAGTGGTTGGGTGGTCGGATTTCGAAACATGAGACCAGAGTTCGATCAATAGGTGTTAGGATCGTACCAATGGGGTTTTCAAAATTTATGTACGATTTATGTCGTTGTCTTGGACATAAAGATGCAGATAAGCTTAACAACTGTTACGTTGTTTCAAAAAAAATTCTTCAGTGAAAGGTGGGTCGAAAGCACTTAATAGTCTAGACCTCTGTCTACCCCAGTATTGGGAATGGTGAGTATCTTCACATACACGTTATTTTCAACATTGCTAATCCTTTATCATTGACATCATGACCATAACGGCCTATAGAATGCCACTAAATTTCCTATAAAAGAATTTTCTATAGAATTCCAGAGGTTTTGCTATAATCAACACGTGTAGTAGCCAATTTATTAATTTTAATTTAGTTATTTTTTAACAAAAATAACATTCATGTTTGTTTTGTAACAATGAAATTTTCATAATAGAAGAAGTTTTAAAATCAGTTAGGCAGCTTTTGAGTTTATACTTTGCAAGCAAACAAGCAAACATACAATGAAACAAATAATTTCTCATTGTATATCAATTACTTAGACATGGAATTTCTAAGATTAAGAAATATCCTTAGTACACTTTTAACGGAGTTCACAGTTTAAGTGATCATTTCGAACATCGTTATTAAATTTAAATTTCGTCCTTGCTGTCTAAATGAAAAATGCCGCACTCGACCTATTTTAATATTACAATATAATTTAAACCACAACTGCGTCTATCACTCAAGCAAGATGACGCTACTATCGGGTGTAAAAATGTAGAAGGGCTTTAGAGGCCCTACCACTAAATGCTAGATTAACTGTCAATGCAATTTAAGTCATTAAATATTAATCGACTAGCAAAATGTTGCGGGAAGTCGATGGATGCTGGTGGCTGAGGACCGACTTGTGAAAATCTTTGGGGAAGGCTGTTCAGCAGTAGACTCTTGGTAAGCTCTAAAGAAGAATAGACTCAAGCGTCACGTCCAAATGGATTGATGCAACTCTGAGCCACCATACTTTAACAATACCCCAGGCACATAGTCAACACCGACTGCTTTGTTGAGATAGTGGTGCAGAGATAGTGGATTGTCCAACTCATTAATCGTGGGCAATGCAGACATTGAGCTGATGTGTGCGAGGTCTGCAGCTCGGTCCACATTGAGTAAGTTGTTATAGTGTTCTCCTCAACGATTGAGAACATCTTGCTTGTTGGTAAGCAGTTTAGTGCCGTTGAGTGATTTAAGAGGCGCTCTGATGCGATTAGCAGTACCAACAAGTTTTCGGACCCCATCATAAAATGCTCCCTGTTGGTTAGTGTCAACAAGCCACTGCATGCGTTCTGCCTTACTTTTCCATCTTTTGTCTTTTATCTCCCTCAAATACCTAGGCAACACCGCATTACCTGCCTTGACTTGCTCAGAATGGACGCCATCATTGCCATGCTGGCATAAAAGAGACCGATGCTTCTGAATAGCCCCGGACAAATATCGTCGATGTCATGAATCCACTCCTCGCACACATTAGCTTTAATGTTTCCGAGGCGGCGGAGACCATATTGGACGAGAGCGTTTGTCAGCATAAGCGTCACCGTTTTGAAGGTGCAGCGATTGAAGAGTATTACCAATTAACTGAGTGTAGGTCTCAGGCACTAATGGAGTCCATTAGTCCAGCCCAGTACCATATACAAATGCATTAAGTAAACAGCTGTTAATTTGGCATTACGAACAGATATTTCAATTGAATTTATTTGTATAGATGAAACAATAAAAACCTAATGAAGCTATCAATGAAAAAGAAAGCGTTAAATAAAATCTGTCTTGCTCGTTCATCATTCTAAATAAGGCAAACAAAAGCTGCAGTATATGGCAACACACGCCATATTAAGCGACGCGATTCGCGCCAATTTACATAAACAATCGGACGGACAATTGCTCAAATTTGTCAAGAATGCATTAAATAACATTTTTTTATCCGACAGTTGTATTGAAACGTATCGCTTTCGTTCGAAATTCTACCGATTGTTTGTTAAGTAACGTAATACAACTTCTGCAAAAAGAGGAGATTCTATATTCGACAGTATAGTTAAAAAGACGAAATAGTCTAGTTTTCTGACCACCCCAGCTTTGGGAAATGCCTGAAGATAAGAAGAATGTTATGTTGAACATGAAATTTGAAGTAAACCACACAAGACTACGATCATGTTCACCGTCATATTATATTATATTAGTGTGTAATGCTAAAAATATTTCAGTTTTAACCACATTATTTAACCTTTAATCAGGTTCTGTAGCCACGACAGCCGAGTGGTTTGGTTATCGGAATTCGAGTCATACCCAAGATCGGAACCCATGTGATAGGCTCGTACCAACGCAAAACTATTCAAAACTTTGAACGACTTATAACGTTGGCTTGGACAAAGACGGCGGCACGCTCACTGCCAGTCACTTTGTCCCAAAAAAATGTCTTCGGAAAGAATGAAAGGGGGTGCGAAATAACTTAATTGTTAAGACCTCTGTCTATCCCAGTATAAGGAATGGCGTGAATATATTATTATTTAACCTCTAAACATTTTCGGCTTTTTCAGGGTCGTAATGGCAGACACGTGGTTAAAATCTCATCGAAGCTGTGATGAGCCAAGGCCAGCGAACTTTCGAAACCTTGGCGCGCCACACCATTAATTTAAATAATAGTTAATTGTGTTTAGTAGACTGCCTCAAAGTGTTAGATCCTACGCTCCCCAGTATAAGGCTTACTCAATAACAATGATATATTAAAACATCTCACTAGAGACGACTGAAGGCGAACCGCAGATAACACAGCAAGAAAAGACTAAAATAAATATACATCTTCACGCAACGGGGACAGCCACAGAGAACAGCTCTCCAAGTGCTATAATCCTTACATACCTATTTCGTTTCTTTCAAATACACTCGCCTATTCGAGCAATTTCGTCAGTCTTCAGTATTCGGTCTTTCAATTAAATTGTTTTCAATCTAAAATCTTAAATTCAATTTAATTTCTAACATTTTCAAACGCGTATTATCAACCTATTCTCGGCCCCTGTTTTTTCCCGTGAGGGTCGTAAGAATGAACAACGAGAAAATGCCTTGAAATTAGCAAAGTCTACTGACATATGACGGGATAAACATCTCAAATATAACAAACCAGGCATAGGCAGCGTCTTAGGTTTACGGCTTCTAGAATTGGTTTTGTTGATCTGCTAGCCAAGCGTGTGCAATTATGGCAAACTCTAACGGGAGAGACGTATGTTATGTACCACAGTGGATTTTTTTGCCCGTAATGTTATTTAATATCTTTATAATTATAATTATAAAGATATTATGATTATCCAGCATGAATCAAACAGCATGTTTTGCACATCGATGATTCATGCATTTTTAACAAAACTAAAGAACCAATAAGGAAAATGTACAGCGCCATAAACAATAAAAACATGAACAAATAAAAAAAAATTGGAAAAACATTATTATAAAGAAGTTATTTTTTAATGTAAAACATACAGACATACATAAATACAACGTGACATACATTGCTCTGATCACAAAGTAAGCAAAGCACTTGTGTTATAGAATCAGAAACAACTAAGGTACCACAAGCATCCAGACTCGAGAAAATGTAGAAAACGTGTTTTCTTCATTAACCCTACCGGGAATCCAATCCGGGACCTCAGTGCTGGGGACACCATGAAAACCAATGTGTCCCGTCCACGAAAATCGTCAAATATTACTATAGGTAAATCAGATGTTAGACGTCAGATATTCAGACGCAATTCCCAGGGGATACAGGGGTAGACAGAGGTCTATGCTAGACATTTAAGTCCCTTCGACCACCTTCCACCGAAGATATTTTTGGGACAACGTGACAGGTGGTAAGCCGTGGCCATCTTTATTTTTTTTTCTATTATAATATTACATTGCACAATCCCTCATGCCAAAATAAATAAATGGCTTTGGCTTCCGGGTCCAAAAAGAAGTGGAACTCCACCTTCCCTCCTACAGATCGTTCATTAGGCATCTGTGAGAGAGACGGTGATGCAATATGATTTTATAATAACATCTTAAAAAAAACATTTATTTGTGGCCGAGACCTACTTTTAAAGAAAAAGTCTAATATAATCAGATACCTAGACGTGGGAGTATAAAAGAAATAGTGAAAAAAAAAGAAAAAATGAGAGTAAGTTAAAAATCCGCCATTATATTCGAAATTCTCTGCAAATGTAAATTACCATATCATCAGCATGTTATATTTTATAGTATTTTTGTAGGTTAGGATTATATTAATTAAGTAGTAAACCATTAGCGTATCATAAATACCGCTATTTTTCTTGGAATAACACTTGATGCAAAGCTTCAATGGGGCCCCCATATATACCAACTTGCGATCAGGATAAGCTCTGCAGCATATGCTGTAAAAAATATGATTCTTAACTGATGTACAAACGGCTAGACTTGTTTAATTTAGTTACTTCCATAGCATAATGTCATATGTAATTCTGCTACGGGGTCACGCAGCTGACATAGGAACAGTGTTTGTTTTACAAAAGAGGGCCATTCGAGCTATATATTGTCTAAATTCTAGAGCAACTACTTAGAGAGAAATTTAAAGAAATTAATATTTTAACACTGGCCTCTCAATATATTTTTGAAAATTTAGTGTAAGTGCATAAAACATTAATACTTTTAGCAAGACTTCTGATGTGCATAATGTAAATATTAGGAACAAACACAAGCTTGTAACGGCAGTTACTAGACTCCATAGAGTAACTCGTTCGTAGGGTGGTGTATACGCTTCTACAACAAAATCCCGGTAAACGTGTGAAGCCTGTCTATTAACAAGTTTAAGAAATTTATTAAAGAAAAACTTTATAAGAAGGGTTATTATAATATAAATTAATATATTAATGACATTAACCCCTGGGAATGAGGTGATCGCTCCCAAGCTATTTCTAGAAAATATCATATCACATTGTAGAATACATTATATTTAAAAAAATATTGACCAAAAAAGAGGATACCTGCGGAGTTTCTTTCGCCTGTATCTTCTTCATTAGAGGAACCTCATTACTAACCGGTGGTAGATTAAATATGACTATCGATAAACGAATATAAATTCTTATGTCGATAAAAATAAATGATTTGTTTTGATTTGATTAATGTCTATGGGTAGTCTATGAATGAGTTTTTCTTTATTTACGTATAAATATAAATATCTTCTCGCAATTCCCAATGCAGGAGTAGACAGAGGTCTAGTATAGACAATTATGTCCCTTCGACCCACCTTCCACCGAAAATTCCGACCTCCTACCACTGGGCTATCGTGACTCTCATTTATTTATGTTTTTACGAGTTATGACATTATTTCATCACATCGGCCTATAATAGCCCGCTGCAGGATGTAGGCCTCTCCCTTAAGGGAGAAATTTGCCATAATCACCATGCTGAGCAAGCGGATTGGCGATCACAGTATCCGACAACTCGCACCTCAGACACGAATCTTCGGTCTGATTATTTCTGATATTTTTGGAGATGGTTATGCCGCCATCTGTCTGTTGCTATTACTTCAACACTTTTTTTTAGTAGCATCTCACAACACTCACGGGATGAAGGGGTGGCAACGCCGTTACCACAAGGTCTAAATAACCACAAGATGTAAGTAATGTATTACGAACATTCATACATACATACATAACGGCCTGTTAAAGTCCACTGCAGGACATAGGCCTCTCCAAAGGAAGCATTTGCCAGCGTGGCGATTACGCTTGGCAAGCGGATTGGCGATCGCAGTACTAGATCACTTGCACCTCAGACGCGTATCTTCGTACTGATTATTTTGATCTGATGTTTTGAGAGATGGTTATCGAGCCATCTTTCAGTTGCCATAACTATATTGAAGGCATTTTCCCTTAGTCGCCTCTTACGACACCCACGGGAAGATAGGGAGTGGCAATATTCTTACGCCGTTTCCTTACGGTCATATGCTATGCATAAAATAATATCTTCGCGTAATTCCCAATACAGGGGTCGACTGAGGTCTAGTCTAACCAATTAAGTCCCTTCGAACCACCTTCCACTGAAGATATTTTCGGGACAACGAGGCAGGTGGTGAGCCCGTCGCCGTCTTTATGTCCAAGCCAACGATATGATTCATACATAAATTTTTGAAAAACTCATTGGTACGAGCCTGCCACCTGGGGATCGAACTCAGGTCTCCCGACTCGTAATTCCGACCACCCAACCACTCGGCTATCGTGACTTTATGCATTATGCTATGCATAAGTATGCATAAGTAATATATTGCTGATGAATCATTCAATAAATTAGTATATAATAGAAATTAAAGTAATAACAATTAATTGTTTAAATTTATAACAATTACTTATCGTGGATAGTAAAATGTATAATTCTTTTGAGAAATAAAGATTCTAAACTGTAAAATGTATATCGATGTTAATATGTCTTAGTTTGACAATGTCATAATATTTCATCTCAGGTATATAAGTATTGTCTATAATAATTCATTTTTTATTCTTGTGATCATTTAACTAAACAGGTCTCATTTTAAAGTTAATATTTATGATTCTTATCTCAACTAGATCGCGCAATGTCGCCTTGACCGCAAGTGCCCTGATTCATATCGCCAAATCCGCATGACGTCATGAAATTTCCAAAATGTCAGCGTAAATAATACTTTGTATCCGCCAGCTTACACTTCGCGCTCGGTTATTATCATATTAATTAGATTATTAGGTCACTCACCTTAGTCATAGACAAGTGTATGATATTATTGTTACCATTCTATAAATTATTGTTAATACATTATTGTTATTTTTATTATGATTATAATAAATATTAATATTGTTAAATTTAGAAAACACTTTTTCTACATTATCTCGGGTCTGGTTGTTCATGATACCTTCGTTGTTTCCGGTTCGTAGTACAAGTGCTTTGGCGTCTTACTATGGCATCAGTATTTATTATAATAAAGCATGTATTTATTATTTTTAAATAGGCATATCTTTCCGTGTGGTAACGGCGTAAGAATATTACCACTCCCTGTCATCCCTCTGGATGTCGTAAGAAGCTATTAAGGGAAACAGCCTTGAATATCGTTGTGGCAACCGATAGATGGCGGGATAACCATCTCTAAAAATATCAGACCAAAATCATTAGATCGAAGATGAGCAGCAGCGTCTGAGGACAAAATCCTCCCTATAGGAGTAGCTTATGTCCTGCATAGGACTTTTACAGGTTAATTTGTAAATAGGCATTGTTTTTTAAATTCTTTATATTATAAATACGAAAGTAACTCTGTATGTCTGTGTTATACTTTTATAAATTTGTAAGAAAGTGGCCTCAACTAGCCTAAAGGACTATAGGATTTACCCCAAAAAGTCAATAAAGGGTTTCCATAAGCCAAAGCTACTGGGAACAACGTGTTCCTTATAAGGAAAGCTAATAAACATTATACTATTTGAAATTACAATTATTTATAGATTTTCTTGTTTCCTTAAATGGGCTGTTACACCAAAACGTCAAGCCCTAATTGACATGTGAAGCCGTCGATAATTTAATGTTGAAGAAGATAGATTTTGATGTAAATAAATGAAAATAGATAATCTATAGAGTCTTAACTCTTCAACTCTATGGTAGGTATGCATTTATATATTATAGACTACGGTAGATTGGTTAATAATTATTTCTAGGTTAATTCTAAGTGCCATCAAGTATTTTAAAACAATTTTTAAGATAATTTTCAATAAGTAACCAGAATCGATTTAGTGTTTTCGACGTACTTCTCACCAGAGCTTACTTGAAAAAAACGCGACAGGCGATGAGACTATCTCTGTTCTAGTGTCCAAGCCACCGCTTCAATATACTTAAATAGATACATATCTATATAGATAAATATTTATACAAGAATCCATGACTTGAGTACATACATATTCATACATTTCAGATACATATTCATATACATACACGTTAGTCAGAAAGTCACAGGTACTTGAGAACTCTTTACCGCCTAAAAAACTTCCTTCCAACCTGAACCAAAAAATCTATTATCCAGACTCCAATTCTTCCTCTTATCGACTATGGTGATGTGTGCTATTTCGACCTGAATGCAGATCTTCTCAATAAATATGATCGTCTTCTAAATAACTGCATTCGATTCATTTTTAATCTTCGTAAGTATGATCATGTATCTACTTATCGCTCTCAGCTTAGAAGTTAACGATTCGTCAGCGCCGTGATTTGCGTGCTCTCACTACCCTTTTTTCTTTTTTGACATCCCCTGTTCCTCCTTCCTACTTGTCTTCATACTTCGAATACCTTTGATCCAACCATGACAGAACCCTTCGCTCGTCAAATAATCTGCTTCTCCAGTGTCCGTCCCATAGATCTAGCTTCGTCCGTTCTTCCTTCCCTGTTCAATCCGTCCTTCTTTGGAATGCACTTCCTCACGAAATCAGAATATCTAAAAGTCGTTACTCGTTTAAAATGAAGGTTAAGTTAAAGTTAAAGAGTATTTTTAAAAGAAATGGCAGAATCACCTCTGTAATTATTTAACATATTTATAATTCATGTATATGTATATGTATGTATATGTATGTATATGTATGTATGTATGTACATGTATATGTGTATGTATGGTTATGGTTATCATGTATCTGCGTAGTTTTTGTGGTAATATATATATTTTTTCTCGTCCCCCAGATATAACACCTACTTCTTTTCATCTCTGTACCACCTAAAGATTGGCTGGTAGAGAATGCCTCTGGCATTAAGTCCGCCTATATACACTTTCATGTATATGAAGTTTAATAAATAAATAAATATTCATCATACAAACGTTTGCCCAGCGGGACTCAAAACAATATCTCCATAGGTTAAGTCGACAATTGTAAACGGGCGGCGGTATTTTCAAACTACACTGATGTAGAATTGTGATTATCTTTCAACAAGTATGCAAATTGGTTTTTATCATCAGACGCGTCCGCTTCGCCGCTGTAATTCTGAGATAAATCAAAACTGAAACGAGCAATACAATTCGCTATAGGACACTTAAAAAGCAATAAAATAACAACATATGTTAATTGATTGTAATTTTAGCTTTACTACACACGAGATGTTCCGTGAATCATATTAATTTTGCTGACATTTCATTGGGTTGTAATGTGTGTGGAAAAAATATATTCACGCCATTCCCAATATTTGGGCAGATATAGGTCAAAACAAGTCCTTCCGACCCACCTTCCATCGAATACATTGTTTGGAACAACATGACAGGCGGTAAGCCTGTCGTCGTCTTTATATCCAAGCCAACGACATAAATCCTACATAAATTTTCGAAAGAAATCGATTGGTACGAATTCCGTTCGGCCAACCACTGGGTTATCGTGACTCAATTGCTGTATAATCTTAAATATGAGAAATCACGCTCCTGTATAAAGTGAAATGAATGAAAGTTACTATTACATTGATAGCCTATAGATATTCTAAATATGTTAATTTGTAAAACAAAGTATTGACTATTTTGTTAAATCCAAAGAAATACTACACAAAGAAGTTTATGGAACCCAAAAAAAGTGGTACTCGGTGCTATTTAAAAAAATAAGCGCTGAAAAAATGCCTAAAAATTATTAATATTTAAAAATTTCTATGAAAATTAAAACATTGCCATTATTTAAATAAGTAGTGCAAAGATGGTTGCTACAAATGAGTCTAACTATGCAATTATTTTATTATGCAATTATTTTATTAAATTTAAAAGATTTGAAGTCATACGAACAGGTGGCTCACGTGATGGTAGGTAAGTGATTACTGCCGCCTATGAACACCCGCAATACCAGAGGCATAGCAGTTCGTCGTGTGATAACGGCGTAAGAATATTTCCACTCTCTTTCTTCCCGTGGGTGTCGTAAAAGGCGAGTAAGGAAAACAGCCTTTAATATCGTTATGACAACCGACAGATGGCGGGATAACCATCTCTAAAAATATCAGACCGAAGAAAATAATCAAACCGAAGATGGGTAGCAGCGTCTGAGGTGCAAGTAGTCTGCTACTGCGATCGCCAATCCGCGTGCTAAGCGAGGCGATTATGGCAAATCCTCCCTATGGGAGATGGCTATGTCCTGCAGTGGACTTTAATTTATGTATGTATATATGTAAGTTTTATGAGAACTTTTTTAAAGGTTTACGAGAAGTAATTATACCACTGTAACGTCTACACAGCAAGTAAAGAATTTGAATTTAAATAAACGTCACGATAGTCGAGTGGTCGGGTGGTCGGAATTCGAGTTAAAAGACCCGAGTTCGTCCCGAACCAATACTCGGGGTTTGTACCAATAACCGGCAGGCTGGTACCAATAAGTTTGTTTGTACGAATTATATTGGTGGGTTGGACAATAAGACGGCAACGGGCTCACAACCTGTCCCGTTATCTTAACATCTTCGGTAGAAGGTGGGTCGAAACGACAAAATTGTCTAAACCTCTGTCTACCTCTGTATAGGGAATGGCGTGAGGATATTTATTTATTATTTATCTTCTTGATACTTCATGGAATTCTATATATGTTTCTTTCTCATCAATGTTTATATTAATATATTTAATGTGTTTCTCTCCGACTACTTCAATGTGTTAATAAGTTTTCAATTAATTGTAACTAATTAAATAACCAGCATTTACACAGTTATTACACAGTTATTTATTCAATAACGTTTACTGGAAACAAATAAACGTAACGTGAATCCCAAGGACCGTTCGGCCTGGACTGGAAGATCACGTTAAGGTTGCCAACACGCTCACATGTAGATCATTAATTTTGTTTATTTATAAATATTAATTTATGTTATTCCAATTCATTGTTACACACATGTAAACATCTCCATATTATTAATTTATTTATTTAATAATTTATGAATACACAAATATAAAAAAGAAGAAATATAATATAAGGAAAACGTCTGTACAAAGGTTCTTGTTTCTTAGGAAATTTCTTCCAGCAGACCTGCGACTGGAATGTGAGTAAAAGTAAAGATAGATTTCGCGTGTACTACTACATATTTACATACATACATACATATATATATATATATATATATATATATATATATATATATATATATATATATATATATATATATATATATATATATATATATATATATATATATATATATATATATATATATATATATATATATATATATATATATATATATATATATACATATATAATATACAATTAATATACATACAAATACCTACAGACACTATAATATTAATAATATTATATATATTAATATTAGCAGAAAGTTACAATATCAATTACCTATAATGTTATTTGACTCTTCTCTTGAATAGAGAAATTATTTTACAATCGCGAATATGGATCAGTTAGTAATAATATATTTATAAAATGATTGTATACTAAATACAATACAGACAATATCGACAATACTCATAAGTATAAATTATAATAATTTATGCAGTATTCACAATTTTAAAGAAAGACAACATAAATAAAATAAATAAATATCTTCACGCAATTCCCAATACAGGGATAGACAGAGGTCAAGTCTAGACAATTAAGTCCCTTTGACCCACCTTCCACCGAAGATATTTTTCGGGACAACGTGACAGGTGGTGAGCCCGTCGCCGCCTTTTATGTCCAAGCCAACGATGAAATTCGTACATAAGTTTTTGAAAAACTCATTGGTACTGCCACCTGGGGATCGAACTCGGGTCTCTCGACTCGAAATTCCGACCACCCAGCAACTCGGCTATCATGACTTTAAAGACAACATAAAACTATATATTAGGACAAAAGCAATACTTATTTTAGATTGAAATATCTTCAAGCAGGCTTGTTACTGGAAAACTTACATAAGTAGTTGTACAAGTAATACTATACAAAAAATATATATGTAGGTACATATAAGTACTACATAATATGGTAGTAGACTCAACAATATATATTTTTCCAGTCTTTATAAAGTTTCTAAATTAGAAGGTCCGAAGGGTCAATTTGACCCTGTCTTCGAAACTAAAGGCTGTGGCGAATGCAGCTAGGGACAAACAGTCGTATGATAAATATGTATGTCTCTACTGGAGTCATGTAGTAATATTATGTAGGTCTATTGTATTACTACCTTTTCACCCAGTTGCTAAAAAACAAGATCCTATTTTGGGACTGGGCGAAGAGTATGAGTGAACAAAACTGGTATACTTATTTACTAAACATGTATTGACCAAAAAATGTGGATACCTACGGAGTTTCTTTCGCCTACGAATGTATATTCTTATGTCAATAAATAAATGATTTGATTTGATTGTATATTGTATTGTACGCTTGTTAACTATGACTTCAGGGCGTCAAACGACGTGTCCCCCAATTGACCAGGAGCGCTGTAAAGCATCCAAAACATTGGGAAGTTAAAATTAAAAATAAAATAAGTTAAATAAGTTTCGTGCCAAAGGTTATAACTGTTATTCGAAACTTATGTAAAAATACTATTAAAAAAGACTTCAAACACACAAGTCAAAATTAATGTTTATAGTTACAAAAAACATTCGAATGTAATGGTGGGATTGAGTGTTAGTTAAATATATTGTACGCCCTGACCTTTTAGAACTGGGCGTGCCGATTGTCTTCTAAATTTAGACGAGGTATGTGATATATGGTATGGTATCTATGGTACCTTTATACTTAAACATAATTTTGATATTACTATTATAAAAGCGAAATAATAATACGAAATAAAACGTCATAAGTTTGACCGTTAAGAATAATTACGGTTTAGTTTTATTTTTAATTTATTGCCACAGTTACCAGTTTTAAATCAAACGATAAGTTTTTCGAATCATGTTCTTTTTTTCATCGGTTTATTCTATTTCTATTCTAAGTTAACATGTATATATGAATATTTAACTACGTACATACATATATCCTAATGCAAATGTGTTATTGAAAAATTAAATTGCAGCCAAGCTTCCTGATAATTTCCTTACATTGTTCTCAATAGAGGCAGTGTGTGCAAACTTATGTATGTAAGTATATTATACCGTTGACTTGGACCATAAGAAAATGAGTAGAACGAAATATCTTAATTGTTTAGTATAGACTTCCGTCCAGTATTGGGAATATGCGTGACGATTTTTACTGTTTATTTTATTTCAAAATAAATAAAATAATAAATACCTTCACGCAACTCCCAATACCCCTGTATTAGACAGAGACCGAGCTCTAGTCTAGACAATTAAGAACCTTCGTCCCACTTTCCACCGAAAATATTCTTGGGACAATGTGACAGGTGGTGAGCCCGTCGCCGTCTGTATGTCCAACGATATAATTCGCACATAAGTTTTTGAAAAACCCATTGGTACGAGCCTGCCACCTGGGGATCGAACTCGAGTCTCTTGACTCTAAATTCCGACCATCCAACCCATCGGCTATCGTGACTTCTTGAATTCTTTGTAATTTTATTTCTATATAAATAGTTCTCGACAGCATTTCGACTTCATCATCAGGCCCTTTATGGTAGTTGTAACTTATAAATCATAATATATGTAACTTATAATTTACCCTAATGAGAACTACTCAAAGTTCTCATTAGGGTGAATGGATGAGCGTGGTAGTTGTTGTAGAGCGTTGAGGAGTTACCTCAACTGTCCTCCGTCACCATAATCCGATCAAATTTATATCTACGACATGTTATAGTATTAAAACTACACGTGTCATAAGTTTCAACATAATCGATTCACGGATAAAAATTCCTTACTTTTACTTTTGTTTGGAAATGTACCAACTTCAACTGAGTATATTCTATCTAATTATAGAAGAATTAATAAGCTTTATTAATTCTTCTATAATTAGATAGAATATTTTTTAAAAAAATATTTTACTATGGCTTGAGAATACTTTTTTCGGCAGTTGAAAAGAAATGGCTGTATAGTCGCGTAGCCTTAGCTATTCTTAGGCATGAAAAAAACAAAAACTCCATGAACTGCAATTTGCGACCGCGACCCGTATAAAACAAAAACCACACGGGGTCACCGTTGTGTCGCGAGCTTAAGTTTTATTTATGGACCATACAATTCCTCATCAGTCATTCCTCGTCAGTTACATAACCATTTGAAAACGATAGGTCGGCGACCTCGTTTGTTTTATTTTGCGCATATCAAAACACAGATTACCATTAATCAGCTTGAGTGTGTTTGCGTTTGATATTTGCTTGGCAGTTGAGCACAAAAACAGATACCTTCACGGCATTCCCAACACTGGGGTAGAGAGAGGTCTAGACAGTTAAGCCCTTTCGACTCACCTTTCACCGAAAAGAATTTTTTGGGCAACGTGATTGGTGAGTCTCGCCGTCTTTATGGCCAAGCCAACGACATAAATCATACTTCACGTACGAGCCGACCACCTCGAGCTCGAACTCGGGTCTCTTTAATCGAATTCCGAATACCCTACAAATCAGCCATCGTTAATTTTTTAACTTTTTTTAACAACCCAAATATTTTTGAATTGTTGTATTCAAAGTCCATAGAGCTACGTAGATACTGTTGACTGAAATAATTCCGCAGGAATTTCGAGATAATTCGCGAACAAAACCGCAGGCACAAGCTAGAGTAGACATACTTTTGCATGGAGCTATAGTTCCTTCAACTCATAAGGCTATATTAATTAAGTAATCATGTAATTCAATTCATTTATTGATGTTTTTTCTTGTTATTTACAACATAAATATTACAATACAAATTAATTGGTCTTGGGAAAACAAATAGGTTTCTTAATTGATTATGACTTCCCTTTTTATTTATGTCCTAGGTGATTTGCGTAACTTTATGTACGTCAAATTTATATGTAAAGGATGATGTGCTGCAGGAAAGAGTAGATGCCAGGTCGGGTAATGGTGAACTGGGGGTAATCGTACGAACTTCGATAGCACGATGAAGGATTTCTATGTGTTTCCTGAATCCGCCACTAGCGAGCTTATGTAGAGACAAACATGTCATGCCGTGACCACGGATGTTGTAAAGCATCGGAAGCAATGAGAAGTAAAACAGTTTCAAAAAATCTTAATAAAAATGCGATAAAATCTGTAAAAAAATCGTTTATTTTAAAGTTGTAGTGTTTGCGTAAATACAAGAAATCATTCGTGAATATTTTTATTATTTTGTTCGTTTTACAGTTACTTTACTTACTATTTAATACAGTTACTTTACGTATTAGCAAAAGAACGAAAAAGCATAAATATACATATGCAGTTTTTAATATCAATACGAAAATTAGTAAAAAAAAATTCTTAATGCCTTTCCCAATACTGGGGTAGACAGACGTCTAGACCATTAAGTCCTTACGACCGCCGAAGACATTTAGACATAAATAAAATAAATAATAAATAAAAAATGAACTCGGCTACCGTTACATTCGAAGATGAGTAATACCATGAATATATCTTCGTAAATTGCGTAAAAGTTCGACATTGATCTGAATCGTGTGAATTATTATGTAAATATTCGTTAATTAGAAGATTGTGTTGCCCCACTGACACCATAACTTAAGCGGTCAGCTGATCACGCACAAATGTTGGAATATTCAAGTTACTATCCGATTTCGTAACAATGTTTCGATTTATCTATACATATTAATCATTATCTATACATAAAGGACGGGCCGAGAGCATCTCTCGAAGGATTTGCCATAATCGCGACGCTTGACAAGCGGATCGTCGATAGGAAGTGCTCTAGGTCTGCAGGACATAGACCTATCCCGTAGTGGACGGTATGCCATAATAGCCGCACGGGACAAGCAGATTTGTGAACGCAATACTATACAAAATAACAATATTTTCGGGACAATCTGGCAGGTGGCGAGCCCGTCGCAGTCATCCAATCCATGCAAACGATATAATTCGTTCATAAGTGTTTGAAGAACCCATTGGTACGAGCCTGCCACGATCGAACTCGGGTCTCTCGACCCGAAATTCAAATCGCCTAACCACTCGGCTATCGTGACTCTGCAATACCGGTCTACTAAATTACGGTCTTGTATTTTTCGAGATGGTTTTCCCGCCATCTGTCGGTTCCAATTCTATTTCCAAGGCTTAGTCGCCTCTTACGACACTAACGGGAAAAAAGGGGATGGTATATTCTTACGCCGTATCCACACGGCAAATGTCTTTCATTATCTATACATAAATTAGGGCTTAATAGTCTAGTTGGTTGTATTGCGAGCCTTCGAAGAAAAGGGTTTGGAGTTCGAATCTCCCTGGAAAAGTTGTTATGGAGATATTCTCATATTCCTTTGTTGGTTTCACTGATTAAGACGCATGGAAAAATAATTAAAAAAATGGCGGAATGTACTGAACATGTATTATTGTTTTTTTTTTGTTTATAAATATCGCCTATATAAGTCTACATATTACTGCTAGATATATATAATACTGCTATTGCTGCGGCTTGTGATCCTTTGTAGTCCTCTCTCGAAAGATTTGCCATGATCTCCACAGTTGGCTAGCGTAGGCGACCTCCATGGGCGAGAGGCGTAAACATCGGTTGTCAAAATGCAGCCATCTCAGGGTACCGGGTTCGATTTGGTACATTGACATATACAAAAACCACTATTCTTACATTTTCTCGGGTCTGCGTGTTTGTGGTACCGTCGTTGTTTCTGATTCAATAATACAAGTGCTTTAGTGTATTTGGTCCTATCTTTGCATGTTATTTATAGTAATGTTTTTAAATCTATTTCTACATATGTACTCGTACATCCATGATCCGATTACAAACATTCATATTCATCACACAAATGTTTGGCACTAGCGGGATTCGAATCAGCGACCCTCAGCTTCGAAGGCATGGTCACCACCAACTATGCTATCAGGTCGCGGGTTGACGGTATCACGTAGTTGACACAACTGTCTACGCTCGGTGAAATTCACGAATAGCGAAAGTCAAGATAGCCGAGTGGTCGCGTGATCGGAATTCGAGTCAAGAGACCCGAGTTCGAATGGGTTTTTTCAAAACCTATGTACGATTCATATCGTTGGCTTGGACATAAAGATGGCGACGGGCTTACCACCTGTCACGTTGTAAAATATCTGCGGTGGAAGGTGGGTCGAAAGAACTTAATTCTCTAGACTAGACTTCTGTCTACCCCTGTATTGCGAATGAATTTAATATCTTTGTTTTCGTTTATTTTTATATTATTATTGGTATATTTTTTATCCATATCTAACTTGATTGACAACTGAACCATTATACACTTCCATTTATTTTATTGAATTTATTGGATATCTTTGATGGAGATCAATGATGATGCCTTTTAGAAAAAAACCGGTGAGGTTTTGTTAAAAATAAAAGAATAAGTGGACGTAATGAAGAAAAATCTAATTTCATGGTATGGAAAAAAAACAGCTGGCGATTGAGAAATCAAATGTAAATGGTGCGTAATATTCCATTAAATAAAATTAATAAATATCTTCACGCAATTCCCAATACAGGGGTAGACAGAGGTCTAGTCTAGACAATTAAGTCCCTTTGACCCACCTTCCACCGAAGATATTTTCGGGACAACGTGACAGGTGGTGAGCCCGTCGCCGGCTTTATATCCAAGCCAACGATGTAATTCGTACATAAGTTTTTGAAAAACTCATTGGTACTGCCACCTGGGGATCGAACTTGGGTCTCTTGACTCGAAATTCCGGCCACCTAACCACTCGGCTAGCGTGACTTTATTCGGGACAAATCTATTACATATTATAATTCGCATGTATCTTCATTTAAAATGAGGGCTTTTTCACCACCACCAATTTTTACGTTTCATCATTTAAAATGAGTATTATACAAGCGTGCTTATAGTTAGATAGGAAAATTTTTGTCGCGTATTTATTATTTACAAAATCAACTATTTTTATATTCTATATACTGCAAAGTATCGTGCAGTTGTTTTATATACCTATGGCAACCATTATTGCTATCTGCTTATATCCTTTACATTACTATTTTCCATTCCCATTCCCCCTTCCCCTCCCCTTTCCATCATCGGACAACAAGACGCACGGCGTGTTTCCATCCTTTTGTTGTCGATATACCCTGCATTCGAACGAAGCGTTTTGCTTCCTCGTTCATAATGCGTACAGCAAAGGACTGGAATAATTTGCCTGCATCAGTCTTTCCGTCCGATTACAATATGGGTGTCTTCAAGAGAAGAGTGAATAGACTTTTTCTAAGCTAGTGTAGCAAAAACTACATCGCCACTTACCATCAGGTGGGATTGTAGTTAAACGCTAGCTTATAATGTTAAAAAAAAATATTCAAAGATGACTAATATTTTTACTAATTTTAATAACAGGATGCCACAGCAAAGAGTGGTCGGGTTCATCTAGTTATATTTCATAAATATTTTAACACCTTACACGTTCTACTGAAGCGACATTCGCTTCACTTCAAGGACGCGAGATGTATCCTACAGAAAAAAGCGTTAATTTCTGAAGTGATTTCGACCCACGCGCGTGTTACATAAAAGAAAAGTTAAATTCAACGTAACCATACAAGTTTGAAACGTAAACAGGGTCCCGCCTTGTAGGGCCGCGTAGCCTCCATTGTCGGGGTGTCAGAATTGACAAATTTAATATTTGTATTGAGACGTTAATATCGCTGTCGGGGTTGACTTAACCGTTCTGTTATTTGTTTAATGGACGGAACGGCGAGATATTTACAGTGCAAAAATAAAAAAAAAAGATATCTTCACGCCGTTCCCAATATAGGAGTAGACAGAGGTATAGTTTAGACAATTAAATCCCTACGACCCAAACCCGAAGGCATTTTGAGACAACGTGACAAGCGGCGAGCCCGTCTCCGTCTTTATGTCCAAGCCAAAGCTTTGAAAAACCCATTGGTACGAGCCTGCCACCTGGGACCGAACTCGGGTCTATCGTTTCGAATTCTGCTGAATTCTGGTCAAGCATTTTTCGAGAGTACCGTGTTGTAACGGCATAAGAATATTGCCACTCTTTTTCTTCCCGTGGGTGTCGTAAAAGACGACAAAGGGAGACAGCCCAGAATATCGTTATGGCGCAAATCCATCTTATCTCTATCAGACCAAAATAATCAGACCGTAGATGTGTCTGACACTGCGATCGCCAATCCGCTTGCCAAGCGTGGCGATTATGGCAAATCCTCCTTATGGGAGAGGCCTATACCCTGCAGTGAACTTTAATTGGCAGTTATTTATGTATATGTACACGGGCTTGAATGTGGCGTTTCCTCAGGTGCCAACTGAAAACCAACGCTGCAGTCGTACTGCAGCATTACGCTGAATTGGGCTCCTTTTTGAGCACACTATTCATTTTATTTAGGTTCTTTACAGCAGTTGTACAGTACTTATGTGTGTGTGACAAATAAAACTTTCCTTTCTTTCTTATATATTATATTATCATATGGTTACTATCAATGGTTAAAGCCATTAAAAATATTACCCTATGAATTAACAAGTTATCCTAACTTTAAACATACCGCTATCATAGAATGTGTAAACATATTTGGTGTGAAATTAGAGATCTTTATGTGAGATAGAGTGTAAAATGAATAGTAAGTAAAAAACAAAAATAGAAACAAAGCCTGTCAAACAAACATACATATCAAACTACAAGTAAAAAACGATCCTTCTACGCGGTCAGGTAATAAAAAATATATTTGTAATTAACTAAAACACTATACATAATCGTGTAGCCAGAGAGAACAGAATTTTACATAACTCTCGCTTTCATCAAGTATATCATTTTCTTCACAGACGTTTGTAAAGTATCTTATGACCTTCGTGGACGATTGGCGTACACACCGGTTTTCAATCCGTCGCCATTTCTGAGATCCCGGGTTCTATTCCCGGTCGGGTCAATGTAGAAAAATCATTTTTCTAGATTTTCTCCGGTTTAAGTGTTTGCGGTGCCTTTGTTGTTTCCGATCACATAATACATTTAGTTGAATGCTCTCGATTGATGTCTCTAGGTGGAACTTCATCTTTAAACACATTAAAAATCACTTTTACTAATTCGACATATATTTACATTAAAATACCTGACCGGTTTCGCCTTTGTAGCATTGTCAAAGGTTTTTTTATTATTACATTAAAATACCTGACCGGTTTAGCCTTTATGGCATTATCAAAGGTTTTTTGAAACCGGTTGAAACCGGTCAGGTATTTTAATGTAAATATATGTGGAATAAGTAAAAGTCACTTTTAATGTGTTTACTTTAAACTTTAGTTCCTTAATAGCTCTGACCCCAAAGTAATGTATGTGATGTTGTCCCTATCTTTGTATTTATAAATCAAATCATTTATTCATCGACATAAGAATGTATATTCGTTTATCGATAGTTATTTTTTTAATCTACCACCGTTTCGTAATTAGCTTCCTCTAAAGGAGAAGATACAGGCGAAAGAAACACCGTAGATATTCTCTTAGGTCAGTCTTTTTATAATATAATATATTATACAAATGTGATGTGATATTTTCTAAAAATAGCTTGGGAGCGATCACCTCATTCCCAGGGGTTACTGTCATTAATATATACATTTATATTATAATAACACTACATATAAAGTATTTTTTTATAAATTTCTTAAACCAATAGGCAGGCTAATGATAACTACATAATTATGCTATTTTAATAATTATGTTATTATACTTATACTACTCTTAACTTTACTTTCTTGGAGCAATCTCATCATACGCCATGATATATATTAAATGCCTTATACAAATTTTCAATATACTTATTTAGGTTACGGTGTTAAACATTAGTTGCGGAACTTTAAAACAAGGAAAACACACCTCGTAACTAGTTGCAAAATGTATATATATTTTTTTTAGTTATAATATATTCGTTCCAATTAATAACAGATACATCAAGTTACGTTACAGACGTAATAAAAAGGTCATAGTTTAAATCTTGAATCGGCCACGAATTGTGTCGATTATTATATTAAATCATTCGTTAGCGAAAGTGTAATAAATTATAACTTAAGCTTCTTGTTGGACAATATGAATCCGGCAATGTAAATACAATTACGTCAGGTGTTTTAATCATAAAAATGAACGCGGAGGAGGCAACACTTTTAACCAAAAATAAGTTCTTTTGTTTGTCAGCAACTATTAGGGATGCTACTAGATAATCGGAAATAGTCAAGCTTCAAAAGTCACGATAGCCGAGTATTTGGGTGGTCGGAACTTTGAGTCGAGAGACCCGAGTTCGATCCCCAGGTGGCTCGTACCAACGGGTTTTTCAAAAAACTCATGTACGAATTATATTGTTGGCTTGGACATATAGACGGCGACGGGCTCACCACCTGTCACGTTATCCCGAAAATATCTTCGGTGGAAGGTGGGTCGAAGGGACTTAATTGTCTAGACTAGACCTCTGTCTACCCCTATATTGGGAATGGCGTGAAGATATTTATTTATATTTATTTATGTCAAGCTTCAAAATTTAAAAAAGGAAACATGTTTATATTCGAGTACGTCTGTCGCAACTGATTTTCTCAAATGTACTGCATGACATGGATTTAAAATATAAAGATTTATGTGAAAAATTGGAAAAACAGGAAAAGCAACTAGAGTATTTAGAAAGAGAAATGAAAAAGAAAAACTTGTTATTTTTTGGGATAGATGATGACGAAATGAACTACTTTCAACTACAAACGAAAATAATTTCTATAATTACAACATACATGAAGTTATCCTGTGAGAAATATGATATTGAAAATGTTAAACGTATTGGCAAAAAGAGAGGTAATCCCCGGCCAATTGCTGTGACTTTGTCAACAATGGGTAAAAGGATTGAGATTTAAAGAGATTTGAAAAATAAAAATCTTAGAAGGCTCTCCATACTATATAAAGGAAGATTTTCCACGGAAAATACGCGATGCACGTAAAGCTCTGCAGCCTCAAATTCAAGAACTCAAAAATGGTACAAAAGCTATCCTTAAATATGACATGATAGTAATCATAGAAACACACAACTCTAAACGCCAATCGAACAAAAGAATCTTTTCACCGTGACCAGTTTCTTTGCCATCTTCTTCACACATACAAATACAAAAAGATGATCATCAACCAAAAAAGAAGACTAAATCAAATGTAACGGACTTCCTCAGTTCGAATAATAAGAAATCCTTTACAAAAAAAACTCTTTTGCATCGAAAGTTGACGCAGAAATATTATAGCAACAACCTACAGCCCCTCCCGCTCTCCCAATCCGGCCGGTCACCGTGGGAGTAGTAGACTACAACCCTCCAGAAAATAAAATTAAAAAATGTACAGAAAATAATATATTTTACGTGGCAACTTATAATGTGAGAACTTTGTCAACATATCAACACCTAGTATAGCTAATGGATTTTTTAAATAATATAAAATACGATGTAATCGGCCTGTCAGAAATAAGACGCAATGGTACTTCAATTCAAGAATATGACAACTTCATCTTTTACTATACAGGAGAAACAGAAGGATTATATGGCGTGGGTTTCATCGTTAAGAAATACCTCAAAAAGAACATCGTAAGCTTTACTGGCCTATCGAAAAGAGTAGCTATACTAAAGCTTAACATAAACGACTTCAAAATCGATATAATACAAATGTATGCTCCCACGGAAGCCAAAAATGAAAACGAGATAGAGTTCTTCTACAGCACTCTCAACAAAGCTTTGCAAAACTCTCAAAAAATATAATAGTAATGGGAGATTTTAACGCAAAAATTGGTAAGCCGAAACCAGTTGAATATTTGATTATGAAAAAATATGGTTATGGTACAAGAAACAGCAGAGGCGAACGATTGATCACTTTCGTAAATGAATACAAACTTAGTATCATTAATACATTCTTTAAAAAATCAAGAAGTCAAAGGTGGACCTGGAGATCTCCAGATGGTGTAACGAAAAACGAAATAGATTATATTTTAACCAACCTTCATAAAAATGTTAAATTTCCAAGTAATAAACGTAAGATTTCCCTCAGACCATAGATTTTTGAGAGTATCATTAAAACTTCTAGCTATGAAAAAAGCCGAATACACTACACTAAAAATATAAAAAGCACACTGAGAAATGGAAATGAAATTGCTAGTTATATAGAGTCACTAAAAAAATTCGAACCAGTCCTTATGCACTGGCAAGACAATGACACCATTCAGGAGTATTACGAAAATATTGTCAACTCTATTAAAGCAAGTTTGAGAAACGCATATGTACCAAACAATTTAAAACGCTCTACTATCTCAGACCATACTAGAAAATTAATGCTTCGAAGACAAGAACTACACAGAATAAAACCTAAAACGACAATAATAAGAAATGAGTTAAAAGCTCTATATAAACTTATAAGTAAATACATAAAAAGGGACTATAAGAACCATCGAGCCCATATCACTGAAAAACATCTAAATACTACGGGAAGTCTTAAAAGAGCATATAAAGCATTAACTTCTCACAGTTCATGGATCGAACGACTACAACAAACGGGCAAAGATTTTCACAGTAGGACAGACATTATTAAAATCGCAACAAATTTCTTTCAAAATGTATACGCAAGATACGGAAAGCCACAACCTTATCGATAAGCAACTAGTAAGCAACGATATAGAGATATGTGTAATCGACGAGGCTGAAATTATTACAGCAATAAATAAATTAAAATTAGAAAAGTGCCCAGGATCAGACAAAATTACAAACAAGGCAATAAAAACTGGGAAAACTCTTCTAGAAAGTCCTTTAGCACGTCTATTTAACATGATTCTTGACGCCTGTATTACGCCCCTACAATGGTCTGAATCAGAAATAATTCTGCTCTACAAAAAAGGTGACCCAAAGAACATAAACAATTATCGTCCAATAAGTCTACTCCCGTCTCTCTATAAGTTATTCTCGTCAATTATCGAGAAAAGAATCAGTTTAACTCTAGAGAAGCACCAAGCCATCGAACAAGCAGGCTTTAGAAGGGGATTCTCCACGGTGGACCACATCCACTCTAGAGAACTAATCATCGAGAAGTATCGTGAATATCAGAGACAACTCTACATTGTCTTTATCGACTACCAAAAAGCGTTTGATACCATCCTACATTCTTCAATATGTACATATATAGCCACTGTAAAATTAGGGTGAAACTTGAAATAACAGGACCACCGATACCCGTAAAGAGAGGAGTAAGACAGGGCGATCCACTGTCACCAAAAATTTTTATAGCCGTATTTGAGTCACTTATGAATAAATTGAACTGGGAAAAAGTTGGACTAAATATAAATGGCAAATACATCAATAATTTAAGGTTTGCGGATGACATCGTTTTATTGTCAGAAAATGAAAAAGAAATGGAATCAATGATTAACTCTTTACAAATGGCAAGTAAAAAAGTAGGCCTCGAGATAAATCTAAGTAAAACTAAAATAATGACAAACCACACGCATTACCCCATATGCATAGATGGAAACCCTTTAGAATATGTCGATACATATATATACCTTGGCAAGCAGATTTCTTTCGCTAAACGAAGCAACGTGCTAGAGGTAGAAAGAAGAATTTGTGGCGCATGGAAAAAGTTCTGGAATTTAAAAGATATATTAAAAAGCTCCATGCCAATGAAAACAAAGAAAAAAGTAATGGATGCATGTTTGCTTCCATCTATTACTTATGCGTGTCAGACATGGAAATTTAATCAGATAGTGATTAATAAGATAAAATCCTGCCAACGAAGTATGGAGAGAAGCATTATGGGAGTCTGTAAAGTACAAAAAATATCTCATGCCAGTATTAGAAACAAAACAAAACTAACCGACGCTTTAAACTACTCTCTAAAGCTAAAGTGGCGATGGGCGGGGCACATTTCTAGAATGAGTGATGACCGATGGACGAAACGAATAACATCATGGCCTGGACCAATGGGTACTAGAAAGAGAGGTAGACCTATAACTCGATGGGAAGATGACATTATGAAACTAACGGGTAAGAATTGGACATTAAAAGCGAAAGGTAGAGGCCTTCACCCTCACACGAGGGGTTCTTGCATGAGATCATTCAATCAATAATTAATCAAAATTAAATATAAAAAGGAAATAATTTAATGAATAATAGGAATAGTCTTATTTATAATATTATATACCATTTCTTTGCAATTTTATACTACAATAATAAATTAAAAGATAATATATTGTATAAAATAAAATAATAGAATATTTATTGTATTAAAAAAAATAATCATTAGGTAAAATGTATTATGTAATTTTAGTGCATGAAATAAAAGGCTATTTTATTTATTTATTTACTGCATGACATAAAACGAAATTATTGGTACGTTTTATGCGACGAGTTGAAAATGACCCATTAGTCTGCCACTAGGATCTCTGATTCGAATTCCGATTATCCAACCACTCTGCTATCGAGACTTTGGTGCGAAATTTACAATGAAGGGCTCAGGCTACATAGATATCCAAATACCCCCATATTTGGATATCTATGTTGCCTGAGCACTTCATTGTACATTTCGCCAGGTCCTAGACACCATCATAAAAACATGTATCTACAGAGAACGTTTGTTTCTCGCTGGCACTCGTTTGTTTGTATATAGGCTTACCACCTGACACGTTGTCCCAAAAATATCTTCGGTGGAAGGTGGATCAAAAGGACTTAATTGTCTAGACCTCTGTCTACCCCGGTATCGGGAATGTCGAGAAGATATTTTTTTAAGAACCACAATACGTATTTACTATTTCCCTGGACATTTTCCACATATGAAGAATATCCAACAAATGGCGCACGTCCATGAATCTGCCACTATGGTCTATAAAACAATAGGATTCCACTATAAGACAGCGATTAGGTAAAACATTGATCGCATCGAGATACACGTTTTTGCGTAGTTTTAATTGCAGAAATACACAATGATCAGGAAGTCTATTTTAAATTAATAGGACAAGAAACATATTAATTGACAGCCAATTTTATTCATAATGTTAACTCTGTATGCGTGATACTCGCACATACTCAGATTATACATTTGTATATACGTCTAAATGACGCGCGAATATGTCGAAAAAAATAGCAAACAAACGGTAGGATGAAAAGTTAATCTTTGCAATTAATGATATTTGAGACATGGCGGAAAACACTCCAAGCATATAAAAGTTAGTATTTACCGGAAAAAATGAGGAAATATTTACAAAACTAGCACAGGGTTATAGTTATTTCCTCCAGAAATTCGTTGATTTCTTATTTTATTTCATTGATAGTAATATAATATATGTATACTTGGTGAGTGCGTTTAGCCGGGATGGAAGATGTGATTTAGATGTGGACAGGCGTGTCGCTGCCGGGAACAAAGTCAATGGTGCCCTGACTGCGTTAGTCAAAAGGCAAGGCGTAGTGAAAAGTGCGCGCCTTGCAATACATAACGCAGTGTTGGTACCGACTTTGTTATATCGCAGCGAAACCTGGGTATGCCAGAAGAAGCATAAAAGCAGGTTGAATGCAGTGGAGATGCGATCTCTTCGTAAAATGTGGGGCCTTACCATGGCCGACCGAAAGCAAAACGAAGAGATTCGCAATATGGCAGGTTTGAAAGATGACCTTGAAACAAAAATGGATAAGGGCGTGCTTCGATGGTTTGGGCACGTTGAGCGAATGAGTGAAGACCGAATGGTGAAGAAAATATACAGCGCGAAAGTTAATATTAAAAGGTGTCGAGGTAGACCGAAACTAACTTTTGAAGACCATGTGAGCATTTTGCTCGAAGAGGGGAGGGTCAAGAGTACTCGGAAACCTAGACGTGCATGTATGAAGAAGATGATGAATCTGAAAGAAGCGAAAGAAGTATCTAGGGATCGTGACACTTGGCGATCTGTTCTCTCTGGCTACCCCGTCAGGGATTGTGCGTAAAGATAAGTAAGTAATATAATATATTTCAAATAAATAAAAGTATTATTTCGGTAGTATGAAAGTGTAGCACCAAACGTTTTTATATTGCTATTATTGGAATTATTTATAACCTACGTAGACGAGGTTTTATTTTTTAGTACACCAGTTTTCATGGTTTTGCCAGCTCAGTTTCGATTCCCGGATTTTTGACCCATGTTAAAAAACGGGTTTTCGCCCATGTCACTTGAATTTTAAACACTTTTTCTCTTTAATTTAATAACTTTTCCTTGACATTTATACAAAGGTGCTCTATGTAGACATATATAATCTAAGGATAAATATTAGGTACTCTAAGATTTTAATTAACACTTGTGAAACATCGACGGCAAAACAAATCAATTCAGCACGCATAATCGGTATAAAAGAGGAATTATCTATGAAACTAATGTAGTTTAGTTTCACAACTGACGTGATTGTATTAAGAATAATTAAAAATAAAACACAATTGTGACTTTATTACGTTGCATCATATTCGAAATTATTCAAGGTTATAAGATTGTCCCTCTCGCTCGAATACACCTATCCCTATTATTTGTAAGCATATTTATGGTAAAAAATATATTACAACAATATTTATGTCACAGTTGTTTGTTTGTTTAGGCGAAATCTTGCAAACTGGTTTACAACCACAACCTCTTACGCTACGAATTTGAAATTCTACTGACAACCCTTTTTTTGTTAGCATTCTACACACAAGATTGGCTCTACGAAGAACTCCTCCAGGGTAAACCGTTTTGTCAATTCTGCCTTAAAAAGCAAAGCCTTTTTTCCTTTTATTAATCCATACAGAAAACTGGTTCTGCGATTAACACCATTTACGCTGCATCTCGTCAACGGTCTGTCTAATTTTAATCTTGTTTTCTGGATAGTCATCTCGCTATTCGGTATATCAGGTAGGCATTTGTATTTTCAAAGCTTTTCACCTAGTCGCCTCTTACGACAACCACGGGCAAGAAGGAGGTTATTTAGGAGGTCGGTAGCATGCAAAAAAGAAATAAGAAAATGTAAAAAAGTATATTTAATTGTATTCATTACACTTTATAACAGTTTAGTAACTACCAAAAGAAACTAATAATACAATATCATACAAAATTCAGGCACTTTTACAATTATTAACATTACCCTATCGTATTATCGTCTATGCAAATTATGAAATAACAACAATTATGTTATCAACCCCCAAATGAGTGTATTTATTTCGAAAGATGCTGGGCTTAACAAATGTGACGCGTTTTAAACATTCAACAGAGAGCAATTAATCGAATATATTTTTGCTGACAAACGTATTTTTTTTTCCTAAATAGGTATCAGATGTTTCTATATCTATTAAAAATAATATCTTACCTACTCTATGACCATAACGTTACTTACGCGCCAAAAAAATGTGATAATGCATTTTGGCGCGTAAAACGGTACTTGTTTTATTTCCAATTACAGATTATTTGGAATGGACGTTTTAGTAGCAAAATCTGTTGCTATCAAATCACTAGGTAAAAATAAAAACTTGATTTATAATAAATAATAAAATTATAAAATGGCAAACAACATACAGTCTCATATAATATGTGATCGGAAGGCACTAGTCTATCTAATTATTTGCGCTGCATAAGCTACCAATGTAGGTACCAATGTTGTGTTTATGTAAACACAATTGTAATGGAATAAAAGTAATGCCCTACTTAAAAATCAAAATTAAAATTTTAAAATCAAAAACAATTATTACATAAATTAGTTTTAAATGTAATAATTATTCTGATATCAGGAATGTATTATTAAAATCACTTATTTTGCAAATAGGCGCATTATTGCTTTATTTCAAAAGTTTATCAAAAGAAGTTTTTCAACAGTAAAAGTTTATCAACAGAAGAAAATTTAATAATAAAACTATAGTGGAATACAGCAACAGTGTTTCCATGCGTCTTGTTTTAATAAGGCAATTAATTAAGTTTAATATTTTTCCATTATGTTCAACTTTCGTCTAATAAATCCAGCTTTTTTCTTGGGAGGTTTCAAAACTCTTCTAGTCTAGAGGGTGCAGCCCTCTTTACTACATGGTTGTTTTATAAATACGCGCTAAATTATCATTTGACAAAATAAATATATAACAAAGACTGGGAAAAATGCACAATAGCAACTCATACTCCCTACTACTAACAGAAGAATATAATTATGTACATAAACGTACATTTTTCATGAATTTGATGTATCATAAAGCAGTTTGTCTCCACAAATGCAATGAGTGAGTGAACCATAGTCATTGGTCGCGACCAAAAAAAAAACAACGAAATGTACATCAGAAAACTTGCGCGAGTTGGCTGAACATTAAATTATATTTCCACTCGACTTCAAGAGTAATCTGCTGATGTTTTCTAAGTTCTTCAGCAGCTTGAATAAAGAAACTATAACACTACATTGTATGCCAATTCTTCTTCTTCAAAGTTAGGGTTACTACCAGATCAAAAACAACAGTTTAAATAATTTCAGATCTTCGAGCATTTTTCAATACTGAGGCAGACAGTGGTCTAGACAATTTTATCCCTACGGTCCAATATTCAACGGGTCCAATTTCAAAATCTTTTTGAGACAGTGTGACAGGTGGTGAGCCTGTCATCATCTTCATGTCCATGCCAACGATATATATCGAGCGTAAGCCTCGAATTCCGATCACCTAACCACTCAGCTATTTATTTTTTACTTTAATAACAATTTTATTAGATCTACGAGAGATTTAAAAATAATAATTAACTTAATAACATATAATTAAAACTATCAAATCCTAAGTCCAACCTCCTGCACACGTCTCGCTCCACGCATTACACAAAAACACATACACAATATATCCATTTCTTTTCATACTTAGTTTCCTACTTAGTACATATTTTCATCTTATATTACTTTGAATTTATACCTCAGTACTTGAAAACTAATGTATTGAATTTCCTGATAGTTTCTACTACAACAGTGACATGCTTTTCAAGTTTATGTATGCGAATAATTATATATTCAACATGTTTATTTACTTATTATACCATAATTATTTATTTATCAAAAATGTATTTCAACGCCATCTGTTATCCGCCATGTGTAGCTTGAATAAAAAACGTGTGGATAGTTTTTGTGTAATATGTAGAGTAAAAAAAACCTGCTTTACACAGTAATGTGATGACTCACGTTTGGATAGATGTATTACACAGACTATATACACAGATTATAACTGTTACGGCTAAGTAAATTTAATAAAGATTCTTTGTAGACCTTTTCGCTTCAGTACATTTACAACCTTATACACAATTTCGCAAGGCACAAGTTTAGATTTATAGTTTTAATTTCATTAATCATTGATACAAATAAAGTAACAAAAGTAGCAGCCAGTAAATGCCCACAACTGGGCAAAGGTCTTCCCACAAATATTTGAAAGAGATTAGAGCAGAAGTACAACTGTTACATTACTCCCGTGTGTGTTTGAGGACTTGACACATTTTGACTTTTTTTTCAATTCCTTTTTTAGGTTTTCTCACTTTTTTTCGTTCACTGTCATGCTCTTAGTAAAGTCAGTACTTAAAATTGTCTTTTTTAACTAATTTAGTGGCCCCGGCTCTTGGATCGAATCCGGCTCATTCTGCTTTACATATTTAAAAATTATTTTAAAACATTTGTGCACGACGTGTCTTCAAATTAAAATGCTTAGTTATATTTTAAAGTAAGGAATGAAACAACTCTTAACAACAACTACAGTGCGCTCTACCTAAATGTTCCATAACTTCCATAGGTATGTAGAATAGTGAAAACTATATAGTAACCTCGCCAGTTTTAAAATTAAACTTCTCAGTTAGTTACTTCATAAAAAGGAGGCAGACCTACAAACCATTTCTGATTCGGTGACCGTTTTAAATAGGTGGGGTATTTCAACACATATATTGTACACCAAACAAAATTCCCTCAACACAGTTCACTAGGCCACCAGCTCTCTAAGCTTAGTCTTCAACATTTTCACTTTCTTATTCACTGCACTCTTATAATTGGTCTTCGAGTCCGTAAACCTGTTCTCCGATTTCGTCCTACTCCTGACTCTCTCGTGGAAGAGTTCGTAGAAGTTGGGCAGCGGGGTGTCCACCAGTTGTGGCTCCGACTCCTCGGACTGGCGGGCGCGGTAGCTGGCCGCCATATTCTGCACGAAGTGGTTGAACATGGCGCTCTCCGTGAACCACTCCAGGAAGTACTGGTTCTGTTTCGAGGAGGAGCTCTTCACGAACGCCTCCTTCTGCGAAATTATAATGGATTAACTAAATATCTAATGCATGAAGTAATTATGGCCAAGTGGTATGTCGGAATTTTGATTCAAGAGACCCGAGCAGTTCGATCCCCAGGTGGCAAGCTCGTACCGTTGTGTTTTCAAAAACTTATGGACGAATTATATTGTTGGCTTGGACATAAAGAAGGCGACGGACTCACCCCCTGTCATGCTGTCCCGAAAATATATTCGGTGGAAGGTGGATCAAAGTGGCTTAATTATCTAGACTAGACCTCTGTCAACCCTGTATTTCTTTATTTATTTATAAATATTTCCTTGTCCTTCAGGCATTTCCCAACAGGGTAGTCAGAGGTCTAGAAAATTTAATTTTTCCACCCACATTTAATCGAAGTGAATTTTGGGACTTGACAGGTGGTGAACCTGCCGCCGTCTTCCAGTCCAAGCCAACAAAATAAATTTTACAAACGTTTTGAAAAAACTAACTAACCCGCCAGTTTTGAAAAAACTAATCTCTTTACTTGTTTTCGATCACCCAACGTCGCCTATCGTGACTTTTCATCGACCCGTCCAGAAATCGAACCCGCGACTTCAAAGCTTGATTTCCTACATTAAGCACTAGACAATCAAGCATAAACAAAAAGTAGAATACTCACATCGAACACAACGCCATTCTTGCCCATATCGCCATCCTTCAGCTCTCTGACAACGAAAAACCTCCAGAAATCGCCGAGGATATCCACGAAGAACCTCAGGAACGCCTCCGAGATCATGACGTTCCTCGTCCTCGTGTCCTCCTGCTTGTCCTTCTGCTTGAGCGACTCCATCTGCAGGGACGTCTTCAGGGTCTTGTAGCTGGAGGTCGGCAGGATGGTGGACTCGTCGCCCTGGTAGAACAGGACCTTGTTGGGGTGCGTTAGGTCTATCAGCATACCCTGAAATAGAAAATATTTATTTTATGCTATGTTCAGCAGTGGACTTCGGATAGGCTGATATGATGATGATGACACGGCGGAACCATCTCGATGAATACCAGACCAAATTTCAGCAGACCGGTGATGAGCAGCAGCGTCTAGGCTGCAACGTATCCGGCACAACGATCGCCAATCCGTTTCGCCAGCGCGGCGATCACGGCACACCCTCCCATACGGGAGTGGCCCGCCTTCCAGCAGCCCTCTCACCTCCTCGAAGAGAACCCCGGCCGCGTCCCCGTCGCCGTGGGCCTTGAGCATGCCGGCGAGGATGGGCAGCGGCGCCTCTAGCACTTCGCGCTGTATCTCCGCCGGGATGCTGCAGATGAGCGGCTGCTGCCACACGAACGGGTACAGCGCGCCCTGCAGCGCCTCCATGCAGCTCGACACCACGCTGCGGATAGTTTTGCTAAATCAATCATTTAACAAAACAAAGTCCAGTGGACTTACACGTTTAAAGAGGATAGTGTTACTAAACCAGTCATTTAATAAACCAGAGTCCAGTGGACTTACCAGTTTGAAGAATCTCTAAAAGTAAAGATGGAGATATAATATAACTATATAATTTCTTCACGCAATTCCCAATACTGGTAGACAGAGATCTAGTCTAGATAATTAAGTCCCTTCCACCCACCTTTCACCGAAGATACTTTCGGGACAACGTGACAGGTGGTTAGCCCGTCGCCGTCTTTATGTCCAAGCCAATGATATTAGTCGTTTAATAGCCAAAAGTCCAGCAAGAGTTATGTGCTTTAAACATCTCTAAACATAAAGAAGGAGTCGGTGTAAAGAACATAACGAAGACGCGACGTCGAGGGGGGAGTCACCCTCCCCCCTATCTCTCACGGCGAACTGGCATCCGGCTCGAAGGACCAGACGTGCTTCTGAATAAAAGGTGGAAAGTACGAAAAAGGAGCGTGTGCCAGACACCGGTTACCGCCGACGTAGGTAGCTGGCTTGGGAGGTCAGACCCCCCCCTCACCCCTCTTTAATTCTGACAGATGGCGTCACCGTAACACATTCAGTTGGGAGTTAAATTCAATTCTGGACACGATATGGGACACGATGGCTTAGAGACAGAAGCGTCATCACGGTATGGCAAAAGTCGTGGGTTAAAACCCAGCAAAAGATTTTTTAATGTCGCATTAATTTAATAACATAAAGTCAAAACAACAACTCGAAATTTCAGACTGTAATAAAGCAGATCGGTGACAGGCATCAACATTCAAGAGTCCGATACTGCAATCGCCAATCCGCTTCCCAAATTTGCCGACTATAACACATGCACGTTACAAGAGAGGTTCATATCTCGCAGTGAATTTTTAAAAGCCGTTCAGGAAGTCCATTTGCTCACCTCAAGTGGTTGCTCATGATGACGACCTTCCTTTCCAGCAGCAGCGAACCGAACACCTTTATCACCAGCCCAGCGCCGAAGGAGTCCAGCAGGACGGAGAAACTGTCCTCGTCCACTCGGGGCTCTATGGGCCGCTTAATTATCTTCGTTCTAGAAGAAATCGAATGGCATAATTTATTCTTTGGTATGCATTTATTCTTTGGTTGCATTTTAAATAAAAAAAATATATCTTCACGCAATTACCAATCCCCTGTATTGACATAGGTCTAGTCTAGACAATTAAGTCCCTTCGGTCCACCTTCCACCGAAGATATTTTCGGGACAACGTGACAGGTGGTGAGCCCGTCGCCGTCTTTATGTTCAAGCCAACGATTTAATTTGTACATAAGTTTTTAAAAAACTCATTGGTACGAGCATGCCAACTATGGGATCGAACTCGGGTCTCTCGACTCGAAATTCCGACCACCCAACCACTCGGCTGTCGTGACTTCGTGATATGCATTTTCTTTACTTTAAAACTAATGTTTCGTAGTGAATTTTCCGTCACTGTTAGTTTTTGTTACAGTCCATGTTTGAGAAAATTATCTACTTTTTTTCTACACTTAATTTCTCAATAATCAGGATAAGCAGAGGTTTAGACAATTAAGTCCTTCGGAACACTTTTCACAGAAAGTTTCTGAGACAACGTGTCTGGTTGTGAGCTTATTTTCGTATTTCGTATAAGCCAACGGTATAATATATTTTACATAGACAAATATTCACATCATATGTATACGTACAAACATCCATGACTCGTGAGCAAACACTCAAAACAATTACAAATATTTTCCACTAGCGGGATCCGAAAACGTAACCCGGTACCATCAATGGTGTGGTAACTATCATCAAGGCTATCAGATCTTCATAGCGAATAATACAGGGATATCTTCACGCCATTCCCAATACAGGGGTACACAGAGGTCTAAACAAGAATTAATATTCTTTCGACCCAGTTTTCACCGAAGACATTTGTTGAGACAACGTTACAGGTGGTAAGCCTGACGCCGTCTTTATGTGCAAGCCAATGCAAATCGTACATAAGTCTTTGAAAAAACCTTTGGCAGAAGCCTGCCACCCGGGCTCCGAACTCGAGTCTCCTGACACGGATTCCGATCACGCAGCCGCTCGGCTAACGCGACTGATTTGAACTACACATCCCATCATACCTGGGTGCCTCCAGATCCAGCAGCACCCTCCTCGCTCCGGCGCCGTCCTGCCAGCCGTCCGCTGCGCCATCGGGCGCGCTCTCCATCTTCATCAGCCCTCCCCTCCCCCCGCCGCCCGCCGCCCCGCGCCGCGCGTCCGGCAGCGTGCTGCTCCTCAGCTCCGCCGGCGACGAGCTGCCCGCCGCGGCGAGCTCGCCCGGCCGCGAGTACGTCACGGCGACGTGCCCGCCGGGCTCCGGGAAGTCAGTCTCGAACAACTGCTGCAGCAGTAGATTTATCTCCACTTCCGGGTTGCCGTGGTGCGATTCGATTTCTTGCAGTATCTGGCGGTGGGAGCGAGGGTCGTGAATACATACTCGTGGATTGAGGCAATATCGCTTGCATTGTTCTGATCCCAAAGTCAACATAAAGCAATTGTGTTATGAAATCGGAAACCAGGAAAATAACACACACCAAGAAACAATGTAGAAAAAGTGGTCTTCTACATTGACCCGTCCGGGAATCAGAACCAGGATCCCAAGACCGCTGTGGCCGATTGGCTAACACCCTGAAAACCAGTGTGTTAGCCACAGCGGTCGTCCAATGTTATAACACTTACCGTTCATTACGCAGCATAGTTAAGTACTATTTATTCAACGACAAAATTTTCATTAAGACTATAATATGGCATATCAAAAACATCTGAACCCTCCTCTGATCCCGTAGGCGACAGAAAATCGACTAAGGGTCTATCCACTGCCTGGCACAGACCAAACACAGGGTGCTGATGAAAAGAACAATTGAATGACTAACCTTGTAATAGAAACCAGGGGCTCGATATTTTCCAATCAAGCAGTAGCAGAGCGGGAGGCACGTGGTGGCTCCCTCGGGCAGCACTCGACGGCAGTAACTGCGGGAGAGGACAAATAATTCTAACTCATGATAGATGAAAATTGTTACTTCTACTATCTCTACTTCTGTTTATAGAATGCAATTAAATAGTCCACGATTTATTACATTAAAGAGAAAAAATGTTTTTAAAATTTCAACTGACACGGGCGGGATTAGAACGCGCTACCTCTGTCGAACCGTGACAACGCTCCTCCTTGACATCGTGTCTTACTCGCAGCAGTTGAAATTTTTAAATCTGTATTCTCTTTTCTTAATTTATGCCCGCCCTTGGCATCATACAAACATACATAACGGCCTATTAAAGTCCTCTGCAGGACATAGCCCTCTTCTATTGGGAGGATATGCCATAATCGCCACGCTGGACAAGCGGAATGGCGATCGCGGTGTCAGACAGCTCACACCTTAGACGCTGCTGCCCATCTTCGGTCTGATATTTTATCTATCCCGCCGTCTATCTGTTTCCATAACGATATTCAAAGCTGTTTCCCTCAGTCGCCTCTTACGACACCCACGAGAAGAAAGTAGATGGCAATACTCTTACATCATTACCACACGGCTAGCTTAGCATCGGCGCCATCTATTCTTTGCCCACTATTTTGCGTTTATCTATAACATCGACTTCGGCTCACTGCTGCGACTTCCGCGACTCACTGAACGCACTCACCCGTAGCTCCGCTCGCCGCGCTCGTCGGTGAGCACGAGCGAGTAGCGCTGCGCGGCGAGCGGCTCGGCCGCGCACTGCGCACCGCACAGCGTCTCCGGGAACACAAGGTTCTCGATGTGCGGCGGCGCCTGCACCTGTCCATCGAGACACTACAACGTCAGCCTTCAATTCACTATATAAGAAACAGAATATCTTCACGCAATCCCCAATACAGGTAGAAGGGAGTCTAGACAATTAAGTCCCATCGACCAAACTTCCACCGAAGATATTTACGGGACAACGTGACGGGTGGTGAGCCCGTCGCCGTCTTTATGTCCAAGCCAACGATATAATTCGTACATAAGTTTTAGAAAAACCCATTGGTACGGCCACTTGAGGATCGAACTCGGGTCTCTTGACTGCAAATTCTGACCACACAACCACTCGGCTATCGTGGCTTTTTTTAATACTTTTGTTTACAGAAACGAAATTATGTTAATATTTATAACACAATACAATGTAATTAGTACGTAAGTTTTCGAAAAACACATTTTGTATCTGGGGATCGAACTCGGGTCTCACGACTCCGAATTCCGGCCACCTGGTTGGGTGACTTTAATTCAATACAATTTGATTAAAAGCGTTAAAATTGCTCGACTGGTATATAACTTCGAAGAACGTTGCAGATTATCATCCTAAGCACTAACATACAAAGCCTCACAACATCAATAACATTACTGTCGAAATACAGTAAATGTACTGTTGGCGAAATAAATAGAACCTAGCCCTAAAAATCCTACGCAGAAATGCAATCATTTATATCGGCTTGTAAAATTTATCTGCGAGTCCATCCAGGGTATGCCACAATCGCTTTACCTAAATATTTTCCATTAATATATATTTTTAAGGTGTCGCAAATTTCTGCGTGAATGATGAAACCATTTGTATTTACCCATAAGACTTTCTTCTCTTTTGTAACTTTTATTTCTTTTCTTTGTGGTATAAAATAAAGCATATATAAATAAAATATAAATAAATGAAAATTATTAATTTGATAGAAACGATAGATGTATGTAAGGATCATAGCACTTGTGGGTAAAAGACATAATAAACAAACTAAGATACTCGTCTATTGCCCTTTTTTGCATAGGCAAAGCATAAAATAAAATACCATAAAATTTTGTCCAGAAATTAGTATTAGTCCAGATGCAACGGCAAAAACGACAGATAAGACACACAAATAGAAAAATGTGTAGGATGAAGCCGGCAAAGAATGAGACAGAAACATATTTAATAAATAAACTTTGTAATCATCCTGCCATTGTTACATATATTCATCTCATTCTTTTGTCGATTTACAGAAGTTTTACTTCTATCGTGTGTAAATCGCACACACACCTTTTTTTTTTAAATTAGGTACTTTTCAGTAAACCATAGAAAACATTGTTTTTTTTTTTGTATTAAATATACTTTACAGACAATGTATGAACAGTCATTGATATAAAGAATTAATAACAGGAGCCCTAGCATCGATCTTTGCGACACGCTAGAGTCAATTGTTTCTGAATCGTATAATTTAATAACAACTCTTTGAATAGTGTTAGTAAAGTATATGGATAAGATTTAAACCACCTCCAATGGTTTCATCGCATACAGTTAACTTCGTTTTATTCAAAAAATCATTTCTTGTCCACTGTGTCAAACGCTTTTTGAAAGTCTGTGTACACGTAGTTTATTTGCTAGCATTCAGCTTTATTTTATTTTTATTAATTTGCAACAACGACATCTTTAACCTTTTGAAATAGTACAATAATAAAAGTATATGAAACAAAAAATACGATAACAATTACGATGAAAAATATGTTTAAATTTTGTAGTTTTAATTGTGGGTAAAACAAATTAAAATAATTAAATCAATTTAATAATAATTTATCCTCAAAGATTTGATTTTTTAACCACAAGAACATCTCATTAATAACGGTTTGAAGTTCATTTTATTAATGATTATTCATTCATGTGAATCAATACGAAATGTAGTTTCCGTTTTAATTTTAGACAATTTGTTTATTTATACATATCTAGGAACACAAAGAATCCTACATAAAGAATTTAGATTACTATGGAGATTTCTTTATCACTTTATTTGATGTGCGTTACCATTTTGTTATTTGTTTGGAAATTTAAGTTACAATGAAATTCACTTTGACATTTCACATTTAACTAAAATTAAATCTAAAATTAAAATTAAGTCAAAATTAATCTCAATAAGTAGTTATCGGCGGTCGCCTTACTATTCAATTAAGTATATATACTTTCCAATTAAGTATATTTATTTGTTTGAGAAACAATTATTTTATAATTTAAAGAGACTTTAAGAGTAACTTTAAGAAAAACTTTAAGAGTAGCCGCTGGTAAAAGCCAATACTTATATAAATATAATTTAGGCTATTTACTTAGAAAAGACATACTAACCTGACTCGGAAAAACACTCTTCACATACGCTTGCCCGGTCATGTAATTCATACCGACCAACAGGCAGACGTTAAACAGCCCCCTCTCTCTGGGCTCAAAGGGCAGCCCGATATCGACGCAACCGGTTTTCTCGTCTATGCTCTGATTGTCTATGCTCTCATCGCTGACCGCCAAATCGTCTTTCATCGACAACACGTTCCCGAGCGAATCAGTCAGGTTGAATTTCGAATCCGTGACGTCCGCCATCTTGTCTTTCCCTAAATTGCTCTGGGAGCTCGGAAGCTCTTCCAAGATCGGAAGGTCGAGTACGGGTTGTCTACAATTTCGGATTTGTACGAGCAAATGGATGTCTGGTGACGGAAGCGGAGGTTCTTCACATTCTTCGGGTCCAAATATGCGACCCTGGATGACACTCGTCGGACGTAGTTCTTTCTCTTTTCAGTTAGACTTCTTGTTAGTTTTACTGACTCTGTAAAAAAAGAACACAGAACTATATAACCAGGATATAAAATAAGGATATTTGACGACCTCCGTGTACGAGTGGCGTACACACCATCTCGGAGTCCCGGATTCGATTCCCGATCGGGTCAATGTAGAAAAACCATTATTCTACATTTTCTCGGGTCTGGGTGTTTGTGGCGCCTTCGTTGTTTCCGATTCCCATACCTCAAGTGCTTTAGCATCTTACATTGGGGTCGGAGAAATGTATGTGATGTTGTCCATATCTATGTAAGTATTTATTTAAGTATGTGGATTCATGTCACAAGTCACGATAGCCGAGTTGTAGGGTGGTCGGAATTTCGAGTCGAGAGACCCGAGTTCGATCCCCAGGTGGCAGTACCAATGAGTTTTTCAAAAACTTATGTACGAATTTCATCGTTGGCTTGGACATAAAAGGCGGCGACGGGCTCACCACCTGTCACGTTGTCCCGAAAATATCTTCGGTGGAAGGTGGGTCAAAGGGACTTAATTGTCTAGACTTGACCTCTGTCTACCCCTGTATTGGGAATTGCGTGAAGATATTTATATTTTTATGTGGATTCATCGTTCTTTTTTCTTTTAAGAAACATACATATAGCTAAGTAAGAGTCACGATAGC